>CM053772.1:130496409-130545322 GCA_028658325.1 Potorous gilbertii | reverse complement strand
GTGCTTTTCTCTCTGGTAACTATGCATGTATGTAATGGTCAGATGGCTGTCTGCTGATCCTTATTTCTGTTTGCACTTTCTCTCATGTTCAAGGTGTTGACTTTTTCCCTGAACTAAGTGAATGATACATGTACTTGAATAAAGTGATTGTGGACTTCTCAAAAGTTGCTTTCCTTTTAGAAAAGCAGATCTAAGACCCTGTACAGCAGGCTCTCCTGTGTATGCCGGGGTCCTTACTGTTAACAGTTTGCCATGTCCTTCTCCAGCTCCTTTTACAGATGAGGAACTAAAGCAAACAGGATTATGTGACTTGCCCAGGGTCACACAGCTAGTGAGTGTCTCAGGAACATGAGTCTTCCGGACTGCAGGCCCAGCACTCTTATCCACTGTATCACTCAGCTGTACTTTCATTATATTATACTACATTTTTTTACCCCTGAGAATGATTTTTTCTTTAATCTTGTCATATACTTCAAAAGTTTTAAAATTAATAAACTATGAAAAGCAGGGCTGATAGGTATAGTTTTGTACCTGTTGCAGGATTTCAAAGCAATATGCACGTAATAAGTATAATTCACAGTATCATTAGATCCTTGAGGGAACTTTTAAGTCATAAAAATTTTTATACCTGCAGTTTTCTTTATTTGAAGTTTACACATGATGTTTACCACAGAAAATTCAAAAGAAACTGATGTTTTCATATATTTAGGGTCACTTCCATTGCCCCAGCTCTCTGTTCACTGAGCCATCTAACTTAGTTTAACCTCTTACACATCCTGACATGCAAGTGCCATAGACAATTCTTTAAGATTCTAAGATTCAGAACAGTTTTACGAATCTACTTTTGTTGAATGGGTTTCCTTGTAAGGAATTTCTTATTGCAATGAAATCACATGTTCAGACCAAAAAAAGTATATACTGCCATGCTTTGTTGTTAGACTATAAGAGCAGGGAGTTAAAGCTGTAAAGGACATTAAAGGCCATCTATTCTAACTCCTTTATTTTGCAATGGGGAGACTGAAGTCGATAGAGGTTAAGTGACTTGCCCAAAGACAGGCTGCAAGCAACAAATCAGAAAGGAATGACAGGGGTGAGGAGACTGTTTGCAGGAACACTGACAGCAACAAGAAATGACAACAGCCAGTCTTACAAGCAAAGGATGAAGGCAATTCTAAGAGGAAGGCCACATATCTTGAACTTTTTCCACTAAAGAACACCTTACTTAAGCTGAGATACAGAAAATTAATTGAGAATTGAAAAGAAATTCTTCATCTCCTATGTGTAGGGACTCCTTTTCTACTTTGTGATCTAAATAATTCTGTGTTAAACCCAATGAGAAGCAATAAAAATAAGAATTAAAAAAGACAAGTTTCAGAGTAGCAACGTTTCAAATTTAACTTGAAAATGACTCCAACTGGACCTTGTTTCAAGCAGACATATGCAAAACAGAGCAATACGTATCTCGTACGTAGATCACGATATTCAAAAACTATTCATAACAAAATCTGCAAGCAAAAGAAAAGTTTGTAAGCAGCCAGATTTCCATAAAAGTCCTTGTACAAAAATCATGAACTTTTTTGGGAGGGGGGAAGGCATTCCAAATCTATGACTTAAATAGCTAGGGCCTTTCTGGTATGGAAATTTTACTAGTGCAAATCAAGTCAAGTAACTAACATTAAGTTATACCTACTAAGTGCCAGGCATACAAAAAAAAGGGAAAAAAAATAAGACAAAACAGCTCCTGCTTTCAAGGAGCTCACAGTCCAACCAGGGAGACAATATGCAAACAGCCATGTACCAACAAGATGTACAGAAGAAAAAGTGGAGACAGTTTCAGAGGGAAGGTATTAACACTAAAAAGGACTGGGAAAGGCTTTTTGAGGAAGACTTGAAGAAAACCAAAGTAAGAGGCACAGATGAGTAGGGAAAGTGTTCCAGGCATAAGGAAAAGCCAGTGAAAACCTAGGAATTAGAAGATGGAGTGTCATGTATGAGGAATAGCAGATAAGCTTAGTGTCACTGGATAATATCATTAATGAAATGGAATAAGGTGTAAGAAATCTGAAATGAAAAGAAGAAAAGTTGTGAAGGGTTTTACAAGTCGAAAGACAGTTTTATATTGTTTCCTTGAGGGTATAGGAAGCCACTGGACTTTATTGAATGGGGAGATATATAGTCAGATATGGGCTTTAACAAACTAAATTTGACAGCTGAGTGGAGGATGGCTGAAGTAGGAAGAGTCTTGAGGCCAGGAGACCAATCAGAAGGCTATTGCAACAGTCTATCAGTCAAGTGATAAAAGGCTACAGGATAGGACTTGACAACTGGCATGATAATGGGGTGGAGAGTTGAAGGAAGGACAGAATCAAGGATAACACCGAAGTTGCAAACCTAGAAAGGCTGTGGTATCCTCAATAATAAAAGGGAAATTGGAAAAAGGAGAATGTTTGGGGCAGGGAAGGAGATAATGAGTTTTACATGTTGAGTTTGATATTGGCCAGGGATATAACAGAGTGGAGAGCTATGAGACTGAAGGTCAGGAGAGAGGTTGACTCAACAAATAGATCTGACTCACTGTCATGGAGACAATCACTGCAAATCTGGAGCTGATGAGATAACCAAATGAAAATCGTATAATAGGGAAATGAGAAGAGGATCTAAGACAATGCCTGGGGGACCTCCAAGACCTGGATTTCTGAAAATCCAGGAGGCAGAGAAGAAGCAAACAGATAGGTGGAGGAGAATCAGGAAAGAGTGGTGTCATAAAAACCTACAAAGAAGAGGAAAAGATCTACAGTATTGCAGAAAGGTCAAGAAGGAAAAGGAATGAGACAAGGATGAAGATTAGCAGCATTTCTACCAATTCTGGTCTCAGTGTTGCTTGGGGCAATAAGAGGGTAAGTGACTTGCCAGTTACAGATTCAGTACGGGTTAAGACCAAGTGCTTAAACCTAGGTTTTGTATCCATTAAATCATGCTGCCTTTCTCACTGGCTTTATTTAAAGAAAATTCCCTCAAGTCCTTACCCAGTGCCTACTTACTTTTAATTCAGGCACAGTTTTAACAAGTTTGGTCATCTGGTTTTCCAGTCTACAAGCGGAAGGGAAGCAACAAATTAGACTGGAATTATGAGAGTGAAGAGACTGCTACAGAGACAAGGACACTGATAAAAACAAGAAATGACAACAGCTAGTCTTCAAACAAAGGAGGGATAAAACTAACAGACAGAAAACAGAATCTGAAAAGCATCGAGTCTGGGGGATAACTCAGTAAGGAAACAAACAGCTTACAAAATTAAACAGCACCCAGGAGCATCAGTGTTCTACAGCCAAGCACAATGAAATCATGGTCATTACTGTGAACATGTGAAAATTCTTCTTCTTCACAATTATTATTGTAAAAATACAGGGAGGTATTTATTTTATAAAAACCTATATCCAAAATAGTTAAAATAAAAGTAAAAACGATTTCGATGATTAAGAAAGCTTTGGTTAAGTTATCCGAAAAACTGAGTTATGTAGAACAGTTCATTTCCTAGTTCAGCATGAATAAAGTACTACAGTATATGTAAACAGACCCCTGGCCATTCTATTTTGTATACTTATGGGACCTTGTTTTAGAGGAGCCCACTAATTTTGGAAGACCTCAAAACACTCTTTATTCCCTGACTAATAGTAGCCTAACTTTTTTTGTGTGTGTGTGACAGAAATACAAAAGCAGTTCAAGTTTCTCAGAAGTACCTACTCCAGAAAAAACAAAAACCTATATATACACTATGGTTTTAAGGCCCAGAACTGAAGTTGCCCTATTAGAAGTGGCAAGAGGTAGTAATTCACTCCCACAGTTGATTCCCATCCTTACCACCATCTAACCAAATAATGAATTCTTAATAAAATAACCCAATCATTGCTACCTCAAAATAACTGCACTGTGATCTGCCAACTAGCATTCTGGTGCTGGCTGCCTGGAACCATTTCTATAAAAAGAGGGGAAGTAAAGTGGCAAAGTGAGGAAACTGAGATCCTGAGGTGAAGGTGATTTGCTTGAAGTCACACAGCTACTTAGTGGCAGAACTGATCTTCCAGAGGACAAAAATTGTCAAAAGCAGTTTTAGGAACTTCATCAAACTCTACATTCTGTCAAAGAATCATAAAACAAAAACAGCTTACTTTTCCTAGACAAAGTTTTTGCCCAAGTATGTTTCAGCTTAAAAACTATGTATATTTAAAAAAACTCAGGTCTCCCATAGAGAATTTAGCATTTTACTTTTCACATTCTATGGGACAGAATGATGTGAACAATGAATATGGCAAAAGGTGGGAGAGGGGAAGAAGAGGCATTTCCTTTCTCTAATATGAATGCAAATATAATTTGACTAGATTCCATTTGATCAGTCAGTAATCACTCACATCTGTCTGACCTGTATAGATTTTCATAAATGAACTCATATTTACTTATCATGTTTAATGTTATATAAAGTATAACTGGCTTTTAAGAATGTTAAGGCGACACGGTTTCTCCCATTCATTTTAATTCATGACTAACATGACTATGCAACATGACTAACATGAAAATGTGTTTAATAAGAATGTATGTGTAGAACCCATATAAGATTGCATGCTGTCCTGGGAAGGGAGGGGGAGAAAAATTTAAAACTTATAGAAGGGACTGTTGAAAACTGAAAACAAATTAATTATTAACAACAAAAAAATTAGAGCTATACTGTAGCTAAAGTGCAAAATGCCTACATTACCTTTAAAATATACTTTTCATTGACTATTTAAGCCTCAAAATAGGAAAAAAAATGACAAATGTACTAGTTTCTTGATCACTAATTTAAAAAAAATGCAGAGAAAAGATGTTATCAATAAACAAGTACATCACATTAACAAAGAACATTATATGAAATGAAAAACTCCATAATGCAAATTCACCTTTTTGCAGATTTCTTCGAAGTTGATGTCATCGTCAAGGGCAGATCTAGTTACTTCATCAGGCTTTACATCCTGTGAAAGAATCATAAAACCAACAGCTTACTTTTTCTAGCTAAATTCAGTTTTTGTCATAAGTAGGGCTCAGTTTAAAAACTACCAGTGTTTTGAAAACAAAAACCCCGACATACTCAAACCTCTGTGTTCTGTGTGTGAACAAACAGACCAGTATATAAATTATGGGGGTAGTAAGGGAAACACCTCTAAGATTCTTTAGATTTAGTTTTTCTAGTACAGTTACAATGACTAAATTTTTATGTTGTAATAAGTCAAGAAACACCAACAACAATATCTACAAAACAAAATTACAGATAATTCAAAGGAAAATGGAGAGATACTTGGTGGGTAAGCTGCAGATTGTCAAAAATGGCTTGCATTTAGAATCAGTGAAAATGATATTATCAAGGAAAAGGGGGTCTTTCAGCTATTACCCATGAAATGTTAAAAAAATATTTAAGAGAAGTTCCCTAAGCCGTTGGTCATACACTCAATGGAAAATTTATAGGAGGACGTGGATAAAATCATATATCATAAGAAGATGTGGATGGATTGGAATCTGCACAGGGAGAAAAAATAATCCTGAGGACATTAGGGATCCAAGGAAATATCAAAGAAATAGATTTACAGAAATTTCATTTACCTACAACTTTTTGGGAAGATTATTTTGTCAATAAAAAGACACACTTTTAAAGAAAAGTTAAACTTATATGATTAGATAAAAATATTGGTTCCATTTGAAAAATGATCTACAAAAATTTTTAAGCATTAAGTAACACTACCATGCACTTTTTTCATGCCTCAAGATTATTTTTTAATATGTACTATTTAAGAAAAGATTCATGAAAACATTGGGCTTCACATCCTTACCAAAAACTCTGGAATAAGTCTTCTGAATCTTTTGGCAGTATTGAGTCCATATGAAAAGACTCTATGTGTACAGGAAATCAACACTGAGTTACAAAAAATGGCAGAACTATGGCGGGGAGAGGGAGAGAGAGCATGAGCATAGCATTGCACAGTGAAATGTTTTTGGGAAATGAGGATTTCCTCACATAAAGGTGAATTTACATGAAGTGAGAACTATCTGTAGTTCCTGTCTTTAAGATGCACCACAGAGGTACCACGAAGCCCTTCCCAATCCAGTCACATGCTAGTGTCCTCCTTCCAAAACTTCCTAGTACTTAGTTATTTTGTGTGTATAAATAAATAACATATGCATATGTATGTATACACATATACAGACATACACATATCTTTATACTCATATACCTAGCACAGTGGTTAGAATATAGGAAATGCTGAGTATCTGTTGATAAATATTGTTTCCCCAGGTCACAAACTGCATAGCTGCGATAAAAACTAGATTCCGTGTATCCAAATCTATTTTTCCCTATTACATCATATTCCATCTTTTACAGATGAGAAAATTGAAACTCAAAGAGTACACTTCAAAACGATACACACATACTCCCTAACGGTTAATATACAACACACACACACATACACTCCTATATATGTATGTGTGTATCTGCATATTTGCATACCTAGTTCATGGTAGTTAGGTCCAGAAGCCAAACTCCTAGGTAAATGTTCCTACTGCTAACCCATACTGAGACTTTGTTGATTAAAAAAACTTTTCTTTATAACTGGGCTGTATAACTCTTTTCTTTCTATATTGTGCCTGCATTTCCTTGTATAACTGAATCCAATTGGGTTCAAGACACAACACTGATAGAATTTTTTTTATTTTGGTAAACTCTTCAAAAGTTAAAAGAAATCCATATTAAAGGTAATGATAATCTTTGTCAACTTTTTAATGTACACCCTTCAGAAGCTGAAGATTTTAACATTAAAATTTTTAAAAGTTAAAATTAAAGAATTTTAGAATTGGCAAAAGATAAGGCATCATTTACTCCAACCCTTTCATTTTACAAATAAAGAAACAGGGAGAAATTAAGAGACATATAAAAAGCCCCATAGTTAGTGGGTATGGCTAAGAGCAGAACCCAGATCTCGATTCATAATCCATAGTTCTTTCTCTGATATATCATATCATTACATCATATAATTACCAATGATAATTACTACAGTAGTGAACTCCTTTTATTTCAGTCATACTCTTTTATTAAATAACCAGATGCAGAAACAACGATCCTGTCCCTCAACTACGGTATAATTAATTTGCTTGTTTGCAAACTACATGGATGGTATAAAGGAGCCAAACGTGCAATGGACTTAAAAGTCAGAAAATTTGGGTGTGAAATCAGGTTTTGCCACTTACAGACTGTCACAAGATCCTTTTAGATTTTTGTTTCCTCAAAAGCAAAACAAGAGGGTGGGTCTTAAGAACTGACACTCAAGAAGTATAAAACTTCTAGTATTCCATAATTCTACAAACAGTAATTCATTTAATTCCCTAAAGGTCTCTGTTTCAATTTTCTCAAACTATCAACCACTGACTCTGTGTGTCAGGATCAAAGATTTTTTATGATGGAAAGCTCTGATATGTCATTTTTCAAGGAGGGCTTTGAACATTATTTGCAGGTTGTGTATATATTGACATTTCATATTCTAGGAGTATACAAATAGGACTATTCTTGTTATTTAGTGAAATAATCAAGACAGTCCTAATAAAGTGGTTTTGTAGTTTTCTAACTAACTATAATATGGATTTAGATTCATTCTAAGTGGTCGAGCCATAGGTTCCAAGGAATTATAAGGGGCCAAGAAAAATCTGGTTGCTTAGAATTTTCTTGGCTGGAATGGCTGGAAAAGACATGAGACATAGATTTCCTTGAAATGAAGAATCTGAAGTAGCAGTAACTCATGAGATAGCTATTGTGATCCAAAACTTTGTGATATATTCTGTACCCGGGAATCTCATTATGGTTTCTCTTCAGTAAGAGCAAAAATTCCATTTCTAAAAAAACTGGTCTACCAGATGGGACTTCAATAAAGTTGTTTTCTCACAAAAACGCCAAAGGATTTTCCAAATAAAGGATTATATGATTTCTTGAATCAATTTTTAAAATAGTTATCATTTCATATATTTATAGTTAAAATTTCACAAGTTGAAGGTTGGGGTTCAAATATAAATTTTGCATTTGGATATAAAAATGGTACAAATGACTAAAGAATTGACATTCACATAATATTAAGGACTGTTGCACACAATTCAAGGGTTGTGCTGTTTTTTAAACCATTTACTGGATTTGAAACTCAGATAAAAAAATTATAACAGGAAAAGGCAAAGGCAAACTAACTACATAATTCAGTTACACATGCTGTCACATCATTTTTGTGTCAAGAAGCACGATTGAAATTTAAATTTGTGTTGTATCAGCATAGCTTTAATATCTACTAATGTCCTGTGTAACATTCTGATGGACCCAGGAAGAACTAGGATCAGCCTAGCCAAACCAAGACAGAAGAGCCTCACTTTTTAGACACAGCAACTCTAAATGATTTTCTAATTAAGTCGTGGATGGGCTGCTCTCTCTGAAGTATTCCTACATTACAACTGTGTAGCTGTTAGTGTAAACTACCTCCTGGCTTATAACATGAATTAAGGCAATAAAGATTTTGTTCTCCTCCTACAAGACACCTGAATATGTCTTAGCTTAGTATCTGGAAGGTCAAAGTTCACCAGCATAATGCAATGTACAAAGCAGATACTTAAAGTCTGTTTGAGTAAATCACTGAAATGAAATGCCATTTACAATGTGAGCCTTTCAATCTCCCAGAATAAAGTTTTGATTACTTTATAAGTCAATATGGTAATAAATTAAAACCCAAATATTTCATAAATATACTGAATGAAATTAATGTTTCAGATGAATAAGCTGACAGCAAAAGGTTGATAGTATTTTTTTCAAATGCAGTTTTCTTTCTAAAAATGACATTTAATCAGGTAGTTTTAGAACCCTAATCTTTTTGTACACAAACTGTATGCTCAAAACACTTCTCATTTCAAGAATTACCAAGAAATTATAAGATAAATTCTTAATATCTAATAAAGTTTTTAATTGACAGGTAATTTCATTCATAAGGTTCTCTTTCTTGTCTTCCAAATTCCTGCCAGTTCTAAAAAAACATCTTAGTGTAACCTTAATGGCTAGCATGGCAAATAGAACAATTTAAATATTCTTAATCATAATGCAGACATTTGCACTATTTTCTCATCCAAATGAAAGTGGGCAAGCAAGGAAGTAGTGGCAAATTCTGAAATCTGAATTCTTTTTTTAAAAATTTATTTTGCTTTTAATTTATGGAATAAAACAAACATTTCCATAAAACAGCATAATACAAAAGATGAATGCATATGAAACTGCAAATCTATTACGTACAACTTGCTACTTCTTTTAAATATATAAAAGTTATCAAGCAATTTCTTCCCCACCGTTTTTTTCCTGCCTCTCCCCCCAAGGCTACCATTGCACACAAATAGGTGCATATATTTATACACACACACACACACACACACACACACACACGTAAAACCATTCTATTATGGTTATTGAGCATAATAAAAAAAAACCCGTTACTGAGAAGTTCTTTCTCTGGATGCTGAGTGTCTTTCTTCACATGTCCTTTATAGTTAATTTGGGTATCTACAATAGTCAAAATAATTTATTCTCTCAAAGTTCTTAAAACAATAGTGCTGTTACTGGACAGAATATTCTCTTGGCTCAGAATTATGAAGCAGGGTCCTTTGTTCTGTTTTCATTAAATAAAAACAAGTTTCTGAAGAAAAATGACCATTAAATTGCAATGGTCAATACCAAATTATCTAGATATGCACATAATCAGCTTTAACCTCTCACGAACTTTAATACTACATCACCAATTGAGAGTGAGCATTATCCTGCTTACTGAATAAAATCCAACATGCCCATAATGAACTCGTCACTCACGCCTTCTCATATATTGACACCAAATCTCCCCATTTCTGATGAGGATATTACCATTCTCCCCGTCATCCGGGTTTGTCACTTCTAAATAATCTCTAACTCTGAATTCTCTGTCACCCGGGTTTCCCAAATTCCAAAAAACTTTCAAGCCATGTTGGTATAAGTTAACATCTCTGTGTTCTGCTTTCCATTCATATGGTAGTTTGGCCTTTATCTCTGCTTACCAGAACAATTAATAATAAAAATTAGTCTCCAGTCTACCAAGGTCTCTTCTGTCCCAGTCAAAGGCTCAACAAGTCAGATCACACCATTCTCCTGATCAAAAATCCTCAGAAGGACCTTACTGCCGACAGAAGAAAAGGTAATCTGGCTCCAACCTATCCTTCTAAGCTTACTTTATATCATTCCCTTCTGCCCATTCTATGATCTATCCAAAATGAACTGCTTGTTGTTCCCTAAAACTTGCCATTCCACCTGCCAATTTAGCCTGGTATATCCTCCAAGCCTGGAACGCAATCCCATCTCTGAATTTCTTAATCTTTATTCTCCTTTCTGGTTTAACTCAAAAGCCATATGCTCTGGGAAATACTCCCTGATTCCCCCAGGGAAATGTTAATGTTCTTTTTTATTTCCCAAAGAAATTTTCCTAAAGCATTCCTGTGTTCCCTTTAATTTACCTTACACTACATTTATTTATACACATAGTATATCCCTAGGGTATAATGTAAACTTCTTTAGGGCAAAGAATCATTCTTTTTGTATTCTTGATGTCGAGAACATTGCCAAGCACAAAGAAGTTGTTTAATAATACTTTAAAACAGAACTGAATCTCAAATTTAAGACTATCTTGTAATGGGAGAGGATTATGATTGCTTATATAGCTTTCTCAACGTAATTTAAATAGCAAGGTAACTGAAAGGTAAGTCAATATGTCAAGGATATCTGAATTTGTTAGTATGAGAATTTCCTTCACTGAGGCAATTATAAATCTTTAACTTAGTAAATAAGCTTTAGAGCTGCCAGAGGGTTATTCAGAGAGTTTAGGTCACTTGACCACAGTGCTAGCATCAGAGGTGATATCTGCACCAATGTCTTTCTGATTTCAAGCTCAGTACTTCAGCTGCTTTCTTGTCTCCACTCTTATAAAGAACACTTAAAAATAAACAAAAAAGTAAAACGCTCAGATCCTAATTTCCACAAAATACTGTTATGGTGTTTTATGATGGCATGGAGTTCATCTTGATTTTTAAAAAGCTATGATAGGTTCTACCATGCTGGCTATGGCAGTATTAAGTCTAAATTGTTATGATCAACATTAGCATAGTCCATTTCACATGAACCAATTAACAGATAGGAAAGAACTTCCCATTATGCACAAAAAAATTACATTAACAACACAGCAACTCATGTAACAACAAATATAAAATGGCTTTGGTCCTATGTAGCTTCTTTCTACTTTTTTGAGTGAAAAGGAGGACAGAGAATCACAAACTATTTAGACTATTGATAAACTTAACAGTTGATACTCTATATAAGTGAAACTTCTGCCACACCAGACATAATTCTAAAGGAACTGATTTTTATAAATATTGACATTCTAGTTAAAAATAAAATCAGAAACAAAAGGAAGTGGCAGTCAAATGAAAAAATGAATCATGAGCCATCCTTGAAAAAACAAATTTGATGGGAGGTGGTTTTATCATACAATTATCCCTTCCTCATCATGAAGTTAGGGGCCCAGTACCTCCTTGACCTGAAAAATCTGTGTAAAATATTTTAGTCCTCTCTTCATATAAGATAAGTCTGAATTTTTTCTTTTTTATAGGCTGTTTATCATACCTTTTTTAAAATTTGGGTTGATATTATACAAAACAATACATATATTTTTGCATTTCTGAACTTTTTATGTGTCATCTACTGGCCTTCACATGTTGTTTGCACCTTGCACAAAACTCCCCCCAAAATTCCCATTTGATTTCTTAAGCTGACCCTTGATACTGAAATTGCAATGGGGAAAGTCACAATAAAAGGGATAAATGTATTTCCAAAGATTAAAAGGAAGAGCATTTCTTGGGACACTCAGTCTTCTTTTGAGATAAGTACTTGTAAAAAGACATGAAAGGATTTTTTTTTAGCTTTTATTTAGTATTTTTTTTTCCTCAGTTACATGTAAAAACCATTTGTAAGATTTGTCTTTAAAACTCTGAGAGTTCCAAATTCTCTCCCTTCCTTACCACTCTGACTGAGAAGGCAAGCAATTCAATGTAGGTTATACATGTACAGTCATACCAAATATATCCACCATGGTTATACTGTTAAAGAAAATACAGACAAAACCTCAATAACAAGAAAAAGAAAAGAAAAAAAGAGTATGCTGTCCTTTTTTTCTGGGGATGTACAAGCACTTTTCATCCTCAATCCTTTGGCGTTATCTTGGATCATCGTATTGCTGAGAATAGCTAAGTCATTCACAGTTGGTCACTTTACAATACTGTATTACTTTGTCCCCTTCACTTTGCATGAGCCCATGCAAGAAAAGACATGCAAGTCAATTGTACTTCCTATGCTGATATCTGCTTCATATGATAAAAAATGCTACAAAGGGCAAGATAAAACCCTCTAAATTATCTAATGAATTTAATGCAAAGGTGAGAAAAAGGTAAATGATGAAAAATATATTGGAAAATATGCCCCATGGAAAAGAAATGCAACAGTTCAAAGGCCCAACTCAGGGACTACATAGAAATATTAAGCCTATACACCTTGAATACTTTAAGAAAACAAAAAATGAACCTTCCTTTCAAAGGTGAGAAACTACAAGCATAGAATTTTTATTTTATACACACACACACACACACACATACATACATACACACACACACACAGGCTGTCAGACTCAGTTGATGCACTGGTTATTTTGGCTCAACTTTTTTCTTCTTCTTTTCTCTACTTCAAGGATTGAATCACTGGGCAGAGTGAAGAGGGTTATTTTTGAAAATACAAATGAAATATGAAAACAATAAAGTGAAAAGAAATTAGCTATGGTTAGGACCAAAATGCATAAAAATGAAATATATTTTCACAGAATCATAGAACTTTAAGAGTTGGAAGAGGTCTTATTATTCATCTACAGTTCAGCACATACCCGTATTTTTAACAACTGTTAAGACAGAAAACAATTTAAGATTCCCAGGCCTAGAAGTCATCAGCACAGAAGTCAAACTGAAACTCAATTCCAGAAACTTAGTGGAGAATGCTAACACTCAGGAAGTGATGGCATCAAAGTAGAAGTCTGTAGCTTAGCAATAAGGAGCTATGTGAAAGCTAGAAATTTACCTACTGAAAATTCATCAGAGAAGCTATTATCAAACAACAAAGGACTGAAGATCTCAATCCCTGCAAGTATGACAGGCAGAGAAAATTCTGTAGTAACCTATAAAGAATGTGAGATGCTTACATTTTTAACACAGTAAAGTGACACGTTTTCTTAAAAGTACAAACTGGTCTTCTTTATGGAAGGGAGGGTAAAAGGACTGGAATAATGCCACTTCAGTCTCTAGATTATTAGGGATAATGAAGTGGAAAAACAAACCAAAAAAGATAAAGACTTTTTTAATGTGAAAACAAAGGAAAAGGAAAAAAGAGACCATAATCCATGTCAGGATTCGGAGGATAAAAAATAAAACTGAAAAGAGAAAGAGAGAAAGAGTATCAGCGAACATTTAGAGGTAACCATTTGAGGATTACGCTAAAGAAGAGAACAGGACCCTATGATAAGAATGGCACTCCTTATCCTCCAAGAAAAGATGTTGAAGAGCCACAGGGACTGACACATGAGAGATAACTAAATGAAGGTCAAAGGAAGAAGATACGAGGACTGGACGGTGGGTGAATCCCAGTTAGGGGTATTGTGGAAACAATCTGTCAAACAGAAAGCAAACCAAAATGTTTTGTCAGTCATCTTTCTTAGAATGTAATAGAATCATCCAAGTCTTTTCCAATTTTTTTCTTCTTAATTTTTTCAACATTCATTTCCACAAGATTATGAGTTTCAAATTTTCTCCCCATCACTCCCCTCTGCCCAGCCCAAGACAGCATGCATGCCGATTACTCCTCCCCAAATCTGCACTCCCTTTTATCACTCCCCCCCTTCCCCTCTATTTTCTTGTAGGACAAGATAGATTTCTATACCCCATTGCCTTTATGTCTTATTTTGCAGTTTCACGTAAAAACAAATTTTAACATTTGCTTTCAAAACTTTGAGTTCCAACTTCTCTCCCTTCCTCCCTCCCCACCCACCCCCACTGAGAAGACAAGCAATTCAATATAGGTTACACATGTGTAGTCATGTAAAACACTTCCATAACAGTCATGTTGTGAAATACTATTTCACTCCATCCTATCCTGCCCCCAATTATTCTATTCTCTCTTTTGAACGCATCTGTCCTTAAGTGTTTACTTCTAATTATCCCCCTCCTCCTATCACCCACCCCCTCTCTCCCTGCTTATTCACTTCCCCTCTACTTTTCTGTGATGTAGGACAGATTTTCATACCAAATTCAGTGTGCATTCCCCCCTTTAAGCCAAATCCGATGAGATTTCTTTTTCTCTGCTCCCACCTCCCCCCTTCTCCTCTGCTGAAAAAGCTTTTTTCTTGTCCCTTTTACGGAAGATAATTTAACCCATACTATTTCTCCCTTTCTCCTCTTCCAATATTCTTCTCCCACTTCTTTATTTTTTTAGGTATCACTCCTTCATACTCAACTCACTCTGTTCTCTCTCTCTGCATATATATATATGATGTATATAAAATTCCTCCAACTACCCTAGTACTGAGAAAAGTCTCAAGCGTTACAAATATTATCTTTCCATGTAGAAATGTAAATAGTTCAACTTCACTAAGTCCCTTATGATTTATCTTTTCTGTTTACCTTTTCATGCTTCTCTTGAACAAATTTTCTATTCAGCTCTGGTCTTTTCATCAAGAATGCTTGAAAGTCTTCTATTTCACTGAATGACCATTTTTTCCCTTGAAGTATTATACTCAGTTTTGCTGGGTAGGTGACTCTTGGTTTTAGTCCCAGCTCCTTTGACTTCTGGAATATCACATTCCAACCCCTTTGGTCTATTAATGGAGAAGCTGCTAGATCTTGTGCTATCCTGATTATGTTTCCACAGTACTCAGATTGGTTTTTTTTTTCCTGACTGCTTGCAATATTTTCTTCTTGATTTTAGAGCTCTAGAATTTGGCTACAATATTCCTAGGAGTTTTCATTTTGGGATCTCTTTCAGGAGGCAATCAGTGGATTCTTTCAATATCTATTTTACCCTCTGGTTCCAGAATATCAGGGCAATTTTCCTTGATAATTTTTTGAAAGACGATATCTAGGCTCTTCTTTTGATCATGGCTTTCAGGTAGTCCAGTAATTTTTAAATTGTTTCTCCTGATTTATTTTCCTTTTTTTAAAATTAATTTTATTTATTTTCAATGTTCTACAATCACTACCATATAACTTAGATGTTTTCCCCTCCCTCTGCCTTACCTTCCCCCTCCCTTCCCAAGATGGCATACAGTTTTATATAAGTTCTACACATGCATTCCTATTAAATACATTTTCACCAGTAATGCTGTATAGAAGAACTGAAATGAATGGGAGAAATCATATAACAAGCCAAAATGTAATACAAAAGAAAATGATCTGCTACATTCTGCAACTGAATTTCATAGTTCTTTGTCTGGATGAAGGCATTTTGCCTTAAAAGACCATTGGGAATTTTTTTAAGTCCTCGCATTGCAATGAAATTCCAAGTCTACCAGAAAAAACTCTTGCACACTGTGGTTGATCCTGTGCACAAAGTTCTCCTGGTTCTGCTCCTTTCACTCAGTATCAGATCATATAAATCTTTCCAGGCCTCTCTGTAGTCTTCCTGTTCATCATTTCCTATAGCACAATAGTATTCCATTACATTCATATACCATAATTTATTCAGCCATTCCCCAATTGATAGGCATCCCTTGATTTTCAGTTCTTGGCTACCACAGACAGAGCTGCTATAAATATTTTTGTACAAGTAGGACCCTTTCCTATTTTTATGATCTCTTTGGGATACAGTCCTAGAAGGGCTATTGCTGGGTCAAAGGGTATGCACATTTTTGCAGCCCTTTGGGCATAGTTCCAAATTGCTCTCCAGAATAGTTGGATCAGCTCACAGGTCCACCAACAATGAATTAGTGTCCCAATTCCCCCACATCTTCTCCAACATTTATCATCCTTCTTCTATCATGTTAGCCAATCTGATAGGTGTGATGTGGTACCTCAGAGTTGTTTTGATTTGCATCTCTCTAATCAATAGTGATTTAGAGTATTTTTTCATAATTTTCTTGGAGGCTTTGGAAGTAAGAGCTTTGACTTTGTTATCTTTTGTGTACCCCCCCCCCAAATAGTGACAAAGAAAACCAAGAGCACAACTATAAACTCCACCAATGAATCCAAAACTGTGCAAAAACACTGTTGGAATCTTACGGAAGTGAAGAGTACACAGATAAGCAGGGTTTAGGGGAAAGAGAAAAAAACCAGCCCAGTCCTCTAGGGTCAGAGCAACACCCAGGAGAGGTGACCCAAGACAGCCAGGGGCAGCACCTAGTTCTGAGAGATCCAAGGATCCCAAAGAGATCTCATCATCACCAATGACTATGCTATCTCAACTAATCATAGTTATGAAATTTTTTTCTGAGATCACAAATTCTAATTTTTCCATTCACCCCTTTATCTCTTTGCCTTACTCCTCATAAATCTTTTCTCTGACCTCACCTCAATTTTCATTAGTAGTGGGAGTTTACTAACCTTTAAATTTTCTATATGAATGAAATCACATTTCCTGTTACATACAAGACTTATCTATTAAATTAATTCCTAAGGGTTGAATGGACTTTTAAGTGTGGAAAGGTTGCAAGCCCATCCAATTCTTAAAAACATTCAGGATGAATGGTTATGCAAAGGCTACCTGACCTCCAGAGATAGAGTACTTATGACTACCTGAGAAAACCCATTCTATTTTTGGACAAGTTGGCATAATGGATAAAGTATCCACAATGGATAGAGATGCTAGGAAGGAATAAAAGAAGGAAACAAACATTCATTAAGTACCTACTATGTGCCAGGCACAATATAAGCTCTTTACCGATATTATCTCATTTTTATTTTCACAACAATTCTATAAATTTTATGCCTTTTGTAACCCAGGAAAACTGTAAAGTCAGTGGTTAAAGTGATTTGCCAAGTATCACATAGCTAGTAAGTGTTTGAGGGCAGAATTAAACTAGATCTTCCTGACTCCTGACCCAGTGTCCTATCCACTGACTGAGTCAACTAGTTAGGAAGACCTGAGTTCAAGTTTTGCTTCTGACATATCCTGGTTGTGTGACCCTAGGCAAGTCACTTAATATTTCTGTACTCTAGACAATGAGTTAAGATTATGAATTGCTGAGAAGCAGCAGAACTACATTGCAAGAGGGCATTTCTTCACCTGGGAGTTCCCTCTAATGCTGAAATGGCAGGTGCAGTTAATATCCCTATCTAATCAATAGGAGATTCTTTTTTATGGTGAGGAAACATGGCTCCCTAAAATTATACTGATTGGTCCTAGTTCTGACCTTTAAGGCTAAGAAGAATAAATTTAATCCTTATTCCAATGTTATAGCCTTTAAAATAACTGCAGGCCAGATTCATGTGCCCCTTAAGTCTTCTCTAGGCTAAGCCAATTCATTTCTTACTTAATCCACTTAAAATATCTAAATTTTGCTTGGCACACAAACTATTCTCCTTTGCTACATCTGTAGACTGATTTAATTATTTTAGGAGGTATGTAAAGTTGAGTGCCAGGAACTGCAATCTAAACAGAACATGCTAAACCAAAGAACTTCTCAAATTCTGGAATCTTGATGAACCATTTAGATCAGGAGTTTTTTCTATCTTAGAGATTCCTAAATGACTAAACAAGCACACCTGAGATGTAAAGCTCTGCTCTCTGAATCAAAATTTAAATACATCTTTAAAAGGCATAGTTTTGTTAAAAATTTAAAAGAGGGTGAAACACTGACAATAATATTATTTTATGCCTTTGACGCTCTGGGACAATAACTTAAGCACTGGAAGTAATAATTGTGGAGAATGAACAACCAAATCTGTTGCATTATTTGGCATTATTAAAAACATCAAGTATGAAAACAAAATTTTATGTTATATGATTTTTTTTCCTGTAAATATACTTGATCATATATCCTGGGTCACTGGGATGTAAGTTCTCCCTCTTTTCCCTCACATCCTGTTTTTTTTTTTTTTAAGAGAAATCTTCCCTCTCTCTGAAAAACTCAAACCATCTTAATGACTGCATTATAGAATTGAACTATAGAACTGAATTACAGAATGAACCATATGATCAAATCTAAAAAAAAAAAAAAAGTCTGGTACTTGACATTCAAGAAATTTGATCCAACCAAGACTATGCTCACATCCAATAACTTAAAAGGGGCAAGTTTCAACAATTTCATTGCTTTTAAAATGAAAGATTTTTAAGCCAGAAATAGAACTAACAGTAAAGAGCATACATGATCTAGCAATAGGCATCTATCTCAGTTAGATTTCCACATGGTATAGAATAAATAAATAGGTGGGAACTGTTTAAGAGTAGTGAACTGTTTAAAAATAGGGAACTATAAAAAGGAGCTATAACAAGGACAGAAAGTTCCACTTTGCAATAAAAGATTATGTTGGACACTGACAAAAAATGCAAAAGACACTTTTCTTGAAGTCTTATCACTAACAACAATCCAAGAATCCAACAAAGTGATTATCTTGGCAGTTAGCATCTATATATTCTATTTCAGGATACTTAAAACACAAAAAACATCCTTTTTGAATAATCAGACATTTTATATTTTAGGAAGGTTTAAGTATGTCAGAAAACAATGACAAAATAGCTACAAACTTCAGAAATAATCATTAAAAATTTGATATAATAAATTACCTAGGGTACTATATAACTCATTTTAGTTTCTACCTTTTTCATGTGCTATAAATTTAATTTCCGAAATTTTCTCTTTATATACTTAAATATTAAACACTAACATTTCCATTGTACAAAAACAAGCTCTGTATATGAAACTGAACCTGTTGAGGTCTTTTTAAAAAATGTATAAAGTTTCCATGGTAACAACAAAATTGTCCTATTTTTGTGTCTCCTGAGTTTTTTTGAGGTTTTACTCCATGTATTTTTAGCATTTGACTGTATCTCTTTACTACCCACTAACTGCCCCACCTAGGAACTAATAATTATCATCAAACAAATCAACATGTTGGATTGTCTGAAAATAAGTTTTTTCTATGCCCTCTCTAGTCTATGACTTCTCTGCCAAGAAGTGGGATGCATACTTCATCATTCATCTTCTAAAGTCACGGTCAGAGTTCTGAGGTTAACTGAAATGTTCTCTCCAAGAATGATATCCAAGAGCAATGGTATTGATTTGATTACCGAGCCAAGAAAGACAAAAAGGAGTGGGGGGTAGGGCAGAAATTGGGAATATTGTAAACAAAGTAGCAGGCAGAAAGGCCAAGGTAGAGAGCTGAAAGACACATAAATGAGGCATGGTTTTCAGCTGGCGCTAGAGTGACGTAGTTGAGCTATATTCACTCATCAATAAAGAAAGCTCAAAAGCAAGCACAGCTTAGCAACGTTTGATCAGAGTTGCAAATTAATTTCCAGAATGGTTGGACCAATGCCCCTCCAGTATTTGTTATTTTCATCTCATTATCTTTCTCAAATGCAACCTTAGATTGCTTTGACTTGCATTTTTCTAAACTTTGACTTGCACTTTTCTAAATATTAGTCATTTAGTGGATTTTTTTCACATGGTTGTCAATAACTTAGATTTCTTCCTTATTCTTCAACCAGTTATTTACTGGAGAATGGCTCTGGATTTTACACACAGAGACACACACACAGTAATAGTCTTATATATCTAGCTAATCCAGATATAAGAACCTGATGAAAGATATATGACACAGGAATTCAAATCAAATGTTTTCCCCCCAATCAAATGTTTTCTTTCTTATAAGAATTGTTATTTTTGTTTATACAAGTTTTTCAATTTTCTATAAATGCAATTATCTATTTTATCACTGCCTCTCTTGTATAGTTAAGAGTTTAATTCCAAACCATGGTTGCAGAAAGCAGCTATCTTGCTTTTCTTCTATTTTTTTTTTTAAATCTTATAACCTTTAATATTCAAGTCATATGTCCATTTGGATTTTGTGTGGTATGTGGTATATATGTGGTTTAACTCTAATTTCTACCAAACTGCTTTCCAGTTTTTCCAACAATTCCTGTCAAATGGTGAATTCTTTCTAATATACTAGATTTGCTGGGTCAGGCCCAAGCTGCTTTATGGTATAATTTGAGGTCTGGAAGTACTATTCATCCTTCATTCCTATTTTTTTCATTACTTCCCTTGAGATTCTAGAGCTTTTGTTCCTCCAAATAAGCTGTCAGGATCTTGTCTAACTTTAAAATACAATATAAAACTACTCTTTGGTAGTTTTTAATGATTTTATTGCTGCTTATTTACTATCTTTTAAAATATGGTATAACCTAGCCAAAACTACCGAATATTCTTTATTTAAGGAGTATTTTGTATTTACTTGGGAAGATGTAGGTGAATTGCCTGCAAAATGAAGTAAGCAGAAACAGGACAGCAATATACACAGATGGAAACAATATAAATGGAAAGGAAAACAGCAAAATAACAAAAACTGAACTTTGCACAATTATAGTGACCAAGTTTGATTCCAAAATAGAAACAAAAGAATAGATCTCCCTCCCTTCTTTGGAGGAAGCTTATGGGTGTGAAACATTACATATAATCTTGAACTTGGTTTATATGTTGGCTACTTCTAGTCAACATTTTTCCCTCATAAAAATTCATTGTTACATAGCTCTCTGGGAAAGGGAGAAATATACTGGGAAATGTAACTGAAGTACAAAAAAAAAAGATATCAATAAAAACCAATTTAAAAAGAAACAGCAATGAAAATATTTGGTGAAAATGAAAAATATGGTTAAAGAAGAGTTCAAGAGTTCAAGTGCCTAGGGAGAAATATATTCCCATTTAACCTACAATTAAGGTGACATCCCAGTTAAAGAAGTAATATTTTGCAAGACCAGAGATTCACTACTTTTACTGCTTTTCCCTAGGGTTTTTTGTCTCTCTGCATTTATTTTCAAAAAATATGTTGTAATGTTTGCCTCCTCTGAGGCACATTATTTCAGTAGTAATGGCTGTTTCCAAAACTTCAAAGTAGCAGTCAAAAAACTTAGGGCTCCTGGTGCTTTCACAGCCGGTGGGAAATGTCCTGCCAAGGACTCCAGCTCAAATTTCCAATATTACAAAACTTTAAAAAACACAAACAAAAAAAATTAAAAACAAAACTTTTTAAAAAAGCTCATGTGACACTGTTTCCTTACCTCCCACTTGTAAATGCTGTTTACACATTCACAGGCCTTTGAACTAGGTTTATCTAGACTTAAGTATTTCCAGCTTCAGTTTCTTCATTCAAAAATGAGGTGTGTGGCATGACTCAGTTAGTAGTAATGGCATTTTCTTCATTGCCAACAAGTGAATTTAGCTTTGGTTACTAGTGAGAAACAGTAGGCTCAAAAACAGCAACAAAAAATTGAAGCATACTAATGAATTTAACTGCTGCAATGATTTTTATTTTATCTTTAATAAAAGGTATATTTTGAGGTTCTTATAGTTTATCAATGAAAACTATGGCATTTACATATTATAAATGTGACTTTTTTTTAAGAATTTGACTTAACCAAGTTTTGGACTAGATTGAAGAAACTACATGCCAATAAGCAAGATGGAATTCCAGTGTGATGATCTGTTTCTGAATGCTACTGCATGTGTAATTCTTGAAAACAGGGTATACGCTATCTTAAAATATCAAAATGATTTCCTGTTTATAATTTTTAAAGTTCCCAAGCTGAACACAAAGACAGCTATTAATCAGAGGGTTCTGCTCCCGGTGGCAGTGGTAAAACCTCCCTGTCATATGTGAAATTAACCTGGTGGGAGGGTATTGACTAGGATGACCCCTCAAAAGGAGAAGCAAGCTTTCAGTTCTGACTTTTTTTCTTTAGGTACTCCTGTTAATCTACTTTATTCTCTAGAAAAGGCATGAAGCAACAACCTTATCAGCTCTTGAATCAGGTAATTTGTGCATCCAATAAAACAGCAGATTTTGAAATAGCAAGGCCTTAAAATAACAATGAAAAGTGACAATTGATTGTGAAATAATAGGCAGAAAAAAACCATATAACATAAGGGCGAATAGTCATATACAATGTTATCTCCTGAAAGCATCATAAAATAGAACTAAATAATAATAATGAAATATTCAAATACTCAATACTTGGTTATATTTCATGCTTATTTCAGTATATAATAATAAATTATAAAAAAACAAAAACATGATGGATAGGGATAGCAATGGGGACTGGACCTATAATCTCACTGGCACAGGGAACTTCCTGAAAGAGAAAACTCCCTTTATCAGTTCAGGTGGGAATCTTATAAATTTTCAGTAGTTACTCAGAGCACTGAGAAGTCAAGTGACTTTTGCTATGACAGAGCAGATATGTGTCTGGTGGAACCTGAACCCAGATCTTATTGATTCTGAGGATAGCTTTCTACTTATTCATTGTATCAGCAGTTCTCTCTGAGGATCCCTGGAAATTGGTAAGACCCTTTCAGAGAGGGTTTGTGGGGTCAAAACTATTTTAAAAGTAATTTTAATTTCTGATATGGAACATCCACACATATATTTTAAAATTCACATTAACAAAAAGTCTTTGGGGAAATTCACAGTAACTTTTATGAGTGTAAAGGGGTCCAATGACCAAAAATTTGAGAAATTGCATTATGCCATCTTGCCTTGTGAAAACAAACAAAAAAATATAATTAAGGATTAATTATATTCAGGACACTGTTTACTGAGATAAGTATTCAATACAAAAGATTCTCCTCACAAAATTCTTTTAAAGTATCATAATATATGCACAACAATCTGGTACAAGCAGTAAAATTAGCTATTTTGCATGAGAAGCAAATATAGCTTTTATGTATTTATAGTAGCTTTGTATGAATCCAGTCATTTGACTTTGTTGAAGAACCTAGTACTATTTCTCAAATGTCAAAAAACGGTTACTATCAGGGGTTTTGTAATTCCCTTTACTCATAAAAAGTGAAGTTTTTTGCTCAATGTCGAATTTCACCAACATTTCCATTTAACAAATCTTCAAGAAGGAAGTTTTAAAGTGGACCCTCTGTGCTCACAGAATATATAAAGGCACTGTTGGTGATTTATTTTGGTATTCACATAATAGTGACCTTTCATCATGAAAGAATTTATGCCTTATTGGCAAAATGACATCATATTATACATGAACTAAGAAGGAAAAATACTGGAATGGAAAAACACAATATACTGCTATCTTCTATGAGATGTGCTGTTGAAAGAACACCTAAAGCCCTTTGTCATTAAAAATCATTTGGGTATTTGGAACATGACTGCAGAGACGTTGGAGCTGCATCACTGTAAAATTGACTCCACTCCATTAGCTAGTATAACTCCCACTACCACCATGGGAAAACATTTCACTTTGTATTTAGTAAAAGAAGTCTGTTACTTTAAAAATTTCCCTTGCCCTTTGTGCTCATTGATAGATGATTAAAGGCAGTTATTTATAGCTGGACAGAGGCTTTGGTATCACCTATTCAGTTCCCTTACTTTATAGATGAGAAAAGAGGTAGAAACTTCTGGAATATTCATTCACCGGCAGGTAAACTTGGGATGATGTTAGCCTCACAGTGGGGTGATGGCCTGCTGCCCATGGCAAGTCTCTACCTACCCTTGGCAGACAGGGGTTTAAAATGTCCCTAAATTCTTGTGGGGGCTGGAAAATTCTTTCAGTAGACCTTAGTTCCTTATCAGCAAGTATAAGTTAGGCACCACCTCCCTGGACTTTCATTCCTGTGCTCCAAAGGAGCTGAGGACATAAAGTAG
The DNA here is from genome assembly GCA_028658325.1 of Potorous gilbertii. Taxonomy (NCBI): domain Eukaryota; kingdom Metazoa; phylum Chordata; class Mammalia; order Diprotodontia; family Potoroidae; genus Potorous; species Potorous gilbertii. Next base: position 130,521,295 of record CM053772.1, on the reverse strand, counting down.
CTTTCCTCCTACCCTTTACCCCTTTTAAACAATACAAAATGACATCACTTAGTAATGTCAAAGCTGCTGAGAGTATTTAATCTTTATCTTCTCATTACCTTGAAATTGACTCATGTTTGTGATCAATCTCTTCATTAATTTCACATATAAAAATAATAAATCATAAATTTTCCTTCCAGTATAATTTAGGAAAAAAAAACTGACACCTTAGTCTTGAAAAAGAATCAGATAAATCTGAGCACCTAAAACAAATTAGCAAAAATAGATGACTTTGACCTGGAGAGAAACCTCCCATGTCACAAGGCAAAGCAAACCTGATTTTCCAAGTTAATTCACTAAAAAGAGAGTTATTGGAGTAAAGGAAGGCTGAAGTGCATGGGGTCCTGGAAGATTTTGTACTGCCATGTTGGGCCAACAGATGGGCAGCATATTTTCATCACTTAGGGAACCATTTTGATATCCTGTCCACACCTGGGCTATAGTCAGTCACCTTTAATTTAGAACAATTCCTTCCTCTTAAAAGAACAAAACCAAAAAATATAAAAACCTGTTAATCCAGGAGAGGAAGTCTTTTGTCAACCAATGAATAACAATGTCTGTCCAGGCATTCTTCCATTCATGGTGGCATGAAGGGCTTCAGCTTCCATTGCCATTTTTCTGGGGATCTTAGGGAAAGGGTGAAAAAGGAGACACCACCATCTATGGGGAGAATCACGTTGAAGATGACCGTTTCTTCAGATCCAGGTCTAAGCACTGTATGTCATGAAATCATTTGGATGTCGTAGAAAAGTTTTCTTTACACCTTGACGATATTACACACACACACAAGTCCAGCATAGTATCGTTAATGTGATTTTAAACAATGTGAATTGGAAAAGATGCTGTCATGTTTTCATTATATTTGCTTTGCTTTTGTTTTTCTACGAACAGTTAGAGAATCAATTTTTCAAAGGTGATTATGTCATATGTTTATATAGCATTTTGTTTGATTATTTACTCTATTGCATCTGTAAACTGTTGCTATTAGTTCTTACAATAACGTTCCATTCTACAAATTTTCAAGGTTCAAATACAGTTTCATTGTTTGCAAAAAAAATTATCATGGTACTATCAGTACTAAAAGATACATAGGCTTCTACAAAATTCACTTATCTAAAGTTTAAAGTATTCCCCTATAATGCAAGATAATAAATGGTACTGTACTTAATAAATGATCTCTTCTATTGTTTTAAATAGAACTCTCAGGTTATTAAAAAATATAGATCTAAAAGATACGTTCTGTATCTTTCGATAGAAAGATCAGGGCCATTTCGTAATTAGTTTGAATGTCAAAGAATAATGTTCTGGCAGAAAGAGATCTAGTCCAGTGATGTTAAACTCAAATAGAAATGGTAAACCCTGTGAGTCACATAGTGATGTTTTCAAATGTAGCATTATTTATGTTATATTACATTTTTATTCATTTTAATATTTCCCACTCACATTTTATTCTAGTGAGGGCTTCACTTGGGAGTGTTATAGGCCACATACAGCCTGGGATAAGTGTCTCAGGACCCCTAGAATACTAAATCACATATAAAAAGCAGGAAGGAAAAGACAGCTAAAAAAACCCTACATACCAACCTAGTCAACTAAGATTAGCATTACTGAGAAAAATGCGATTTATTTTATATTCTAAATCTTTTATTTTACAGATGAGAAAAGTAAGGCCTTAAAAATGAAGTGACTTGTCAAACATCAATACTAATGTAGGGGTAGCCATTCATTAGTCTTGGTGAGTTGCCTAGGGCATTGCTCAAGTTCACACAAATAGTATTAGAGTTGTGACTGGAATCTAGGTCATCTGAGCTTGGAGGATGCATGACTAAGAAGCATGTCATGTTATCTTTTAAACTGTCAAGAATTGCAACCATTTTCTACAATTTGCTGACTACAATCAGCAATCACCCAAGGAGAATACTGGTATTAAAAACATGGGCTTTTATGGCAAATGGGTAGCTGGGGAATCATTTAAGGCACCATACATTTTCCCTTAGGTTATTCAACTCCTTCTCCTCTTTCTATTTATATGCTCTCAGCTCACTAACCAAGATAAATGGGCTGTCCACCCAATTTCATGACACTATCTGTTTTTCCCCTGTTGGAGTAGGGAGAAGGCTTTTTGAGATGGACCTGGTCCAAGGCTCTATGTAATGAAAACAATGTCACCTGCAAACAGAAACACCTTTGGAACCTTTCCATAAATAGAGTGTACTCTGAAGATAAAATCTTACACATGACATTGATGGACACTCTGGTAAGTACATATCTCCCTCTTTTATGCTTTGTCCGATATTATTGAGAACACAAACATAGTTAAGATGGTCCTTCATCTTTCTCTCTCTATTACACTGGTTTGCGATTGCAAATCCAACCTTGGCACCTCATGTCATTAGTCATCCAGTTACCAAATTTTTAAAACATTTCTCCTCAAGCCTCACATACATCATTATCTTATAACACAATTCCTTATAATCTTGGAAGACCTGGTTACATGTACTGCATCTGACAGGCTAAGTTGTTGAACCTTTCAGGGCTCTAGGGAACTCTAAGACTAAGTTACGGATGATGTGCACTAGAGGAAAAAGTTTACATAGTTTGAAGTCCACAGTAATAAAAGTAGAGCCATGGGCTCTTCCATCTCCAAAATTTGTACATGTAAGAGAAAAAAAAAAGGAAGAGTTATAAAAATATTTTCCTAATATAACCACACAATGAATATAATAATAGTTCCTCATGAATTAATAAGAATGAAGTTCTCTGATTCACTCCAGCCTGATGAGTCTTAAGTTTCATAAATTTTGATTCTCTGAAGTGATTCAGAAATGATACCACTTGGATAACATGATATAGGGATTCAATTTAATCTTTGGTGGCAACCAAGCTGCCAGTGACCCCAGTCAGTGATGAACTTCTAATCTTGGACCCCACAAAACATTCAGCTTGTACCATTTCTGCACCTTTAGAGTATTTTATAATTACTTGTGTACATTATACATGTGTGTACCATAACTAGGAAAAGAACAATGAAGACAATGACCATGTTTCATCTAATTTTGTCTTTTACTTAACACAATTCTCTGCACATAGTAAGCACTTGACCAGGTAAGTCATTTCAGAGGCTTGAATTTAATCACTGATAAAATGACTCAGTTCTAAAACCTGAAAAACTAAAAGTCCACAGATTTTGCAGATTATATTTTTCTCAAGTAGCTGCAGAAACTTTCAAATAATTTCCTTTTAGAAATGATTACATTTAGGTTAGTAACAACAATGACAAAGTCACAATAATTACAGGAAGACCCGAGTTCAAATCTGGCCTCAGACACTGAGCAGCTGTGCGACCCTTGACATGTCATTCAACCAATTTTGCCTTCAGTTTCTTCATCTGCAAAATGAGCTGGAGAAGGAAATGGCAAAAATACTCAAGAGCTGTAAGGATCAAATGAGATTAATAGTTTCAAAGCACTCAGCATGTGCTTGGTACAGAGTAGCTGCTTAATATACACTTGTTTCTTTTCTTCTTTATTTTTAATAAAATTTCTTTTTACAAAAATGGAAATTTTTGATGGAAAAACTTAAATAAGTTTTACAGACCAGTTGTGGCTTATTAAAGAGAAAAAACAAGAGCAAACTCATGTTAAAGTTCTGGAATGCTTTTGAGATAATGAAATACTGATATCATGATGATCAAATCATACTGCTGTATTTCCAATGCCTGCCTTATGTCAATTAAAAGCAGACTGTGCTAAAGAATGTTAAGGTTTTTCATGCTGCTGACATGTTTCTGATCCCATTCATTCTAGATGATTTCTAACAGCAGTTCTAGGTCTAGTATTCTATAATCCAACGTGGTACAGTGGAAAGAACAGTGGCTTTGAAATTAGAGAACTGCATTCAAATTCTGTGTATGATGAAGAAATTAAAGTTATCTAAAGTCATTTTTTAAAAAAATGGTCTAAATCACTATTGATTAGAGAAATGTAAATTAAAATGACTCTTAGTTATTACCTCATACCTACCAGAGTGGTTAACATGTCAAAACAGGAAAATGATAAATGTTGGAGAAGATGTGGGAAAACTGGAACACTAATGCACTATGCTTGGAGATGTGAACTGATTCAACCACTGTGGAAAGCAATTTGGAACTATGCCCAAAGAGCTATAAAACTATGCATACCTTTGATCCAGCAGTATCACAACTAGATCTGTATCCCAAAGAGATCATAAGAAAGGAAAAAGGACCCACATGTGCAAAAAATATTTATAGCAGCTCTTTTGGTGGTGGCAAAGAATTGGAAATTTGAGGGGATGCCCATCAACAGCGGAATGGCTGAATAAGTTGCGGTATTTGAATGTAACAGAATGCCATTGGCTCTATAAAAAATGATGAGCAGACAGATTACAGAAAACCTTGGAAAGAACTTACATGAACTGATGCTGAATGAAGTGAGTAAAACCAGGAGAACATTGTACACAGTAACAACAACATCATTCAACACTCAACAACAGCAACTTTGATAGTCTTATCTCTTTCTCAGCAATACAATTCCAAAACATTCATGATAGAAAATTCTATCCACATCCGAGGAAATAACGATGGAGACAGCACAGATTGAAGCATATTATGTTCTCTCTTTTTTCTTTCTTTTGTTTTTCCCTTTTTTTCTGATTCTTCTTTCACAACATGACTAATGTAGAAATATGTTATGATTACATAGGTATCACATTGCTTATTGTCTTGAGGGGGAGAAAAAAATTTGGACCTCAAAATCTTCTAAGTGAATGTTGAAAACTATCTTTACAAGTAATTGGAAAAAAAATAAAATACTATTATGTGGGGGAAACAAAGTTCTGCTTCTGATATTGACTACCTGTGTGAATTTGGGTGAGTCATGTCACCTCTTGGAGCCTTTCAAGAGAAGGACTCTAAGGTCCTTTCTAGGTCTAGATCTAGACCTTTGATCCTTTGATCTTAATACAAGCTGACTGAGCGAATTTACAGAGAGAAGGGAGAAAAGAGAAGCCACACAAAGATGAACACAATTCAAGTACAACAATCAACAAGCATTTATTAAGCCAGTACTATGTACCTGTGCTTAGCACTAGGAATAAGGACAAAGAAAGAAAGAATTCCTACTAGAAAGAAGTTTTTGTCCTGATGGAGAAGATAATAAGTGTATCTATCACATAAATATAAAGTGATTAAATACAAATAAATGCAAAGCAGTTATATTTACTCACTTTATATGCAAAGTTGTTGTACAAGGTAGTTTAGAAAGGAGATCACTAGCAGTAGGGAGGGACCAGGAAAGGCTTCATGTGAAGAGAGTGACCCGAGCTCTGTCTTAAAGAAAGAGAGGAACTCTATGAGGTCAGAGTAAAAAGGGAATACATTCTAGGTATGCCAAATTATAGACTGGAGATGGAGTATCATATGTGAAGAACACAGAGAAGTATTTTGGAAAACTCTCATAGGATGAAGAGTAAAATAAGCCGAACCAGGTAAACAAAATACAATACAAAAGATCACTGCAACAATGTAAACAAAAACAACACATCAGAAACTGAAAGCTACATTATTATAATGAACAGGACTGGCCCTGGGAAGAGTTGGAAAACGCAGCTCCCCTCCTTCTTTGTAGAAGTGAAGGACTTTGGGTATGGAATATTGCACATACTTCCAGATATGACACATATATTGGTTAGTTCTACTAAGTTACTCTTTCCTTTTAAATCTTTGCTCCAAGGGGATGCACAGGCTAAGTAAAGAGTTAGAAATTAATGTGACATAAAGACAGAAGTTATCAACAAAAAAAGAATTTATTTCCCTTTTAAAATCCTGCTTCCTTCTTTCTGACTTTTCCTATGCTATTTGAAACAACACTAACAATGGCTAAACAGTCACATTTACCAATTTTTCAGTATCTTGGGATATCATTTGTCTTGGCCTGCTGACCTGAACTCTCTACAGGGAAGCAGAAGGCACTCTTCCTATCTCCCCACTTCTCCTGAATTTTAACTCCTTATTTTGGTTCTGCCCTTTGTCGATAAAAAAACATTCTCCTTGACAAAGAAAAGAGAAGCAAATTAAAACTTCAGCCGCAAAGCCTTCAGTCTCTCATTATCATCTTAACAATCCAGTAGAGCAGCAGTATTACCTTCTATTTGATCCTCCCCCTTTCCCCCCAAAATGCTCTAAAGATCCAGCAGTAGGAGTGGTATCCTAACCTCTCCTAGGCAAGTTAGGCTAGTTTTTTCTTAAAAGGTATCAAGACATTCCTTGAGATTTGGCTGGCTCAGGGGACTTAAGACTGTTGAAATCACTTCCTCACATCCTACAAAACAGTCTCAGGAGGCTCCAGAGCTAGTGGATCTCAATAGGTAACATGGGCAAAGGAGCTTTGCAGAATCAACTTGAGGTATCCATAATGCCTATCCTTGTTGAATATTCCTCTTCTCTTCTGGCTAAATAAAGCTTGTTGTTGTAAATCGCTGAGTGACTCACAGCACCTTATTTTGCTTACAAGCTGAACTATTGGGTAACTGGCCTGAGTTGGGTCCATTTTGATGCTGACTCAGCTCATTCTGATCTCTTAAATTCCTGACATTTTTAAGAGACTGTGGCACAGTTTATTCATCTATACTTGTGTCTTTTGAAATTACTTTTGTTGTAAACTTAATCATCAACAAATATTTCAATATGTGAAGAACAAAGTGGAATATATGAAACTGTGAACTTGTTAAATATTTGTTTTTTAAAAAGTGTGTTAAACTTAACAAAACTGCCATTATCATCTCCCTCTGAAATGAAAAACATTTGTGAAATATAAATTAGTGATAATTTCCAGCATGCTGGAAACGTTCTCTCTAGACAAACTCCTCCCTTCCCTAATTCTTAATCAGATGGTTTCACTTTGAGTCTTCCTTTTATTCTTGAGATTTTCCTATTCCTATGATATTTCCCCTGCTGAATTTCAGTACACAGCATCCTTCATAATTTCTCTCTACACCCTTCAAAATCTCTCTCCAAATTCACAGTAAATTTCAGACAATGCCCAGTTTTTCTAGTATAAAATCTATTATTCTTTTCTATCATACATTCTAGAAGAATTTCCTCACTTGTGAGATAGTTCTCTACTCCAATTAAATCACGAGTCTAGTCTCTATTTTCTCCTAACAAATTCTAAGAGGAGAAAATAAAGTAGGCAGTTTCCCTTACGGTTTAAAACAATTATAACAACTAGTACCTTCTTACTCGTTAGAACCAAATGCAGAATAGAAGTTCTCATTGTTCATTCTTTTACTTTTTAAATGATAATAAATAAGGCAAATCAAGAATTTCCAGAAAATGTTTGGATAACTGAACTCTCCACTCCAAGCTTGTGATCCCTCATCTATTTTCTCTTTGTCTCCAGGGTCTACAGTATTCTCAGATATAACATGAATAAAGACCCACAAAGGTCTGCACTGCTGCGCTCACAGAAACACCAGTAGCCCCGAGCTTCAGGGAGCATGTGATGCACACCAGAGATCTTGTTTTCTTACTGTTTATTGATTTCAATTATCCAGCTCTGCATGACCCCATTTGAAATTTTCTTGGCAAAGATGCTGGCATGGTTTGCCATTTCCTTCTCCAGCTCATTTTACAGATAAAGAAACTGAGGTAAAAAGAGTTAAGTGACTTGCCCAGGGTCACACAGGTACTAAAAGTCTGAAGCCAGATTTGAATTTAGATCTTCCTGCCTCCAGACCCAGCATTCTACCCACTGTGCTACTTAGGTGTTTATACTTGCTGTCAGAAAGCCACTTTCCCTTCTTTCTTGGAGAGAAATGACAACCTCTTCCAACCTCAAAGGACCCTGATGAGAATTTACCATTGAAAATTATTAGAATCACCTGCCAGAGAATAAACTCCTATTTTCCTCTCCTAACCCCTGTGATTAAAGAGCCAATAACGGACAAGGAGAAAAACATTTTCACCTGTTTCTACTTCCCAATTTCCAGTTTCCATTTACCTTAGCCTTATCAAGTCTACCCAGTGGGGCTGCTAGGTGGTACAGTGGAAGACTGAGATCAAATCTGGCCTTAGACACTTACTAACTTTGTGACCCTGTCACAATTACAAAACTTAATTTCCTAATTGCCTCAATTTCCTAGTCTGTAATATGAGCTGAGAAGGAAAAATTAATTTTCAGGGGTAAAGAGGTAGCATAATGTAATGGAACGGCAGCAAGGTGGTGCACTGTATAGAGTGCTGGGCCTGGAGTCGGGAAGATTCATCTTCATGAGTTCAAATCCAGCCTCAGATACTTACTTACTGATCCACAACAACAACAAATGACCTTGTTTTCTGCAACCCTGTTCTATTGTAAGCAAACTTTTTTTTTTTTTTGCTCTCAATGTCTTTTTCACGCTCACTGAAACTTGGCTTCCCTGCACTCCTGGCCTGCTCTCTGGTCATCTCCTCTGCATGGGGGCAGCATGAAGTACAAGCTTGGTTTCTCACTGCTGCTTCCTGACTCTCACGATACCATTCCTGAATCATCTGTCCTTTGAGGTTTATTCATCCATCTATGTCATCAGGTTCAGATATTACTGAAGTTATTTACTGGACCCCAGATCATTCATCCTACTTTTTTTCAAGATGAGACATCTGCCCTCACACTGGGAACTTCAATGGTCTCGTTTATGACCCCCTCACTAACCTTCCAATTCACAAATTTTCTCAAGACCTGCACCTTCAGTTTACTGAACCTCTTTCACCACCCCCCCACAAAAGTCGTATCTTTTAAATCATCCTTTCACCTACCTCTAACTGTGCTGCCACCAGTACCCAGAATGTTGGAATTCCTCTCTCAGTTCACAACCTTTTCTTCATTCACCATTTCTTCTACCTTCTCTTCTTTACTCTCCTACTGAGGAGCAGCCACCAGGTATGTCAAAGCACCCACCACCAGCCTGGCCAATATATACACCCTCAGACCCCAATGGACAAAGTCTAAGACCATTTTAGGGGTCTTGGTCAATGCCCCAAAGCAATCACTAACAGGACGCAACAACTTGTGCCCTCAATACAAGAACCCTGCTTGTGGCAACCCTCATCTCCCAACCCACTGATCCTACTTAAAACCCAACACTCTCAACTATTATCCAGGAAAGTAACTCCTGTGGACAGGGGGCCAGCCATTCCCACCAAATGCCAACCAACTGCCACTCACAGGGCAGGCAAGCCAGCCTAGCTGAAGCAAGAAAGCACTCTGAGGTTGAGTGAAGAGGTAGCATGTACCAGGTAAGTATATAACCACCACCACTTTGTCTACCATTTTCCCCTCAAACCGATGGAGACAGTCCAGGACCCTGAATCTCATCCTTGATAATAACAATGTTTCTAGACAATGTTTCTTCCCCCTATCGAAGTGCAGACTAACAGTTGTTCCTATTTAAGGGCTATAGCCAAAGCTACTGAAGATTCAGAAAAGAAACTATCCAAGTACTTGGCACTGTTAAACTGCTGAACATCTGAAACTTACATGATTTTATCATTGGGAATTACTTAAAAATAAAAAAAGATATTACCATTTGCTTTGCCACTGAAACCAAAGGATCACGAGAACTTTCTATCTGACTTACAGTTAAATCCTTATACATGTGTTTTCTCCCCTATTAAAATGTAAGTCTCTTGAGGGCAAAGCCTATCTCACTTTTCTATTTGTACGTCCAGCACTCAGTATAGTGTTTGACCTGAAGTGCTTACTAATGCTTTAAAATTATTTTCATCCTTGCTACTGCCAGTCACTCAACTCCTTTGTGTTTTCCCAGTTCATTAAACTAGGTTCAAAGTTACAACTTCTTGCCAAGAATATTGCAAAACTTTTGAATTTGTTATCCTGCTTCTAGTCTCCTACATCTCCACTATACATAATTACCAAAGTGAATTTCCCCAGAGAGCTGTATCATTCTTCTTTCTCAAACATATTCAGTGGCTCCCTTTTGCTTTAACCTGGTATTTAAACCTCTCCACAAACTAGTTCTTACCTGCCTTTTTGGCAAAACTTCACATCAATCATCTTTACGTGTTAACTATTCGACTGAAATGAATTTACAAGCTATTTATCCATACACAATATTCCATCACTTGTGTCCATGCTTTCCCAATGTGGGATTGTATTGACAATGCATTTTTGCTTATTGTTAATATAACTTTGCTTCTTAATGGAAAGATCTTTCCCATCCACTTAAAAGGCCCATGTGACCTGTTTAAGTCACATGAGTCATCACATGAAACATGAGGGGGTGGAGTAAGAAGGGCAGAACAGGAAGAGATGGAGCTAAAGCAGAACTGAGAGGAAGTTAGAGAACAATCAGAGCAGGGAGAGGCAGCAACTAGTGTGACTGGTGAAACCCATTTGTGATTTAAGGGAGCTGGTTTGTGAGACGCCTAACAGAGGGAAGGCTTGGGGACGGTGCTGTCCTCTGCATTGTTATTGTGTACAGATTTCTTTGTTGCTATGATGGATCTGGTTTTTTGGTGATGGGATTCAGCTTTCTGGTGTCTGAATAAATGTTTTGGTTCTGTTTTCCATGTGGAAAGTATGTTGTATTTCACAATTCAGAACTGCGTTGGCATATTCATGGCTGCTGTAGGTGCTGTGAACATCACATTGGCGCTACCAGGATTTTTCTCTTCTCAGTGAGTTTCTTTAAAAACTCAACTCAAGTGACACCTAAGACACTCTAGATCGCCTGGATTTAGATTCTCCAGTTGCTAGTATTCTCTTCCTTGTAAAATGACTGTGTATTTCCCTATGTACAGACTATATCCCTCCTACATCTTAAGACAAATGTAAGGTTCCTTAGGACAAGACCTTTTGTTTTTTATTTGCATTGGGGCCTATAATTTGTTAAATTGAATAATATGACTTCTGTTTCTGCCTTCAATATCTCTGCCTACTCTGTTAACCATGCTTTATTCCTTTCATTCCTAGATTCCATCATGTGAAAATACCTTAATATACATTGATAATTCCACTGTCATTTACATTTTGTGTACTTTCTGAAAAACAAGATACTTCCAAAAAACACTTTCCAGTCACTTCTATTCTACCAAGTCTCAGTAATACTTATGATACTAAATTCACCTCCGTATATTAAAGAGTTTATAGATCACCATCCTTACTACTCACACTTGGTTCAGCTGAGGCCAAAAATGACTGCAAGCTCTTGAATTTGTCTATTATGAATTTAGGAAAGTTCCACTATTATTCTTCCTCCTATAACATAGCTACTTGGCATGGCATCTAGCATGGTGGAAACACCTGGCCGATTTTCACCTTCTCTTTTCCTTTGTAGAGTAAAATAGTTTTTTGAGGTAAAGGAGAAAATAGAGTTTTATCAGAATCAGTATCAGTATGTTTTCCCTGCAGGTGGTGACAATAACTGTCTCAGATTAGTGTGGAGAGGATGGACTGTCCTCAGTACTAATCTACTTGCTAAAGTCCATTGTTAAACTTTCAGTATAAGCACTTACACCTCAGAAATGAGCAATCACTACAAATCAAGGCTTGATTTATGGTTTCATTGATTTGCTACACTTAAGAAAATGTTAACAATGTATTTAAAAGTGTGTGTGCTTGCATCTTCTCCTCCCCCAATATTTACCAGCATAGCCCTGTATTGCTCTAGAAACAGCGTGAACTCAGTAGGAGTACAGAAGAATGCTCAGGGAATGAAGTCATCACCACAGTGAAGTCATCACCACAGTGGAGGCCTGGTGACGGTAGTTTAAAAATAATAATTGGCATTTATATAGTGCTTTAAGGTTTGCAAAACACTTTACATTCAATTATCTAATTTGAACCCTCACAACATCCCAGAGTGGAGAGATGGAGAAGTTATGGTAAATACAAAAGAGAAAATGTAGGATAGAAAAAAAAATGATTATTGGAGGGAGGGTATGGGGGTATGCTTTCCATTATAATAGACTGAATGGAAGGAGGGAGAAACAGGTTGCCAATATATGACTGCTTATACTAGTCATTTGTTATCTGCAGCAGAGGATGGGGAAATAATATTGTTATGTTTGGAAGTACTAGCACACAGGTGATCAAATCTCAGTGTAAAAGGGAATATTCCTTCCTTGCCAGACTAGAAAAGTACACAAAGATTGGAGAAGTAGTAAGAAGCAAATTCTAGGTCTTCATCCTTCTGTTAAAGCTGGTTCTTCCATCAGTTCTTTTTAACAAATACTCCCATCAACTCACACCTGTTTTCTTTTGGCATCAAAAGCTAAACTTTTAAAATCAAATCTGCTAAGCTCTTTCTTATAGTGGCAATTAGGAAAAGAGGCAAGCAAGACCAAAAAAGAAAACAAGGAGATATGAAAACTTGCTGGCAATAACGTTAAAGAAAGTCAGATGCAAAAAGATTTCATCACCCTCTAAGTAATTTTGATATCTCCAATGTAGGAGGTCCTTACATCATTTCAAGGGGGGCAGTTAAGTTAGTAAAATTTTGACTAGGAAGTAGTCCTTCATTCCCACGTAAACTGCATAAAACCAGAAAAGAAATAGATCATACTTTGGAGAGAGATACACCACTCACACACCATCCAGAAATATCTTATTTACTAAAATTTTGCTCTGAATTGATAGTTACTGCTAACTAAGCTGGAGAAGAATCCTTTTTTCCATATTTTGGACTGTGAAGTTCCAGATACTTTGATAGCAGGGCATTAAGAGATTTTCTGCATATATGGAGGAACCTACATTCAATCATCACCCAAATATAAAATTGGAATGTAAATTGTTGGGATTCTACAAGTAATTTCCAATAGAACATTTCATAAACCATTACATATCCAATATACTCTAGCTACAAGTGTTGGTTCATCTCAAAAGGACAATAATGGCAGGATTTTATATATTATAAAATCTGTAAAATTAGAACATTATGATTTTATGGCATCATAAAAATCAGTGCATTTTTCTTGTCCAGAAAAAAAGGATACTTTGATTTCTAAAAATACCCTAAATCTCCTTTACAAGAAAGTTATAATGCAATAAAATACCCTACCATCACAGAAAGCAAGTACAGGTTGGTATTCATGAACAAGAAAATAAAAATGTGGCAATGTCTGAGCCAAGGAAAAAATTCCCCTGGAAAGGAGGGATGAGTAGAAGTATTCCTCTAAATGTAACTGAAATGGTGAGCTTTCTGCACTGTCTTACTTTTTGTAATATTCTCACTTTTAGTAAAAATTACACTTATCTTTGAAAAAAGATTTTTCAGTTCAGAAAACTGTTCTTTGTGTTGATTTTCTTTCAAGAGAAAATTGTTAATTTTCAAAATGACTATCTGGGGACCAGAACTCCACACTCATATTCAAGGAGAGCACAGTAGGTTTGGTTCTCCACTGTGTTCTTGTTCAGCTTAATTCAGTTTTCAAGAAGGTCTAAGAAAAAGGTGAAGGGAAGACAACCGAACTTGATTATAACAGGTAACACTATGACCAAAAGATATGTGATTCTGCCTGTAAAGAAGTGTAGGCTCCCAGGAAGCAGAAGAGGATTCTATAAAGTTCTTGACAAGCCTACAACAGGCACAACAAATTAAATGAAACTGACAGTGAGATATAACTGGATGAGTAAATAAATAACATGAGCATCTTAGAAACTTAAAATTATCACCAAACAACTTCTGAATACAGATTTACAAGTACTGAAAATTCTCCATGTAAATGAAAATAGTTAACAGTTACATAGGAGAGAAAGTCTATATTACTCATAATATTTTTCATTCCCAAGTCTGTCCATATTCAACATACTGCACTCTTTCCAAGTGAAATAGACATAGTAATTATATAGTATTTCAAAGCCTCTGAACAATTTAGGACGATGAAAATGACTATCCAGTGGAAATTATAGGGATAATTTGGACAGGCAAGGCAATGTAATTTGGTTAGGGCTTTGGTTTCTTACATACATACATACATACACACACACACACACACACACACACACACACAAAATGTAATTTGGTTAGGGCTTTGGTTTCACACACTCACACACACACATGCACATGCACACAGACACTCACTCTTTCTCTCTCCCTTCTTTAATGTTACTCTCAGAGACCCTATTTTAAACTACTAAGATTAATGAATATAATGGCATATATAATAAAAGTCAACAGGCCAATCAACACTACGGAACATGTAGTAAGTAATTTACTTCAAAGGTTGTTGAAAGAAGTATTTCAATTTTGGGAATAACTATCAAGTACTGCCTTAATTAAAACAACAAAAACAAAAACAACAAACACCTCTTTCTAAATTATGACATTTTATCCATTCCTTTGCTATTTTTAAAGAGTTTATTCCACAGGTGTTTTACCACATCTTAGCCCCAAATATCATCCACTGAACCCTTCCTTGTAACAAAAATGTTAAAGTAAAATCAACTGATACATATGATAACTATTTAGCTGTGGATTATACTGACACTTTTCCCAAACAACTAGCTATATATTTTTTCTTTAACTATTTTTTATTTCACAAAAAATGAATCATGGAATAAAACTGAATATTGGGCTTAGAATGAGGAAGACCTCAATTCAAATTCTGCCTCTAGCAAACCCTAAGCAAGTAACCTAATCTCTATGTGCCTGAGACCACCTCCGAGCTTTTATTAAATCAGAAATAGGCTGCCACCCTGGAGTAGATTCCCATATGGGGAATTCCACAAACCTATAGATAAAGAAGGAAACAATGTAGAGAAGATTTGATTATTTGTGAACCAAAGAAAAGAATTTTATGAATTCTCTTAATTTTCTACTCAACTTCAAACCCAGACCTTTGAAATGTAATGTTCATCCATGCATACAAAATATACCTTATAATTAAGATAAATGCTGCTACCAAATGTTGCTTTAAGTTTGTAATGAAAGTTTCCTAGACATTTGATGGTATGTTATTTAGAAAATGAGAGTTCTACCATTTAAGGAATGAAAGGAACTGAAAATTATGCCAGTAAAGAGTATGACTGAGGGGACAAGGGGTAGACAGGGTTAGTCTATCGACTACAGAATTAAACTGAAAATACTGATGTCACCACACAAACATTTATTGAGTTGGTAATTAACAAAGTAAGATGTTAAAAACCAGCATCATTATCAGTATTCCTAAATAACAAGGTTACATCAATACTTGTACCGATCATCGTACAAGCTCATGGTAGGAAACTCTCCTGCTAAACATGTATGTTAGTTCAGCAGGTCTACAACTCAAACTAGTCTAACAATTTTGGATTTTTAGTGAAAAACATGGAAAAGTAAACACTGAAAAGTTCTACATTTTTCTTAGACAAGCTGATCTATTCAGTGTTTCAGGTAGGTCACTAAAAGCACCTAAGAAGTTTTCTGTATAATCAATACACATTATTACCTTCATGGCATGAATTTCCTCAAGTAGTCGTTGTGTTCGTCTTTGATTTTTTGATAATAAATCTTCAGTACCCCTACAGAAAACACGTCATTATGTATGAAACAAAAATAAGCCATTCACAGCAGATGCACATATTTACTAAAATATCGAAAATTCTGTTAGAAGTACAATAAATCTCAAACACTAATGGAAAGATATAAATAAATGAGGAATAATTAATCGTTGGGATGAATACTGAAGAACTACAGAAGATTTAAGTACTGTGATTCATATAACCACAGGCAGAGGGCCTACTTTCTGTTTCCATGTCCTTTGGTTTTTTTATGGAAGTATCCCTAATGAATTTTCTCACAAAAATATAAGCATTAAAAAAAACAAAAACCAAAAAACTTCTATTTGTATTCTGTAAATACTTTTAATAAACTTCTTTATTTGATAAATAACAATTTATACATGATTACACAAATATATGTAATCTCTCCTGTTTTTTGTTGTTGAGAATTTTTTCTCTTGTATTTCTGAAATACTTGTACTTGTTAAGCTACAATAAAATTCATGATTAAAAATAAGCATAATGAAGTATTTCTTTGAAGTGAAAGTACTCAGTATTGTTAAAAGACTATTAAGCAGTATTAGGCTTAAGTGTCAGCTCTAATTTGCACAAGATCATAGGCAAATCAACTTCTCAAAGACTCATTTTCCTCATAGATAAAATGGGTACAGCCCCTGCACCCCCACATCTCTTAGGGTTGTTGTAAATAAAGTGCTCTGATACAACTTAAAAACTTCAGAAATACTAAACATCATTAGAACACAATTCTTATGGGAGAAAAGATGCATAAATACTCAAGAAAGGAACAGAGTTGTGATACAAGAAAAAAAAAGCCTAATATGGAAAGGTGCTATGAAAACAAAGAACAGTGTTTAAGGCAGAAAAAAATATCATAAATGTAATTTTCCCAAAAATTAGTGACCATGTTAAAATGATACAACTTTTTAGTAATAAAATGAAAAATAGCAGATCAAGTGAGATCCTACTTATGCAAATTCTTTACAAACTATAACATATATAAATGTACAGGATTATTATTAAATGTTTTAAATTTCAAACTAATTGGTAATCTGAATAAAAAATAAAACTACGGTTGATCTTCAACATTCATGCTCTGACTCTCAAGCATGACTTCAAGCACCTCCATGATTTTATTAATAACCTCATTTTCACTTTCGCTTTGGCAACCCAGCACATTCTTGGCTATGTGCAGCAGAGGCAGAATATCCAAGTATGATGTGGAGACCTCATAGTCTTCTGAGCTAATGGACAAGCTGCTAGGGGCAAAACCTGGCTGCCTCCATGTGTTCCTCCCAAGTCAATCTGAAGTCAAACTCTTCAGAACTCAGGGGGTGAAGGAGGGAACGAACAGGGCATATAGCACGAGGTGCTTAGGTAGAAGGGGGAAGGCACTCTTCCTTGGAAGGTCTTGGTAAGCACTGGCTCTACTCCCAGGACTGCTGGAGCCTTTAAAAGGGGCTAGAGATAAGGAAACATAGAACTGACCATGCTGGGGGTCCTGGATGACTAAACTGAATGACTAAAATCCCAGCAACTTCTCCCTTGGTTTTCAGAGGGCAGCCAAAGTAGAGAGGTTTACAGCAATATAGTATATAGTTTAACACCCTCACAGTTCTATCTGACACAGTGGAAGATTCAGGTTAAAAAATGTTTTATATTTAAGAATTTTATTTGCTGCACAGTACTTATGGTATTATATATTTCACGTGTTATGAAAACCATATTGTCCGAAATCAATTTTTTTTTAAACTGGGATGTTAGCACAAAAAGTCACAGAATTCTTAGGGAATTACTAGTGAGACACAATGTTTCGCCTATTACCAATTTTATTTTGTGGACAGCATTTTATGGGTTATTTCAAGGTTACTGTGTTGGGAAACAATGTATATTATCAGCATTAATGTTTTGTATTAAGGATTTTATGCGAAAAGCTTATTTTCAGCAAGATTATAGTTTTTGGCAGTGGCAGGAAGCTAACTCCCTATTTCTTACAGTTTCAGTGTACCAACATTTGTTTTTGACTTTCAGGGACATTTTCTATAAATGTTGCCTGACTCTTATCAGGGGTAGGGAACCCGCAGCCTAGAGGTCACATGTGGCAATCCAGGTCCTCAAATGCAGCCCTTTGAGTGAATGCAAACATCACAGAATATTTGGTCAAAGGGTCGCATCGGAGAACCTAGAGGGCCACATCCCCACTCCTGGATTATATAGTCAAAGCAAACAACTGATTCACAGTACCAGAACTTTAAAACTACAATCAATATCATAGTCACCTAGTATAAAAGGAAATTTTTTGTTCAAAAACATCAAATTACAAATAGCTAGCCAAGAAAAAAGTTTCTATTCCTATTACATAGGGAACATAATACTTGTAATCACTTAAAGGAAAACTGGAAAACTTTGACTAGAAGAATTCAAAGAAATTATTAGTTTGGTCCCAAACCCAAGAGAATAGGTTCATGAAACTCAATTACAGCAACAATTATGTTCCCTCTAGAAGTTAGCAGCTGGAATTCTTACTGAGGGTCTACCCCCAATAGAGTAAACAATGGTTAAAGATAGTTCTTGACTTGTGACTAGGTAGTACATGATTATTAATGAAAATCACTAACTTTTTTGACTTCAGTTTGGCGAGATGCCTGGTAAGCCTGCGAATAACCAAAACTCGAGTCCTCTTCACTTCTTTCCTCAACTTCACCACCTGGAAGAATTAAACCAAAATGGAAGACACTTAATTCAAGCACAAAGGCATACTTATTTTAAGGCCAAGTAAAATACATAGTCTAACACATAAAAAATACTTGAATGAATTAACAGGATGATAAAATCAAACTATTTCCATAAACATCAGTAAAGTATGAAACTAACAGCCTGAAAATATGTCTGAGGTCTGAGAACAAACAGTTGCAAAAAAAGTGAAAACATTCCAAGCTAGTAATATTTCTATGTTTTTCTTAAAAACAGGTTACTTTAGAATCTTCTAAATGTCTTTTTCCTCATTTATTACTCTAAGCACAGTGAAATTACAAGTGATTTTCTTTTAACAAAATGAAATACAAAACTCTAATTCAGTTAAATGGCTGAGATAAAATAAGGCAATACCTATAAAGTGCTTTTCAAACTTTTAGGTGACTATCATTACTTTCTTCTGTAATAAAACACCTCTACTGTGTTACCATTAAAATACCCCCTGTGTTTGCTCCCCAAAAACAAAGAATCACAGAATTTCAGTGGTGGACAGGACCTCAAAGGCTATCTACACAACCTACACACACTTCACAAGAGTCCAGGAATGAGGCAATGAGGACCTGCAGGAGGATAAAAGTGTTGTATATACATGTGGGTGGGGGAAGGGGGTTGTGAGAGATGATATGAAGGCCAAATCTGCCTCAGTAACGGGAGTGAGAGAGTGGAGAGTTGAAAGGCACCAAGGTTTCCAGCCTAGGTGAATAGAGGGATGGTAGTGCCCGTGAAACTAATGAAGATGGTTGAAAGGGAAGGAGGGTTTCAGAGAAAGATAATGAGTTTACTTTGACTATACTGTGTACAAAATGTCTATGAGACATCTAGTTTGAGATGTCCAATGAGCAGTTGGCAATGGGAGATTCTGGAGGTCAACTGAAAATCATTAGTACAGAGATCATAACTGAATCCACTTAGGCAGACGAGATCAAAAAACATGGTACAAACGGAGAAGAGAAGAGGCCCAACCAAGGCTCTTTTGGTAACTGGAAAAGGAGACAGTAGTCTCTTCAAAACTGAGAGACAAGAGAGAAGACAGGAAGGAGAACGTGGCTACCAAGTGTCAATGGCGCATCTAGATTAGCAGGTGTCTGGCATATCTGCTATAGAAATACTGGCTACTATTATTGTTAAAGCTGCACAGAGGTCAAGAAGGATGAAGACTGAGAAGAAGTCATCAGATTTGGCAATTAACCAATTAGTAACTTTGTAAAAAGCAGTGATTGAATGATGGGGTCAGAAGCCAGACTATTCAGAGTTAAGAAAAGAGCTGAAAGGAAAGGAAGTGGAGGCACTTATTGTGGACAACCTTCTTAAGGAGCTTAGCCACAAAGGCAGGAGTGATATGAAGTAATACCTAACTTGGATGGATGGATCAAGTGGAAGTTTTTTTTTTTTTGGTGAAAGTTTTTTGAAGGTAGAAATATATTTGTAGGTAATAGGGACACACAGCCATATCAAAGGGGGCAATCTTCTGGAAAAGATGAGATGGAATGGGAACATTTGTGCTTGTAAAGTGGTTTGCCTTGGGCTACATTTTCATGTGAGATGAGCAGAGGAAAAGTGATGGAAAGCTTCTGGGTGACGTGAGATAAGGAGGAGGGAAGAAGAGGGAGCTCTCAGTGAAGAACCACAATTTTTTCAGTAAAATATGAAGTAAGGTTCTCAATAGGGAAGGTGGAAGAGATGGGAACCATGGGAGATTTGATGGAAGATGAAAAAGTGTGGAAATGCTAATGTGGAGAGTGGGGGAGTGAGTATATTAGGGAGGTACAAACTAATTGCCCTGTAGCTAAGACAGCAAACTTAAGGTTTATGTAAAATAAATCTGTTGTGGACTCAGTGTCAGCATGTGTCAAAAGATAATATAAGTAACTACTTAAATGAAATTGAAAACTATCATGCCAACAAAATCAGTGCAACTAGGACAAAGGAATCTCTTGATAAGGGAAAAAAAAAGTCTGTGTCAGTGCTCTGAAAAAAGGTCTAAACAGAGTAATAAGAACAAAAGTAATTCCCCCAATTCATAATTGGCAAAAGGATATTAATAAACACTTCTTAAGTTAACTGCAAAGGCATAAGAATTCACTGTTTGACAAAAACTGATGGGAAAACTGGAAAATGGTGTGGCAGAATAGTTTGTCAGATTTATGGAAAATGGAGGAATTTATGACCAAACAAGTAGTAGAGAACATTATGAAATACAAAATGGCTAACTTTGATTACAGTAAATTGAAGTTTTTGCCCAAACAAAGCTAATGCAACCAAGATTAGGAAGGAAGGAGGAAACTGGGAAAGAATTTTTATAGTTAGTGTCTGTGATAAAGGCCTCATATCTAAAATACACAGAGAACAGAGTCAAATTTATAAGAAAACAAGTCATTCCCTAACTGATAAATGGTCCAAGGATATGAACAGGCAGTTTTCAGAGGAAGAAATCAAAGCTATCTATAGTCATATGAAAAAATGCCCTAAATGACTACTGATTAGAGAAATGCAAATCAAAACAACTGCAGATTGACTAACATGACAAAACAGGATGATGATAAATGTTGGAGAAGACGTGGGAGAGTTGGAACGCTAATTCATTGTTGCAGGGGCTATGAGATGATTCAACCATTCTGGAGAGCAATTTGGAACTATGCCCAAAGGGCTATGAAAATGTGCATACTCTTTGACTTAGCAATTCCACTTCTAGGGCTGTATCCCAAAGAGATAATAAAAATGGGAAAAGAACTCAAATGTACAAAAATATTTCTAGCAGCTCTTTTTGTGGTGGTCAAGAACTGGAAATCAAGGGGATGCCCATCAATTTGGAGAATGGCTGGACAAGTTGTGGTATATGAATGTAATGGAATACTACTGTGCTATAAGAAACGACCAACAGGCCAACAACAGAAAAACCTGGAAAGACTTATATGAACTGATGCTGAGTGAAGTGAGCAAAACTAGGAGGACACAGTAACAGCAATGGTGTGCAAGGACTATTTTTGATGGACTTAGCCCTTCACAGCAATGCAAGGACCCAAAACATTTCCAAAGGACTCATAATGCAAAATGCCATCTACATACAGAGAAAGAACTGTGGTATTAGAATGCAGAATGAAGCAGACTATTTTCTCTTTTGTTATTCTCATGGTTTCTCCATTCACTTTAATTCTTCTATGCAACATGATTACTGGGAAAATGTGTTTAACAGAAATGTATGTGTAGAGCCCATATAAGACTGCCTGCTGGGGTGGAGTAGAAAGACGCACATACTCTAGCTCTTCCCCCACAGCCCATAAAATACCTGTAAAGAATGACTCTCAACAAATGCTAGAGCAGCAGAAGCCACAGAAGGATGGAATGGAGGAGATTTCCAGCCCAGGGTGACCTGGAAGGCTGACAATAAAGGTCTGTCACAGCAGACGCCAAGAAGAGCAAAGCGCAGCCTTGGTGGAGGCACTGGGAAGAGCAGGACTAGCGCAGGCCTCAGGGTGAAATCCCCAGCAGCAGCAACACTTCACAGATACCTCAACCCACAAACACCAAAATCAGCTTCAAAGGACAGTGAGAGGGGAGCAGGGTCTTCCCCTTGCCCCAGCACCAGCACCAGGAGGGGGCAACTGCAATGGCGGTGGCCGAGGCAGGCAGCAGCCAGCGTCCACTGTTGGAGCACTCAGCTTAAAGACCCTGGGGGAACTGAGCAGCTGATCTGAACCTCAGCCATGAGTGGCAGCCCTATCCTCCTCCTAAAGCCCTGGAGGAACTGAGCAGCTGATCTGAATCTCAGCCTTGAGCAAGCTCCTGGGGTAAAGAGGAGTGCTGGCTTGGCAGAGCTGGACACCCTTAAGGAGCAACTCCTCTCCTTTGATTGGAGGAACTGAGAATTTACAGGTCCGCAGAGCATACCCTACTCTTGATAAAGGACCCAAAAGTCAAGTAACTGGTTGGGAAAACGCCCAGAAAAGGGAAAAAAAATAAGACTACAGAAGGTTACTTTCTTGGTGAACAGGTATTTTCTCCCATCCTTTCAGATGAGGAAGAACAATGCTTACCATCAGGAGAAGACACAAAAGTCAAGGCTTTTGTATCCCAAACATCCAATAGTCTCAGGCCATGGAAGAGCTCAAAAAGGATTTTGAAAATCAAGTTAGATGGAGGAACAGTTGGGAAGAGAAATGAGAGGGATGCAAGAAAATCACGAAAAGCAAGTCAACAGCTTGCTAAAGGAGAACCAAAAAAATGCTGAAGAAAATAACACCTTTAAAAATAGGCTAACTCAATTGGCAAAAGAGGTTCAAAAAGCCAATGAAAAGAATGTTTTAAAAAAGCAGAATTAGCCAAATGGAAAAAGAGGTTCAAAAGCTCACTGAAAAACAGTTCTTTAAAAATCAGAATGGAACAGATGGAAGCTAATGACTATACACTGAGCTAATGACTCACTCCAGGGGAAAAAAATGGCTATTCAATGAGATAGAGGACTTTCAAGCATTCTTGATGAAAAGATCAGAGCTGAAAAGAAAATGTAACTTTCAAACAGAAGAATCAAGAGAAGCATGAAAAGGTAAACAGGAAAGAGAAATCATAAGGGGCTTACTCAAGTTGGACTGTTTACATTCTTAAAGGGAAAGACAATATGTGTACCTCTTGGAACTTTTCTCAATATTTGGGTAGTTGGAGGGATTATACACACATATTATATATACACATATATATGTGTACATGTGTGTACATGTGTGTGTGTGTGTGTATGGAAAGAGAGAGAGAGACAGAGCACAGGGTGAGTTGAATAGGAAAGGAGCACATCTAAAAAAATAAAATTATGGGGAGAGAGAGGAATATATTGGAAGGAGAAAGGATGAAATGGAATGGGGGAAATTATCTCTCACAAAAGAGGTAAGAAAAAGCTTTTTCAATGAAGGGGAAAAGGGGGGAGGTGAGAGGGAAAAAGTGAAGCTTACCCATCACATTTGGCTCAAGGAAGAAATAACATGCATGATCAATTTGGTATGGAAACCTATCTTACATTACAGTAAAGTAAGAGGGAAGGGAATAAGCAGGGTGGGGTAGGGGAATGATGGAAGGAAGGGCAAATGGGAGGAGGGAGTAATTAGAAGTAAACACTCTTGGGGAAGGACAAGATCAAAAGAGAGAACAGAATAAATGGGGGGCAGGATAGGATGGAGGGAAATATAGTTAGTTTTACATAACATGACTATTATGGAAGTCATTTGCAAAACTACATGTATATTGAATGGCTTGCCATCTCAGTAGGGATGGGTTGAGAGGGAGGAAGGAAGAGAGTTGGAACTCAAAGTTTTAGGAACAAATGTTGAGAATGGTTTTTGCTTACATCTGGAAAATGAGCAACACAGGTAATGGGGTATAGAAATTTATCTTGCCCTACAGGACAAAAGAGAAGATGTGGATAAGGGAAGGAAGGGATGTTAGAAAGGAAGGAAGATTGGTGGAAGGGGTAATTGGAATGCAAGGTGTTTTGGGATGGGAGGAGGGGAGAGATGAGAAAATTTGGAAATTTTGTGGAAATGAATGTTTAAAACTTAAAAATAAATAAAGAAAAAAAGTTGCCTGCTGTATTGGGAAAAGAGGGGAGATGAAGGGGGAGAAAATCTGGAACTTATGGAAGTGACTGTTGACAACTGAAAACAAATAACTTAATTTTGGTGAAAAAAGTTAACTATAGCTATTTGGCAACCACATGAAAGACTGTTCCAAATTATATACACAACGAAACTGCCCCAAAGCTCTGATTTATACCAAATTGGCAAAGAAGATAAAAGTTGGGAAAAGTCAATTCTAGAAAGACAATGGAAAGATAGGCACACTGATGCACTACCATCGGAGCTATGAAGTAGTCTTGACAATTGGAATTATGACTAGCATACTGACACCCTTTGGCAATGAAAGATGAAATTACCAAGAAAACAAAGGCTCAATCTCCTGAGCAATTTTATTATTTAAGCAATGCATCCCACTTGTCTAACAAATTGGGATCAGGCCCCTTTCTCAGCTTAGGGCTGCACTATGAATAGAGGTATAGACATTAAAAAATTAAAACAAAAATCAAATTAGGCCAATTAATTAAGTGAAGCAGTACAATATTAGGTAATATGATTTCTTAGTGGAGAAAAGATTACAGACTTTCCAATTTGGAAGAGGGAGAGTGAACAGATGCAATTCCCAGAAATAAGGAAAAGAGAGGTATCTGACTTCCCCCAAGTATCTGTAAACAACCAAAAGAACATGGAAATAATATCTGATAAGTACAGGGCCAGTTTTCAGGTAAGATATATGCGTTGCTTGAGCTGTACAACTGTGATACATCAATTCTTAAATCTGACTAGGTTTCAAGTTGGCATAATTTAGCTCCTTAATTGAGGGTCTCCAAGCAGCAGGCACAGTTGGTCCAGTTTCCCAGCTATACAGGGCTAGGTTTGAACAACCAACTAAGTTTTTTCCCCCCTCAATTCTCACAATGGATAAACTTTTCTTTTTTTTTTTTCTTTTTTTAAATAAATTTATTTAACTTTTTACATTCATTTTCACAAGATTTTGGGTTCCAAAATTTTCTCCCCATTTGT
>CM053772.1:130450366-130495909 GCA_028658325.1 Potorous gilbertii | reverse complement strand
CCTCAGGGGGTTTATACAGAGATCCTTTGTAGTGGAGCTGGGGTGGAGCTCCAGCCTGCTCTGGGAGCCTCTGGCGGAGCTGCCTCAGCCTCTGCCGCAGCGGCCGCTTCCCAGGGGGTCCGAGTCCCGGAGATCCCCCGCTCCCCTCTCAGCCTGTCTCTCTCACTGACCTGTGCGTCTGTGGGTAGAGGGACCTTCGTGGCCGCCGGAGATTCAAGTTCCTGCCGCCTGCTGGGCTCTGCTCGTTCCTCTCAGTGCCGCGTGGCCGGGACGGGGGAGGGGAGCGCTCGGCAGGACAGGACCCATCTGGGGTACCTTTGCGGTCGGTTTTTCAGGGCTCTCTGCAATGGAAATCTCCTTCACTGTGTTGCTGCGCGGCTTCCACTGTTCCTGACTTTGTCAGGAGTTCTTTTTACAGGAAATCTATGGGCTCGGACCTAGCATAGGTGAGTCTTTCTACTCAGCCATCTTGGCTCCGCCCCCCTAAACTTTTCTCACAAAAGAAAATTTGGACTAGATCCGTAATTGAATAGAAAGGGAACTGAGCAAGCTCCATAACTGAATCACAAGATGGACTCAATGTGGGTCATTCAATTCCCACAATTAACTACTTGCTTTCCTAATTCCCTAAATCCTTTGATCCACGGAGTCCTGTTATAGGTAACTACACTGTTATTGAAGGAAGAAAGACCCCATATACACCAAGCTATTCATAGAAGCACTTTTAATCACAAAGCGCTTTGTATCCATCAACAGGGTGAACTGCTGAACAAATTGTGGCATATGAATGTAAAGGAATGTTACTGTGAAATAAAAAAGAATGCCTATGAAGACAGAAAAGCATGGAAAAACCTCAACAAATTGGCACAAAATGAAGTAAACACGAAGTCTAGTAAACGAATATAACAATGTAAATGGAAAGAACAAAAGCAAAATGTAACCACTATGAGATGAACAATGTTTAATTATACTGGCCAAGCTTGGTCCCAAATAAGATGAGGAAATGTGCCTCCTTCCCTTCTTTGCAGAGGTTACACTGCTATGAATTCTGAATACTCTATATACTTTCAAATTTAACAAATATGCTGAGTTCTCTGAGCTGTCCCCTTCCTCCTATTTTTCTTTAAAAAAATTTTTTGGTGATAAATGGTTCATCATATAGTGGAAAGGATGATATATTAAGAAAGGAACTTGATATAAAAAAAGTTATCGTTGGAAACTTCAAGATATAAATAAAAGATTAAAAAAGCCACTGCTAAAATGCTATCAACACAGTAACAATTGTTAAATGGACTCAACCTGTTTCCTTATATGGTGAAGAACAATTAAGAGAGTAGTCTCATACATGTAGCAATGGGCATGATCCTTCAGGAAAAATGAGGTCTCTTCAAACTATATCCAAAAGTTGTGACAATCAACTTTGAGATTTGTCTAATTTTAACTGAAAAAGTTAAGATATGGTAGGACCGTATCTTAGTGGTGTCCATTGGCAGAGATAATTTTTTTTTTTTAGCAGAAAGCAACAGTGCAGGACAGTGTGGAGGGAATTCTGATTTTTATAATAATCGATGTATGTATAATGAACATACTATCAGATTTTCAGAATTGCCTCTCATGCAAGAACTCACAATGTAGCTTCAACTTATCAATCAAATTTTGACAAGACTCACTATCACTGGCACCCTTCTGCCTGCTTACCTGAAGAGAAGTGAATCAAAGACTGTAGGACCAGTTTTCATCACAGAACTCTGGTCCTGTGACCCACCAAGTATTGACCCCCAAGGACTTGCTCAATTGCTACTATAGGATTCCAGAATTATTGTACTGTCTTCTATTTGTGGGTTTCTCATGGGAAACCACCCTAGCTCTGGAGAGACTGTAATCCACCTTCCCTGCTCCCCTCCCACTTGCGATTTATGTATATAATCTGTCTTCACTTCATCAAGGTGTAGTTCTGATCAGGAGAATTCCTGATTTGCAAATTTGTTGCTCATAATGAAACTAATTAATTAAATGGCTATCTGATTACTGGCACTTCGTCTCTGGCCTGCTCAGTAAAATTCTGTTAACAGCATCAGCATCCCTCCAGGGAAAAACATGCTATCCAAAGGCATAGTTTTCCTTGATATAACCCCCCAAATTAAAAAAAATATATAAAGATTATT
This sequence comes from Potorous gilbertii, assembly GCA_028658325.1. Lineage (NCBI taxonomy): Eukaryota > Metazoa > Chordata > Mammalia > Diprotodontia > Potoroidae > Potorous > Potorous gilbertii. The sequence continues at coordinate 130,493,744 of CM053772.1, read as the reverse complement.
TTCTCTCAAATAACAAGAGTCTATTTTACAAGAAATAACTTTTCAGTGACTCACAAACTTCCTTTACCCTAAAAAGGTATCAAAATATCTTCCAACAAAACACAGTACAAATAGTTCTATGTAAATAGTCTTTTCTAAATAACAGCTAACATTTATAGCACTTTACTACTTTACACCGCGCTAAGGACTTTACAATTCATATCTTGTTTGATCTTCATAACCATGGGAAGTAGATGCTATTATTATACCTATTTTACAGATGAAGAAACTGAGTCAAACTGGAGTTAAGTGACTTGCCCAGAGTCTAGGAAGTATACAAGACCATATGTGAACTCAGGTCTTCCTGACTCTAGGGTCAGAACTCTGTGCACTGCACCCTGTTGCCCCCCAAATTATTTCTTTGGAATTCTGTTTTACACATTTAAACTGTTTATGCAGTCGTATTTGCTTAAAAAAGCAATTTATATTAACTTTGAGTTCAAAGGAAAAGCAAGTAATACATTTCCTAGGAAGTTTTATAATCCTGGTAGACTTTTCTAAAGGCAAAAAGCATTAATACAATACTAATTTAACACCAAATGAAGCATTATCACTCAAACACATTAGCAAATGCTTTATGTTCACTTATTGATTTTGCAGGTTTAATAATCTATGGGGAAAGCATTATGGCTCTAGAGTCATCAAGTATCCGAGCAATGACATCTTTGCTACTTCTCAGCTAAGTCACCTCACTAGACATGCCAAGTCACTCAACTTCTTTGGGTCTCAGTTTCTTCATGTATAAATGAAGGAGGGAGGAGGAAAGAACAGCTGGGCAGTGTCTTAGGTACTTTAAACTCTAGATCTATCAGCCTATGATTATTCACCACTTGACAGAACCTGTTGCTTTATCAAGCTAGACATAATTTGTACTGAACATTAATACAACTATTCCATGGTTACATTCTAATTATGGGAAAGACTTAAGAAGCATGGCATTGTGTCATTACTGGATAAAGAAAAACTTCATCAGGTATTTTATTGTATGCCAACAACAAGAATTCCAATTTCTTAGTTTGTAACCATTTTAACAACCATTATTTAAATGGTGGAAATAAACGGGAGAATTTAAATGCACTTAAAGGCATAATTGACATGTTAAAAACAAGATATAGAATCTTTTCTTTCCTTTCAGAAACCCATATAACACAACTACATTAATTGACATACTCTATCTACCTCAGGCATTTTGTAAATTTTACAATACTATATGAACCTGTTATTGGTACCAACAATCACTTAACTGCCAAACTTGAGTCTTTCAGTCTTCGTTATTCTGAAGACAAGTCTTGTACCAGATATTTTCCCTTTTCTGGGTTTTCAAGATAATATCACCTTCTGGTTCTCCTGTCTGACCGTTCCTTGTTAGTCTCCTCTGCTCACTTTCTATCAATATTGTTTCCCAAAGAACACATGTCCTGGGCATTATTATCTTTCACTTTTCTTGGTAAACTCATCAGTTGTATATGGATGACTCCCAGATCTCTCTCTCTCTCTCTCTATCTGTATATAATTCCAGTCTCCCTCTGTGCTTCAGTCCCATTTCACCTATTATCTATTAAACATTTTCAAAGTGGACGTCTTCAAAATATTTCAAATTGAAAATAACCAAAAATGAACTAATTATTTCCTCCCCTCCCCAAACTTCCTTATTTCTGTTGAAGGGACCAACCCTTCTTCCAGTTTCCCAGGTTAGTAACCTGAATACTGTCCTAAATACCTTACTTTTCCCCTCATCTCATATTTACAATTAACTGCTAAATATTGCCATTTCTACTTCCATGCCTCTGAAGGTCTACAGAGCCACTGTGCTGACCTCATTGTTATATGTTTGTGAAACATGGACAGTCTACCAGAGCCATGCCAGGAAACTGAATTGCTTCCATTTGAACTGTCTTAGGAAGATTCTGAGGATCATCTGGCAGGATAAGTTACCAGACCCCAAAGTCCTTGTTCAAGCTGAACTGCCAAGTATTCAAAACTACACTTCAGAGAGCACAACTCTGATGGTCTGGCCATGCTGTTCAAATGCAAAATGTAAGCTTGCCAAAAAGACTATCTTATGGAGAACTTGCATGGGGCAGGCAACCACATTGTGGCCAGGAGAAATGATACAAGGACACTCTCAAGAACTTTGGATTTGACTGTGTCACACGGGAAACACTTGCACAGGACCGCTCAGCATGGTGTGCCCACATCAGAAAGGGTACCGTATTCTTTGAACAAAGCAGAATCCAGACAGCACAGAGGAAACGCAGGTCGTGCAAATTTGGGATACCCATCCCAAATATTCATACGGACTATCTGTGCCCAAATTGTGATAGAGCATTCTGAGCTCGTAGTGGTCTGATCAGTCACAGTTAGACTGAAATTTCACTGTATCATGGTGATGTCATTTTGGTCCTCTTCGACGATGAAGGACAACAACCATTTCTCCCCAAGACTAGTGCAATAGGTTCCTAAAAGGTCTCTGACCCTTAAGTCTTTATCACAAAACTGCCAAAACATTTTTCCTTAAGCGCAGACTGGACCATGTCACTCTCCTAAACCAATACACTGCACTGGCTCCCAATTGGCTCCAGGGATAAAAAATAAACTCCTCTACTTGATTTTTAACGCTCTTTACAACCTGTACTTACAGTCTTCACTGTGTATTATTCTGTTTATCACAATCTACTGTTCAAAGTGGTCTTCTCTCTAAACATGACTATCTTCTGTACCTGTACCTTTGCAATGGATAATATACATTATGGTATGAAAGGTATGTATTTAATGGTTTTGTTTTTTACATTTGGTTGTGAGGTTTTCATGTCCCAATACATGGTTAATTCTTGTGAAGGTGCCATGTACTGCTGACCAAAGGTATACTCCTTTCTATTCCCACTCAATTTCCTGCAGAGGTTTATACTACTTCACTTTTCTAAAATTCTATTCATCTCCTTAATTTCTTTCTTATTTTACGTTCAGCTTTATCTAGTTCTGAAAGGAGAAAATTGAGATCTTCTGTTATTATAGTTTCTATTTCCTCTTGTTAACTCACTTAAGAATTTGGATGCTATTGCATTTGGTACATAGACGTTTAGGAATGATAACACTCCATTGCCTATGGTGCCTTTTAACAAGATATAGTTTCCCTGTTTATGCCTTTTAATTAGGTCTATTTTACCTTTTGTTATATCTGAGATCATCACTGTTACCTTGCTGCCCTTTCTTTTAAACTTTAGATCAGACCTCTACTACTTTCAGACAGACTGACAATGGTTGGTTGCCACAGGTCACGCTGTCAAACAAGAGAGTTTGCAGTAGCAACTCTTTTTCTGGGCTGCCTGAAATTCTTTGGTGGGCTGCATGTTGTGCAGACCTGTTTCAGATGAAGCATACTAGATTCTGCACCTGCCCCTTAATTTTCCTCTCTGGCTGGCTCTCTGTTTGTTGCAAATATATTGTTAGATTCTGGCTTTCAATGTATTCTGCTCTCTGTCTGTTTCATGGGTGAGTTCACTCTATTCACTTTCAGTTATGATTACTGACTGTATATTTTCTTCCATCCTCTTTTTACCCTGTTCTTCCTCAAAAGTCTGTTTTGCTTCTAGCCACCATCTCCCCTACATACCTTCCCTTCCATCAGCCTCCCTCCACTTTTCCTGCTACCTTCCCCTCCTACTTCCCCATAGGCAATGAAGATTTTTATAACCAAATGAATGTGTATGTTATGGTCTCTTTGAACCAATTCCTATGAGAATAAGGCTCAAGCACTGCCCACCACTTACCCACTTTCCGCTCCATTGTAAAGGCTCTTGCTTTCATGCCTCTTTTATGAGATAATTTTTCCCATTATCCTCTACTTCTCCCTTCTTCTGTCTTAACTCTGTTATCTTCCTTTAAGTGTGTGTCTTCATATTCCCTGTCACCACAGAAACTTTCTATGAGCAAATTCTTTTGTTGTTGTCATTCACTTATTTTTCAGGCCTATTTCCTGGCTTTTAACTTTATGTTCAAGTCGTGTTCTGCTTCTGGGGTGAGGGGACTGAGGAGAATGATTACTAATAAGCAATGATTGGGGAGATCCAGAGTTCCCCCTTTTTATAAAGTCCTCTCTGAAGCTGAATTAACTTTCTCTTCAATAGGGGGTCAGACCCCATCTAATTTTACAAAGAATGTAATCTAAGGTGGGGAAGCCCATTGTGCTCTACTCATGGTAGATAAATGGTAGGGATAAATTCTTTGATTAGGGTGATCAAGAAGGGGGGGTAATTTGGAAGTAAATTATATAATCAAAGTTCATTAGAATAGGTTCAACCATTCATTGTAATATTCATTCTCTCCCACTACTTATTAAGGAACAAGAGTTAATTGTCACCCTCTAGAAAACCTACTTTTCAAGGGCCTATAAGCCTTGAGTCCACTGCTATGAGGGTCTTGGGCAAGAGAGTGCCACTGACTATTTTTTTTAATTTAAATTCTAGTATTATTAATAAAATGATTAATTACCCAAAAATTGTGTCTCTCAAACCTTTTAAATGACACTGTACCAAGCTTCAGGACTTTCTTGCTGCTATTTTCAGAGCTAGCTCTGGAGTCCAGGTTTTAGTATTTCTAAAGTGGCATGCTGTAGGGAGAGGTATGGTCACTGCTTTCCTGTCTCGTGTTTTGGTCTTTACCCAGGAAGGGACCATATTCCCCTGCAGTCATCAGTGCTAACAGTGCTCCTGGCCGGCCTTGGGTCTGGAACCAGGTCACCCACTCTCCAGCAGTTCCTATAGGTAGTCTCCCAAAACTGTTGCTGCAGCGAAAACAGCCCCCCCCAAGGTACAGTCTGTGCTGCCAGCAATGTGCTGCTGGGGCCTACCACAAACCCCCTGTGACAGACCTTTCTTGCCAACTTCCTAAATGTGGAACCAAGACTAGGATCCTAACTCTCCTCTCAGTGGCCATAAGCTCTCCTTTCTCTGACTTAGAACCACAACCTGGGCCTTTTCTCCTGTGAAGTCACAAGTGCTATCACTCCTTATAGGCCTGGGACTGTGCGTGATCAAAGCAATAGGGTCCAGAAGCCAGGACCAAGAAAGGGTCCCACGCAATCTCCTTCCAACCAGCTGTGTGAACCCTCTACCCCAGCACACCCTCACCACCTTCAGTAGTCTGAGAGCTCTGGAAACTGCTACTATCACTACCAGTGCTAACCACCCCATAGTGTGCTCCAAGGGCCCACCGCCACCCCACTCTGGCGAAGCCGTGGCTGCTGATGACCTAAGCATAATTATCCATAGCCTAGCACACAGCAACACATTAATAAAAGATGGTTAACTAAACTCTAAGATTTGATGAAAGAATATGAACTAAATCAGATGGGATAAATCTTAACATTTTTGTTTGTGATAAATGTACTAAATATAAAGGACAAAGATAAAGTGGAAAGACTACACCAAAAGCAACAATAATTTAGTCATATTTCAAGTAACATGATTAGTTGCACCATTTTCTACTGTGAAAGGCAGTTTTTGCTTTGGTTCAGAATATAGTAACATTACCTATTTAGTGAATTATACTCAAGTAATAAAACTATAAATTTTAAAAACAGATCTAAATTCAACTGAAAATTCAACATACCTCAGAACATGCCTTGCTGAATTATTTGAACAAGAAAGGGAAGAAGTAAAGCTCTACAGAAAGTTTAAAGAAATCAACACAGAGGGAAATCATATATTATTATTTTTTTTTTTAGCACTGGCAATACTGAAGTTCTTTAAAAATAAGCTATGACTTGGGGTATATGTTTTCTTCATTATAATATGCCATGAAAACTATGAACCAGGTGTTTTATTTATGGGAGCATTTGACCAGTATAAGGGGCCTACTACCACATTTACACATAAATTATTCTGAGCTAGGAAGATATCAGTTTAGGGATTGAAATAAATAATAGGAGTAGATGCTACATTAATAAGGAAAATCTATGGCAGCCACCTATATATTTTATACTTCTGATTGTTTTAGTGTTTTCCTGCTTAGAAAAGCTATGTGGACATCTCATGATTTGCATTTCACACAGCACAAATGATGATGTGGCAACTCTAGAAACTTTAAAAGCCCTGGAAAGGTTCCTAGAAATATTTCTTCTCAGAATTCTGTCTTGCAATGCATAATCTGAAATTTATATGCTTTTAAAGAAGTCTTACTAGAACACTAACATGATCTGTCAGGAAATGTCAATATTTCCAGCATTTGAATAATTTGAGACAGAAATCATACTGAACTATTTTCTTCCCAGAAACTGTCATGTTTCACAGGGCTGTTAATGAAAAAGTAAAATTTACATATCATTTCACACATCCTAAGACAATAATTTTCAAATAATGCTGGTCAAAAAGTAAATGTCCCGTTATATAATATCCCACACATTTAAAGCATATCTTGACCAGTAAAAGAACAAAAAAACACCTCAATTTGCCTCATTCTTAATGGAAAGACAGCAGTGGGTATAAAAAATATATTTTAATCTGCCCTACCATGTCTAGAAGGGACTGCCCCTCTCCTGTCACTTAAGATTTTCTAGTTTCTTTCAAAGCACAACTTTTTACAACCCTTCTATGATCCCTCCCACCTTCTATAGGAGAAAAAATATGACTTCTGTTTGTTTCAAGAGGAACAGAGGTTTTCAAAGTTCTGGGTTTCATGATTTCTTTACACTCTTAAAAACTGAGGTTCCCTCAAAGAGTTCTTATTTATGTAGGTTATATCTATGCAGATTTACTATATTAGAAAATAAGACATATTACTACTGTTATACAAATAGTTATGGTCTTAAGGACTCTCTGAAAGGGTCCTGAAAACCCTGAGAGGTCCCAGAACAATAATTTAAGAGCTACTGCTATAAAAAAATAGTATTTGCTCTTTCTTCTCTGACCAGTTCAAAGAGATTCTTTAAGACAGAAAATGATGGGACAAAAAAAAATACAGATAGAAAACAAATTGTTTTCAATAAGAAAAATTATACAATTATCATGAATAAGTTCCTAATCTGAAAGGGAAGACAACTCAAGCATTACAGAAAAAATTCAAGAAAAAACTTTAGAAAAACTTATTTTTCAAAAGAGAATAATACAATCAAGTACTTAAGAAAATGTGCTTTCCTGCTTATGTCAATGGAGTTGTGAAGATACATAAAAAGGAAAGAAATATGTCAAGTTATTAAAATGAAATGATTATTTTGATTAGAAATTAAATACGCATTAAGGAAATGGAAAAATATTCTCACATTCATGGCATCTCACCTGAATCATCTAGTCTAATCCTCTAGTTGATTCATGAATCCCATCTATGGAACCCTTGACAAGTGATTCTCCTGAAGCGTTTCCCCATGGTTGTTTTTTTCCTGCTATTTTTCATGTTTTTTCTTTCCTAATTAGAAAACATTCTATATGCATAGTGGTTATATTTAACTTCATTTCATTCACTCACAAGTTCATAATATTTGGTCAATTTTGCTCTCAATTAGATTTTCTGTCCAGTAAATACATACCAAGGTAACCGGGATTCAGAATCATGTTATATTAAAGGTGGAAAGTCATCTGATCCATACCTACTAAGGCTACATGAACAACAAATACTGATCCAGCTTCCCGTCAAACAAATACATTAACGAAAAATTACCACCTATTAAGAGAAACCCTTCCAATTTCAGACAATGTAATTGTTAGGCTGTTCCAATACTAAAAGAGCTATTTTCTCATCAATATGAAATTGCATCATTTTCCCTTATTTTTCCTTTTCAAAAACTTGTCACCCTACTGGGCTTCATTAAAAACCAATTACTAGAAGAGTTGTAAATGTCTTTCTCACAAAATGACTTTTCAATTACAGAGAAAATGTCTCTTCCTCTGTCTTCTCCCAATGACAGACACGTTCAGTTCTTTAACTGTTCTTCAATAAACATCTTAGTTTGTTTCTACTTGGCAATTTCTTTCCTCTCCTAAGATGTAACCCAAGTTGAATATGATCCTCTAAATCAGGGCTTCTTAAACGTTTTCGATTTGCGACCCTGGGTATGTAGGCGTATAAAATAGTATACAAATCAAGCATTTACCGATAATAAATCATAAAGAAATTAATTTTAAAGCAATTCTGTGGTATACATACATATTAAAGATGAAAGTAAATTTGCAAGCTAATGAGATGGATGTGCTTGTTTATTTTTACAGAAAGAATTGAATCTTGGTGGAATATTTGATACTACAAGTTGCAAGAAATCTTCAACATTTTTCAGAGTTGATCAATATTTTTATTTTATAATTGTCAATGCTGAGAATGCTGCTTCACATAAATATATAATACAAAATAGCAGAAGTAGGTTTAAGGCCATTTCAGAAATTGTTGAAATTCTATCCTAATCCCAAGACAAAATCCATTTAATGATTTTGTGTGTATCTGTATAGTAAAAATATTGCAATTCATAACATATAATAGTCTTGAATCTGAGTCAAGCTGTTTCTGGAAGCATTCAAAGGTGTTGCATGGAACGACGGCATGAGCAGTGCAACATGTGCACACTGTGTGTTCAGAACCTGGTTGCAGTGATGTTGCGCAATGCAACCCGGCCAAACACTGCCAGAAACACTTCAGATTCATTATGCACTTGATTGTGAATTTTCAGTCATTGCACATTCAGAAACCTACTGTTGCCAAATTATTCACGACCCCATATTCAGCTACTCTACCCTATATAAGTGGAAACCCACAGTTTAATGAAGTTTGAAAGGGCAGAACCAAATACACAGGTCCTGACTGCCCTATTTTTGAATATTAACAATGAAGAAATGCAGGCACAAGTTAGTAATGCAATGGAAAGAGCACCAGATTTATAATCAAAGGCTGGACTCAAATACAAGCTCTGTCACCCACTGGGTGACTCTAATTTAACTCTCTGGACCTCAGTTTTCTCATTAGTAAAATGTTTATTCTAAAGTTTATTCTAGTTCTAAATCCACAGTCTTATGAACGTCCTTCACTGTCACATCACAAGGCTAAACTAAAGTAAATTTTCAATTCATTAAAATCTAGAGGTGTTAAAATATGAAATGTCATTTAACTATGTGTGTTCCCTTTCCCCTTTGATTACTTTTACCTAAATATCTCACTGTATTTTACTGAATTCAATCTATCGTTTTGGCCTGATGGACTCCAGTTCTTTATCAGAACAGAGTACAGCATAAAATGTGTTAGTTACATTTAAAAGGAATAGATAATATATTCTGTAATATACACTTTTCAGCACTGCAGACTAACAATTCTTGTCAAGATACAGAATACAGAGTAAAGTTACCCATAAGGTGAAAATTTGTACATAAAACGCTATTTCCCAATGTACTTTCATTGTGTACTTGAAAATAAGGGCACTTTGTTTTATTTCCTAAGTATGCTCAGCACTGTGCCCCATTTCTTATCTTCAATTATATTTGTGCCCAAACCTCTGTGCTTTATTGATGATTATAACACCATAGAAGGTGTATCATAGTATCTGGAATCAAAAAGTCTGGGTTCTAATTCCAGGTCCTCCACTTATTAGCTGGTGAAGTGTGGATAATCATTTAGTTCTCTAATGCCAGTTTCCTCTTCTGACAGAGATGGATTAGGTGATCTCTAAAGAGTCTTTTAGTTTTAAAGATCTATTCCATTTTTTATTCTCTCTTCAATAGAACTATGACTATGAAGAGACCTACTCCCTTACCCCTGACAGTGTTTCAGAGCCTCTTAACAAAATATTTACTTATGGTTAATCAGGGCATTCCTGTACTTCCTAAATGTAACCACAAAACACTTCACCCATCTGGAATTTAGCTCTCTGGCAACCTTACCAATTTAGAACAAAATGGAGAATCAGAAAGTTTCTGAAAAAATGAAAATCCAAACAGATTTAACAAATAAATATTTTCTAATCTTAAGATCATCCATTTACTCTTATATTGTACACAATTCTAACAACTTTGCTCATCTGGTTTCCAAGATGACAGCAAACTATAAACAGCAAAACAGAAAGGAAAGATTTCCCACTTTATGGGCAGCTTCACAGGACTGTGTGCATTCTGTATATTGACAAAAATTATAGTACAATGAATGGCAAGATGGAAAACTGAAAACTGACAGCAGAAAAGAAAGAGAAAAATTATGAAAACAAATGGAGGAACTAAAATAAAAACTAGTCATTTGGGAACACTGTATAGCCATGTGACAATGTGACTGAGAGTCACTGAGAAAAAGTAAAATTACATTCAGTATACTCTGTTAAAGACAAGAAAGTTGTGATGCATTTTAGAAAGATTTCTATCTGAAACTCTTAAAAACACAATGTTTTAGTGCTGTGAGGGTAAATAATGGAAAGAAGAATTATCCCACTCCTATTAAAACAAACATACATCACATTCTTGGAAAGATTTTAGTTAACCTAGAATTTATTATATCTGAAAATCTAGCTTAACAGAGAGGATTTTTATCCTTCATTTTAACCATGCACCTCCAGAACCCTATCTGGCTAAATCCTCTGACAAATCAAACTTGATGAAAATAATAGACTCTTAGTTTATGTGCTTAAGAAATTAAATTTCTGATGTAAGGGCCACTATTTGTTAGGTTACCTCTATAAAGATTTCCATGATTTCCTCAGCTCCTGCAGTATTCTCTCCCCTCAATTTCTCTTAGGGCATATGGTATATTTATTTCCTTAGAAGAATGCCTTCCTTGAGGTTAGACATTTTGTGTGTGTGTGTGTGTGTGTGTGTGTGTTTGTATCCCAGACAGTGGTTTTCCATTCACAATTAGGTGTTTACTGAACTGATTGGAAAAATGTAAAAAGCTAGAAATCTCACAAGCCCTTGCTTTCACCTAGCTAAAAAGGAGCCGTCAGTTCTGAGTAAAAAATCCACTAATGAAAACTGAAAATATTTATGTGGACATCATCAGATGTTTAAAACTTACTTCTACTATGGTTAAAATTTTTAAAGAACAAAAGGTAAATCCGTATTAAAAGGTAGCTAAGAGGAAGAACATCTGCCTTTGCTAGAGCTAGTGATCCACTCAATGCAGATGTGACATTAGGGAGAATAAATGGTGACAACAGAAATAGCAGCAGCTTTGGGAACTGTCGAGTCTGAGAAAGTAAGGGAACAGATTAAACATAAAACATACTAAAACAAATGAACCTTGTAGCTTATGTTTGTCTCCTCAGAAAAAAACCTGGGAACATTTGTGTGAATGGATACAGAGAGAATTGAGCAGAACCAGTGGAATACTTTTATGCTATAACACCCATCGTGTAAAAATGAATACTCAAAGACTCGAGTACTACGATCAACCCTAATTCCAGAGGTATGATAATAAAGAGTTCTACAAACCAAATGAGAGATGATGGCCTAATATTCAGAATAAGACGTAAATTTCTGGAGTTGGCCAATATGCTTTGTGTGGTTCAACTCGGCCCTCCCTGCTACTAGGCAATCCCTCTTCACTTGTTCTCTCCCACTCTTCACAATGGTTCCTACAAACCTTTCCATTCCTCCTAAAACCTCCTATTGATTTCCTATGTTCTCATCTGATAAACTTGCTTCATTTTACAGAAAAAAGTGAGGCTGTTCAAGTGAGCTCTCTTGTTTCCCGCTTCCTCATCTCATACCAGTCAGGTGTCACCTAATTGCCCAAAGGCTCATTATATTTCTTCTACTTTGGAGTGAGTATAAAGTAGTTTTCTTTGTTATTGTTGTTGGGTTTCTTTGACCAAAGAACCTGATCTGTGATTCACCAGTGTGCAGAACTCCTAAGGCATAAATACCTTTTTTACTATTGCAGAGGAACAGCACATCTGTAATTTAGTCTTTCAAATTAAGAGACTTGCTCACATTCACATAATGAAATACAGTGTCAAAAGACTGGTCAGAATCCAGAGATCTTTCTGATTCCAAGGTCAAGTTTCTCTCCATTACCACAATGCCACACTAGGAGCCAAATGTTAGCATAATAAGCCCAATAGAAATATATCAGCTTAATCCAAAATATTGAATATATTATTTTTGCAAACTGGGGGACAGCCATGGTGGTAGCCTTTCAGGTAGGAGTAAATTCTCTATCTGGTTGTCCAGAGCAAAATATGAGGAGACATGACTAAATAACAGTCCATTTGAAAAAGACTGAAGGGTTTTCAGTACATACAAATCCAGCAAGTGATTAAAAAGAGTTAATATAATCTGAAGATATATTTAGAAAAGGCATATTATATTTAGAAAAGTGTTCAGAAAGAAAGAAATTATAGTTTTGCTAGAATATGAGTGAGGGCCCATGCTATATAAAGACCCACTGAAGGAAATGGGAATGTCTGACCTGGAAAAGGTAAAATTTGAGGGATACCAGGTCTTATACCTGTGTTCAAGTATTTGAAGGATTATCATGTAGGGCAGAACACAATTAGAAGTATCCAAAAACAAAATGCTGCCAGTCCCCCAAACGCTTTTACCTATCGTTTTTCTTTGGAATAAGAGCTATCTATCCAGTGCCATAGTCCAATCCATCCAATCACGTCTCAATAAGATCAAATTTCTATCTTCTTCCCTCTTCCACCCATTCAATCTTAGTTCTTCCAGTTCCTGTGGTTTGCTGCTTAAACTTTAGGTATTTATGCCATGGGTTTTATTACAGGCTCTTGTAGTGGATTTTGTTTCCTCTGAATTTATGGGTGTCTTGACTGCTATTCCACTCACTCTGCGCAAGTCCCTTTTCTTCTGCTTGTTTCATTGAAGCTGAAAGTAGAACTTCAGTTTAGCTTACTTGTATAAATGAATAACAACCATGTATCTCTCAAATCAGAAACATATTGTTACCTTCTCCTCCAAGACACAGTTACAATACACTGCTTTATTCTCACAGCAATTAATCTAAGGCTGTCTCCCAAACTTCAAGTTTCAGATCACAACTTCAAAAATAAGGAAGCACACCTTTTGTAGCACAAATGTTTTGCATGTACCCATATTACTATTCTCCAAATGTACCATACATATATCTGGTATGACCAAAAAATTAAACTTTATCTACAGTTAAAACTACACTAGAAATAACTTGGTAATTATGAATTTTCTTAATCAAAGGATACTGATAATACAACTGCTATGCTATTGTGATACATGGAGTAGAAGTTCATTAAAATGATGTCACCAAGAGTACCAAAAAAGTTTGGAACCACTGGTGTCAAGGCTATGAACTGTTCAAGTTTCTGAAATAAAGAAGAAAACAGAGAAGAGAATAGGAATGGAGATAGTCAAAGGCTTAAACGTAGGTGTGACTCTAATAATAAGATTTCAAAATTTTGGATATTTTATTTATAATAGTGACAGAAGAACACTGTTAGCTCATTTATTCAACCACTATTTATTAAGTGTCTCCTGTGTGCAAAGCCCTGTGTGCATTCAATAACTATTTAAATGTTAACTGGTAATTTTCAGCATTCTTAGTGAACTATTATACTCATATTTTTGATGATAAAGAAATGAAATCATACCTGGAGGAATAGAAGATAAAATAATTAGCTAAGGCACATCGGTTGGTGAATGCATGCTGCCACCTAGCTGAAATTTTTAAAATGTAATTCCAAAGTACCCAGTTTTCCAAAATAATACTCATTACTTCGAAAAACATTAAAGTTCCAGGTAGAAACTTGCCCAATGATAATCATGGAAACTTTATAACCCACAACAGCTACAATTACTTACACAAGCATCTAATAACATGGTAGGCTTACATAACCACAAGCACAATACCATTTTTATCGTAGACTATATGGAGCAAGTCATTTCATTTTCCTATTCACTTTCTCTTAGGAAATATAGAGGATTTAAGATGTCCCTGCATAGCAAATTGCAAATGACAATAAAGATATTAGTCTTATGGGTCATTTGTAATGTCTACAGATTTAAAGTACTTCTTTTAGTTGCTCTCTTTCTTGACCCTCCAAATCACTGTTGTTTAAAAGAGGAGAAACAGAGAAAACAATATTTTCCTATTAATTTCCCCATGTCATTGTGAGCATCTATTCCTATAACTAATTACTATTCGCTAAATTAAGGTTTTTATCCTGGGCTCTGTGAACTTTTAAAAATAAATTTTAATAACTGTATTCAGTAGAATTGGTTTCCTTTGTAATCATGTATTTTATTTTATGCACTTAATAGCATTACTCTGAAAAGGTCTTCATAGGCTTCCCCAGACCACCGAAGTATGTGCCCATCACATAAATATATATATGTTCAAGAGCTGTTTCTCTTAATAATACAAGAGTTACACCATAGGGGGAAGACTGGGAACTTGCACCTAATAGATGGAAAATGAATTCTGCTTATATACTACCATATTAGAATTCAATAAAAAAACACACCTTTAAGTGTCTATTGTATGCAAAGCATTGCGCAAGGTGTTGGGACAAATATAAAGATTAAATAAGGTCTCTGCCTATCCATAGCTTGAATGCTATTAGGGAAATTGGTCACTTGAATGAATAATTAAAGTAAAATTCAGAACTGCATAATACATAAAAAGTACAAACATGGAAAGCTTATTTCCAGTGGGAGAAGATTATTGGCAAAGGCTTCATAAAGAACATGGCATTCAAACTGGATCCTGAAAAGTAAATTTTTTTTAAAAAAAATTTGTAGGTGTGGTTAAAGGGAGACTTTCAAGCACTGGGAAGGGCGTTTGAGTAAAGGCTCAGAGGCAAAAAATCAAACGGCATAAACAAAGGGTGCGAAGTAGTCAGTTTTGGCTACAGCACAGAATATAAGGTAGGAAATAGTAATATGAGATAAGACTGAAAGGATATGGTGGTTTGAAATTGTGAAGTATCTTGAATGTGTAACTAAACACATGTTCCCTGCTTGAGTACTATTCAAGTATTTGAAGGTAAGTACCAGAACTGCTAATCTTTCTTTGCCCCTGGATAAACAACCTAAGTTCCTTCAACCTGTCCTCCTATGGTATAATCTTGAGACCCTTTATCAGTCTGTACTGTTCTCTTCTACAAACACTCCAGCCTTATTGGTGTCCTTCACAAAATGTGACAACCAGAACTGAATACAAAACAACTGCAATGGAACAGTAATTACAAATAAAAAATAAAAACACAGTAAGTATAACAAAAATTTAATATTTAATAATAATTTGACTTGATTTCTTTTAACAAGAGCATTTTTGGAAAATAATTTAGATGACTAAGGAATTCTTCAGAAGCTGTATGAGGGAATAAAAAACTGATAACATTTTTTTTTTCTTTATTTCCATGAAGTAAACAAGAGGCACCCCAAATCATTCCACTTAATCACAGAGTTGTAATCAAAGTTGGGATTATTCATTTAAAAACCAGGCATATACATCCTTGAAAACTGACAGACAAGATAGAGAAGTATAGAGTTTTCAAAATGATACTCCCTCTCCTCTCTTCCAAACCATAAAAACAACAAAAAGACAAGTATACCAAAAATCAAAACTTAGGAAACTGTTCTAGGCAGATCACAGGACAATATGAAGTTGTGATGTTAATCTAGAGGTTAAACAAGCAAAATTTATAGGCTGTTGTAATGGTAATTTAAATGGGATGATCTTTCCCATTCATTAATAGGCCCATGTGACCTGCCTGGATCTGTGATGGGAGGAGTTTGCTGAAAGGGTGGAACAGGAAGAGGGGAAGTTAGAGCAGAGCAGAGAGAAAATCTGGTCAGAAACAGTCAGAACTCAAGGAGGCAGACAAGCCCATAGCTGGCTGTGAGTGAGAGAAGGGTATTTTGTTTAAGGGAGACTGTTTGTGATATGTTTAAGGGCGTAGGTTTGTGGGCAGCCCAGCAGGGGGAAGGCTTGGGGCTGGTGTTGCCCTCTTCACCGTTATTGCATATGGATATCTGCTGCTATGATAGATTTGGCTTTATGATGTCTGAATAAATGTTTTGGTTCTGTCTTCCATGTGGAGTCTTGTATTTCTCGATTCAGACTTGCACTGGCACATTATGGCTGCAGTAGCTGCTGTGAATATTGCATTGGCGCTACTGCTGCATACATGTGTGAACATGGGGTCTGTAATGCTTATACTAACCAATAAAATAATGCTAGTGTCCCTTTTCACAGAGGAACCAGACAATAAAATAATACAATCAGGAGGACTTCTGATACCTCAACATAGCAACAATTCTTTTCAGCGACTGAGAGTAAACCTAGCTGGACATGCAGAATCAACTCTGAAGTCAATAAAGCTCATACTGGCTTTGAAGCAGATCCTGAAACTTTTGGTTGTTTAGAAACCTTCAAGAGACATCCTTATCTTCAGAGATTCCCCTAACTCTTGGTTAAGGGGATCTTGAATACATCCTGTTTTATGGTTTTTGAAGACGTTCCCTTATCTTACTGTTTGTGCTCAAATCTTGAACTTCCAGGCCTGCTTATCACCAGGAATGCCTTCGGATTTGGGTATCAAAGGGCCGCAACTCTGATGCCAGAAATTTCTTACTCTTCCAGTTTTCTGGATCTCCCCTTCCCCTAGGGCATGGGGCTCTGGGCCTCACTTCTTTCAGGACCTGCCCAATTCCCTGATTTCCCTTGTTTGAAAGGTATAAATACCTTCCCCCTTTCCACCTGGGCTTTGAACAGATGTGAACTCTGTCTCACAGCTCCAGCTTGCAAGCTACATCTCAGACAATAAATGCAATGGTAATCTTTGTAAACTGTGGACTCTGGCTCATTCCAGGTCCCCCTTTTAGAACCTGGGGTTTCTTCCATTTTAAGAGTTCACAGGGGTTTTAAATTTAATACATGAATAGGAAGCTCAATGGTCCCCACTCCTTTTTATTCCTTTCAAACAAAAACTTGATGATCTTGCAGAAACACTAGCGGCCCAGAATTGAAAAAGGCTATGTTAATTCAATGACTGTTAAATGTTAATTCAGTTTCCTTTTTTTTTAAGTTCTTTTTTCTGTTCCTATACTTATCATTAACATCTTTACTTAGGATAAACTACAACAGGCCCAAAGAAAATTTTGATGTTTATTAGCTGGTAAAAGCATGTGCCATTAGAGGCAAAAGCAACTTAGAATTTATAGTGTTTACAGTAAGAAAGGACAATATCTATTATCTTTATGAGGTAAAACACTGGACCTTTCCTTGGGGAACATCTAGTCCCCTTATCTTACAGATGAGAAAATCAAGTCTCAGAGACATTAAACGACATAAGCAAGGATGAACTACTTTTTCTAAGGTCAAGATTATGTAGCAAGCTCAAGTCCAGACATTCTGTGGCTCAATGAAATCAGGTTTACACTAAACTCGTATCTTCAGTAAAGAGGCATCAAGTCCTAATGGAAAAGGTTTCACAAATCACTTGGAATCAGGAATCAAATCAGTGTGGGGTAATTAACAATTGCATAATAACATAACCACAGGTGGCATTTTACCTCTCTGAGTCTTTGTATCTTCTTCCACAAACAAGAAGTAATAAAAACTGCCCAGAAAAGTGTTTTGAAAACCTCATAGTACTGTACAAACACGAGCTGTTATATTTTAATTCTCTGGTAAGGAGTTTGGTGAAGAGAAGACTAAAGCTGTAAGTTAAGAGTTTGGGAAACTACACAGACTTTCATCATCCATGTTTCTCATTTCTCTAAATATGGTAATACATCATTTATTCAGAAACCAGATTTTGAATAATAGCAAGCATTTATACAGCATTCTGAAGCTAATACAATGCTTTACATGTTATCTTATATCCTCAAAACAATCCAAAGAAGTAGGCACTATTTTTATCCTCATTTAAAGATGCTGAAATTGAGGTTAAATCACTTGTTCAGGGTCACACAGTTAATGTCTAAATCATGATTTGAAGTCAATTCTTCCTGAGTATTTGATGTACCACCTAGCTGCCTTATTCCCAAGTGCCAACTGAATACATCTGAAAATAAACAAAAATGAAAGCTTCAGAGTAGTGACCAATAATAAAAATCATTGCCTTGTATTTGTTTGACATATATTTATTTCTGTAGATGTTGTCTTTCCCCTCCTCACCCAATACCTCATTGAAGTAGGGATTTTTTCATTTTTTTCTTTGTATCCTCAGCACCTATCATGATGCCTAGCTAATATAGTGAACCCTTAAAAAAAAAACAAACCTTGTTTTGTGTTAACCAGAATATGGCCCTGTGCCTCATTTTTTTCACATGCAAACTGAAGGGGATAGACTAAATAACTTCTAAGTCTTTTTCCAGTTCTAACATTCTATGATCTAAATTACAATGATTTTCAGAGGGAGAATTCCAGGAAAAAATAACAAATTCAAAGTAAAAGGCTAGTCTAGTATACGTCTCAGGTCTGTTACTACCTTGTTGTAATATTGCATAAGCCATTGCAAAATGAGGGTGTTGGATTAAATAAGTCTACATGCCCTTCTAACTAGAAATATATATTCTAATACTTGTGTTTTATCTTCCCAATTAGAGCATAAACTCCCTTAGAGCAGGTATCATATCTCATATTTCAAAGTGGACCTGGAAGGATGAGAAAAACTGATTTAAGTACAAGTTTTGGGAAAGGTATTCCTAGTAGATAAAATAGTAAGGGGATTACAGAAGTTAGTAGATTATGTATGAGATAAAATAAGAAATCCATTATAATATAACAGGTATTATATTGCAGAAAATCAAGCAATCAATGAACACTTATTAAGTGCCTCTATGAGCCAGTATTGTGCTAAATACTGAGGATACAAAAAAAGGCAAAACACAGTCATTGCCATCAAGCAGCTTACAGTCTAGTGGAAATGCAAAAAAATACATAAAAAACAAGCTATAAGATAAACAGGAAGTGATTAACAGAAGAAAAGCATTCAAATCATGATACGTTGGGGAATGTTTCTGGTATAAGACAGGATTTTTAGCTGGTACTGAAAGGAAGTCAGGGAGGTCAGTAGTCAGGGCAAAAGGGGGAATTCAGGCAAAGAAGAGGGGCAAAGAACATGCCCTTAGCCTGCAGGTGGAGTGTCTGATTAACAGAACAGTCACTGGATTGCACAGCTATCAGAAGCAAGGTGTAAGAAGACTAGAAAACAGAAAGGGGCTCAGTTATGAAGAGCTGGACTTACACTTCAGGGGCTGAACTGAGGAGACAGGCAGGCAGGTCTAGCTATCCACAGGCTATCACAACAGTCCAGGTCTGAGGTCATAGGTGGCCTGCCACTAGAAGTGACAGTGTCAGAGGAAGAGAGGGGTTACAAAGCTGAAACTGACAGGCCTTGGCAACAGATTAGATTTGGGGGGCAGGTTGGGGCAGAGTACAGGATGTCTCCAAGATTGTGAGGATGAGTGACTGGGGGAATGCCCTCTATAGTAATGGGGGGGGAAGAGAAAAGGAAGGGGTTAGGGTGAAAATGAGTTCACTTTAACGTGTCTTCTGGGCATCCAGTTCAAGCTGTCTGAAAGGCAGTTGGAGATGGGAGGCTGGAGGTTAACAGTTTGGGGTAGGATAAGCAGATTTGAGAATCATTAGCATAGAAATCGTAATTAAATCCAAGGGAGCTGATGAAATCAACAAGTGAATTAGCACAGAAGGAGAGAAGAGAGCCCTGGACAGAATCCTGAGGGGCACCTGGTACAGGGCAGAACTGAAAGGATAGAATGAAAATATCTTATAGAAGGCATTAAAGGGGAGATTTGCAATAGGTCTCTACAGATCCCTGAAGAAGGAAATGGCACGATGGTAAACAGTGTTAAGAGAATGCCTGGCAAAGAGAACAAGCGTTACTAATGTATGTCTTCTTATTTCACTGGGCCTCAGTTTTCTCATCTCTTAAATATGCATCGAGGAAGAAATTGTCACCAGTAGCAAATTATTTCCCTAAGCTAGAAGTGACACATAAAGCGTTCTATTACAAAATTTAGTTCGACAACCTATAGTATCTTTATCTATACACACGTGTGTATACACACAAATATACGCACACATATACATATCTACACATATCATACACACACACTTACATGCATACATACATACATACATCTTTCAGACCCCAGGGAAGACGCAGTAAGACGCAGACAAAGACTGAGAGCAAGTCTCTGACACACAATGACTTGGCCAAGTCGCTCCCAGACTTCACTGTCGGGAAACCGTAGAGTTCCTCCCAGGGAGCTGCCTCTACTAAGACAGCCCGGGTTAAAATGCGAGATGGCCGGTAACTCTGAAGGGAGCAGTTTCAGCTGGAGGATGAAGTCGAGCTCGAGGGAGGAGTCAGGCGGCGTAGACGGCTTTCTCGCGGAGTGCCCGAGGACAAGCCGCCGTTCCTGCTCTCCGGGGGGACGGACTGAGGGTCAGCCACCACACGCGCCTTTACCCGGCAGGCCACAGGCCTCCTTCGCCTCCCCGTTCCGGGCAGTCACCTCCTTCCCGGGTCGGTCCCCGGAGACGGAGCGCTCCCAGGCCCAGGGACGCCCCTTCCCCACCACGGCCGCAAGGCTGGGGACGCCCGGCAACCCCTCAGCATCCGGGGAGCCGCTCCCGCCCTCAGAGGTCATCCTCGTTTTACAGAAAAGGAAACTAAGGACACGAACCCTGCGCCCCCCAAACGCCCCTCGTGGGCCCTCGGAGAGGCAGTTCCAGCCTTCGTCCACGGCGCCTCGGCACTCACCTCGTTATTGAGGTTCAGTATCCCCGTCTGAGCCATGGCGACGCCCCCACACCCGACAGCAGTCGCAGCTGAGGACGATGGCGCGGGCTCCAAAGTCTCCGCCGACATGCACGGCGCCTCTCCGTCCCGGCCCCCGGCACGCTTCACGGGAAGACCCGCTTAGACGCCAGCGCGCATGCGCAGCGGGAACTCCTGGTACGGAAGCTCTTTAGGCCCAACCTAAGCCAGCGCGGGAAGGAGGTTCCGGAAAGAGCGGAAGTGACCCCAGGCGCGATGTGATGACGTGGGTGTTCCTGTAGTTCAGTTAGCGTGCGCGGCGTGCGGGTTATTATTTCAAGTCCTGTGGCCTGCCTGTCTTGTTTTTCTGTTAATGAATTCCGTTTAAATGATTTTCAGTCGTGCCCCACTCTTCGGGAACCCGGTTTTCTAGGCAAAGGTGTTGGGGTGGTTGGTCCTGCCCTTCTCCAGCTCATTTTACAGATAAGGAAACTGAGGCCAGCGGGGTTAGGTGACTTGCCCAGGATCCCGCCACCCCGCTAGTAAGTGTTTGAAGTCGAATTTGAACTCGGGTCTTTCTGACTTCAGGCCTGGCTCTCGATCCACCCACCAAGCCTGGAGGGTTTCTGGATGCCCAGACTGGCCCTTGTGTGAATTTGGGGGGACAGGGCGAGATCGGATGGCGATCTAGGCGAGGTCCCTCAGTACCGCGGCATTTTAGCTCAAATGAGTGGAGAACAGGGCTTGCCTAGGACGGAGCCTGCGAGGCAGGAGGGGAAGGTGCTGGGCACAGTTCTGTGCCTCCATCTCCCCTTCTGTAAAGTGAGATGACCTCCAAGAGCCCTTCTGGCCCTAAATCTATCGGCCACTTGGCCCCCTGGGGCGCAGGAGCAACAGGAGGAGGCTGTTGATGGGTCACCTGCCATACCTGGAATTTTTTTTCCAAGATGTTCAGTAATTTGACTTCTCGTTTCCTGAAGTTACGCCTGAGGAGAACAGAATTTGTCAGCCAGCCTTCCAGACGCTTCTTTTCTGTCTCCCAACCTTGTGGAATTGGTAGGAGGGCTCACGTGGAGGAGAAACTGAAATTGGAATTTTCAGCGTCATTTCTTGGATGATTACCTCATCTTCAAAGCATTGCTGTAATAATCACCAGTGCAGTATATAAAGCTGATCTTACTGACCAGCCATGCACATTGAGATTTTCTGATTAGGGTGGGTGACTGACTGTGCAGAGCACATCTTACCTATCACAAAGATGTGATCTCGTTCTCCAGCCGTCCTGATGAACATCAAGTCACCGGACCCAGATGGTTCAGGAGAAGACAATGAGCTTGGTGACCTTTCACAGCCCTCCCTCACTCACATCAAAGCCAACTGCAAGTCATGTCATCATCTTGAGGTCTTGGTGCTCTTTGAGAAGGAAGGGCCAACGCAAGGACAACCTCTTTGTAGGAAGTCTTGAAGACTGGAAAGCAGTCTCTTTTTTTAATGACAACTAACCCTGCATCAATCAACAAGCATTTAAGATAGAGTCCTTATCCTTTCGAAGCTTACTAATAGGAGGTGAATAAAATGCTAACACAGATAGCTACCTGTCATTACCTTTGTTTATTAATATGCTACCCTGTATTTCCTTTATTTTTGGAAGTTAACTGCATATGGGAAAGTGGCCTGAGATCTTGGCTTCAATAACATAGTGCTTACACTTTCTCTGATGCCTTACCTAATCATACTCAAGTGTATTCTCTTCTGCCATTCAACTGTGTCTACCATTCTGAACTTATACTTCTTTTGTCTTATAGGTTTTTTTGTGTAGTACAGGAGGCCCTCATTACCTTTATTCCAAAACATTCTTGCTTCCCCTCCCTCCACACTGCTGCCAAATCACTCTTTCTTAGGCACAGATCTGATGTCACTTGTTATATTCAAAACCTTTCAATGATTTCTTATTGCATACTTTTCCTTTATTTCCTAGTGATATTGACTGCTCACACAATCATGCCACCCTACCTTTCTATCTTTTTCTAAAACTACTACCAACCTTCCCTCTTTATCTCACCTCCCCCTTCCCCCATACATCAATTTGGTTCCTGTCAGATTGGATCACAATATGTCCTACATTTTCTCCCTTAACTTTTTCTTACACTATTTCTTGTGCCTGAAATGTTCTCTGCTCCATCAGTACTATTGAAACTCCACCCTTAGTTCAAGATTTGGTTGTAAAATATAATTTCTGTGATATAGCTTCCTTGATCCACCCACTTGAAGATAACCTGAGAATTTTCAGTGATCATTTGTAGCTGTCTTGTGCACTTGCTATGTTCTTTTCATATACTAGAGCAGGAGTCAGGAGGACCTGAGTTCAAATCTCACCTCAGATACTTGACACTAGCTGTGTGACCTTGGGCAAGTCACAACCCCAATTGCCTCATCCTGGGTCATTTCCAGTCATCCTGATGAATATCTGGTCATTGGATTCAGATGACTGGAGGAAAAGTGAGGCTGGTGACCTGCACAACCCTCCTCTCAAAACAAAGTCAAGTGCAAGTCATGTCATTATTTCTCTGATGGCATGGTCTTCCTTGGCAACAAAGGACGAACACACACATACATACTTTATAATGCCAGACTGTGCTTGCCATCATTTGAGTCTAGGAGTTCCTATGATATAATCTAAGCTTTAGGAAAATCAGGGCAGGACAAACTCATAAGATGCCGCAGGCAGGGAAAGTTCAAATTGTGGGTTAGAATAACATCAAAAGGGATCAAGGAATAGTAAGAAAGAAAAGGTGTAAGCCAGGGTCAGGCTGGGAGAATGCAATGTTTAACAGAAAACTGAAGAGAATTGCCATTTTGCAACATTTTCATGCCATAATGTAAAGCTAGTCTTCTCTTGCTGTAGTGGTAAGCACCCTAGTATACACAAGAGGGCCTGCTGCACAGGTTCTTAGATCGAAAGCAACTTTTGAAGGGTCAACAACCACTTTACTCAAACATGTATACCAACAGACAGGGCTTCCAACTGTCTGGCCATAGTACATCATTATCAGAGACAGAGAAGCACCAATATCTGGGTTTTCGAGGGGAGGGGGAAGCTTCTTAAAACAGCTGCTCAGACTCTCATCTGGTAGACTAACCTTCCTCCAAAAGCTAAGCCCCAAAGCAAAACCTCACCTCAGGTTATATATATACTCTACAGAGCAGGAGGGCACAACCCCTTGTGACCCAGTGCCTCACCAGCAATCAGCAAAAGGTCTGGGCATCTTGCAAAACAAGCCTCTCCAATCAAGCCTCCCTCAATAGCCCCACCTGAGGTCTATCAGTGGGGGCAGGGGTAGATTTTTAACTCCTGTTACACTTGCTTACTGTAGATGAGGAGTTCCAATTGCACAGCTTCTTGCAAATCATATTACCTTTGTGAAGAGTTCTCTCTAAGTGGCAATAGATATCTTCAAGAGTTGGGAAGTCATAGAACGTGATGAGCACCAAATGACATCACAGAAATTGATTTTAACAGTAATAATAATTGACACTTTTTTTATACTTATTTCAACTGATTTTAATGCAAAATGAATAAAGTAAGTTTCAATAGATTTGAAAATGACTGATTATGGACATGACTTTAGGATTTAAAGATGAGAGTAAAACAAGCATGCCCTTTTCCCAGCTTTTATTCTTTCCAGAAATATTGACAGTAGTATTGAAACAAAAAGAAATTAAAGACATAAAGATAGGCAGAGGTGACAAAACTATCACTGTTTGCTAAGGATGTATTGATTCTAGTGAATTACAGAGATTCAGCAAAGAAACTAATTTATATACTAGCTTTAGGATTTGAAAGAAACAAATCAAGAACATTTCCACATAGTACTAGCAAAAGTCAATAGAAGAAAACAGGAAGGTCCCATTTAAAATAAATAAAAATGTATAAAGTATTGGCAAAAGCAATTATTGTCTACATTGTCATACTCAAGACTTTTAGAAATAAAATTACTAAATGCTCCTTGAATAAAGAATATAATATTTGGAAGTCTGCAATATAGTAAAAATGACAATACTACTTAAATTATTTTTATAAATTTAGTATTTTTTTTTACCAAACTACCAAGGACAAAATCAAAAGAGAGACAAAATAAGAACAATTCATTTGGAGGAACAAATGACAAAAATTCTCAAGGAAATGTTTTTAAAGTAGGATGAAAAGTCATTTTCAGATCTAAAATATGAACTATAATCACATTGTTGGTACTGCTTTTTAAAAGTGGAAAAGTAGATAAGCAGAACAGACTAGATGAGGAAGAATCAGAAATAGTGAACTCAATAATGCAATGTTTGATAAATATTAACACATAAACTACTTAGAGAAAAACTAACAAAAATTGCTGGGAAAATTAGAAATCAGTTTGGCAGAAATTTAGGTTTTGACTAATATCTTGCATTGCATGTGATATGACAAGTTCAAAATGGAAAGGTACCTTATCTCTGCATACTAAAAGTGAAATTAAAAAATCAACCCAGAGCAGATGCCTATCACAACAATGGTTTGGGAGTGAATTCTTTTAACTAAAGGATAGAAGCAATTACAAAAGAAAAAAACATTTTTTTTCAAATGAAATTTTAAAAACTTGTATGAATAAAATAGAAATAGAATAAGGGAAATGATCGACTGGGAAAAAATATTTGTATCAGGAATATCTGATAGAGTCTGATATCCAAGATAAATCAGAAGCTAATACAGATACATAATACCCCAAGTCATTCTCTAGTAGATATGGTCAATGGTTTTCATACTTTTGATAAAAATTGCCAACTTACTCCTATGAATTTTTTTCCAAATTACTAACAAGACAAATGAAAATCAAAAGAACGCCAAGGTTTCACCTTGCACCTAGCAAACTGATAAAACTGGGAAAAAAATATGTGAATAATCAATATGGGGTGGTTGTGGAAAGATATTAACAGTATGGGTCTGCAAATTAGTTCAATCATTCTGTAAAACAATTTGGAATTACACTAAAAGGCCCATGCCCTTTGAACCAGAGATTCCTTCACCAAACACCTTAAGGAGATCAATGATTAAAAGCAACAAAACACCAAAATGACAGGACCTTCCACTGCTCCTTCCCAGAGAGGGTTTGAAGGAACGAGGAATGTTACTGTTGGAAAGTGGATGCTTGCTTTTGGCAATGGGAAATGAAATTGTCTGCCTAGCTCCTTCAAGAGGAGAGTTGTTTCTTAGCAGGAGCCTCCAAAAAGAATAGTGTTTGGTATTCTCCTTCCCCATGGGGCTCCCAGGAAGGCAGAGGCTACGGTTGGTCGGGGAGGGAATCAACTTGAGACAAGATAACTCTCCAATGGTAGCCAAAGAAGTTTTGGAGGGTTGGCAAGACTCTTCCCCTAGTTATGCCGAGGAAGTGATTTCTTGTGGCCAGGGGCCAGGTCAAAGGGCAGACTAGGCAGACCTTAGCCGTAGTTGATTCTAGTGTCTTAGGAACTATATCATTCACAAGATAGTAATAAAACATGGTGTATCCTTTCAGAAGATTATCATGGAGCAAAGAGTCAAAGCTGAAGGGAGACAAAGGGTACTTTGGTTAGGTAGTTTTGGAGGAGTTGCTTAAAGGACCTTTTATAAAAGTAGCATTTGATTTGCAATGACTCAGGCATCATAACTTTGCACTAATGAAAACTTAGCTTGAAATATTTTTACCAAAGTTGAATCAAGGAAAAGGTTTTGATCTTGAAAAAAGAGTCAGATCCAGGAGTCTAATGGAGCTGAGTGTTAATAAGGATGTAAAGAAGCTCCAAGCAGATAGGACTTTTTATACTCAAGCCTCTATTCCAACGATAGGCATATAACCCAAGGAGTTCAATAATAAAAAAAGTTTCATACACTACAACATATTTATACTGGCACTTTCTATGGTAATAGAGAATTTGAAATAAAGCCCATCAACTGAAAAATGGCTAAATAAATTATGATAAGTGAATGGAATAGTACAATCTTGCACATAAAATGAATCCTGGGAAGCATGAGAAAACTTATATGAATTGATGTTTTAATATCAAGTAAGCTGAGCAAAGAAAATGGTAAATATAGTGACTACAACAATATAAATGGAAAGGACAATGTAATTAAACCTGAATTCTATGAAATTATAATGAGCAAGTTTGCAGCCAAAGAAATTGGAGAAGTAAGGGACAATGGATATGAAACACTACAGACAAGAGATTTTTTCTTCAGTGTATTACTCTTTATCTCAGCAGGGGGATGCGGAAGGTTAAGAGAGATCCATTAGGTAATGTAGGTGATGTAAAAAGAAAAGATATGAAAAAACTTACTTTATGGAATTCAAGTCTCTATACCATTCAGAAAAGTCACAAAAAACAAAGCTTCAGGAACATGAAGTATATGTCTTAGCAGAACCTTGAAAGTACAAAGAAAAAAAATAATTGAATCATCTATGAACATATTACTATTTCAAGAGAATAGCAAGAGGGAGTATCCATGGGGAGAGACTTCTAGCCACAACAACTCTATGATCTGCTTTGCAGGGTTTTAGTAGCATGGGACAGCTTAATAGAGTTGATAGCAGGTGGTCATTAAGTTGTATGACATGATGAGAGATAAAGAAGCCTATGTTCTTGCCATAGAGGCAATTCACCCTAGTGTGCTTGTTAAGAGGACAAACTAATCTTTTCTGAAAGAGGAAAGCTTCAGAAAGAATCATAAAAGAATAACTAATTTCAGCTCTGCCATGAAGGAAGATTTTAGCATTGTACCTAGAGCAAGCAGTTGGGTGTGTAGTAAGTGACTTGGTCATTACCAAGACTGAGAAAACAGGAGCCAATGTTATTTGGATACATTTCACTGCCTTTGCAACAGGATGCATAAAATTAGCTGGTATATTTAAAACAGAGATAGGGCTGCTACTCTTTGCCTGTAGATAACTGGGATGATCAAAATTTGCGTCTTTAAGGTGTTTAAGATTGTTCACAGAGTGACAGTCAGAATAGGGTAAACCTCCAGGATATGTTAGTAAGTCAAGAAGCATTAATGAAGTGCTACTGTCCTAAGTGCCACAGAAAGTCAAAAATAGGTCCTGCTTTCAAAGAGCTCACATTCTAATGACAACATGTAAACAAGTGTGCACATATATACAGGAGAAAGTCTCAGGGAAGGCACTGACATCGAAGGTAATTGAGAAAGGATAGTTAGCTGACTCTTAAAAAGACTCCAAGGAAGTCAGGAGGCAGAGACAAGAAGAGAGCGTTCCAGGCATGGGGGACAGTGAAAAGGTACCATGTTAAGGGATTGAATGTCTCATTTAAGGAAAGCAATGAGACCAGTATCACTAGATTGTAGAGAATATGAGGGAGTAAAATATAAAAAGATGGGAAAAAAGGAAGTAAAAAAAGTAAGACTTTAAAAGCCAAACAGAATATTTTATATTTAGTCCTTTTAAAAGCCAAAGGATTTTATATTTGGTCCTGTGAATAACAGAGAGACAATGGAATTTATCAAGGAGAGGAGTAGACTATTCAGACCTGCACTTTAGGATGATCACTTTGAAAGCTAGATGGAAGATGGATTGACTAAGGAAAGATATGAGACAGGGAAACCAACCAACAGGCTATAGCAGTAGTCTAGGGCTGAGGTGCTGGGGGCCTGCCCCATTGTAGTGATAGTGTCAGAGGAGAGAAGAGGGAATGTACAAGAGATATTACAAATGTAAGAAGCTTGCTCTCTCTAGAAGGAACAATGCTTGTTGTTGAAGACAGGAAAACTCTTATTTTATTTTACATTTCTTGTGAATGGGTAATTCTTTAAAGGAGTACACTTCCTCAGACAAATGCAAGGCTATTTGTTTCCTGTTCCTAATTCAAATTTCCCCCTTTGTTCCCCATTGGCGAACTTTCTGGACCACCTCTTCTCCTTGATATATTCCCCCTTCCATGTCATGGATTGCATGTGCTTGCACCACCCTAGGGATATGTAGGATAATATTAAACAGCTCCTTAAGTCTGTGTACCTTTTACTTGATCAGAAGCATTGTTCTGCTAAGTCACAGATCCAGTTAGAACCAGTTACCTCTGACTTACATCTGTTCTCATTCCTGCAAAGCTGGGAGCAGTATTAATACTGTGGAAACAGAATCCCTTCCTTGTTTCTCACCTAAAGGCAGAATCAACAGAACTTGACAACAGGTTGAATGGAGGGAAGAGTGAGAAAGTGAGAAGTTGAAGATGACACATAGATTTCAAATCTGGGCAGCTGGGAGTATGCTGATACCCTCAATAATAATAGGGGAACTAGGAAAATAAGGGGAAGGTTTTTGGGGAAGGATAATGAGTTTAGTTATACATATCTATAGGGTATTTCAAGATTCCAACAAGTAGTTGGAGATGTGAGATTAGAGGTTAGGAGAAAGATTAAGGCTGGATAAGTAGATGTGAAAATTATCTAGAAAGCCTGAGGAAAAATTTCCTGATGGATGTAAGTCTCTGTCCGCTTCCTAGTATATTCATTATGAGGGAGACAGTCAGAAATGTATTTGTTTCCATGAGGGCTCATATCTTGTGACAGTGACTGATGCCATCACTAACTGGGAGCTCATTTTGCTAGTATGGGCTAAGTCAGAAGACTTCCATTTAGATATATCTCTGGTTGCACTTTGGGTATTGCCTTAGTTCTGAGTGCTGCCCATAATGCTATGTATATACTTGAAAGTTTAGACAAAACATTTATTTAAATAAGTTATTGATTCCAGAAATGGAAAAAAAAGCAGATATTAACTATAAATATGACTATCTCCTAGGAAAGTTTCACAGATTTGAAACAATTACATGGAAGTCAAAAAATCCCAGAAACCTTGAAAAATGTATAAGGAAAAAATGGGAAAACTTTATAAGAGATTTCAACCAAGCATTTGTCTCAATCAATATGCATTTATTAAACACCAATTATATACCAGGCAGCTGGAGATTCAAATATAAAAGTAAGGCAGTCTCTGTCCTCAAGAAGCTTACAGTATTCTACATCAGGGATTCTTAATCTGTGGACTTTTAAATTCACATATGTTTTAATTTAATGTTTATTTTAAAAGTCTGTGGACTTTTAAATTCACATATGTTTTTCAAAGTAATTGCTTTCCTTTGTAATTTATCTATTGTATGCATTAAAAAAAAATATGAGAAGAGATTTACAAGGCTTCACTGGACTACCAAAGGGATTCATGACACAATAGAAGTTAAGAACTCATTTTCTAGATATAGGTGACAAAAAGGAAAATTCATAGACCTCTGAATCAAAAAGACCTGCAGGAATTTTTATAAGGATTTATTCTAATTTATTAGTAATAGTGAAACTACCATATTAGGACTCTGCCCTACCAGCACTCCAGAACTCAATTCACTATGTGGGTTCTGGTGATGGGGCTTAAGAGGATAAAGTCAGGGAGAATGGCTATAGCTGACCAGATATATGTGGAAGAAATGTATGTTGGATATGTCACAGATGTAAAGTCTCTCAGGAATGAATTTTCAAAATATTTCAGCAAGGAGAAGATTCCAAAGGAAAGATAAAAATTATAACACAGGTGAACTAGCCCATCTAGAGATGTCTGTTCTGGTTCCCATGCAGCCACACACAACTACAACCCCTTGCCACATGTGGTTGCTCTCTTCACT
This sequence comes from Potorous gilbertii, assembly GCA_028658325.1. NCBI lineage: Eukaryota > Metazoa > Chordata > Mammalia > Diprotodontia > Potoroidae > Potorous > Potorous gilbertii. Next base: position 130,463,329 of record CM053772.1, on the reverse strand, counting down.
TGGGACTCCATATCCTTCCATGTGGGTGCTCTGTCCATAAGAATATGATTGTAGGATGCTTATATTTTGTAAGATATTTTGAGATTTGGGGCTAGAGTTCTTCCTTTTCCTATGCAGTTTTCTTTTATGATTTCTTGAAACATGAAAAACAGGCTTTTCAAAAAAGTTTCCAAAGTAGTCAGATGGTTCTCTGGACAAGCCCATTATATTTGAAAGAGTGACTTGACTATGCCTTTAAACTCCAAATAACTCTAGCTTTCATTGAACAACCACTAATAGACCCAGCCCAAACCTCTGAGGTTCTGATGGTTTAGAATAAATGTAAATAGTAATTCTTTTCTGTTCTTGCCAGAAACTTTGAAGGCCTTTCTCCTCTCAGACTGATCAACAACTAGACCTATTCTATTGGGCTATTCCTTGGCGCATATAAATACATACATACATACATACATACATATATATATATATATATATTCCCTGCCTGATGGTTTTACAGTATTGTGTGGAAACCAGGCTAGAGAAGAGGTATCTACTGTCATGTGTGACATAGTATCTGATGTCAACTCTGAAAACAAAGAGTCACAGAAATTGTGCAACCACTATTGACTGAAAATACTGAAGACCTCACACAGGTTATCATAACCACAGTTAACTCTGAAAAATAAAATGAAACAAAAACAAAGAACCAACAGTGTCATAAGCAAAAAGCTTTCTTTAGTCTTTCAGAGGAGGGAAGCTAGACACATGTCTTGGAACCTCCACTGGATTTAGTGTGGGCAAATCTCAAGTAGTGACTCTGTGGTGAGCTGTAGCGACAACAAGACAAGTTTGATTTACAGCAGGACTTGATGACCAGCACATGGGCACTACAGGAGCTTGTCAGAGCTCAGAGACCACCAGGAGCTGGTGTGAGACAATTCCAGAATTTTGTGGAGGCTGAGTTCATCCAGAAGGTGAGCACAAAGGATTGTTGTTATACCAAACTCAGAGCACAGCTTGCTTGCTGGTCCTTATCTCCTAAGGGTGTCTCCTAATAGTAAAAAGAGAGGGGTGGTTTTGGCATGTATGGTGAACAATCCTTTTGCTGATCCAAAAGACCTTTGGGGTATTATGAAAGTCAAACTAATATCTCTTTGGGCTTCCTTTTTTCATATATGAAGAATATGGACATATGGATACATGGCCTCTTCTACCTTTTCTTTCTGTTCTTTCCTCATCTTAGGCAAACCCATGGGAACTGAAGAGATCACTAAGAGAGAGAATGTAGAGAGAGGCAAGACATGGATCAAGACTGGAGCCTTGGGGAATATCCCAAGTTAGGTGATAGAGAATGAATGATAAACCAACAGAAGCATTTGAGGAGAATCCGTCAGACAAGTTGGAGAATCAAGAAATAGCAGTGACATGAACACCCAAGGAGGAAATTATGTAGGAAAAAGAGATGTCTATCTGACAGTATCCGATGTTCACAGAGGTAAAGGGTAAGAACTGGAGCCATTAATTTTGTCAGTTTAAAAATTATGAGAAGCCTTGGAGATAGTAATTTCAGTTGAGTAGTGGTATCAGAAATCAGATAGCAAGTGATTGAAGAGTGATTGAGTAAGTAGAAGTAATGAGTGTAGTCATTTTTTTAGGAGTTTGACTGTGAAAGGGAAGAAAGATTGAACTTTAATAAGAGATAATAGGATCAATTTTTTTTAATTGAAGCTGCCAGAGCACTTGCTTTTTTACTCCTTCCTCATACATTAATTTGGGGAGGAGCTAAATACTCTTAGACCATATATTTTTCTTCCTACTGGTTAAGTCAAGGGCCATGATTTGGTTCACAACTCCACCCATCCCATCTTCTGTATATCATACCTTGGATATTGAATTCAAAGCAACTTGATTTGTTTAGCTGAAGAGGTAAAGGAAAAGTCCTCAACACAGTTGAAATTCTGCCTTTTGGGATTATTAATACAAATTTTAACAGCTAGGAGGCCCCAAGTTAGAGGATTCCATAACTTTTCTATAGGAAGATGTAGCTTTCTGTCTCAGTTTCTCTGTATCCTCACCTAGCCCTTTGAACTCCCAAGAAATGCAAAATATTTTAAGACATGCAGGATAAAGCATTCATTATCAATAATGAATTTTATGAGAAGCATAAGCAGGTTAACAGATTAAAGAGCATGAAGAAAATTAATATAAAAATGAGTACTAATAAACAGGCATGGGAAGGGAGAGTTAGAAAGAGTACAACCTGTCTGTAGGTTTTCTCAGTGCTTAAAGGGATGATTCCACCCCACAAGTTCATTTGGATCTCTTTGTTCCATAAAGTGCAGGCTTTCCCAAAGGTCAGCTTCCTACACTTATTCCTCACATGCTTCTGTCCAGAGTAAGATTCCTCCAAAGATAAGGTTGACATAACCTTGATATTGAAGCTCCTTTCTCTCCTCTCTTCTTTGAGTTTCTCTTGAAGCCAAACTTCCTTACAGTCTCTTACCTGTCTGACTTTTCTATACAGTTTTAGAGAGAATAGAAAGTTTTTTGTAGGAACAGAACTCCTCTTCCCCACCTCCCCACTCGACTCAAATTCTTCAACAGACCAATTTTTCTCTAGCTGAAAGGGAAGGCTGTCTGAACCACAGATCTCATGATTGCTAGCTAGGTTTCAGATTTTAATCTTCTCATGAGGAAATCAGTCTTAACACATGTCCAAACTCATCTATATTATACCTAGTTACATTAGGATAGATAGTGGTTAGCTTTAATTACAGAATCCTGAATTATAGGTAATTTTTCTGGTTTAATACCATTAATTCTCTGGCCTCTGGATGGCAGTGTTGTTCTCCAAGTTATTCATGTTAAAGATGAAAAGGTGAAAGCTTTATCATTCTAAATTGATAGTGTTACAATTGTATTTTCTGAACTGACAGGAAAATTGATTGATCTAACGTGGCCTTTATTTCTTTAATACCTATGATCAGACCCTAACGACATGGGTTTTTATTCCTGGTCTTTGGAATGCTTAACTTTTGTTTCCAAGAGACTAACCAGTAACGATACCCTCCAAGGGAACAAGTGGTGGATTTATTCAATGTTTTCTTCTTTCTTCATCAAAATACTTAAAAATTAAGTTACTATTCCTGCAACTATTTTTATTTTAACCTGAGTAGCTGGAAAAACTGTATTTGCCCTTGTCTTATGAATGAAATCATTCTTTTGGTAGTCATTTCTCTGTCTTGTATCTGAAATTTGTAAGAGAAATATTTTGGTCTTTGAATTTGCTTCTTTGGTTTCCTGGGAATTCCAAATGGACAATTTTTCTTTTTGCTTCAGCTGTAGATATGTTTTCATTAGAAGAACATGAAATGGCTGATTAATGCTAAAGATTTACAGGATCTGAGGGATATTGCATCATACAAAGAATAACAACATATACATAACAATACTATTTCTCTTTCACATATATGTTATTCATTATATTGATACAAATTTCCAGATCCGTGCATCATTTAAATTCTTGATTTGAGTACAAAAATATTTACAGCAGTTTTCTGTGGTGGCAAAGAATTGGGAATCATGGGAATGCCCATCAATTGGGAAATGGCTGGAGAAGTTGTGGCATATGACTGGGATGGAATATGATTGTCCTATAGGAAATGATAAGCTGGATGGTTTCTGAAAAATGTGAGAAGACTTCTCTGAACTGACACAAGTAAAGTGAGCAGAAAAAGAGCACTATGGATAGGAACAACAATATTGTATGAGGTCAGCTATGAAAGACTTAGCTGCTCTGATCAACACAATGATCCAAGACAATGATTGTCCTTTGGGCATAGTTCCAAATAGCTCTTCAGAAGGATTAGACCAGTTCATAACTCCACCAACATTACCATCAGTGAGCCAATTTTTCCACATTCTCTCCAGGATTCATCATTTGCCTTTTCTGTCATATTAGCCAATCTGATAGGTATGAAGTGGTACCTCAGAGTTGTTTTAATTTTAATTTTTGTAATCAATAGAGATTTAGAACATTTTTTCTTATCCCAAAATCTTAAGTCTTTGCACTTGTCGAATAAGGACCCCCTTCTACATAAACCCTTTTCTGATCCCATAAATATTACTGTCCTATCAACAAAAAAATTAAATTATATTTATTATGCATATATTTTAATATGTTTAGGAACATGTCTCCCTTCATAAAATATAAGAAGCTTCAGGATAGGTACTGTTTTATTTTGGCCTTTGTATTCACAGTGTCAAGCACAGTGACTAGCACGTAACAGACACATAAAAAATGCTTATTTCACTTTAAGAGAGTGTGGAGAGGAAAAGAAGAAAAGTACCAGCACAGAGCCCTCAATGACAGTTAAATATGAGGGAAGAGCCTGAATGATGATTTTGCAGAGAAGATTGAGGGTGGTCATATAGAGAAGAAAAATCCAGAATAGAATTATGTCACAAAAACTCAGAGAAAAGAAAGTATTTAGGAGGATGTGACCAACATTTCAAATTCAGCAGAGATATCAGGAAGGTTAAGTACTGAGAAAGGGCTACTAAATTTATGAGTAAAGAGATGTTTGATCACCTTGGAAAGACTGATAAAGTTATAAGAATGAAAGTCAGATGGGTCATTGCAATACAAAAGTCAATGTTATATGAAGAATTTTTTATTCTACACAAGGGAGGTGAGGCAGGAAATAGAAAGTATTGTTTGATGGAAAGCCTTGAATAATTGGCAGAGAAAATCACTGGGAATGAAAATTAAAATTAGTCTGAGGTTTCAATTCACACACTGCAAATTGTTGCAGATGGCAGAGGCAGAAACAATATTGGAAGGCAGATACACATAATATACTGTTGGTGGAATTGTAAATTGACCCAACTATTCTGGAAAAAGAAGAGTGATTGGACTCTTTATACCCTTTGACATAAGCATATCCCACTGGAGGTATAGCCTGAGGAGGTGAAACACAAAGCAAAGTGACATATGTACCAAAATATTTGTTGCAATACTTTCAGTGATACCCAATAACTGGAAACAATGTGCTTGCTCAACCATTGAGGAATGAATATAAATTGTGGTACATGAATGTAATGAAATATTGTTATGTCATGAGAAATAACAAATAGGCGTAATTCAGGGAATCATGGAAAGATTTGTACAAATTGACTGGTAAAATGAAATATATAATCGCTACAACAATGTAAATTAAAAGTACAATGAGATGAAGCTGATTCTCTGTAATTATAAGTTCCAATCTTGGCGTTGGAGAAGACATGAGGAAAATTTGTCTCTCCTTTTATTAGAAATGAAGACATTAAAGTTGTGGAATATTGCAATATTTGGTTTGCTTAACTGTTTTGTCTTTGTTATAAGGGAAATCTAGATGGCAGCAGGGATGGAGGAGAGATAAATCCAGAAATTACTACAATGTAAAAATAAACAGCCCCAGTAAAACTTTTTTTTAAAAAATAGAGAAAGCTGGTCAATTTAGTGGCTATAACAATGCTAAAACTCATAGATTTTCCATTGTAAAGGACCTTTATTTTACAAAGAGGTTATGTACTTTGTCCACGTTTAAAAAGTCAGAAATTGAACTAGGTCCCTTTAATGGTAGGGAAATTTGAAGATCTTCCCTGCCCCTTAATAGGCCCGCATGATCTGCTTTGAGCTTTGACCCAGCCCACAGCTCAAGTTACATGAAGCCCATGGTGGAAGGAGCTTGCCAAACAGATGAATCAGGAAAGGGTGGAACTGAGAGAGAGGGAGGAGGCAGGGATGAGGCACAGCAGAACAGAGCAGCTAGCACAAGTGAGAGAGGGAGTGATTTTGCCTAAGGGAGCTTGTTTATGGGGAAGCCTGATGGAGAGAATGCTTGGGGATGGCCATACTCCCTGCATTAATAATGTATATAGATTTCTTTGTCACTATGATGGACTGGGCTTCCTGGTGTTTCAGTAAATATCTTTTATCTTTGAGGAAGAGAGTTTATATTTTGCAAATTTACCCTGGAAATATGCATTCATGGGTATCTATCACATTGGAGTAACAGTTCCATGTTTCCAAATCCAGCTGAATTTTCTACCATCCTCTTCCTTTTCAGTTTAAATTTATTTTGATGACACTTGCACAAGCACAAATATTCTTAGCTTTCATTATACTCATTGCTAACTAGTAACCTGCCTTTTCTATAGATGGCTTGTACTTCTGAAGATTGCCTTGACAAGATTTAGATCTGTGAGGGACTTTAGAGGGTCATTTAATCTAATCCATCATTTTAAGTGACTTCCTTATGGTCACGTAGGTAGTGGTAAGTAGTAGATCCAGGATATGAACCCATATCAGAGAACTACAAATTACTGTACCTCATCACCTTTTAGTAATAGTGATGAAATCATCAGTTTCTTTTCTATTCTGTCATAATTCTTAATGATGGTTTCTAGATTTCTTCTGGCAGAATCATCTGTGCTGACACGAATCTTCAGAAGTGAGTGGGAGTCATCAGGTTTAATAAGTCTTTGGAGATTCTCTGTCATGTCCTGCATTCATGCCCTAAAAAAAACTGCAGAAATTTCTGTCATAAAGCTCTTTCAGTAGCCCTCAATACAGACGGAGTCATGAAGTACTATTTCTTTTTCCTGTGATCCTATTGGAAACCACTGATTCACATCCTGATTGCTTCAAGGACAACCAACTACTTCCTCCTAGAGGCACCTGGATGGAACAGTAGCTAGAGCACTGGGCCTAAAGTCAGGAATATCCAAGTCCAAAAGTCAACCTTGGGCACTTACTGGTTATGTGATCCTAGGCAAGTAACTTAACCGTGCTCAGCTTCAGCTTCCTTAACTGTAAAATGAGAATAACTATAGCATCTACATCCAGGATTATTGTAAGGCTCAAGTGAGATTTGCAAAGCACTTAGAATGGTGGCAGGCATATAGTAGGTGCTTAATTAATGCTTATTTCCTTTCTTTCTCCTAAGTGTCTAGTTCCCATCTCTTCAGGAACATTATTATATCTATTATTCTTCCTGTTTTCCTCTTTGTCATATTCTTTTACCCTCCAATCTCTACCCACCAAGTTAGTATTCTTCTGTTTCTTTATATTATTTTTCTGTTTTTACACAAATTCTTCTTCCACTTTTTAAAGAACACTGTATTCTTTCTGATTATCTGGAAAGGAGAGAGGTATTTTTAGGCCCTTTTTACCTTCTTTAGGAGAAAGATCAGCTTACATTTTGTCCATAGATTAACAATTACTTAGTTTTTCCAGAAAGATTAATATTTCATATTCTTTGTAAGTTACTACAAAATCCCCTTTTCTCTATCCTTTTTGGTAGCAAGATGGGTTCCTTTGACCTCAGTTGTTCCTCTACTGACTTTCTCATGTTTGTAATATGACATACATATCCAACATTTTTCCCCTTGTCTTACCAATTTCTTTTTCTTTTTAAAATCACTTTTTTCTTCCTCCTTCTCTCTCAGTCCTCCAATGTCTTCTTTCCCTCTTATAGCTTGAGTTCTTTTCTTTTTATTGTCTTTTTTAACTTCAGTTTCTTATAAATTTACCCTCCTTAAATTCAGTCTCTAGTCTTTGTCTAAACCTTTCACATCTGATTCAAAATTTCCTTTTATTCTGTTAGAGACCTTCTCCTCATCTTCTCACCCATCCTCCCATCACTGGAAATGAAATATATTTATGCCTTTACCCTGCTGAAAATGGTTTATTGGACAATAACAGAGACAGGTGTTCTTATTTACATCTGTGGTTTATGCCCTTCTATTATTGTTTGTTTTTTTTTTATGAGAACGAATTTTTGATTACATGTCATTTATCTATTTTACCAAGCCCTTTCCTTGTTTATGAAAAAAATCATCTTTTTCTATTTCAGGAAACTTCAATATTTTCCTCCAATTGGGTTTAATGTTTCTACTTAGTTCTGTAAGACTCAGTGAAAATGTGTGCGTGTGTGTGTGTGTGTGTGTGTGTGTGTGTGTGTGTGTGTGTGTGTGAGAGAGAGAGAGAGAGAGAGAGAGAGAGAAAGAGAGAGAGAGAGATCAGAATTTTCTTTTTGAAACAATCGGATCTTTGGTCATTTCCTTCTAAGCTATAGTCACCTGTAATATTGTAAATTCAAACTTGATTAAGGGTAACTGGTGCCCTGTTGACTGGTGTACTGATGAAAATCAAAATTAAATGTGTTTGAAATAGAAAATATCCTCCAGGTTAGAATCAAAGAAAATTGGCAGAGGACTTTTCAGTACCACTATTCCTACTTACTTCAGTTTTTAGTGTCCAACTAAAGCAGGGATATATGAGTCTTGGGATCTGCACAGAGGTTTCTTATTTTATCTTTGAATCCTGGGCTGACTTAGTACTTGACTAACTACTAATGGAACTTTCAGTTGTGAACTTATGGGAGTTGTTACTCTCCACCAATAATGAGTTGGAATATTGACACTACTGAATACAATGAGTGTGAGGTGTGAGGAAAGTCTTGGTCAGATAAGATAGGCATCCTTGACATGTTTAAAGATCTATGTGGTTGAAATTATATAAATTAATGGAAATCCAGCACTTTCTAAAACTTTATCTCGCTTTTGAAAAATGGAAAGAGATTCCTGCTTTCAGTTTTTATTGTCTAATGTCTTAGGATATGTTTTAGTTAACAGTACATTGCAGTATATACTTTCCATTCACAGACCACAAAGGCATTATAAATCAAATAGTAGAAAATTTTTATAGCATTACAAAGTAATTCAAAGAAAATATATAGGTAACAGAGTTATTTTTATTTTTTTCTCCATAAACGAAATGAGTAGAACTATCTATAGGTCCTGGTGTAACCACTCCCAAGGAAACTCATGTAGGGAAGAAAAAACTATTTCTGTTTTGCTGCAAATAGAAATAAGCTATTGGGCATGATGAAAGGTTCCTGTTTATGGTAGACTCACCCAGATAATCCCTTGACCAGGTGTCTCTGTCGGTTTTTCTTGATACTCTGCTCTATTTTACTGGTCCTCATGTCTGTGCTATTTACTACAAGGACTGGCAATGCTTATGGGAGCTTTTTCCTGCTCCTGGCTTCAGGTAGCTTACTTGCTCTTCCTCATAGAAGGATGAGTGGGCTCTTCCATGGTCTTTTAGTTTATATGCAGAGGGATGGAAGTGGCCACCTCAAAGTCACATGTGGCCCTCTGGGTCCTCAAATGCAGCCCTTTGACTGAATTTACAGTTTTTTTCTCTCTCTCTGTGTTACAACTATTTTAGAAAGGCAAAACTGAACACATCCTGTTGTTGAAACACACCCATTCAATGGGGTCCTGCCTGTTTCTCAGAGCCTTTGTTGGTTGGAATGGGAATCTTTTTCTAGGAGAAGATTCTTTGCTTTAGGGTGGCAGAGTCTTTGTTGGTTCCCATTCATCCCCCAAAGGAAAGAGAATTCGGTTTATCTTAATTTCCCCCATGACCTTTCTCCTAAGAGAAAACTAAAGGATTTAGAAAATAAAATATAATCTCCAACCAATGTTTGTTCCGTTAGATAGTAGGCTTAGATAAAGGGCACAGAAACCCTTGAACTGGGTCTTGGTCCCTCCTAATGGCATGGAGTATGATCTCAGGATTCAGATTAGACAGAATACCTACAAACCAGGTTTTTCTATTTCATGATCTTTTGCTGGCATATACCTCCAATCTTACCTTGCTCTTGATATTTTATTATTTATGGAGCAGAGGAAGTGAAGTCAAAGTCAGGGCGTCTCTGGCAAAGAACCTGTTGCCATTCTACCTTGGCATCTTTGATTTTCGAATGGCTGGAGCTTCACATCCTTTCTGTCCCTTCAGATCTCGTTGGCTCCATTTAATTTTATGTTTCCAGATACTGAATACCTACTAAACTTGGTCCGCAATCACATCTACTGTTTCTGTAATACCTCAGTCTTTGTGGATCCATTGTGATTCTCGTGATTAGCAAGCATCACCATCACAAAGCCTTTAGGATGTATCCATATGCATAGAATCCCATGGTCATCACTATATATCTAATATATCATATATACACACATTTTACATCTATAATAAATATACACATAGATGTGTGTGTTCATGTATATATATGGTGTGTGTGTGTGTGTGTGTGTGTGTGTGTGTGTGTCTGTGTGAGCTGAGCAACCAGTAGGTAAGTGTCACATAGGGAAGGAGGGGGTGTGTTAACCTCTCTGGGCCAGGAATCTATCTTCCTCCCTCCCAGTACTCTCTCTGACCTTCTACTGACTCCACTGCCTGAGAAGCTGGAACAACATCAACCCAAGGATGTACCCCTATGATAACTTACCTGAACTTATTTCTCTTTATGGTTCTAAGTTCAGAGCATGCATGCATATGTGTGTGTGTATGTGTGTGTGTGTGTGTGTGTGTGTGTGTGTGTGTGTGTGCGTATATAGTAGCGAGATTCTCAACTTATTCACCAAAGTGGTACTAGTAAGTCAGGTTCCCCAGAACACGGCTCTCCTTCAGAGTTCAGTTCACCTCTTCTTCAGGGTTCAAACAGTACCCTCTGAAGGAGAGTGGCATTCTTCTAATCCTATCAGCTCAAACCACTATCTGATGTGCCCAATCTATAATTAAACTGGATGATATTACCGAGATATCATTGAAAACAAAAGGATATTTGCTGAGAAGATACAGCAAAGAAAGAAACAGAAACATTCTCTCAAATGGGGATGTGTGAACTCTCACCACTGAGTTCACTTTTGATAGGGCATAATTAGTGTAAACTAGTTATTCACTTGCATGTAAGACCTGGGTTAATTGAATACACTGCTGGTCTGGGGTACCCAGGTTGCTTCTTAAAATTGACTTCTCCCCAGGCTGGCTGCTAGTAAATGCAGTTTTTGACCTTTCAAAACTGACATGATCTTAACAGTTTCATCTCCTGCACTCAGTTACCTAAGATCAGGAAAGGGTGAAATAGAACAGACAGAAGAAACAACAATACCATGTATTCAAAACTATAGAGTAGCGCAGGAGGGAATATAAGAGCCAGAGAAGTTCTTGCTCACTGGTGACCAGGAAAGAGATGTCAGGCTCTTTGAAATAGAGAATACCCCCACTTACTGATGCCTTCAGGCTAAAACTGCATTTTAAACCATTTGAACTAGATTTCCTGGTCTTTGAGACTTTCATCTTCATTGCAGATGCTTCTTTAGTACAGTACTAGAAAGCTTATGTAGCTCCCAGTTTACTTTTCAGAAGCTAAATTATACCTCGTTATCATCCTTGTAGAGGTTATTCTTTCAGAAAATTGCCAAGTACTCTGGGGTTCATGGTCCCATAGTTTCTCAGCTCTAAAACTACTCTTCCCATGCAAATGAGTGGCAAGGAGGAAAGAACTGGAACCGAACTAACCACAGGGGATATGGTCATTATCCTCTCTTTGCTTGCCTGCTTTTCTGATTTTTCATATTTATATGCAGCAGCAAAACTTTTTCAAGCTTTTGGCCCATACCTGATATTTGCTTCCACAGATGTAACGTTCACACTCCCAGTTGTACTTTCATATGCACAGGGTATAAGTAGGAAGTCTGACCAACTTGGTGAATATAAAGGATGGGTCCTTGTTTAGGGACTTCAATTATGTTTTTTTGATAGTACAAAAATCCCTGCTAATCATATCACCTTAATGAGGTGTAGAACAGCTGTAGCCAGAGCTCTTGTTGATCCTTTCACACCTCATGTGAGGATGTCTTCTTTGATTGAGCAATGGTATTCAGGACTGATTTTTGTCAGGCTGTTATAGAACCGAAATGCATTTTAGCATTCTTTAAAGACACCATTATAAATAAATCAATTAGCAGTAACCCTGGGTCCAAAGTGGGGTGGACTGAAGTCTTTGTCTCTATCCCATTAACTTCTAGTAGTATTCTTTGCATTAGAGATTCATCTCAGAAGTTCCCAGAAGGTAGACAACATAGCCTAAGAGATGGTACTGATGGGGGCTGGAAGGGAGGTGTGAGACCCCCACAAAGACCAGGGACAGGGCCTCTGGAAAAGAATTCATGGAGTCAAGCATTGTTGAGGTCAAGGTAAAGATTTATTACACTTCTCAGCAGACCCGAGTTCTTAGGGAACCTGCAACCTTTGAGGGGTACAGGTAAAGTTTATATAGGATATTCTATAGTGTCACTTGTGCCAAATATGCTAACTAGATGTTTTGGGGTGAGATTAGGGAGTGGTTAAGGAGTGGTCAGTTCTTAAAGGAACATGTACTTTTGGTATCTACTGTGCAGGTATTTTACCCAAAATTCATCAGAAAATAGCTCAAGGCAGGACTACGTGGAGGTGTGGTTTTAGGCCTGAAATGTCACTAAGTCAATCAGTGATCAAGGCTCATAAATACCAGGTTGCTCTCATCAATGTCTTGTTAGACAAGGTTGGTTGGTTGTTGTCCTTCATCTTTGCAGAGGACCAAAATGGTATCACCATTGTAAAGTGAAATTTCAGTGTGTCCAGCTGTGGCTGATCAGACAAATATGAGTTCAGAATGCTCTGCCACAAGTTGGGCACAGATAGTCCATGTGAATATTTGGAGTGAATATCCCAAATTTGCACATCCTGTGTTTACTTTGTACTGTCTCAATTCGGGTTTGCTCACAGAGCACAACATCCTTTCTGATGTGGGCATGCCTTGCTTCGTAGTCCTGTGCCAGTGTGTCCCATGTTGCACAGTCAAATCCAAAGTTCTTGAGAGAGACCTTGAGAGTGTCCTTGTATCATTTCTTCTGGCCACCATGTGACCGCCCCATGCAAGTTCTCCATAAAATAGTCTTTTTGGCAAGTGTACATTTGCATTCAAACAATGTGGCCAGCCCATTGGAGTTGCCTTCTCTGAAGCATAGCTTGAATACTTGGCAGTTCAACTCAAGCAAAGACTTCAGTGTCTGGTACCTTATCCTGCCAGGTGATCTTCAGAATCTTCC
>CM053772.1:130413652-130449866 GCA_028658325.1 Potorous gilbertii | reverse complement strand
ATCACTGAACTGACCCAAACTATGCATTGGGGGAGTACCCCAGATGGGGTGCTATACTGGAATGATATTGAGAAATTAAAGAGTATTAAAAGAAAGGATAACTGATGGTCTCACTGTTAAGAAGAAAGAAAAGAAGTCTGGGCAGAAACTTTAAGAGTTAGTGTTACAGCGTGATTTAAAAAATGAAGAAGATTCAGTAGACTGTACCAGAGAGGAAATGAAGGAAAAAAAGGCTTCTTGTGAAGAATTTTATTAGAATGAGAACTAGTATAACTAAAGGAAAGATTTAATATCTAATTTCTTTAGAAGTAATTCTTCCTTTCAGAAAACCAAGAATTCTTTCCTTCTTAATTGAAGGTTTTTTTAAAGGTATTTTAATGGTAATTTAAGGCTTATGGTAGGTGGGAGGAAGAGTTAAAGATCTTCTCCACACATTAATAGGTCTCAATATCTTTTGTTAATTTCTATTGAGGTACTGGGTCAGAGGGTCCTGCCCTCTAGCTCTGGAAAGTGTATAAATACTCTGAGGTGAGATTTTAGTTTGGGGGTTAGTTTTTGAACTAAAGTTTACGTCCCAGATGAGAATCTGGGAAGTCATGAAGGAGCACCCCAGCTTTGAAAACCCAGATGTAGGTGCTTCTCTCTCTGGTAACTATGTACATATGTAATGGTCAGACAGTTGGATCTGTCTGTTGATCTGTGATGTTTATATTGCTTATGGTCAGACAGTTGGAAAATCTTTATTTCTCTGTTTGTATTTTCTCTGAAGTTCAGGGTGCTGACTTTTTCCTCCTGAACTAAGTGAATGATATGTGTGCTTGAATAAAGTAGATTGTTGACCCCTCAAAAGTTGCTTTCCTTTTAGAAAAGCAGACCTAAGAATCTGTACAGCCATCCCTCCTATGTATACCAGGGTCCTTGCTTTTACAAGCATCCCTCTTTGATGGCCTTTCCACACTTTCTCTGAAAGTATAAGTGGTCCTAGGAACAGCAAGCACATGCTTGAGAGCAATGGGTGACAGTTTCCTGTTGACATACTTACTCCAGGCTGGCTGTGGTGAGATGTGAGCCCTGACATATACAAGTTATAGCATCTTCTGAAGAGTTTTAGCTTGAGTTCTTGAGACTCCCCTTAGCTTAGCAGAGGCATGTGTACCACCAGTGGGCCTATATTAGAGATGTTTTGCCTTCAACCCAAATCAACAGTATATTACAAGACATCCACCCAAAGAACTTTATTTTAGCAGTTATGACTGCATAGGAGAACATAATGTGCTTTGCCTATTGCCTCCATTTTGAGGATCATAGCAGCAAATACAAGAATCCTGACCAAAGTGTTCCATATCCATGGTCTACTATAATAAGAACATTTGAAATAAATGAATCCAATTAAGAAACAAAATTTTAAGTCAGAATACAAAGGAATCTAATTTGTCGTACAAATACACATACATTCAATTAATGAAAAAAAAATTCCAAAAGTGCCTCATATGTACCCTCTACTAGGTGCTTGGGGATACAAGTTTAAAGAATGAAATAATCCCTCTTCACAAGGAGCTTACCCTCTAAATCTCTCTCTCTCTCTCTTTTTCTTTCTCTCTGACTTTCTCTTCCCTGTCTCTCCTTCGTTCGTCTGTCTGTTGGTCTGTCTCTCTCTCTTTCTCCCTTTCACTCCTCTCTGTCTCTGTCTCTCTCAATGAATTCAGATTACATAACATCTTGGATGAATACAGAAATTTTTAAAGTCAGGGGAAAAAAAGAAACACACTTTTGAAACTAGTATAGAGTCTTTGTGTGCCACATTCAAATTTGGGAATTTTATTTTACAAAAAAATAAGTATAGTAACAGTAATAGTTATTATTTATATACCACTTAACATGAAGCAGACACTGTGATAATTATTATTCCACTTGATCCTTACCCCAACCTTGAAAAATAGGTGTTATCCTTATTTTATAGATGAAGAGATTGAGGTAAACAGATGGAAAGTGACTTGCCCATGGTCACAGAACTAGTGTCTGAGACTGGATTTGATCTCAGTTCCTCTAGATGCCAGGGCCATCACTCTATCCATTGCACCACTTAGTTGTCCCTTGAATTCTTTCATAAATTTCACTGCAAAGTTACACAATATTGTAACTTTTTATGGTGTTTCAATTTAATCCTTTGAGGATATAAAAAATTCAAATATATGTAGCTTTAATTATTAAATATGAAAAAAATGGAAGAAAAGGAATACATTTGTCCCCCCAAAAAACTAGAAAATTAGTCAAGGAGAACAGAAAATATGTAAATGAGAAAATCATAAACCATTCCTATTTTGTCCTGAAAATTGCAGGATTCCCCAATCAGTCAAACCAGCCTGATTTGTTTGGTAAATCAGCATTTTAGAAAGCAAGCCCTAGAAGGTCAGCATGTATTGGCTCGCTATCACATCAAAGGGCTAGTCAACTATAAAGCTTATACTTGAAAAGTATAGTAGTTCTTCACTTCCAAAAGATAGGGAAACAATATAATAACCACTGGGCATGGTCCAGGAGAGCACTAGACCCATAACTATTCCTGGAGTATGGTGTTCAGCAGAAGTGGGGGACATTGGCTGTCTCTTGTAACAATAAATAGCATTTAATCAGCACATAGAAATGCTTATTTATTAGCCTGGCAACTAGGTGGTGTCACACTGGATAGAGGACTAGGCCTAGAATCAGAAACCTTAAGTCCAAATCCAACTTCAGACACTTATTAGCTATGCAACTTTGAGCAAGTCACTTAACTCAGTTTCTTCTGTAAAAGGGGAATCCAGTACCAATATTAAAGGGTAATTGCGAGGTTCAAATTTTTAAAGCACTTAGCACTAAGTATCAAGTACATAATAGGACTATATAAATATTCATTCATTTCCCTTTCTTTTCTTCCTGAAGATGGGATAACAACTGTGTTGGGGTATATCCTTCATTTGATTAACTATTCATTGACTAATTTTTTTTTTTAAGAAAAAGAGGTCTCAGTTGTAGGTCTGAGAGTTACCAAAAGTACTCTAGTGTGTACTGCTTTAGTCATTTGGGATTTTTGACACAGATTCTATTTTAGTCGAATAAACTCAACATAACTCAGTATTGCCAACAGCAAATTCCTAATGCAGATGACTGAAATAAACCATAATGAATCCTGGCTATTGAAAAGGGAGTTATAACTTTGTAACTGACATAGCATTAATGACTCATTTGCAAATAACAGCCTCTCCCAGAGATAAAGTATAATGGGGAAACAAGGAATGGGGTGTCCATCTTTCTTTTTCTTCCCCTTGGACTACAGAGATTCAGGGAATTGAGAAAACAGTAAAGCGACTTAAGATTTTTTTTATAAAGGTTATGCCTCCCTGAAGATTCACCAAGGATTTTCCAAGAGAGAAATTAGACACTTAAAGAAGTAGAAAAGTTTCTTTTAGAGCCATGGAAAATATTTCCAGGCCCCTTTAGTATGCGTTTTGTGCAAGGGATTACCTTGTCAGAACGGGAGGATCCAGTCTTGTTCTTCTGTTGCTGAAGTTTGACTGCTTCACTCCCGCTGCTTCCACTTTCAAAGGTGCTTGAATCAGAGTCTTGAACTTGGCAAATTATTTGGTGTACTTGAAGACGATCTGGTTTAAAACTCTTGTTACACTTGGAGCAAACCATTAGCTGACCCTCCTGACTGTCATTAGAAGTTTGAATCATCTCAGGCTCAGCTGGCTTGGCTGAATATTGCTTTGGCTTCTGAGGGGCTACCTGGCGATATTCTTTGGGAAGTCGCTCATTTTCTTCTTTCCATCTCTCCAAGCACTCTAACTCGTGGGCAGAAAGGGCCTGACTGAAAAACTCTTTGCCACAGATGTAACAGAGGTGAGTTTTTGGTGGGGACATGAATTCACCAAGGGTTTGCTTCTTGCCAGGGGGATTCTCAGAGAAATTAACTTTTGACTTGCACCTTCGTAGGTGAACAACAAGAAGGTCAGGCAAGAAAGTTAGACCACAGTGTTGACAAGGCACCAGCTGAACCAGAAGACTCTCAAAGGAAGGATTGTTGATAGACTGCAAATTATAAGAACTAGTGCCACTGAGAGATCTAGGTCTTTCGGGCTCTGGTCGTCTGAGATTTCTGGGTAACTTGTCATTTTCAATATGCCACTTCTTCAGACACTGGGGTTCATGAATAAAAATCGACTGAGAACCAAATTCTTTTCCACAAATGTAGCACAGTCTAAATGGTGGTCTTCGCGGTGGGATTATAGGGAGGTGAGTCAGACTATCAGACATGCTTCCCCTATTGGATCGTTTCAATAGGGTGACAGTACTTGGTCTCTTTATCTGAGTATTTTTTTTGATGATTTTAGAAGGACTAAGTTTTGTTGCTCCTGATGAATTTCTACGAAAGTTGGAGTCACTAGAAAGGATTACTTCGTTGGGCTTTGCTGAGTTATTTGTAGTGTGCTGTAAGCCACTGGTATTCTTTTTGACCTTTGATTTTTCCATTCAGGATGATCTCTCTTCCCATAAAGTAGAGTTTAAGATGGGTTTCTTATTAGTATGATGCTTTCTGTCCTGAAGTTCCATGTTGTTGCAAGTACCTTGGTCCCAAAGATCTAGTATCCAAAGTTTCATTGTAAGGCAATTATCTGGATTGTTGCAAAGCCTCCATCAAACTCTCAGAAGTCTTTGAGACCTGAAAGAAAATGTAGACCAAATGATTATAATTATATAACAAAAGTAACAAACCCTCAATCCTAGGGTAATATGTGGCTTTTCAAAGCTTTGAGAACTCTTAAAGAAACTCTACTCTCCCCCCTAGCCCCCAACCCCCACCAAATAAAACATTGGAGCAACATATCTTCCATCTAGGTAATGATAGTTCTTCCCTAAAAGTAAAAATGAAATCATTCTCAGGATTTACTTGGTCCAGAGAACTGACTTCAACCCATTGTCATAATTTCCTGGATTCCTAAGAATAAAAGCCCAGTGCATGAGAATATGGGGGCTCTTCAGATTAGACATGTCCTACTGACTTGGTATAATGCAAATTTTTAGGTTAGGAAACTGTGCTCACCAGAAATATCATATATCTGATGACTTTCGTTTCCATAATATTGCTAAGCAAACTACTTTTTGTTAGAAGCTGTATGACCTATATCTTTCTGGATCATTTCCTTGGTGTGGTGGAGTGGCTTACACAGCTCAAAGAAACTATGAGCTGTGACATAGAGGTCACAGAAGAGAATTCAGACCAAAGGTGATCCATTGGAGAAAGAAATGGCAAATGATTCGAGTATTTTGCCAATAAAATGCCAAAGATAATACTAAAATGATAAAAGATATGACATCAGAAGTTGAACCCCTCAGGTTGGAAGGTGGCCAACACAAAAGCAGAGGACAATGCCAAGCTGCTCCAGAAAGAATGAGGAGTTTGGGTCAAAGTTGAATGGTGTAGGTGCATCTGGTGATAAAAGGAAGGTCCAGTACTATAAAGATCAGTATGACACAGGAACCTGGAATGTAAGATCTATTAAACAAGGTAAGTTGGATGTGCTCAAACAGGAGATGGAAAGTCAACTACAATATCTTGGGTATAGGTAAACTTAAATGGATTAGAATGGGTGAACTCATCATTATTTATATTGCTATAGGCAAGAATCCCTTAGATGAAATAAGAGTAGCCCTCATAATCAATAAGAGGGTAAGAAATACAGTCCTGGGGTATAATTTCAAAAATGACAGAATGATCTTTTTGAATCCAAGGAAAACTGCTGATACTGAAGAGTTCAAAGTTGCTTAATTCTATGAAGATGTACAATATTTTCTAGATATAAAACAACAACAAAAAGATACCACATTCATCATAGAAGTTGGAGTACTGAAGTAGGAAAATCAAAAGATAATTAGGATAACAGATAATTTTGGCCTTGGAATACAAAAATGAACGAGGAAGAAACTAATAGAGCTTTATCAAGACACCTTGCTAGTCATAGCAAACATTATTTTTCAGCAACCCAAAAGGCAACTCTATACATGGACATCACCAAAATGTCAATATCAAAACCAAATTGATTATATACTTTGCAACCAAAGGTGGAGAAGGTCTCTCTATACAGTCAGTTAAAATAAGACTTGAATCAGATCTTAAGCTTCTTATTCAATTTTTAAAGACTTAAATTGATGAAAATAGGAAAAACCATCAGATCATATACGTATCATCTAAATAACTTATGAAAATCAAGTGGAGGTAATGAAGAGATTTACAGGATTAGGTCTGGTAGGTAGAGTGCCTGAATTACTATGGACAGAAGTGTGCAATATTGTACAGGAGGCAGCATCCCAAAGAAAAAGTATAGCAAGAAATCAAAATGGCTCTCTGATGTGCATTCATCCTTCATTGCCAAAGAAGACCATCCCATCAGAGAAATGATGACATGACTTGCACTTGACTTTGTTCTGAGTGAGGGAGGGCTGTGCAGATCCCCAGCCTCATTTCTCCTCCAGAGTCATGTAGATCCAATGAGCAGATATTCATCAGGATGACTGGAGATGACCCAGGATGAGGCAATTGGGGTGAAGTGACTTGTCCAAGGTCACACAGCTAGCGAGGGTCAAGTGTCTGAGGTGAGATTTGAACTCAGGTCCTCCTGACTCCTGCACTGGTGCTTTGTCCACTGTACCACCTAGTTGCCAGCTGTCTGATGAGGCTTTACAAACAGTTGAAGAAAAAAGAGGAGAAAGATATAGCCAACTGAATGCAGAATTCCAAAGAATGGTAAGGAGAAAAAATGTTTTTATTTAAACAAACAATGCAAATAAATAGAAGAAAATAATAAAATGGAAAAGACAAGAGATCTCTTCAAGAAAGTTAGAGCTATAAAGGGAATATTTCATTTAAAAATGGGATAAAAGACAAAAATGGTAGGGAGCTAAGAGTAAGAAAAGATGGCAAAAATATATAGAAGAACTATACAAGAAAGAACTTAACATCACTGAAAATCATAATGGTATAGTTACTTGATATTGAGCTGGACATCCTAGAGAATGAAATCAAGTGGGCCTTAGGAAACATTGCTAACAATAAGACAAGTGGATTTGATGGAATTTCTGCTGAGCTATTTAAAATTCTAAAGGATGGTGTTGTTAAAGTGTTGCACTCAGTATTGTCAGAAAATCTGGCAAATTCTATAGTGGTCACTGGATTGGAAAAGATCAATTTATATTCTGGTCTTGAAGAAGGGCAATGCCAAATATTCAAATAAGTGGTTAATTGTGATCACTTCACATGCCAAAAAGATTATGCTGGAGATTCTGCAAGTTAAGCTTCAGCAATACGTGCACTGAAATTTATCAGAAGAGTAAGCTTGTTTTTGAGGTGACAGAGGAATTAGAGGCCACATTTCAGATGTTCACTGGATTATGGAGAAAATAAGAGCGTTCCAGAAAAAAAATCTACTTCTGCATCACTGATTACATTAAAGCTTTTGACTGCGTGAATCACACCAAAATGTGACAAGTCCTCAAAGAAATGAAAGTACCAGATCATCTTATTTGTTTCCTGAGGAACTGAATGTGGGTCAAGAAACAATAGTTAGAACTGAACATGGAACAACTGATTGGTTCAAGATTGGGAAAGGAATATGACAAGGGTATATATTGTCATCTTATTTATTTTAACTTATATGCGGAGTACATCATGTGCAATCCCAGACTGGACAAATAAAAAACTGGAGTTAAGGTTTTCAGGAGAAGTGTCAATAATCACAGACCCTGTGGTGCTAGAGAAGACTTTTGAGAGTCCTTTGAACAGCAAAGAGGTCAGATCAGTCAATATTTAAAGAAATTAATTCCAGTCATTCAATAAAGTTGAAGTTTAAATATTTAAATGCTTTGGCCACATAATGAGCAAATGAGACTCATTCGAAAAGACCCTGATGCTGGGAAAGATTGTAGGCAAAAGAAGAAGGAGATGGCAGAAGATGAGACGAATAAATATTGTCATGGAAACAATGAACATGAGCTTAGACAGACTCCAATAGATAGTAAGAGGACAGAAGGGCCTAGTATGTGGTGTTCCATTGAGTCATGAAGAGTCAGATACTACTGAGAGACTGAACAACAAGATATAGTCTTATTTCATTCGAGTTCTTAGACAAACCGCTAGCATACTGTAACCAATCAGCAATATGGGAAAGCATTTTAATGTAAAAAAATAAAATAAGTATTAATACGTAGAAAAATAATTGTGATTGTCAACGACAATGGTGAATTCTGGTTCCTAAGAATGACATTAAAAAATTAAACCATGAACAGCTTGGTAGACATGTTATGTAAGGATCAACTGAAGAAAATTGAGCATGTTGAGCCATGAGAAAAGAATATTGTGATGAGGAGGGGGGTGCTTGCACCGTCTTTAATTATTTGCAGGATTCTTATGTGACAAAGGAATTAGACAATAGGTACAATTGAAAGCAATGAGTGAAAGCTGCAGACAGGCAGATTTCAACTTATGCCAAGAAAATCCTCCTAACAATTAGGAATATCCAAAAATGGAATAAGCTGTCATGAAAGAATGATTCCTTCCTCCCACTCCATCCATCCAGAAATTTTCAAGCAAAAGTTGCCTGACCAATTGTTGAGCATATTGTAGAGGGAACCATCATTTATATCTGAGTTAGACTTGATGTTCTCTGACTCTCTGATTCTGTGATATAATTTGATTTTAGAGACTTCAAAAAATGAAGTAGAATTAGATAGATTGAAGAAAGATTTCTTTGTATGTACAGTTACCCTTTCATATTACGGGAATTAGGGATGTGGCACCCCATGATCTGGAAAACCCATGTAAAATTTTTGGCCCCCTCTTCATACCAGAGAAGTCTTAATTTTGTGGTATTAAAAGAAAAAGTGATATAATTGTTTATTATAATAACATATTTAATTAATAATTAACAATATATAATTATAATAAAATGTTATAATATTATACAATATTTTACATATATTTTATGCATTTCTGAGTTTCTTAACATTTTCTGTGTCATTTACTGGCCTTTGCATGTCATCTGCAGCTTCTGAAAAACTCCCCCAAAATTGCCATTTAATTTCTTATGCTGACTCAACATATATCAAAACGATGGGCCAAGATGCAATGTGGAAGGTTTAGCTGTATGTTCCAGCAAGTCAAGGTGTCCTCCTAGTTCTGACACCACCCCTACTTGGGTTTTCACAAATGCTATATGCCTTCTTTCTCCTCTCATCAACCTGTCACCTTCTTTCTGCCTCCCTCCCCTACTCCTGAGTAAGAACACATCTTTGGGAGTCTGAAGCTCTTAATCCAAATTCTCCCTCCCATTCTCCTGCCAGAAAAGTTTCTGTTGTGGGTGGGCAAAATATACCTGCATCCTTCTTTTCAATGTCCTCTCCTCTCTATTCTGCATTGAAATCAAGTGTGTTCTTTTCAAAAGCCTCTTCCCTTAATATTCCACTAAGACAGTGCCAGATCTTGGGACACTGAAAAGTTAGGTGATTTATCCATGGTCATATAGCTCCTGAATATCATAGTTAAGGCATGAAATTAGGTCTCCTTGACTCCAAGGCTAACTTTCTACTTTCTCCCATTACTTGGATGTCCTCCACTGCCAGTTGGGAGCATGGCTCTCACTAGCTGAAGATAAAGACGGGTTGAAGGGTTTATGCAAACCCTTTTTGAGTCTAGTTCTGTGATGCACAAAACAGTAGACCCTAGCTCTGGTGCTGCACTCCTTTGTTTCTTTTAATCCTGGTGTATAGCAAAGATGATGGTGAATGGGAGAAGAGAAAAATTAGGTCTTGGCAGAAGGGTGCTGGTTTATGTAGTGATTTCTATTGTTTCACTTTGTTTGCCTTGTCTACGTTTCGAGGGAAGCAGAGGTAGCATTAGTAGCATGCATATTTACATAAGGCTTCAAGGCTTGCAAAGCACTTTACAAATACTGTCTCATTTTAGCCTCAGAACAATCATGGAAATTATTATTCCCATTTCATAGATGAGAAAAATGAGGAAGACAGATCAAATAACTTACCCTGGGCCCCACAGCTAGTAAGTGTCTGAGGTTGGATTTGAACTCAGGTCTTCCTGACTTCAGGCCCTGTGCTCTATCCACTGTGCCACCTAGCTGCCTCTCACAAAGAATGCTATTTAAGTTCCATGGCCTCAAAAACCGATAGAATAACACAGAATGTCAGAGTTGGAAGGAACATCTGAGGTCTTCTAATTCTGTTCTGAGGACTTCAACTGCTACCAAATATTATAAACAAGTCGTCCTCCAGCCCTTGGGTGAAGACGTTCAGTGATGGGAAACCTATTACTACTCTGGCTTCCCACACTTTGAACTGAAATCTGCTCCTGTAACATTGACCCACTGTTTTTGGTTCTGCTTCCAGAAGTCTAATGTTCCATATGAAAAGCCTTCAAATACTTGCAAGCAACTATTATGTCCATCTACCCTCCTCCCCTTCCCCAAATCTTCTCTTTTTCAGTCTAAGTATCCTCAATTCCTTCAATTGATTCTTGTTTGACCCAGGCCCTTTTTCTAAAGGATCACCCTCAACTCCTATTTTGTCCATGTCCTTTATAAAATGTGGCATGTAGAAATAGAATCACTATTTTTTATAAATGTTAACTTATAGGATGACATATGACATGTTTGTGTTTAGAAATATATTACAAATGCATTCATCCAGAGGATATATATTATAACAATACTCTTTTCTAGAGTTCTCTCCTCCTTGCTATAGCATGGGTTAGGTTAGCTTTTCTCTGAAAGGTCAAAAAGCTCTCTCTGAAACAAATTTCTCTGCGATTTTATCTTGGAGTTCCCTCTACTATTTCTTTATTGTCATGTGTATTTGCTTGCTTATGTATTCAGCTTCTGCTCTTGAGCCAGAGCTCATACCTGAGCCAGGTTCTATGCCTCATTTTGCCCTTTTGTATGAGGTGAACTGGACCAGATGACATCTTTTTTGCAATAATGACAATAACTACTGCATATTACTTATCAATGATATATGATCATATAAAAGTATATGAGTAACTAAAGATAATCTATTCAGTGCTTAGCATGCTACTGAAGCTTAGTGTTGGAAAGTCAGAACAAAGTTTGATAAAGAAAAAGTAGAGACCACTTAATTTAAGAATTAAGTGACTGTGTAAGGAAGTGTCAAACATATGCACTTAAAACGCTTACTGTGACCTGCTACCTAAACACATCATAAAGATAATTAGAAGAGCATTTAAAGATAAAAGTTTTATAAATATATTCATATTCTAATAAAAAATATAGAGAGAGACACAAACTCCTTTTTGCTATTTCTACAAGTAGGATCTTTCAAAAATGCCATTTAAATACCTTACTTCTGAATCCACGTGACACCATTTCCCCAAGTTCTTCTGTTCCTGGAACTGGAGAAAAAAATTCATATATCCACAGATGGAAGAGATGTGAAAATCTAGACGCCATGTTGGCAATAGACGATAGTTCTGTAAAGATGAAGTGGGATTGGGGAATGGGGAGGAGACACAAGTAAAATATTGATTTAATACTTTTAAAAAGTTGTTTTATATCAGAAGATTAAAATACTATTCCCAGAAGGTTCATTAGATAGAAGATAACAATACAAATAAGAGGAAGGGTGGAGTCAGAACTGGTCATCATCAAAATGAATTAGAGGGTCCTTGGCTTTACTCCTCTCACTTCCCAGCAGCCTTATGTTGAAAGACTGCTTGCTTTTAACTAATTTTGTCATTTACCTGTTTAATGAGGCCCTTAAGGATCAGCTAGTCAGACTATAATTCCTAAGAAAAGAATGTACTTAGGGCTCTGTATAGGGATCAAAGAGTCACTATTCTCATTGGGTTCTTTCCCTAAATAACAGCACACAGTAAAGATGCTGATTACCAGGTCTGGTGTCTAATACAGAAAGTGCAGGTTCACTTTAATACTTCTAGAAGCCTAGAAGATAAACCTGGGCAAATAAAATCATTGACTCAAATCATGATATGTAGCCTTCCAGAAGAGCATGTTTATATTTGAGGGTTCTTGGGGCTGGGGAAATTGAGAATTGAGACTTTTGATGGATTCTTTTGAATATGGCATCTGGCTCACCCGGAAGAGGTGGTAAGCATGAGGAGGGGAAAATAGGCAAGAACTTCTTTTTCTTCCTGGATCACTGAGTTCTATAAATTTCCTCTATCTTTACCTCTCTTCTAGGAAGAGTCTAGAGATTAGAGTGAGAAGCCCATGGTGGCTGTTGAGCCAGCTATAATTAAGAGGCTTCATACTTATAACTGGAAAGAGGCTAGAGTGGGCTATTTCTCTCCAGACTGAATCCAATACATTCTCAATTGAACAGAATCTTTAATGAATTACCTGTGTGGGGCTAAAATGGTAGGCTTTATTATTTTAAAAAATAGATTTCAATTCCATAAAAGTTACTTTGGTAGAGTTTCATATCTAACTAGCTAGCTAACACTTCCATAAAATAATCAGAATGGATTCTGGCTCTGGACAGTTTAAAAATTCTCCACAAACTCATACTTGATGCCTCATTGTGGCATAGAAGTTCCTTTGGGTTGTCAAAGGCTATGCCAGCATAGTATAAACTCTGGCAGATTCTACAATGCTGGACAGTCTTCAAGTAAGGCCCTGGGAACAGACTGAGTCTATTTTCCAAAGACCAACCCAGCTAAGGATGGAAAGGCTCATTACCACTAGGCTGACTATTTGATGATGAAATATGTTGGCCATGGTAACATATGACACAAAGAAAAATACAAAGTTGTGCTCAATCTTACATACTCCCCTTCCATATCTGTAGTGATTATGATAAAGTGGTAGTAAAGAGGACAAACAGATCCAAAAATCATGTATTTTAGAAACATCAACAATTTTAATTTGACTATTTCTACTCTTTTTTTCCAAATAATCAAAGAATTCTGGATGACCTAAATCATGTCAATCTTGACATCTTTGTTATCAAGTAACCTATGAGAAAGAGGAAATTTGAATTGAAATGGAAGAAAGAATCTTAGGTACTCTTGAAAGAATAAAGGAGAAGGAGGAGGGAGGAGATGAATGAGAAGTCAGAGAAGGAAAAGAAGAATTTGTTTTTATTGTATGACAACAGGTAACAAGAAACATTTTATAAGATATCTGATCATCTTGTATTGCATAAATGATGATAAATATTTGCAAAAGGACAACCATGAAAATAACTGTAGCTTATGAACCAATATCTGTTTCTGAGGAAGAAGAGGCAAAAAAAAATTCTATGTAGAATTCAGTAAAATGTTTCAAATTAAATCAATATACACTCTGAAATTGTTGACTTCAAATGGAAAGCTAAAGAAAGATGAGGATGAAGAGATATTATGGGAAAGTATGTCAAGACCAGTTTCAAGAAAACTTGTTAAGAATTAATCAAAATCATCTCTAAAATGTTTAAAGAAAATGGTAATCATCGAAAAATTTGTTATTGGCTAAGAAACAGAGTGGTGGATCAGTGGAATAGATTACGTACACAATACAGAGTAGTAAATAACCATAGTAATCTGATTAATAGACTGAGGGGTCGAGGAAAATCCTATGGATCTCAGAGATCAAAGTAAAAAAATAAAATGATAAAGCCAAAGACGCAAGCTTTTGTGACAAGAATTCAGTATTTGAAAACTGCTAGGAAAAACTGGAAAACGGTATAATAGAAACTATGTATAGACCAATATCTTACGCCCTATACTAAGATAATATAAGATCAAAATGTTTACATGTTTTAGACATAAAGGGTGATAAATGAATTTAGGGGAGCATGGAATACTTTATCTGTCAGTTCTTTGAATTAGGGAAGAATTTATGATCAAAACAAGAACTGAAGAGCATTAAAAGATGCAAAATGGATTTGATTATATTAAATTATAAAGGTTTTACACAAGCAAAACCAGGGCAACCAAGGTTAGAAGGAAAGCAAAAAGATGGGGCAAGTTTTTATAACAACTTTCTCTGATAAAGGCCTCAATTCTCAAATACATAGCAAACTGAGTCAAATTTATAAGAATAAACATCATTCCTCATTTGATAAATGCTCAGAGAATATGATCAGGCTGCTTTCAGTTGAAGAAATCAAAGTTTCTATACTTATATGAAAAAATTCTCTAAATCATTCTTGATTAGAAAAATGCAAATTAAAACAACACTGAGGTTCTATCTCACACCTATCAGATTGGCTAACATGACACAAAAGGGAAATGATGTTAGAGAAGACTGGGAAAATGAGGACATTAATGGATTGTTGGTGGAATTTTGAACTGACCAACCATTTTGGAAATTATTTGGAAATATGCCCAAAGGGCTATAAATCATGCATGCCCTTTGAACCAGCAATACCACTACTAGGTCTCTATCCCAAAGAGATAAAAAAACAAAGAATCTCCTAGTGAACTTATAAAAATTAGATGTCATTCATCAGATAATGAAGAAAAGAGAAGAGGGGAAAAAAAGTTGAAGATAGTTCTTTTAAAGTAATTCTTCAGAGAACAAAACCTTCTACCATAAGAAAACTGAAAGGAAATCAAAGTGCAAGTCAAGATCTTGTTCTAGAGATCTATAGTACTGCCCACATTCTTATAATAGAAGACAAAGGCACTGCTCCAGTAGTAGCTTCTATGGATCCAGAAGAAAACGAAGTCAGAATAGACTGAGGAGTCGAGGAAAATCCTATGGATCTCAGAGATCAAAGTAAAAAAAATACAATGAGAAGATCAAAGTCAAGACCTTGTCCACTGTCCCATAGTCAAACTAATGAATGATCTGGTTGCAGAACTCATAGCCAATCTTGTGAGAAAGACCCCAATATAGGTCAAGAAATAGAGAAGAGAAAGAAGGAGAGAGAAAAAGGGAAGGAGAAAGAATTACATAGAACCAACCCTTGGGATTCTGGAAACATCAAAGCTGAATCAGAACACCTGCCACCTGCTGAACAAGACAAAATTAAAAGGTAACTGGTCTTTGAAGCTGCTGCTTTGTTTAGCAGACATTCAGATCAAGTAAAGAAGAAGCCCACTGACCCTGGTGAAGGAAAGCCATAGCTGACATCAGGAATGGTAACTGTGGATCTAACATACAATGAAAAAGAAATGGACCCTGGCAGCATTAA
This sequence comes from Potorous gilbertii, assembly GCA_028658325.1. Lineage (NCBI taxonomy): Eukaryota > Metazoa > Chordata > Mammalia > Diprotodontia > Potoroidae > Potorous > Potorous gilbertii. The sequence goes on along the minus strand of CM053772.1, from coordinate 130,434,668 downwards.
TACTGATATCAAGTACCAAGACAATAATTCTCTAGTATATCCCAATCTATTTATTGAGAAGGTTAAAACTGAGGAAAAGTGGTTCAAGAGATTAATTGCTCTCTGTCAAGAATGACTAGTGGTTAGTCCTGTTGCCTAATATGGGATTGAATTAACAATAAAATTGGAATTTATTTCTTAAAATGTGAAGTTTTGGGGAACACCAATGTGAAAGCTTACAACTGTGTGCTGTGTGTATGTTTATGTTATCTGACTAGATCAATAAAATGACCATTTTAGCCCACCCCCCCAAAAAAGAAGGGGGTACAAAAATATTTATAGTATCTCTTTTTGTGGTGCAAAGAATTGGAAATTGAGGGGATGTTTATCAATTGTGAAACAGCTGAAGAAGTTGTAGTATATGATCATAATGGAATGCTATTGTGCTATAAGAAATGACTAGCAGAATGACTTCAGAAAAACCTGGAAAGACATGAACTGAGCAGAACCAGGAAAATATTGTGCACAGTAACAACAATATTGTGTGATAATCAACTGTGAATGACAACTATTTTCAGTAGGGAGAAAATGCTACTATTTTACTTATTATCTGCATTATTGTGTCCAAATAGCTCACTTTTCATTTCTAGGTTTCAGCTTCCTTGCTTGTTAAATGGTCCCTTCAAAGGTGCCTTCAAACATGAAATTGTGAGAAACCGTAAATTGAGGACAATGTTTTCCTTTTTCCATCAATGTCACTAGCTGAGTGACCTATTAATTATCCAATCAGTAGTTTCTGGATGGTGATTGACAACTATGCTAGTCAGTGGCAGGGATCACAGGAATACTAGATATGTTTCTCTTTCCCTCCAGTGTTTATTGCCTCTAATGAAAGTCCATTATCAGGACATATTGGTCCAACTAAAATGTCAGAAACCAATATCTAATCCTCATACTCTTCAGAGGGTGACTTAGGACTTTCCTTGACACCATGGCTTTGGATCAAGGGGGTGATGGGAAAACAACCTTCAGCTGGGATCCATGTGTTTCTAAATTGAGCAGTGCCCTACAAATGCCCCAATGTGGTTGAGGTCTTAATCTTCAACATTGATACTCACAACCAGTCATTTTTTACACCTGAGACAAACTCTAGCAACTATAACGTCTTTCCTCTATTCACTAACAGAACCAAAATTGTGGAGGGAGGACTGTAATTTTATGTGCTATTTATAAACTCAGTAAGTCTCATATGCTGTTTATCCCCTCACACACACACACACAACCAAGCCAGTGTGGCTATTTTCAGAAAGGAAATCAAAGGAAAGGAATTACAATTACAGGTCAAATCCTAAACCAGGAAGTAGTGCTACATCCTAGGAGTTCTCCTAACTCTGGCAATCTTACTGGCCCTACCCTCAGTGTGCTATTATGGCCTAGGGATATGAAGAATCCTTCTATGAGTGGAAGAGGAAGCTTGAGAGAATTCTATTGACTCTTGGTAATCTTGGTTCTCATTGTTTTTCTGCCCCCCTCTCCCCCAACCCTGCCCACAAGTAAACTTGTGTCATGATGGAGTAAACAATTCTCTCTGTCAGACCAGGAAAACTAGAAAGCTACTGGGTGAAAGCTCAGCCCTTGCTCACCCTAAGGTAGAAAGGAAAAGAAGATGAAGTTTCGAAAAACGGCAATGATTTAGAGTAAAAGTGTAAGCGCACTGAGGGATGGTTGCAGAAAAACTGCCAGTGCAGTGGAGAGTGATATTGGCCACAATGTTGTGAGCAACTAGGGGGCTGCCATACACGCAAGCTACCAGCCAGAAACTACCATAGCACAAGGACATTTGTTGTCATTATATTCAGTCATTTTCAGTCATACTTGACTCTTTGTGACCCCATTTGGGATTTTTTTGGCAAAGACCGTGGAGGGTTTGCCATTTTTCTTTTCCAGTTCATTTTACAGGTGAGTAAACAGAGTCAAACAGTGTTAAGTGACTTGCCCAGGGTCACCCAGTATGTGTCTGAGGCCAGAATTGAACTCATGAAGATGAGTCTTCCTAACATCCAAGTCCAACTCTATCTACTACTCTGCCTACAGCTAGTGGCAGGACATAGCTCCCAGAACAGCAGAGACTGTGGAACTGAGCTGAACAGAGCTGATGCAAGAAGATACACCATTTGTGTTGCTGACAGAGCTGGTGATACTCTTTTAGCTCTCGATTTCACTTCTGATTTTTGTGTTCTCCCCAGGAAAAAATATGCATTTCTTCCCCAAATATTGTTTCTGTTAATTTTCCATTTTTGTCTGCATTTTCAAAATAAACTAGTTTCTCTAAAATATTGCTTACCTGTGTGTGTATATCTTTGGAGGAAAATGTAAAAAGAAATCAAAAGAACTAAGGTCTCCTTGAGATATAGGGGTTCAGGATGGGGAGGAGAGAATGGCCTTATTCTAAATGATCAGTTTCATTGTCTAGAGTCTTGAAAGGAGCTAAAGAGATCTTTATTTAAAGCATATTCTTAAGCTCCCCCAAAGTAGAGAAGTTCAAATGAATCTAGTCTTCAATCAATGGTATTATACAGAAAGGAAATGTGACTGAGGGAAGCTTTTTCTCTAGGTCCCATTGGGAAAGTTGATCTTGGATAACTTCTTTCCCTATTGTCCCATTTCCTGGGTGAGTTCAAGGAAATATCTTTCCACAGGGGTAGAGTGAAGTTCTTAAGACAAAGTTGTGCCTGGGAAGAAGACCTAGGAAAGAGAGGCTACAAGAGGGTGCCAGTCTTCTAGGAGGAAGTAATTAGCTTTCCTGTTAAACTTAACAAATCTAGCTCCCAGACAATAGAGGTTTGGGAAGGGGTTGTTGCTACCTATTATATGGTGGATCAAAGTGGCAGGATATGAAAAAAAGACAAGCACTTAAGAGTCATTTGTTCTTTTCTCAGAGCTCAGGGATTGTTCACAAACACCTATTTGAAGTGAATTTAGAATAACTAAGATCTTGGCAACTGGTCTCATCACCTCCTGGCAAACAGAGGTAGAAGAAATGGAAACAATGTCAGATTTTATATTCTTGGGCTCCAAGATCACTATGGATGGTGACTGCAGCTTGCTCCTTGGAAGGAAGGCTATGGCAATTCTGGACAGCATACCAAAATGCAGAAACATTACCTTGCCAACAGAGGTCCATAAAGTCAAATCTATGGTTTTTCTGGAAGTAATGTATGATTGTGAGAGTTGAACTCTAAGGAAAGCTGAGGGTGTGGAATTGGTGCTTTCCAACTGTGATGTTAGAGAAGACTTTTAAGAGCTTCTTGGACATCAAGGAAGTCAAATTAGTCAGTTTTTAAGAAATTAATTCAGGTCATTCACTGGAAGGTTTAATACTGGAGTCAAAGCTTAAATACTTTGGCCACATGATGAGAAAATAGGACTCATTAGAAAAGACCTGATATTGGGAAAGATTAGAGGCAAAAGGAGAAGGGGATGTCAGAGGATGAACTGGATAGACAGTATGGAAAAAATGCATATGAACTTGGACACACTTCAAGAGAAGGATAGAAGCCTGGTGTGCCATAGTTCATAGGGTCACAAAGAGTCAAATGTGACCGAGTTGACTGATCAACAATAGAAATGGGCTTCCAAACCACAACTTCTCTCATTTCCCTTTCACATCCACCTCCTCCATAAAAGTGGTCTGTAACTGGTGACTGGTTGATGAGGACCTTTCTCAGTAACCTTATGTCATCAATGCTGGTCTATTGAAGTGAGTAGAGAGGCCAAGATATATCAACTAGTTTGGTTCTAGAGTGAGAAGAAACAAAGGAAAAAGATAAAATAGACTTATGAGAAAGACTCTACTTGAGCCATTGAGGTAGCCATAAGGGTTCTTAATGCTTTTGTGTCCCCTTGGCCCAATGGATGTCTCTCAGAATAACATTTTTTTTAAAGATAAAATAAAATATGTAGGTTTACAAAAGAAGTCAGTTATGTTGGAGGGGCAGCTAGGTGGTACAGTGGGTAAGAGCACCAGAGTAGGAGTTAGGAAGACCTGAGTTCAAACTTCACCTCAGACATTTGACACTCACTAGTCATGTGACTTTGGGCAAGTCACTTAACCCCAGTTGCCTCATTCTGGGTCATCTCCAGTCATCCTGATGAATATCTGGTCACTGGATTCAGAAAGCTCTGGAGGAGAAGTGAGACTAGTGACCTGCACAGCCCTCCCTCACTCAAAACAAAGTCAAGTGCGAGTCATGTCATTATTTCTCTGATGGCATGGTCTTCTTTGGCAATGAAGGATGAACATACACACAACAACAGTTATGTTGAAAAACAGTTATCAGTATAATAGAGTTATGGGACTTCAGAGCATGCTCAGATCACAGAATATGAAGGCATCTAGTTTCTCTGTGTTCCCCTACCACATGAATGAACTCCCTTTGGAACAGGTTGAAAAGGGTGAGAGTGAAAGAAATGCCTCTCCTGTTCTCCTTTTTACTGCTTGGTTCTCAGAAATGGGCCTGGGGTTCTGATTATTTTCTGTTATTTGTAAGTAAGCCCTATCAGGCTTACTGACTGAAACTTCTCTCCTGGAATCCTGGATCCAAGTTCACCACAAGTCAACCCCCCCACCCCAAACCAGTGGGAATGGCCCTACTGCCTGAAACTAAAGAAAACAATACACAACAGAAATAAAAAGCCTAGACCCATTTCTCAGAGCCAAATGATAAAAAGAAAAGTGCTTCCTCTCTCACTGGTTCAGTGGGTAAAATGTGATTTTTCACTCTCTAGATATAGTACCCTAAAAAGAGGGTGCAGGAAGACAGAGACTGTCCAAATCTGGCAATTAAAAAAAATCAGCTTGCTCTGACTATGCAACCAATCAAAGGAAGTTACACCTACCCATGTGGTAAGAGTTCCTCCAAGTTAGGTGATCCAGGCATGCTCTAAGACCTTGCTACATTCAAATCTATATGTATATCTATCCTTAAATATATACATACATACAAGGCCCCACTACATCAACATATGTATGTGCATGCATATACACATATATGCCATTGTATGTGTATATACATAGGTATGTGTATATATATATATATATATATATATATATATATATATACATATATACACAACTATATAATTTTGTGTATGTGTACATGTGTATATATTTAACAGCAGATCCCAGGTTAAGCACCCTCTTTGGAGAATATAGCAGATGGGCCACTTGATTAGAAGCAGATAGACATTCTAGTAGCCAATATTTTATGATGAAGCATAAAAAGATGGTTGGGCAGGAATGGGATAGGGGGAGGGTAGGAAACAACTCAGAAAACCTTTTGAAGGTATTTCCATTATAAATAAGCTGGTAATTTATCTAGGGAGTACTGTCCTTCCTTTCTGCTGAATGGACCTTGGTTTTACATTAAACAGTCACTGGTTCTTCACATGTAGAATGTTGGGTGACTCAAGCTATTAGTTGAAAGAATGAATCAGTCAATAGAAGAACCCTTAAGCAAGCTATTAACAATATAGCCTATTGTTAGATTTCCAAGATTGTGGCTGGAAATACTTCATAACAGAATTATCTTTCCTTTTGGGAATTACACTACTTGGTTGGCTTTTCTTCCTGCCAAGTTGAATGTTTTGTTGGATAATGCCTATAAATCAGTAAGAGATAAAAATATATAGAAATGGTTCAGCCACCCGCTTTCAACTTTGGATAAAATATCAAATGTGAATTAATGTGAATTGAGTTCCTAGAATTCATTTATTATGATGAAAGATACTTTAAAAAATAGTCCCATAGCAATTCTATCAATGTGTTTTTCTTGAACTGGAAAAAATTCAAATGAATGAAGTTGTTGTTTTTTTAAACTAGGTCCAGTTAACATGATACACATACTCTGTCTGGAATTCTAGCTGTTACTCCTTATCATACCACAATAGAGGTATATAACAGCACTCATTTCCAAACCACAGATTGGCAGTCAGAAATAAGTCAGAGGTGAAAGGAGGTCAGGTTATAGCAAATGGAACAGAGTGGTTAACACACATGGCTCTGAAGGGTTTTGTTGGCAAGGCTGGACTGGCACAGAAAAGAAGGAGCCTCTGTATGCTGGGGAGCACATTTTGAACTACTGCCAAATCCATAGTGTGCTGGTCCCAAAGTCTTTTTGAGCTTTATATATCCGTGCTCCCACCCCACCTGGAGCCTGACAATGGTATTAATTGGTCTCTATTACAATTGATTGCAGTGATAACAACAATATTATAATGCTTTCTACCATAAGCTATTTCACCAGGATAATGCTAAAGGGAGGTCAAATCGGGCAGAACCCATAGGTGTGGGGCTGATCTTTGTGTTTTAGACCTTGCTTCGATTGATGGCAATGTCTTTAGCATGTTTATCATTACTTCTTGGTGGTACATTGGAAACATACATTCCCCATTAGCCCAAAACTTTTCCTGAACAAAGAGTCTTTATATCTTTCCCATCTTTCTGATCCCTCCTAAGAAATAACTCCTCAAGAAGCTATTGCCCCTTCATCTGAAACTTTGGAAACCTAAAAAGAAGAATATTTTTCATTGGCTAAAAGTTGGAATTGGCTGACAGTTTTGAAGCCTCTATCCTACAGTCTTTTCATTTTTTTTCACAAATTTCCTTGTAGAAAATCCCATGATGCAAAATTAATCTAAGTGTTTATCTTGTAGAACCATAAATGAACAGTGCTGGTCTCCTGCCAACTAGAAGGAACATGCCGGTCCTTGGTGTCCCCCAGACAAAATGTGAACCTGGTGACAGTTCTTTGTAATCTCTTAACCTCGATTATTTCCAGCCAAAATTTTGTGGTTGTTAAATATTTATTGAAAATTCTTGGTATGCTGCTAGCTATCACAAAAGGGAACATCCATGAACTTGAGGCTACAAATAATAAGAGTATTATCGGTTGCCTTTTTCACTTTTACTTTTGGTAAACAAGAAAGAGATTCAATATTTTTATTTTAAAACATTCATATGATTTTTAAAGACTGTGACCTTCCACTGAAAACATTCAATTTAAAGGCAATTCTGTGAATAGAAAATAAATCATGATTTCTCCTATCATTTAAAAAATATCTTCAATATCTTATTTTTCTACTAACCCTATTCTAGTTAATTTATTTCTTATGATGTCTTCTCACTGAAATCTATTCGCAGTCTAAAAAAATATAAGCAGTTCTGCTATAATGAGACATACTCATTTCCAAAAAACACCTGCTGCACAAAACAGCACAACAAAAACCACACAGCTTATATGGAAAATAGGGTTAGTAGCACAATATCCAAAAACTTTGTCAGTGACACATAAAAAAGATAAACTGGTAAAATCAGTAACAATTTTAGACATGTTAAATGATTAAGAAATATATAAATACTACAATACACAGTGACCTCTGGTGTAGCCCAGAATATGCTCCTGGCTTCTTAAACAAGTGGTTGGATAGCCTCCTGCAACTCGTGGAGGAAAGGGCTGGATGTACCAGTCCTTCTTTGCCCACATTGCCTGTTGCACGAGAAGATATACAATAAATATAACATTGTATTTTGAAAAAACCTGAAGTTTGCTTGTGCAAGTGGGTATCTGAAGGCTGCAGTTTGTGAGTTATTGTAGAGTGCAGCACTTTTCTGAAGCTCTTGGTTTTGTTTTGGTTTTTTTGAGAAAGAAATTAAGCAGAAACAAACTTGAAATATGATTAAATTTTTCCCTAATATATCAATCATGTTGGAATGAATTCACATTTTTGAAACACACATTATAACAGAACTGACTGTACCTGGGAATCCTGCCCTCTCCAGCACACCAAATCAAATAGAAAAGCACGCCCAAATGGAACAAACACAATGATGATTAGAAGAGAAAAAGCGAAAGAACCAGCCACAAAATAACAAAGTATTGGAAACAAAGTGGATAGCCATTGCACAAGGAAAAGTTTATAAAAATCATGGTACATATGTAAAAGCAAGGTTCCACCCTTATGCCACAAATAAAGACATCAGAGGCAAAGGGAAGATAACATTAAATATATGTCCACTAAATCATATAACATTGTACTTAAAAGGAAAACTAGATAAATTATAAAATATGACATTAATATTAGCACAATAACAGAAGATACTAACATTCCCTTCTCAGGGCTGGAGAGATCTAAGACAAAGATGAAGGAAAAAAGTATAGAACTATAGAATGTCAGAAAACAGATTTAACTGATTAAACAGACAATTTTGAATGGGAAAATGAAAGAATATGCATATTTCTCAATACACCATGGTACCTTTCCAAAATATATGGTGTTATAAAACATAAATCATGAAAAAATTTAAAAGGTAGAAATAATAAACATATTAATTGCAAACCATATTGAAAATTACTATTAATAGATGGAATATTTGCAAAATAAATAGACCTAAATGGAAACAAAACAAGGACATCATGAATAAGTCAAAAAACAAAATAGAAACAATAATAATTATGTTAGAGGATGAAATTAAAAAGACTTAGAAATAAAAAGAATAGCAATCTTAAAACAAATACAGAAGTCTCCAGCATTAGAGTAGAAATTAACTTGAAAATACAGATTATGACTTATAAAATACCTAAGAAGTTTTTAAATAATATTAAAAATATACTATTGGATGCCCTGATAGAGAAAAGGAGAGGAAAATCAAATTATAAAAATGAAAGTGAGTTCACAGCAATTGGACAAGAAAATGATCTGAATCAACTTTACCCTTTTTTACCTTATAAATGTGCAAAACAGAAAATTCTAAGGAATTAGAGGGTATACTAAACTAATAAATACTCAAAATAACAAAAAATGAGCATCTTAACTCAATCTTGGGAAAAAGTCACTAAGTCATAAGTAAATTACTGAAGGGGAGTGAACCACAAAACACTGGAGCAGTTGAATTTACAAATGAAATCTATTAAAAATATAAAACATGATTAATTCTTACATTATATTTTTCCCCAAAAATTATACTTAGAAGGCACTCATCAATCTCTTTCTGATGACAGGTGAAAGACACAGTGCTGAGTAAGATATGATTAATATAGAAATGTTTTGATTGACTTCACATATTTATAACAGGAATTTTGTTTTTCTTTCCTTTTCAATTGTGGGGGAGGGATGGTCAATGAGATAAGAGGGAGATTTTTGCTGATTAAAATTAATTTTAAAATGAAATCAAATTATCTTTCAAGAAAAAATGCAAATACTCTGAGAAAGGGTTGAACCTTTGGGATAATTATGTGGCCCAGTGCATGGTGTGTTGGACTTACAGTCCTCAAGTAGAACTAGACTCAAATCCTGCCTCAGACATTATCCTAGCTGTATATCATTGGCCAAATCATTTAATCTCTTAGCCTTGTTTTCTTCATCTTTAAAACAGAGAAAATAATAATATAGGGTTCCCATTAAACTTGATTTGGGATCAAACTTGGTAATGTGTGTAAAGTACTGCCTTTTTTCAGTCATGTCCAACCCTTTATGACCTCATTTGGGTTTATTTGGGTTTTTTTTGGCAAAGATACTGGAGTGGTTTGCCATATCCTTCTCTAGTGCATTTTACAGATGAGGAAACTGAGGTAAAGAGGATTAAGGGACTTGCTCAAGGTCACACAGCTAGTGAATGTCTGAGGCCATATCTGAACTCAGGAAGATGAGTCTTCCTGACTTCAGACATAGCCCTCCATCCACTGCACTGTCTAGCTGCCCTAAAGCAATATATAAATGCATGGTATTATTGTTGTTTCCTAATATATCATTTAATAAGTTAGCAAAGATTCACAAGACTGGGTTACAAGTCTGAAGTTGGGGAATTAAGTGTTGAACAGAGGGAAACAGAGGAATGAAATAGGAATGGAGAGTGCCACGGGAAACAGACAGATTTTGCTTCACAATTTTGCAAGACATAATATTGGCATTTCTATGAGCCTAAAAGTGTCACTCTCTCATGTTGAACTTATCAAATTGAATTATTTGGTTTAAGAAGAAATTCATAAAAAAAAAGTCTAGGCACATTTAGTTGGTACATGTAGTCAACTATACACATCATAGAGTCTTAAAGATAGAAAGGACCTTAAAGAACATCTAATCTCTATAGATAAGATTAACGTAGTCAACAGACATTCAGAAGATTTCAAATATTTCTAATTTTGTCAGTTTGGGTATCCTTTCCACTTACAGATGATAACCTCTCTATAATTTAGTAGATGGTCTTCAAGCATTGTTAGGTCTGAAAATGCAACTAGCCAGATGATCAACCTCTGGAAAAAAGCTAGACTGATTCTTATACAATAGACACGTAATTCATCCCTACACCCATGCTCTAAGTTTTTCTAGCTTGGAAGTTCTTACCAGAGCTTATGTTCCTCTGGCATAGGCTTTTGAGAACCTGGAGTCAAAAATTACACTATAATGAAACTTTGGAATAGAGCTATAGTGAATTGAAAAACCTTCTGGGTCCATCCAAGCCTAATATACTCAGTGAACACTTAAAAGACCCACAGATAAAATTAGAGTAAATTAAGAACTATGCCACAGTTTGGTGAAAGAAGTAATATGGGATCCATGTCATTGAAGGTCACTTCTCCTGATGTATCTACCAACAATAGCCATCTTAGTCATGGCTTTGGTCTACTCCCTTGGCTATCCTATAAATTCATGCCCCCAGTCCTAACTATTTTTAAGGTTTTGCCATTTCCACAGTTTACCCTAAATGACCTGCACCCCAATCTCTGATGTTGTACAATTAAGCTCTGTCCAAAGATCTGTCTAGTAGCAGCTCCTCCTCCTCCTATTCTGGTTTTTGAATAAAAGGGGTTACTACACTTCTTTCCCATGATGTTCCACAAAATCTGAGGTATGGGAGACTCCAGCAATACATACCCCTTGCTCAATTTACCTAGACCCTGCAATTCTACTGGCAAGACACCTTTGGATGGGTACTGTTAAAAGTCACATCAGCATAAGAGATAACTGTGTACCGTGGACAGGGTATTAGACCTGAGGTCAGGGTGACAGGAGTTTAAATCTTGCCTCAGACACCAAGCAGCTAGATAATCCTAGGCAAGTCATTTAAACTCCTTCAGTCTGTTTTCTTATCTGTAAAGTCGGAGTAATAATATCTCCCTCACAGGGATGTGAGCATTAAATGAGAAAATATATGCAAAGCATTTTGCAAACCTTAAAGCACTACATGAACTACTATTGCTACTATTTTCTCTGGCTTTCAGACTCTTCTGAAAAACTCACTTAGCTATGAGATCAAGGTACACAATATTCCACAGTGTGGGAAGCCACAAATGGGATGTAAGGGAAGAAGTTCTTATTTACCCTCTTTATATTTTGGTGATTTCACAATTGGTTACTTTCCTTCAGCAACTGTCCTTCCTTCCAATTTTCTTCCTTTAACTTCCTTTCAAGTATTGGGAACTGGTTTTCATTTATTTGTTTACAGTATCTCGTTCCCAGTTTTGTAATTCTTCAAATACCAGGACTTTATTAAGTTCTATGATTGTATGGGAAAAGTATATTGGACAGGAAGAAATCTCTCCAGACACTATGGAATCAATATGCTTTTAAAACACATATATCTAAGATCAATCCATTCTGTACACATAAAATAGTCAAAGTTTTGCCAGGGTAGATAAATCAAAAAATTTATGAATCTCAAATGTTATAATAAATTAAAGGTGCCAGTTTAAATAAAACACTAATGATGCAATAAAGCCAATTTCATTAAATATTATTTCATCATTAGGGAATCACTAGTAAATTAATTTTATGTAGGAAAACAAGGGTGGGTGTCATTCCAAGAACTTTTAAAGAGACTAGGATCCATTTCCTATTTTTCAGTTTGATAAATCATCCCAGGAACCTCTTTAGGAAATTTTTATCTGGATTCTCCCTATCACCTTGCAATTATACCTGAGAATTATAATTAAATTCCTCTAACAACTGCACTTTATAAAGAAAACAACTTATTGCCAAGGTGAAATATGTTTTTAGTTTGAGCTGAATGAATTTCATTTTGTTCACATGTACAATGGTCCACTGAGGACTGAACACTTAAACCATCCCAATATTTGTTTATTCAGTTGTGCTGTTACACTATTTTTTGTCTTTTAAGAAGACAAGTCATGAACTTATTTGAAATAAATATTAACTTTTTTGTGTACCATTTAAGGCTAAGTGAACGACATTTTAGAATGTTTTCAAAAGACATGTATATGTTTCCATTGTATTATTGAAAAAATATTCTTGCCAAACAAAAAAGACAGAGCATTCCCATTTGTGCGTTTTGTGTTATTGGGCCACTGACATTCCAAATCTCAACCACTACCTCTGTTCAGACTCCAGTGGAGATAGCCCAGGACCTTGAGCCCAAGAGTCTTGAGAAGAGCAATCAATCTATCAAAAATTATTAAGCACCCACTATGTACCAGCAGTTATGCTAAGCACTAGGGATATAACAAGAAGCAAAAGACCGCATCAGACTTCAAGGAGTATATAATCTAATGAGGAAGCCAATATACAAACCAATAAAAACCAAGCAAGCTATATGTAAGATAACTAGGAAACATTAAAAAGAGAAGGCACTAGACTTAAGAGGAATTGGCAAAGGCTTCCTGTAGAAGATGGGCTAGCCCTTTCTCCAGTCAAGGCTCTACAGATATCACTGAGGGGAGAAGTAAGTGCCACCCAGAGGGTAAAGTCAGGCTAGCCAGCACTTGGAAAGGCAGAGCAGGTATGTGTCTGGCAAGTCAAAACAATACCACAATCTTAATTACCACATCCCCTCAGAATCCAATGGAGATAGTCTAGGACTCTGAACTCAGAAGTCTTTAGGAATAGAAGTCTCACCCCTTCTTACCTCCCACAGAAATACTATCAGCCATATTTCCCACTTGCCCCTTCAGACATAATCTATAAGCACAATCACTGTAAAGGATGGGTTCACTTTCTTCAACACCAACCAACAAAAGCTAATGACCAACTACAAATACCTGGAAGGCAAGCCCAAGAGCCACTGAGGGTGGTCCCACCTTCCAGACCACTCTTGTTTCCATTATATCCCAGGCAGCTATTGTACTGGGAAGGAATTCCCATGAAGATATGGGAACCTGAGAAACAGTGGTTAAATGACTTGCCAAAGACCACACAGGTCAAAGTCCAGTAGAGAAGGAATTAGAACTCAAGGTTTGGGAGTGATAGCCTTATGATGTTTTCCACTGAAACATGCCAACAGCCTTGAAAAATGGTCAGAATTTCAAAAGATATGCGTGGGAAGAGAACTCATTCCAGGTACATGAGATGGTATAACGAAAAGCATAGAACCAGAAGGAAATAGCATGAAAGAGGGAAACAATAAATGATTCTATTTGCTGGGTAGATGACGTATATAAATATAAGTAGCTTGATAAGGATGGAAAACTAGGTTGGAGTAAGATTGGACAATGCTTTGATTTCCAAGCTAAGGATCAGAAGCGGTCAAAGACTTCATGGGAGGCATTACTGCCACAACACTGTGAGTATGGGGTGGGATAGAGAGGAAGAACATGGCTGAACCAAATTAAGATGAAGATGAGAAATATTTAACAAAATAAAAGTATAACAGAACATAGATAATGTTAGTATATGGTTTTCTGAGTCCATACACAGACAATAGATTTAGTGAATATCTTTAGATATTCAGTATTGTCATATCTTAGAAGAGAATACAGAGAGACTAAAGACATAGAAACCAGATAAGAAGGCTGGTTCAACAGTTCAGATAAGGGTACTTGATGACTTAAATTAAGGTTTACAATGGGAATTGTAAAGATGGGACAGATTGTGAGATAAAGACCTGTGAACTGATTGTATGAGGGTGATGAAATATGGAATCAAGGATAAACTGAAAGTTTCAGTCTGATGACTGGAAGAACTGTGATCCAACTAACATACATAAGAATTTAGAATTTAGGAGGAAAGGCAACTTTCAAGTAAATTATGACAAATTTGGTTTTATATGTGTGTGTGAATATACACATATACATACACATATCTTAATATATAAATATAATATGCACATATAATATATACACATATGTTTTAATATATTTATATACATCACACACACACACACACACACACACACACACACACACATAAATAAAACAGGCAGTTAGAGATGTCACCTGGAGATCAAGGGAAGAAATTGAGACTGAAGGCACTTGGACAAAGCGCTAATAGTTGAAGCCATTGGAATAGATGATTTCTAAGAAGAGAAAGCTGAGAGAAATAAAAACCAGTCAAGCACAGAGTTAACATTTATAGAGCAGAAAGAGAAAGGCAAACTAAGAAAGGAGAAAGGGAAAAGTGGTCAATGATTGATGAAGTGAATTATGAAAGGCTTCATATCATGCAAGCCAAGGTAGGAGAGAATATCAAGGAGAAGGAAGTGGTTTATATAGTACCAAATATAGTTGGTTGTTGTCTTTGTTCTAGAAAAGGACCAAAATGACATCACCATAATAAAGTGAAATTTCAGTGTGTCCAGCTGTGGCTGATCAGACCAATACAAGGTCGAATGCTCTACCACAGGTTGGACACAAATAATCCATGTGAGTATTTGGGGTGGATACTCCAAATTTTCACATCCTATGTTTACTTTGTACTGTCTCAGTTCTGCTTTGCTCACAGAGCACAGCACACTTTCCAATGTGGGCACCCCATGCTGAGCAGTCCTGTACCAGTGTCTCCCATGTCACACAATCAAATCCAAAGTTAATGAGAGAGACCTTGAGAGTGTCCTTATATCACTTCTGACCAGAAAGACCAAGAATGATGAGTACTGGTATGTTACTGTTATTCAGTCATTTTAGTCACATCTGATTGTTTGTGACCCCATTTGGAATTTTCTTGGCAAAGGTAATGGAGTGGTTTGCCATTTCCTCCTCCAGCTCATTTTATAGGTAAGGAAACTGAAGCAAACAGTGCCTTTCCCATGGTTACACAGCTAGTAAATGTCTGAGGTCCAATTTGAACTCAGGTCTTCCTGACTTAAGTCCCAGTGCTCTATCCATTGTGCTGCCTAGCTGCTCTAGGATCAGGCCATAGTATGACTAATTATGTGTGTCAGGTGTGTACTGGTAAATGTCTAATAATTGGCTCTCTGAAAAAAAGTATTGTCTGACTTATTTTTAACTTTCATCTGCACTATTAACACTGTATTTATCACTTTCTTAAGTCTAGACTATCATCAAAATAAGTCAAGACCTAATTTGTAGCATTTGCTGAATTCTGAAGTGTAAATTCTCACAGTGAAAACTTAACAAATGGTTCTGGCCAGTTTAAGCCACTGGTACCAGTATATCTCTGAATTCATAACCATAAAAGAAGACTAGTTACCAAAGAGGGGTAAGGACTATAGTTAGAGATTTCCCACTCAAAATTCAATTCGACAAACTCAGGCATAATAAAAAATCATGATATTTATATAGATTTATTTTTTACATATTCTTGACTTTCACAAAACGGGGAAAAAATGTTGGATTTGAAGTTCTAGAAGAGCGGTTCAAATTCCAGGTTGAGCACATCATCTTGCCTACATAAACCATGAACAATTCCCTCATACCATTCTGGGATTCAATGTCCTTCTTTATATGAGAGGTGCTCTTTCCTCATTTGGACATTTTTATTTATTGAAAGGGTGAGGAAAAAAAGATATTTGTATGAGAAACAATCAGAAAAGCAGTCCATTGTTACAATGAGTAGAGACACAACGTTCTAAGGACCTGAAAGAAGGTAGCTACTCAAATAAACATATTGAGAGGACTTGATAGTTCCTCAGAGGGAAAGGCATTTACTTTTCCACTCAGATAGCCTAGGTGTCTTGTTTCTGAGCAGCTAATTTATATGTAATTATAAAGAACTTTGAGGTTGCTAACTAGGAGAGACCCTAGGACCTTTGTAATCACTGTGGAAATTGTAAATGGTCTATTATGTGGTTTCTGACAGATATATGAATTGTTATTTCTCACCCTAAGATAGAAGTCACTTCACACCAGGAGGCTCTTCTTCAGAGAAAGTTGATTTTTACCCAAGCCCAGGTGATACCTGTTGAGCTGAAGAAGGCAAGTTTTGAAGTTCCTGATGGGAGTTGATTTTAGACATTTAATAGCCTTGTGAACCTGGGCAAGTCACTTAACCACTCTTAGTTTGTTTCTTTATCTGTAAAATGTGTACAATAATAGCACCTAGGGATTGTTATGAAGAAAACATTGAGATAATAGCTATAAAGCAATTTGTAAAACTTAAAATGCAATATAAATGTTATAAGATTAAAAGAAGACAGATTTTTCTGGATGCTTCTGGAAGCTATGTGATTGGATGAAAGCTCTGCTATTTGAAAGAGCTGATTGGAGGAAAGGAGAATCCTCTGATGTGTGGGGAGCTGGTTGGAAGTAGAAGAGACTGGACTTTTTTACCCTTTACTGCCACCTATAGCTTGAAAGGTGGAAACGCTTCAGAGGTTTGTTTGCCTTTTTTATTGCCACGTCTAACTTAAGATGGGGAAACCCCTAGGATTCCAATGAGCTGCCTAATTAATTCTCTGAATTCCAGATTTAGGAAAAACAGTTTTTCTTCTCCAAGCAAGGAAGCAGACCTTATTCTGCTCTGGATCTTGGCTTGCCCTAAAAGAATCAAAGCAGAATGATTCTGTGTCTCAATATTAGCCTCTGGCAGAGAAATTGTTTTGCCCAGCAAGAGAGGAAAGCAGCCTAGAGAAGGATCAGTCCCACCCAACAGGTGACACATACTACAGACTATTCCCTAAGAATCAAGGACATTAAGGCCTACAGTCCAGAGTTAAGAGTTACTCCAGACACGTGGGTTCTTCTGTGTATGTACCTACCTGCTAGATTTCTGCATTTTGTACTTATTCTCTCCCATGAACACTCCATACATCAATGGGAAAGTAGAACACAAGTTTATGATTTGAAAAGTTATGCTTAATATTTTTGTCTTCTGGTTTAGTAAATAATTCCTGATTAAGAATTAATGGTGTCATATAGACTGCTTTGTTTAAATATGAAACACACTGGTTGGGGCTTAGGATCTACAGTTGTGAGTTAGAGATCTATAGCCTCTGCTACAAAAGTGAGTTGTAGCAGTATGCTATATCCCATCAGGAAAACTACCTTTACTGGAGTGAGCACAAGTGAAATAAATGAGCCAGGCCTCAGAGAGAAAGAGTTAGGAAAAAGGAAGATAGTGCCATGCCCTGTGCTATAATGGGGGAGTTGGACGAAATGACCTTTAAGGTTCCTTCTAACTTTAAATATCTGATCCTACCTATGAAATAGGCATTATAACCCTCATTTTTCAAAGGAGGATCCTGAAAGATGTGAAGTATACTCAGAGATGGAAGTGATTTGCCTGGGCAAATTAAGTGTCAGAAGTAAGATTAGAATGCAATGTTTTGAGAATAAAATTCCAACTCTTTAGACCATGCTGCTTCTAATGAGTTAAATGTAAGATTCTCAAGGGCAAGAAGATTCTGGGAAGATGACAAAGTAGGTAAAAAAATTCCAGGCTCTCCAAATTTCCACCACAAAAAGACAAAACATCACCTCAAAATGAATGTAGAGAGGCAGGGGAAAAAACATCACAGTAAAGTAGTTGTCCTCCTAAAACAACTTGAGAGCACTTCAAGAAAGATCTATTTCTAGGGTTTGAGGTTCCGCCTGAGTGAAGGGAAAACCCTTTCAGACCTATTCTGCAGAATCAAAAAACAACAAACCCTGGAGCAGCTGGGGAGAGAAGAAGCCTTGCCATCAGTACTTTCACCTCCCAGACAGTGTGAGGGTCAGACATCTAAGGAGGGGAAGATTGAAGGCCCCTCTACTGTGACAGGATGCTAGGCTCAGTTGTGTTGACCTGACATGGTCCCTGGACTGTGGCTGAGGGTGAGGAGAGAGCATAATCTGATGAATTCCATAGCAGAGGGGCAGGTACACTGATGACTGTGGGCACTTGTAGGAGAGTTGAGTGCCTGGTTTCAGTTCCAAGAGTGAGGTGAAATTTACAGCTGTAAGAAAGAGGGGGGTGGTGATGGAGCAAGAGCTTTTGCTTAACAGCATGGCTGGGGACCCTGGCTATTGCTTGGGGGTAGAGAGATAATGTTAGATCCCCTGGACAGAGCTCAGAAAATAAGTAAGTAAACCCTGAAGAATGGGATACCATTCTCCATACCCCGGACAAGAGCTTATTATAATAATAAGTTGCAAAAAATTAAACAAAACAAAAATGAAAATGAATAATCAAAGGAGACAGAACCTGATCATAGAGAACTACTATGGAGATAGAAACAATCTGGGATCGTACACAGAGGAAGACAATGAAGTTAAAAAAGCCACTCCTGATTCAAAAAGACAAACATCAAAAAGTCACAAGCTGAAAAAGAGTTCTTGGAGGAACTTTAAAAAGTACTTCAAAAATCAGAGAGATTGAGGAAAAATTAGGAAAAAGTAAGAACAATACAAAAAAATTATGAAAAGGAAGCCAACCAATTAGGAAAAGAGATGAAAAAACTTAAGGAAGAAAACAATTTCTTAAGAATTATAATTGGGCAAAGGGAAGCTAATAATATTATGACACCAAGAAATAGCAAACAAAATCAAAAGAATGAAAAAATGGAAGAGAAAGGGAAAAGAACTGATCTGGAGAATAATAGATTGAGGGGAAACAATAGAAGAATTGTTATGGACTACCTGAAAGTTATGACCAAAAGTAATAATCTTGATACAATATTGCAAGAAATTATGAAGGAAAACTGACCTGAAAATATTCGCCAGTTGTCACCTGAAAGAAATCATGAGAAGAAAACTTATAGAAATATCATAGCCAAATTTCAAAGCTTGCAGGTTAAGGAGAAAATACTACATGCAAGGAAAAAAATTAATACTGTGGAGCTACAATAAGGATCACATAAGACTTAGAAGCATTTACATTAAAAGACTATAGGCCTTAGAACATAATATTTCCAAGAGCAAAAGAGCTCTTACCCAGCAAAGTTGAGTATAATCATAAATGGAAAAAATGGATATTGAATGAACTGAAAGACTTTCAAGTGTTTGTGACAAAAATATTAGAACTCAATGGAAAATTTGACATATAAGATTCAGGAGAAACCTAAGGTAAACATGAAAGGCTAATAATAAGGGACTTAACAAGACCAAACCATTTACTACTTATATGTGAAAATATTATCAGTTCTTTAAGACTGTCATTATTAACTGGGTAGTTTGAAGGAATGGTTTGGATCAAGCTGAATATGATGGACTGATCAAAAGAAACTGTGTAGGGAGAGTTAAAAAGGAGAAATTATCACATAAAAATGAGGTGTGAAAGGAAAAGGTGATATAGAAGCAGCCAGCAGGGGTAGAGCACTGGTAGAGCTGGAACCTTACTTCATCAGTACCGAGTGAAAGAGGGAACAACATATGCTTCTAGAAAGGTATTAAAGTCTTCTAAACTTTTAAGGGGGACTTATATAAGGGTGTAAAGATTAAGAATTAGGAGTGTGAGAGAAGAGGATAATGGAAGGACTCTTTCAGGAGATGATATATTAAGAAAGAATAGGAAAGCAAGGTGGTGGTAAAAAGTAAAAATTAGATATATGAGGGATAGACAAACAGGGTAAGGAGAATAAATAATGAAGAAAAATATAATGGAGAGAAATATACAATTAGTAATTATAACTTTGAATGTGAATGGGATGAATTTAACCATAAAATGGAAATGGATAGCACAATAGTTTAAAAATCAGAATCTGATAATTTGTTGTTTACAAGAAACACAATTAAAAATGAGAGATACACACAGAGTTAAAATAAAGGGTTAGAGTAGAATGTATTATGCCTCAGCTGTTACTGAAAAAAATCAGGAGTAGAAATAATATTCTCAGACAAAGTTAAAGCTAAAATAGATTTAATTTAAAAGATAAACAGGGAAATAACATTGTCACCAATATTGTTCAATATTGTTTTAGAAATGGTAATAATAGCAATAAAAGGAGAAAAATATTGAAGGAATCAGAATGGGAAATGAGGTAGTAAATTATCTCTTTTTGCAAATGATATGATGATATAGTTGGAATATCCTAATATCCTAATTCTAGAGGAAATTCCTCTAGAAAAAATAGTTGAAGCAATTAATAATTTTAGCAAATTAGTAGTATGTAAAACAAATCGAAATAAATCATCAGCATTTTTACATGTCATCAACAAAACCCTGCAAGAGGAGATAGCAAAAAATATCTTAATTAAAATAATGGTAGATGGTATAAAATACCTGATAGTATTTTTTGCCAAAACAACCCCAGAAATTACATGAACATGATTTTAAAAATATACTTTATACAAATAAATCCTGATTTAAATAATTGGAGAAATATTCATTGTTCCTGGTTGGCAAAGTCAAAACAATAAAAGTGATAATTTTACCAATTTATTTATTCAATTTCAACCCAATTAAATTACTAAAAAACTATTTTGCTCAGAAAAAATAATAACAAAATTCATTTTGAGAACAAAAGGTAGAGAATTTCAAAGAAACTAATGAAAAAATGTAAAGGAAGGAGTTTCAGCAGTACCAGATCTCAAACTATTAAAAGGTAACAAATCTCAAAACTGTTTGGTACTGGTTAAGAAATAGAAAGATAGATCAGTGGAACAGAGTAGGCATACTAACATCGTATTTGATAAATGTAAAGACTTGAGTTGTGAGGATAAGAATTCAGTATTTGGTAAAAATAAATTGTTGGGAAAGCTGGAAAACAGTCTGGCAGAAACTGGGCATAGACTAATATCTTGAACCATGTACCAAGATAAGGTCAAAATGGACACGTGACCTAGATATAAAGAAAGATGTCAAGAAAATTAGAAGAACATGGAACATATTACATATCAGACTCATGGAGAGGAGAACAATTTATGAATAATCA
>CM053772.1:130362035-130413152 GCA_028658325.1 Potorous gilbertii | reverse complement strand
CACATGGGGAGAAAATTTTGGAACCCAAAATCTTGTGAAAATGAATGTAAAAAGTTAAATAAATTTATTTAAAAAAAAAAAAGATCAAATGGAGCCTCTGTAATATTTTAGGGATTGATTCAATAAGCCACATTTTATCTGTTATAACTAGTATTTGTATAGTTCTATAAAATTTGTAAAATGCTTTACATATGTTAATTCATTTGATCCTGTCAATATTGTGAAATAAAAGCTCATTATTGTTAATTATAACTATCACAATAATTAGTTAGTGTTGTGAAAACTGACTATCTACACAATTGACTTTAGAAGTTCCCAGTTCCAACCTAGGTAAGGATACAACAAGGTAGATGAAGTAAATTATCATTAAAAACAATCTCACCATCTGATTCCTTATATATCTGAATTCTAGAGATGAGTGGAAAATGGATCATACTAGTATAACCATTAATCCTTCAAAGTACTTCTAAACTTCCGTATGTTCAGGTTGAAGCTTTTCTATGAAAATGAACATATCCTCCTCATTAGATGCTTAAATTGATTGCATTAATCAGAGATCAGAGCTTTATTATATTACATAATATAATATACATAAGGCAATATAGACATATAACAGTGTATGACAATGTATATAATATTACATTTTCATATATGATAGCAACATTTTATAATAAATTATATGATATTGTTATATATTGTCACCTCATGTCATCCCATTCTCTTAAACTACATCATATCACATATTATATTATATTGTCTAGGCATGACATATCCAGAGAATGGTTTTTGAGTGACATGGAGATTACTTAGTCCCTCTTTGAAATGCTTCTCCTTCTTAATATTTCACTCTTTTAGGGGGAGAGATAAAGGGTTAGGGGATAAAGGGTAAAAAAAAGGAGAGTAGGGAGTTCATTTTGGTTGGGAGAAGGGGGAACATAGGCCACTGAAGGATTCATAAACTGAGTTGGTGCTGCTTATATGGCTTGTTTGTATTCATATCTTAATTATCTCATGTTGGTTTTACATTTTTGCCTTCAACTTGAAATGTACTTTTCCACATTTACTCAACTGAAATTTGTAAAAGAGTCAATTAATTCCAATGGTCGTTAGATTCAGCTATCAGTGAATAATGACATTTATTAAAAGTTTTGAAAGGATATATTCCAATTACTTGCCAATCATGATGCCTGAAAGCATTTCTTGACACTATCCAAATGAACATTCTCTATTGTTTAGAAGGTGTAGTACTAATACGTGACTACATTGGGTATAATTTAGTTAAGAGAAATTGGAAGAAAACATATGATGTTAGGTATGTTTGCTGTCCAGAAATATTGTATTTATTGTGAAGAGTACTTATTCTCCTTTACATCAGTTTTGTCATCTTGTTTGTCACCATAGAAGAGGATTGTACCTTATTTGACAGGATCATAGATGTAAAATTGTACCTTGGAGGCCATTTAATTCAAACATTTCTTTTTATACAAGAGCAAACTAGTGAGGCAAGTGACTCCCAAGCATATTTCAGAGCAGTACAGAAATAAAAATTAAAAATACATAGCCACATCTAAAAGTGTAAGAAGTGGACTATATCCATTAATACTAATTAATCTGCCTCAAAATTTAAGGTAGACCCATAGAGCACTATTCAGCTTATCTACAAATATAGATAAATTGGTAGTATTCAGCAAGTGGGATGAAACTAGATTGATATTTGGAGTTCATGAAGAGGTTGTAATAGGAATTGTACTTCATTTGGGAAAGCCAAACTTTTTTTTCTTGTAACAATAAGGCAAATTCAGATGCTGACAGAAGTAGTTTCAAAGACATTAGCTTTGATTAAAAATTTGACAGTGTTCTTGCATTAAATGATTTTGTGTCTTTTCAATCTCGTTATATTCTATCTCAACAGAATTGAAAAAAATGACTTCATGCAATTTACAGAATGATGAATTATTTCTGTATAGTAATTGTCAGTCAAGTAAAACAAACCCAAAGCATTATGATTTTGTATTATGGTTCTGTAGATTTGTGCCGTATAGATCTATGAGGGCAGAGAAAAAAACTTTTTCCTTTCAGATCCTTTTTTCTCTAACAATATTTGCCTTATCTAAACATGCAATAGACTATACATTCCGATGGCTTCCGTTGTCAATTTATACAGTTTATGTCCAAATATTTATACTTTTAGCCCTGATCTCTTCCCTGGACATCATCCCCACAGTTCGAATTGCCTGCTTGACATCTCTCTGGATATGCCTCTGATATGTCAAAATAGACAGGATCAAAACAAACCTAGTCAAATTCCTTCCTTACCCCTCAGATCTGGCCCTCCTTCTAACTCTCCTATTTTTGTTTACACCATTTCTACTCTTCTAGGCACATGGACTCAACATTTTGCAGTCATCTTTGAATTTTTCTGCTCTCTTCAATCAGTTGTACTGACCTATCAATTTGACCTCAAGGTTGTTCAGTGGATAGAGCTCCAGACTTGGAGTCAGGAAAATCTGAGGTCAAGTTCCACCTTTGAGACTCCCAAGCCATGTGGATATAGGAAAGTCACTGTGCCTTTGTGCCTCAGTTTCCTCATCTGTAAAATGAGGACCATAATTGTATCTACCACACAGGGTTTTCATGAAGCTCATATGAGTAAACAGATGTTAAGCGCTTTGAAAAACTTAAAATGCTATTTAAATACTAGCTATCTTTTACATCTGGTCCTTCCTTTTCACTCATACTACCTTTCATATAATTTATATCATCATAGATTTCAGCAGGATTATTATATTAATCTCCTAACTTGTCTCCCTACTCTCTAAACCTAAAATGCTCTAATTCCCAATTCTAATGCTGTCCCATCCCTGCTCAAGAAGATTCAGACTCCTTAGTACACTTCCATGCTCTGGCTCTAACATACTTCTGACTTTCATGTTGCAGTAGAACCAGGTTACTCACTGTAATCTCTGCCTTCTCCTAGGACCCACCTCAGTGATATATTAGATAGAGCAGTAAGCCTTAACTTAGGAAGATCTCAATTCAATCCAGTCTAAGACACTTACTAGATGTGTGACCCTGGGGTATTCATATAACTTTTGTCTGCTTTAGTTTCATTAACTGTAAAATAATAGCATCTATCTCCCAGGGTTTGGTTTTTTAAAAAATATTTTAACTTGTTTGGTTAAATATTTCTCAATTACATTTTTATTTTTAAATTTTTAAACATTTATTTTTAAAAATTTTAAGTTCCAAATTATCTCTCCCCCCCATCCCTATCCCGCCCTTTGAGAAGGCAAGCAGCATGTTATCAACTATGTATATGAAGCCATGCAAAACTCCATATTAGTTATGCTGCAAAAGAAAACATACAAAAACCCCACAAGAAAAGTAAAGTTAAAAAAAGTAATAGTCAGTCTGTATTCACCTCATCAATTCTCTTTCTGAAGGTGCATAACATATTTTTCATCATGGGTCCTTTGGAATTGTCTTGGATCATTGTTCTACCAGGGTTTTTGTTGTGAAAAGTAAATGAGATCATATTTGTAAAGCTTTTAGCACAGTGCCTGGCATACAGCAGGTACTTAATAAATGTTTGTTTCCTTTCTTCTTTCCTCTTCTGACTTCAAGTCTAGAACTCTCCACTAAACCATACTGTTCAAATCTTTGGATCTAATTTTGTTTTATGAAAAAACAATTATTTTCACAAGTCAAGATGGCAGAGTGACCAGCAAATTGCTGTAACTTTCCCATAATCACCTCCAAGCAACCATAAAATAGTGACCCAAAACAAATCCTGGAACATCAGGTCCTGATCTCAGACAAAATAAAAACAAAAATAGGCCTAATTAAAAGACCTAAAGGAAACTACATCTTGCCCAAAGGTACCATAGACAATGAAGCAATATCAGTAATTAACATGTATTTATCAAATGGCACAGCATCAAAAATTATAAAAGAGAAGTGAAATGAGTTACAGGAAGAAACAGAGAGCAAAATTATACTAGCGGGGGACCTCAACTGTTCCCTTTTAGAACTTGATAAATCTAACCAAAAACAAAAGAGAAAGAAACTAAAGTGATAAATAGAATATTAGAAAAGTTATATATGACAGGCCTTTCACATTATTTAGACATAAAGGGTAACACCATAAACAAACTAGAAGAATTAAGAATGGTTTACCATTCTTAGAGAGCATTAGAAAATGAAAAATAGATAACTTTGATTATATTCAATTAAAAAGCTTTTGTACAAACAAAACCAGTGCAACCAAGATTAGAAGGAAAGCAGAAAGATGGGAAACAATCTTTACAGCAAGTGTCTCTGATAAAGGCCTTATTACTCAAATATATAGAGAACTGAGTTGAATTTACAAGAATACAAACCTTTTCCAATTGAGAAACAGTCAAAGGATATGAACAGGCAGTTTTCAGATGAAGAAATCAGTTATCAATAGGCATATAAAGAAGTGCTCTAGATCACTTTTGATTAGAGAAATGCAAATTAAAATTACTCTGAGGCAGTACCTCACACCTATAAGATTGTCTAATAAGATAGAAAAGGAAAATGATATACTCTCAAGAAGATGTGGTAAATTTGGGGGTCAGAATGCATTGTTAGTGGAGTTATGAACTGATGCAGCCATTCTAGAGAGCAATTTAGAACTATGTACAAAGAGCAGCTAAAGTAAACATATCCTTTGGTCCATCAGTGCCATTACTGGGTCTGTATCCCAAAGGAATCATAAAAAGGAGAAAGAACCTATCTGTGCAAAAATATTTATAGTAGCTTTTTTTTATGGTGGCAAAATATTGGCAACTGAAGGGATCCCATCAATTAGGGAATGGCTGAACAAGTTGTTGCACTTAAATGTAATGGGACACTATTGTGCATTAAGAAATGATGAACAGGCAGATTTCAGAAAAACCTGGAAAGACTTGTTGGAACCGATGCAGTGAAATGAGCAGAACCAGGAAAACACTGTACACAATATTAGCAACATTGGGTGACAATTACCTGTGAATGACTGACTTTTCTCAGCAACACAATGATCCAAGATAAATACAAAGGACTCATGAAGGAAAATGCTACCCACATCCAGATAAAGAATGGAGGGACTCTGAAGGCAGATCAAAGTATATTTTTTTACTTACTTTATTATTTCTTGTAGTTTTTCTTTTGATCAGTTTCTTTTTTCATAATTCTAATATAGAAATATTTTTACCTGATAATACATGTCTAACTATATCAAACTTCCCACCATTTCCAGAAAGGAGAGAAGGGAGAAAAATTTGGAACTCAAAATCTTGTAAAAATGAATGCTAAAAATTTTCTTTACATGTGACTGGGGAAAAATAAAATGCTATCCATGCAAAAAACCCACAATTATGAAGGCTAAATTTTTATGTTGGATGATTGCAGCAGATTTATTTTTGAAGGGCATAGAAATAATATCTTATCTCTTGATAACAGCAATACTTTAAATTGTAGCCATAGAAATAATTTACATAGGGTAGTGGAAAGAGTGAGATAGGGATGGAAGGTTTGTTTGAATTTTGGTTTTGAAACTTTGCCTTTAAAATTTTGTACCTTTGTGGTGATAGAGAAGGTATATTTATTCTCACTGGACATTTGTTTCTCCATCTATAAAATGAAGGGGTTGGAATGGATGACCTCAAAGATCCTTTCCAACACTAAACCCTTTGATCTCAAAACTGCATATTAAATAACACTTATTCATGTCAGGCTGTTAGAAAGGATTTTCACCAGTGTTAAGCAATTCCTGCAATTTCTTAACCTACGCACTCATAACCCTAGCCTAGAAAAATGTTAAACTTAGAGCTTACTGTACAAGCGACTGAATCAAACCTAATTGCCTTTGTCTATATAGAACACGGGCAGGGTTATAGCCCAAACATATACTTATGGTCGCAATTCGTTATTGTCATGATTAAATGTTGACCGCCAAATATTTTTAAAGAGATGTTAGTTAACAAAAATTATTGTGTTTGCATGTTTCTTGGTGCATAATTACCTCTAACTTGCATAGATTCCTTAAAATCAATGACTCTATGTATGCTTTTACATGTGGCAGAAGGGCACTGTTGATGTAGCAGGTAGCAATGTTGCAGAGTAACGACGGTATTGGCTTTGAGACCTACAGTTCAAGTCTTGTTTCTAACTGGAACTTATTAGTTTATTCATTTAATTTTGCCTACTCTCAGTATGCCCATCAGTAAAATAGGGATAATGCTTATATTCCCACCTCAATGGATATGTTGTGAGGCTCTGATGAGATAATCTATACAAGTTGCTTTGCAATCTTTCAAGTTCTATATTAATGTTCATTATTAAAATATAATGTCAATTTTTCAGGTTACATTAGCGAATGTGGAATAGATATTTGCTAATAGAGTGAATGAAAATCCCAAATGTATGCTACCTAAACTTTATACATTGCTTTACTATGGTTGGCAGTAGTATTAAATTAATAAGTCTCAGACAAGCTGTTAAGTAATATCTTATCTCTTAATTATGTCATTTAGCATTTCATATCCTCCTGTTGAAAGAATCAATCCCTTTATCCACAGAACAGATGTAGAAGGGAAGCATATGAGTTCCTCTGACAACATGACCCATGAAAAATACTCAAAATGAAGCATGAGCTTCAAATGTGAATGTTTCATTATGGAACAATACTTTCCCAAAATAAATCTAATCATCTTTCAACCAATCAATTGACAAGCATTTAAATAAGTACCTACAATGTGCCATGCACTGTACTAGGCCCTGAGGATGAAAATACAAAGAAGGAAATGATCCCTAATTGCAATAAGTGTGCATTCATAAAGTTACTTCCTTCATAATCAAATTAGATATCATAACGTGGCATTACTATAATAGTTTACCAAACTGTTGCTAAATAAATGTGTCTTGAAAATATAAAGTATGCCCTGACAATCCATGAGTGTGAAATGTAACCAGAGCTCTTCAACAGTCTCATCTTTAGGTCATCTAAGAACTCCTACTAAATACTAATACTATCAAAGTACTGAGTGAATATTAAGGATCAAGAAAGAAGTAGTGTTTAGCTTGTCTTTGCAAGTTATTTTTATTTTATTTACATTTAATTTTTTCCTCAACAAAACTAAACAATAAAGCACCAAAAACTAATCTCTCTTCATCTATTTATATATTTTTCATGAACTCATTTATGAGAAATAGAGTTATTACACCTTCATTCATTCTATACACTGGTATAGATTTTTACTATCACTTCTTTTTTCTTCTTTCTTCAGAGTCCCTGTTTGTTTGTCTGTTTGTTTTTTTAAATTATTTAATGCCCTCAATATACTTTGAAAACATTCAGGTTCTATAGGGACATTGATACTTTTTCCCCTATTAGCATTGCTCAGATAAACTTATTTTCTAGATTTATCTTGACTCTTGTGTTTTCATTTCAGCTCCTACTCATCTCAAATCTTTTCAGCAGAAGTGTTTACAAATCCTCTGTTCCATAAGTGATCCCCCTATAGTGTTTTCCTCCTATAGGATTTACTTAGCATTGTAGACTGTAAGTCTATAGCTTTTTGCTTTTGGAGCTTGTAGGCGGAGTCTGACTATCATTTCTTAGTACTGCTTCTTTCCAGATATTTGAAGCACTTTTTCTTTGATGTGGGAACTCTGGATTATGGTTCAGAAATTCCTGGGACTTTTTCTTTTGAGATTCCTTTCAGGAAGTGTTTACTAGATTCTGTCTGTCCTCTTGTTCCAATGGATCTGAACAGTTTGAAAAAATGATTTCTTGAAATTTCTTGAAATCCAGGCATTTAAAAAATCATGGTTTTCAGGGATTCCAGTGATTTTAAATTTTCCATGATCTATTTTCCAGATTAATGTGAATAAACATATATGTATGGATATTTATATATGTACATATACATATGTTTTATATATATGCATACATGCTCCCCATATGTATGTATACATAATCAGTATTCATACTCATATTGATTATATCTTATTATATTATGCTATATTTAGCAATGTATACATACAAACACACATTAAGTATGTATATAATACATATATTAAAATATTACATTTTCTTAATCTTTTAATTTTATTCTCATTTCTGTGAAGTTATCAATTTCTGTTTCTTCTCTCCTACTTTGCCGGGAACATGTTACTAGTTTAAGGTTTACTATTTCCTTTTCTAAGCTTTTTATTCTCTTTCCAATTCTTTTCTCAAGAGTTTTTATTTCATTTTTTTAACGAAAAATGCTTTCTTGATTTTTTGTATGTATTCACATAGTCCTTGTGAAAAATCTATTTTTCCTTTGAGACTTTGCTATAGTAGTTAAGGAGTTACTCTCTCTGGATTTGCAATGATTTTTTTTACTGTGTCTTTTTTGGTTTACTCATCTCTCCAGCTTTACTTTCCAAATTGGGACTTTGGGCTAGGATGAAGCTTTTTACTTTGCTGTAGATTTGGGTTGGATGGTGGGCTCTACTTAGTTTCACCATAGGTCGTCTGGATTCCTGTACTGATCTCATTGTCCTGGAGTTCTTCACTCACCCACCTAGATCTTTTAAAAGTTCAGGGAACTGAATTTGCAGCACCCGTTATGGCATGTCAGAAGAAGATGCTAGGATCCTGGCAGCCCGGGGGTATACTGGTCCGAGGTATGCTTGCATCATTGTTGCCCTCCTATGGGTTTACAACCATTCTGGGGCTTTCTTGGAGGAGTCCTCCATTTATTCTGCTTCTAGACAGGGAGCCCTGCAGTCTATACTCATCTCTGGTCCTTTTCTGGTCACAATGGGAAATAGCTGGCTTGTTTACCTTCACTGGAACTGGTGTTGCTTTCTTTCTTATTGTCCATTCTGACTGATATTTTGTGTAGTTCTGGGGTAAAACAAAGTCACTTAATATAGTTTCTTATTGCATTTATTAACCATTATTTGGTCTGGTGTTTATTTCAGGCTTTTGCATGAGGGGAGCTAGGCAGCCTGTCTCAGAGAGCCACCTTGTCCAGAAGTCTCCAAAGGGTATGGGAATTTCCTGATAAATTAATAGATACACAAACCTCTCTGATTAACTGTCTCTGAGCCTGTATACCAGTTCACGATAAACTAGAGAAACCTCTTTCCTAATAGATTTCTTTCCTTTGCTCTGCCCTTCTCTCCACCCCTCTTTGCTCACTGTATCTATCTCTATCTTTATGTATCTTTATCTCTGTCCCCATCTCACCCTGTCTCCATGTCTTTATCTGTCTTTTTCTATTTGTGTTTGTGTCTGATTCTGTCTGTCTATTTCCCCTCCTTCTCCATAAACATGTCTTTATATGTTACTGGTCATACAATTAATTACCAGAATAACGAATTCAATACAAAGACATTAAATACTTCAGCGTTGTATCAGCTGTGAGAGAGATCACAGTCAGTTTCTATCAGTTGTACCTGCTGACTCCTTTACAGATGTTGGAGTCACAGGATTATCATTCTGCTCTCTCAGGAAAGAAGTCCCTTTAGTTCTTTATATCTCTGTCTCTTTGCAATCACAAGTTAACTCTTTCCAGAAGGACAGATAAACTTCAACTCCTTCAAGATTTTGATTCCCACTCTTAAAATGCAGTGAAAATATCCAAAGTCTCTGTGAAAGAGACTATTGCTATTTAAACTAGAGTTATAGAGACAGAAAAGACAAAAAAATTAGTTTTATTTCTCCATCAGCAATGAATTTAGACTCAGAAATCCCAATTCCCCTTTTACTGTCTCTTACAAGCTTCCTTGGAAAAATCCTAACTTTTCTGGGCCACAGCTCCTCATATATAAACTGACAGGGATTGCAATGGATGACCTCTAAGTTTCCTTCCAACTTGGAATCTATGATCCTATAAATTTAGGTAGCATGATGGATAGATAGGAATTTGAAACCTAGACCCTGTCAACAAGTAGTTACAGTGAAAAGCCAATAGAAAGAGCTACCCCTCCCCCACCCTTCCCCAATCCAAGAACAAATGGGCTACTTTAAAAAATTTGCTTCTTTGTTGAGATATTTCTGGAGGCTGGATTTTCCAGGTGCTTTTGGCCATGTCTTTTAGAATATCTACACAGGCAAAGAAAAGTATTAACTTTGGTATACAATAAAATGCAATTTGTGTTTATAAACCATTGCTAATACAAAATATTTCAAAGAACCCAATGGAGGGAAAATCAGTAGACCTTGACAGATCTTAAATTAAAAAGCAAAGCTTGAATTGCATATCTGTTTCTTATCTTTAAGAATGCTTCTTCGGAGTATACAAACACAGGCAATGACAGCAAATGTCCTGACACCTGAGGCAGATCAAAGGGGCAGTTTAAAATCTGTTAAGGAATGAGGTAGAGAAAATGGAGTTAGAATATTAAAAATATATTACTTTAAAGAGCCTAAGTAGACTATAAAAATCAAAGTGTTGTAAAAGCAGAAACTGTTGTTTTTTCTTCAATGTAAAATTATTTTAGTGAATTATATGAATTGTAATTGATTTGTTATACTTACCTGGAAATAATACCCCAAACTCCCTTTAATCAACGTAGGCATAGAATTTAGCTAATATAAATATAGTCAGTATAGCATCTGGAACATAAGTTTCTTTCCTCCATGTCATCATTCATTCCTTTGTCCTTCATAGCACTATTCTCGGTACTATAGGGGAAAACATAATCCATGTATATGTATTATATACACTTATAATCTATAAGAAGAGATAAGACAAGTTCATTAAAACAAATAAACAGCTTCAAGTGCTATATTCCTTTCTCCCCTTTACTTCTGACATCAGACCACTCTCTATTTTTGAGGCTTAGAGAATTCTTTTGGATCTCAACTATTCACATCCAAAAATCATGAATTCCCATCTAATGCTAAAAATACTTAAAATAGGCATCCAATAAGATATCTAAGGAAAACAATGAAGCTAGATAATAAACAGTAAATCACTTAACTAGTGTGCATGATGCCTATACTCAGAGAGTTTGCCTCAGTTTTTCATCTGTAAAATGAGCTGGAGAAGGAAATGGCAAACAACTTCAATATCTTTGCAAGATAACTATAAAATGGGGTCATGAAGGGTCAGACACAACTATAAACTCCACTCTACTCAACACCAACAGAAGCATGCAAGTAAGCCAACAGAATAAGTATTCAAGCCTAGATAGAGCAATCTTTCCAAAACACTTTTATTTTATATTACTGTTATTTCTATATACATTCCCATCTCCCCCTCAATTCTTAGAATTGAATCTCCCTTGTAACAAAGGAAACAGTGAAGAAAAAATAGTTGATATAGCAACAAAATGTTAATATACTCTGATCCCATAGGACTGGTTTTCTCAAGAGGAGGTAAATGTGTTGAAGGACTCTCTTCAAGGGTACTAACACTGAAGCAAACTTTTTTTGTAACACCCTCTTGGGACTCACTAACTCAATCCACACTGCCACTGGCAGGTTGTGTTCCTAGGGAAATGGATATTGCCACTCCTAGATTTTTAAGAGTAACCTTGTGGTCTACTCTCTCCTTAAGTGTTAGCTCATAAGCCCCCACCAGTCTGCTTCCCCTTAGTATTCAGGCAGTAGAATCGGTTCTTTAGTAAAGGCATTTATTTCAATGACATAGCAAAAAGCATAGGTACACAATACTGTCCCCATCACTAGGGAGCAGACTCATCTACAACTGTACTGTGACAGTAAGTAAGAAATTATAATCATAATGGAATACATATATGAGATATATGGCCAAGGCCACACATATCTCTAGAACCGTGGGGCTTCAATGGTTATTTTCTCTCTCTCTGGAGAGTCCTATAATATTCTCTATGAATCACTCTGATTTTCAGCTAGGCTGGCTTTTTGTAGAGTACAATGTATCCATTAGACTGGCAATGCAGTTGGGTTGTTTACTCCTCTTAAGTGTTTTATTTTATCACTGATGCTGCTGGATTAAATGGAGAAGCCCTGGGCAGTGGCTAGTAGTGCCAGGTTGGGTGCTGGCAGGGTTGAGTAAATTGTTTGCACCTTGGCTTCCTCTCTAGACATGGTATCTCTCTCTGCTGGTCTCCTGGACTTGCTTTTCTATGGGGAGCTGTCCTCTTTTCCTACCTTTAATCACTGGTTGGCCTGGATGGTACTACATGCTCTTGTTGAGTTTTACCAACATCTTTTCATCTGGAGTGCTACAATGCTCTTTCAAGTCTGGCCATGACCCTTAGCTTAGGATCAGCAGAAACTTCTTCCCCTTGACTCCTTCTGAATTTTGTCTCTGAGGTGATTTGTCACCTTGAGGAGAAGATGAGAGAAAGCTTGCCTTTCTTTTTGACAAATTCTTTCTCACTCAAAAAGCTCTTTTTTTTCCCAGTAAGCCAATCCATGCTGTCTTAAGGTGATTAGTTTCAGTTCAGTCATTTTCATCTTCCATACTCCTTTTGGGGATCTTATGTAGATAAGTGGCTTGTGGGAAAAGGTATGAATGTAATCTATGCTCTGTAAGCAAGGTTTTTAATCTTACTAGCCTCTTCATATGAAATTAGGGTAGTCAGATCTTCCACCATTCTAGGATATGAGATGTCTGTTTAGCATCTGTAAGATTTCTGTTTTATTTTTCAATGTCTCTGCCTTTTCGCCTTTTCAGACCTTCAGCTTTTTCTGATATCTCACTGGGGCCCCATCTTATATTTCTTAACTCTGTTCCTTATATGGTATATGTAATGTAATGATAATAACTTAGGTTAGCATTGTTACATGCTGAAAGAATCCTTTTCCCTCGATTGTTTTTGATATGATAAATTACTAAAAGGAAATTAGTTATGTTTCAGGAAAAGTCTTAAGTTTGAAATATGACATTCTTAAGGATAACTATGGTACTATACTTGAAAATACTCCTCAATATCAGTGAATCCTAGCCTCAGTGGACCATCACTTTGGAAAAGTTTGTTTTTATCTTTGCCTTACAAAAGCTGTTGTAAGCTCAGCTATTTGGATCACCAGACCATAACGTAAGTTTAACATGCGCCTAATGGAAACTTCCTGAATGGCAAACATAGTGGTTCCTAAAAACCAACCAACCAACAAACCAACCAAATGTAGAGAGTGTCTACAATATTATTCTTGCAGATCTAAATATTTAAGATCATGACAGAATCATAGCATGGGTCCTTTTAGCCACCACTAACATGTCTTCTTCCTTGGCAGGCCTTTTATTACAGTTGCACACAAACTTTATGGGGGCAGCTAGGTGGTGCTCTGATAGAGCATGGGGCTTGAAGTCAGAGAGACTCATCTTTGTGAATTCAAATATAACCCCAGACACATCCTAGTTGTGTAACCCTGGGGAAGTCATAACCCTGTTTGCCTCAATTCCTCATCTGTAAAATGTACTGCAAAAGAAAATAGCAAACTACTCCAGTATCTTTGCCAAGAAAACCCCAAAAGGGGTCATGAAGAGTAGGACATGACTAAAACAACTGAGCAACAACAAAGCACACAAATTTTATTGATTTAAGTTTTCTTTGTTCACCATGCTTCTGCACTGGGAATTTATTTTCCATTAGCTGTTCTGCTTGGCTGAAAACAAACATCAAACTTCATGCCTTCCCCAGGATAAGCTCACCACTGGAAATCTCATCAGCCTGGAGAATGACAGAGCTTCGGTTCTCAAAACCTCAGCACCCTCTGTTGCCTTTTCACTGATTAGAAAGATGAGGAATAAATTCCTCCAAAAACTTTCCCTTTTGTAGGGCTCAAATCTTTTCAATGAGCTTTATTTTCTATTAAGTGCCTTGCTTGGTTTCCACTCCATGAGCAGAGGGGGCTGCACTTATATCTTCTGAAAGTTTCCTCTTTCTCCTTTCAGTTTTGTAAACACCCAAAGAGCAAAGCCAATCTGTCTTTTTCTTATTTGCATCCTCAGTGCTTAGCACCATGCTTGGCATGTAGTAGGAGCTTAATGGATGTTTTCTTGAACGATTAATTCTAAAGAGCAATAACTGGCCATGAGGTAAGTAATCAGAAGAAAAAAAGAGAGAGAAGTACCATTTAGTAATTAAGAGATAAGCAACCATTCATCCCTTGAAATACCTGCAACCCAGCTCAGCCTACTGGCACATCTGGGTTTAAACGAACTTGAAATGAAAAATCCAGTTGATGTAGAAGTTTCATTATTTACTTTTCAGAAGGCCTCACCGCTGCATTAATTTTATTTTATTAATTATTTTTATTGGTATTATTTTTGAGAGGCAATTAGGGTGAAATGACTTGCCAAGAGTCACAGGGCTTGTAAGTGTCAAGTGACCCAGGCTGCATTTGAACTCAAGTCCTCTCGAGTGCTGGGGCTCTATCCTTAGCTAGTAGTTGCCCCCACTGAATTACTTTGAATAGAAAACTTGAAGTATTCTAAAATATTCTATTCACAAATATCTTATGTAATCAACGTAAAAGATCAACATGTGTTATTAAGTATCTAGTATGAGTAAGATACTGTGTTTGGCACCGCAGGAAAAGAAATAGCTCTTGACTTCAAGGAGCATGCAATTTAGTTGGGAGAAATGACAGACAGAAGATACTATAGTATAAGGTGTATGTGAAAGGATTGATTCAGAGGCAGCAGGGATTGGATGGAGACACATGCTTTGGAATCGGGCATGCACTCCAGCCCTTTTTTGTGGGTGTTAAAATTGTACCTTATTCTAGTTTCCTAAAAATGAGACCTCACACTCCTGCCTTCTCCCTTCCCCCAGAACTCTTCAGTCTCCCTCTGGGTCTATGCTGCTAAGGGGTTATGTGAACGATGCTCTGG
Organism: Potorous gilbertii; assembly: GCA_028658325.1. NCBI lineage: Eukaryota > Metazoa > Chordata > Mammalia > Diprotodontia > Potoroidae > Potorous > Potorous gilbertii. The sequence continues at coordinate 130,398,321 of CM053772.1, read as the reverse complement.
ACTTCTCCCCTACCTCATTCTCTTCCACTGTGCTGCCTTCCTTCCTTCATCATACTATTCCCATCACCATATCATCTGCTTCTGCACCGTTACTCCCTTGTCTGTACTTTCTGTTCCTGTTACCTCTGCCTTATTGAAGTGGTTTTGCAACCTCATTTCATGCTGCCATCAGGATCTTTCCTGGCAAGTACCCAAAGAATTAGGCATGCTTGCCCTCATCTCATAATTTCATAAATTAACTAACGATTTAAGGTGAGATTTGCGCTATGACTCCTTTCTAAGGAAATTGAATAGTTTCAGGTTAGTTCTTTGGTTCCCAGGGCTGAGAGCGTTTTACATGATTGACAACTGAGCTTAAAAGAGCTGCTCTCAATAAGGTGTGTGTATGTATATACTCATATATATGTACATATGTGTAAGTGTTTTACAAATATTATTTCATGTTTATGAGATGACATATCTTATATGAAAATGTGTTCATGTGTGTACAAATGCATATGTGTAAATATACATGGTTTGTATCAGTATATATACACATATGTGTACATGTGTGCCTATATATATATATATATATGAATACACTTATGTATATATATATGAGATAATTTGTAAAGTACTTGACACAGTGCTTGGAACACAATAGTTATTAATTACATAAATTTAATTTATATATATTATATAATATATATAAAATATATATAAATATATAATATATAAATTAATAAATTTATATATTATATATATAATATATAAATTAATAAATTTAATAAATGCTTCTTCCCACTTCCAGTCTACATTAAGGAAAAGAGAAAAGCCTTTCTCTTCCTTAGTCTTTGCTTGAGCTTTATGAGACTTCTCCTATCCCTACCCCTAGCTAATGTTGGCTATAAGCACAAGGCAGCAACTACATGTCCTTAGCTACCCGCTCTGCTTTACTGCTTCTCTTTCTCTAATCACATTTGACCACTCTTTAGAGGTGAATGCTTCCAGCCTTGACTTCCTCCTCATGAAGTCAATAGGTTAAGAGGTCCAGCGTTAGTGCTATTTGCTTCCTGAAAATACGCAACTTACCAGTGAGGAAAATGACTTTTGCCAGGAGGATTCTACAGCTGAAAGGTCTAAAATAACCCTAGGCATTCTCTGGTTTACCTAGAGATCTTAGCTTGTGAGTTGCATAGACAGTGTAGGTTAGAGGTGAAGGTGAAATACTGTTCAGTAATCCCTCAAAGTGCCTTTTCTTTTTAGTAGCATTTATTAGATATGATAGGGTCCTTAATATTTTAATTATTTTTTCATGTTCCCCCTTTCCTTATGAGATTTTTGTGTTTTAAGTAGTCTTTTTTTCAAATGAAGAATAAATGATTCTCCTATTTCTGAAACCTACTTTTAAAAAAATTGAATATTTTTCTAAAAGGAACCTTTCTTGTTAATCCCTTTTTGGAGAAGGAGGAGGGAAATAAGCATTTACTATATAGCTAGTGTGTGTTAAGCAGTATACTGAGTACATTATAAACATCTCATTAGATCCTCACAACAACTCTGGGAGGCAGTGCTGTTAATTATCACCATTTTACAATTGACTAAACTGAGGAAAACAGAGGTTAAAATACACAGATGGTAAAAGTCTGAGCCTGAATTTGAACTCAAGTCTTCCTGACTTCAGGCTCCTTTATTCACTGTACTTCCTACACTGGATCCATATCTACCTATGTTTTGTTTAAGAACTCCAGAGGAGATCTTTTTACTAGAGGTGTTCCTTGAGCTGTGGGTGATCTATCTGATAAGTGCTAGAAGTGTTTAGAGGAAGAGAGAGATTATCTATTCAACTCAGTTCAGTTTGGCAAGTATTAGTGACAGTCATATTCAAGGTACAAGGAGGGACGAGGCATAATATCTCAATAATATTTTGTAGAAAACTGCTTCTTTTTTTGTTTGCTGTTCAGTTGTTTTCAGTTGTGTCTAAATTTTGTGAACCCATTTGGAGTTTTCTTGGATTGGTTTGCCATGTTCTTCTCCAAGTCATTTTACAGATGAGGAAATTGAGGCAAACAAGGATTAAATGACTTGCTCAGGGTCATGCAGCTACTAAGTGTCTGAGGCTGGATTTAAACTCAACTCTTTCTGATACCCAGATCTGGTGCTCTGTGCTACCTAGCTGCCCTCTAACTGATTCACAATAAGAAAATTGACTGAAAGGTGCATAGAAGTAAGTTCTACTATACTTACTGTTTGTTGACAACAAAATATTTCAGGAGAGCAAAATACTGGCTTAAAGGCTGTCTCCTATCTCCCATATACATGTCAAAACCATACAAGATTCCTTGAAAGGAACAGCAATAGGTAACTTCAATGGAATCTCTTTATTATATGATAACCTTCTGTCATTTCTCTCTTTTCTATGCCTTACATCTAGGGAAAAAGAGGGGAACATGTGTTCCTTTGGTACTAATGTCTGATGAGGATAGAGCTCTTTGTCTCCTTTCCCCCTTATCTCTCTCTTAGGATATCTTGGATTAAATGTTTTCTGTGTCATTTACCAACTGTAGGAATGTCCCAATCTCCCCGAGTCTCGGTGTCCTCATTTATAATGGAGTGATAATTTCCTTCCATCCCTTAGAGGATTGTTTTAAAGAAAGCAGTTTACAAAGTTCTATATAAATTTGAGCTATTATGGTGTTAAAATGGGGGATGAGGTGATTATGGGAAATCAAAAATACTATAATTTTCAGAGGTCCATGTTTGCACATAATGACCTTTCAGAGAAGACATATGATACCAATATAACAGCCCTAAAATTATTATTCCTAAAACAACTAAGTTCCTGGAGAAAGTACTAGATTTTTGCCCTTCAAACATACTATGTTGGAACACAAGCTTTTTATTTTTTCATTCTAGTGATTGATTAATACCAATCATCAACTATCCCTCATTTTGCATTTTTATTACCTGTGAAATTTCTTTCCAAGTAGTCAAGATTATGATCTGTGTGGATTGAATTGTTTTATCCTATTAGAACAGCAAATCCAAGCAGAAGGCTAAACAAACAAGCTGATGTTACATGCTAAATAACCAAATATATTCATAGTAGCCCAGGGTACTAGAGGAATCGACCTTATAATAGCAGGCATTTATACAGTGCTTTAAGGTTTGCAACATGTTGTCTCATTTGAGTTTCACAATAAATTTATAAAGGAGGGGCTATTATCATCTCCATTTTACAGATGAGGAAACTAAAGCTAAGCGAGGTTTTTTCCCAGCGTCACACATTTAGTAAGTGTCCGAGGCAAATTAAAATCCAAGTCCTGAGCTCTGTGCACTGGGTCTATTAATCAATTCACCCATCAGTTTTGATATAAAAAGAACCTCATTAATTTAAAGATTTAAAAATTTTGTTTTGGTCAAGAGGTTAAGAGGTCCAGAGTCAGTGCTTGAATATTAGGTATGTTTTGGACTGGATATTTATGTTTTATTTTAGGGGAAAAAATGGTTTGTGAAGCAATTCGATAGCACAAGTGGTGGAGAGGGCTGTTTAACCAAGGAAAGTAAAAATATCTTTTAATTCATTTGCTACTATTGAATTGAATAAAATTCAATTCAATCAACCAATATTTATTAGATACCTGCTAAGCGCAATGCACTTTGCTAGGTGCTAAAGATATAGTCCCTGTTCTCAAGGAGCTTGTAGTCAGAGGGATGCAACATAGAAAAACATAAATTCAAGGCAGTTTGGGGAAAAGAAAGCATATTAATGACTAAGGGAAGTAGGGAAAGGTTTCTATAGTAGGTGGCATCTGACCTGAGCCTTGAAGGAAGTTGAGGCTTCATATAAGTGAAAATGGGGAGCGAAGTCCATTCTGGGTATCTGAGCTGCATTGTACAAAGACACTTAGATAAGAGATGAATATCAGTTTTGATGAATAATGGGTAGGCCAATTTGGCTGAAATGCGGTACTCATAAAGGGGATCAATATAAAAGAAGCCTGGAAAGTTTAATGTAAGCTTTAAATAAAAGTTTTACCATTAATTTTATTTTTACATTACAAACATTTAGAGATTACTCTTAGTCCATGAGATATCTCTTAATAAACTAAGACAGTTAAGCAAAACTAGCCAAGCAATGACCTCATCTAAAGAGTATGCAACATGCTTCATCTGTAGCACACCAAGCTCAACTTAATCATTTTTTTTCATGAATAGACATTTATTTTCTCTCCCTCCCATCCCTACCCTTTGGAATAAAAAAGAAAAGAAAAACACATTCCTTATAACAAATATGCAGCGTTAAGTAAAACAAATTCCCAACTGACTGCATACAAAAACATACATATTTCATTATGTATCTTGAATGCATCACCTTTCTGTTAGAAGGGGGATAGCATGTCCTCTGAATCATGTACAATGTTCTCCTGGTACTGCTCATTTCACTTGTCATTATTTTATTCAAGTCTTTCCATGTTGTTCTAAAACCAGCCAACTAATCATTTCTTATAACACAATAGTATTCCATCACAATCATATCACAACTTGCTCTGCCATTACTCAATTGTAGGGTTTCTATCATTTTACCAACCTGATAGTTGTAAAATGATACTTCAAAGTTGCTTTAATTTGAATCTCTCTAATCAATAGTGATTTAGAATATTTTTTCATATGACTATAGTTTTTATTTCTTCATTGAGAAGCTGTCTGTTCATATCACTTGGCCATTTATCAATTGGGGAATGACTCATATTCCTACAGATTTGACAAAGTTCTTTACATATTTGTCATATGAGACCTTTATCTGAGAAACTGTCTATAAACTGCCCCCTCCAAATTTTCTGCTTTCTTTCTAATATTGGCTACATTGGTTTTATTTGTATAAAACCTATTGGATTTAATGTAATATAATTTGATTTAATTTAAATGTATTTTAGTTACATTTAATGTAATTTAATTGATAATTGAAATTATCCATTTTTACACCTCAAAATACCATCTCTTGTTTATTCATAAATTGTTCTTATATCCATAAATCTGAATGTAATATATTCTATGCTTCTAATTTTCTTGTGTGATGAGTGAAAAACCTGAGACAGAGTTTCTGGGTAATTAATAATCAATTTATGAATTAGGGTAGCGAATATTCAAGAAAGTGATAGTGCTTTCTCTCAGTAACCAAAGATATCTAGTGGAGATATTAAATACCTTAAATATATTTTTGAAAGGAGATGCCCCAAACAGGACAAATCAACCCAGATTGGCAAACAATTCATAAGAGGGTGGGATGAAAGTCTTCAGCTCCACCTACTGAGGAGGCTTGATCATAAGACTCAGCTGCCTCCAGCAATCTGGAAGAAGGGATCCATCTCTATCCAGATCACTCTGGTTGTTTATCCTTCCAGAACTAAGTCACCCTGAACTACAATGGAGCGGTCCAGAGCTTGGCCCCTAACAGGGGCAGAGATTCACCTAGATTAGATTCTGTTTACACTCTAAACAGAAGTAAGGTCTCCTGGTTGGGTGGAGTCCTGCCCATGATGGGAGAATATGTGCCCCCAGGACTAGGGCAATCTTCGCTATGACCCATGCCCTTCATAGACTGACTGACTGGACTACAAGGGCTCAACCCTGAATGAGGAAATAGAAAAAAAAAGTGCCTGATAATTGGTTATTAATATAATAGAAAAATAATCATTTCTCTTACTTAGGACATCTGTTTTCTTAGCAAACAGTTTAAAATATTGGTCTATGCCCAATTTCTGCCAGACTGCTTTCTAGCTTTTCCAACTGTTTCATTTTTTTATATGTTGAATATGAAATTATAATGGAACAGTAAGGTGAAGATGTCCTGGAAAAAATTGGTAATGTGAACTTGGAGCTTAGGAAAAAGATGAGAATGGATAGATGTAGATTTAAGAATTGACTGAGCCTATCAGGGCTGATGAGATTACAGAGAGAGAGAGAGAGAGAGAGAGAGAGAGAGAGAGAGAGGATAAGAAGAGGAGAGGAGAGAAAAAGAGAAAAGGGAAGAGGATCTAGGCTAATAAAACTCTCAGACCCAAGAGTTCTAAATCTTTCTTTTAAAAAAATTATCTAGTTTAAACACATATATAGTTGTGATTTCATCAGATCCCATGAGTTTAATTGTCATTGCTATGCAGATGATACACATCTGCATATATTAAGTTCATATTTCTCCTCTGAGCTTCAATTGAAAGTAATTACTTACATCCTGGACATTTCAAATGGGATGTCTGAAGGCATCTTCAACTTCAAATTATTATTTATTATCTTTCACCTTCACCTCACCCACCTTCCAAACTTCCCTATTTCTTTTGAAGGTGCCATCATTTTTCCAGTTTCCCAGGTTTATGACCTCAGCATCATTCTGGACTCCTCACACTCTCTTATCCTCATATCCAATTAGTTGTCAATTCTTTCCAATTCAATAACATTTCTCACATTGGTTCCCTTTTCTTTAATGACATAGTCACCACTTTGGTACATTATGTTTTGTCTTCATAATTGTAATTATCTCCTAATTGGACTCTGCCTCAATTCTCTTCTGTATTCTAATCTATCCTCACAGCTATCAGAATCATACCACACTGAGTTGGGTATAGAAACCTATCTTGTTGTATAGGGAAGTAGGAGGAGAAAGGAATAAAAGAAGGAATGATAAAAGGGAAGGTGGATTAAAGGAGGCAATGGTGTGAAGCAAAACAGATTTTTTAGGAGGGACAGGCAAAACTAGTGAGAGAGAAGAAAAAACAGGGGAAAATAGAATGGATAGAAATGCACAATTAGAAATCGTAACTGTGAATGTTAATGACATCAACTCACCCATAAAATAAATAGTAAAATGGATTAAAAACCAAAGTCTAACAGTGTGTTCATTATAAGAAATAAATGTGAAACAGAGAAACACATAGGATAAAAACAAGGGGATGGAATAGAATCTATTATGTTTCAGCTGAGGTTAAAAAAAAGTAGAGATCTCAGTCATGATTTCAGACAAAGCAAAAACAAAAATAGAATTAATTGAAAGAGATAACGAGGAAAACAACATTTTCCTAAAAAGTATAATATGAAATTTGAATAATGTATAATAATATCAATGTTGTTGAGTCATTTCAGCCATGTGTAACAATTTGTGACCCTATTTGGGGTTTTATTGGCAAAGATACTGGAGTGTCTTGACATTTCCTTCTCCAGCTCATTTTATAAATGAGGAACTAAGGCCAGCAGCGATAAATGACTTATCGTTATTCACACAGCTTGTAAGTGTCTGAGGCCAGATTCAAACTCATTAGGAGGAACCTTCTTGATTCCAGATCTGGTACTCTATCCACTGCACCACTTACCTGCCCTAATATCAATATTAAACATATATGCACAAAATGGCAAGCATCCAAATGCTTAAAGGGAAAGTGAAATGACTTACAAGAGGAAATAGAAAGTAAAGCTATATTAATGAAGGACCACAACTTTTTTCAATTAGAACTAGATGAATCGAACCATTTTGTTGTTTGTTCTTCATTTCAAAGAGAACCAATGATGTCATTGGGTAATATTTTAACTTGTGCATGAATTAGATTTCAGTGAATCAGAGTTGCATAAAGTCATTAGCCTTACTCTCTCTTCCAGAGTTACTGAAGTCCAGAGGCCAAATAAAAGAAAAGATGACTGGCAATGGCCTGTTATGTAATGGATGACCTCATACCAGAGGTGCTAGTCCTTTCTGAACACCCCATATTCCCCAAATCTAGCCATAAAATAAACAAGTAGGAAGGTAAGGAGATGAATAGAATTTTAGAAACTAGAGATGACAGACCTCTGAAGAAAATTGAATGGGAATAGAAAGGAATATACCTTTTTCTTTACTATACATGGCACATTCATAAAAATTGACCATGTATAAGAACATAAAATTTCACAATCACATGCAGATATTAAATGCATCCTATTTGGACCATAATGTAACAAAAATACATTCAATAAAGGGCTGTGGAAACATAAATTAAAAATTAATTTGAAACTGAATGATCTAATCCTAAAGAATGAGTGGTTCAAAGGACAAGTCATAGAAACGATAAATAATTTTATTAATGAGGACAACAATGATACAACATATCAAAACTTATGGTATGCAACCAAAGTAGTACTTAAGGGAAAATTTATATCTCTAAATGCTTACTTACATCTATAAAACAGAGAAATATTAGCTCAATTAATTGGGCATATAATAAAAAAGGAAAAAAAACAAATTAAAAATCCTTAATTAAATGCCAAATTGGAAATAATGAAAATCAAAGGTGAGATTAATAAAACTGAAAGAAGAAAATCATTGAACTAATAAATAAAACTAGGAGATGGATTTATGAAAAACACAATAAAACAAATAAGTTGTTTTAAAAGTATCAGAAATGAAAGGATGAATTCACCACTAATGAAGATGAAATTAAAGTAATTATTAAGAATTCTTTTGCCTTATTACATGCCAATAAATGTCATGATCTAAATGAAATTGCCCATATTAACAAGAGAGCTTCTTCTTAGAAAAAGAAACTGAATAAAATAGAAATGAGCTCTCTATGAAAAAAACAGGAGCAGATGGATTCACAAGATAATTCTGTCCAAAACTTAAAGGACAATTAATTTCTGAATCACACAAACTATTTGGAAAAACAGGCAAAAGAGTCTTATCAAATTCCTTTTATGCAAATAGGGTGTTGCTATCTTAAACAGGACAAGCAAAAATTGAGAAAGAAAACTATAAACCAATTTCCCTAATGAATATAGATTCAACAATTTTAAATAGATACTAGCCACAGCAATATATCTCAAAGATCAGGCAGTTAGGTGGTACAGTGAATTAGGACAATGAGGTAGCACAGTGGATAGAGGGCTGGATATGGAGTTAGGAACACTTCCCTTTGTAATTTTAAATCTGGTCTCAGACATTTAGTAGCTGTGTGACCTTGGTAAGGCACTTAACCTGGTTGGTCTCAGTTTCCTAATCACTCCAGTATCTTTGCATGAAAACCCCAAATAAGATCATGAGGATTCAGAGATGACTGAAAAATGACTCAACAATATTAATCATAAAAATCATACATTATGACCAGGGGCAATTTATATCAAGAATATAAGTCTACTTCAACATCAGGGCAACTATCAGCCTAACTGACCACATCAATAACAAAATCATATGATTATCTCAAAAGATGCAGAAAAAGCTTTTGACAAAATACAATACTCATTCCTATTAAAAGTACTAAAAAGCTATTTTTAAGTGAGCTTTCTTTAAAATAAATAGCATCTATCTATAACTATCATCAAGTAGTATCTGTAAGGAGGATAAGCTAGAATACTTTCTAATAAAAGCAGGGGAGAAGCAAGGATGCTCATCATTATCACCACTTTTATTCAATATTGTATTGGATATAGCTAGCTATAACAATAAGAAAAAGAAACTGAAGGCATTAGGATATGCAGTGAGGAAACAAAATAATGAATTTTTGTATATGATATGATGGCATACTGAGAGAATCCTAGAGAATCAACCAAATAACTAATTGAAATAACAGTTTTAGCAAAGTTGCAAAACATAAAATAAATCCACACAATTCATCAGCAATTTTATTTATTACCCACAAAGTCAAGCACGAAGAGATAGAGAAATTCCATTTAGAACAATGCAGAAAATATAAAATCCTTGTGAGCCTCCCTGCCAAGACAAACACAGGCAGGATATGAGCACAATTACAAAACATTCTTCACATAAATAAAGATAAATCTAAATAATTGGAGAAATATTAATTGGTCATGAATAGTCCTAGGCAACACGATAAAACCTACAATTCTACCTAATTCACTTATTCAGTTGTATACCAATAAATACCAAAGAATTATTTTATAGAGTTAAGAAAAAATAAGATTCATTTGAAAAAAAGAAAAATTCAAAAATGTCAAGGGAATCAATGAAAAACAATGTGAAAGAATGCAGCCTAGCTATGGAACTGTATACAAAGTTGTTCTCATGAAAACAATCTGGTACTGGCTAATAAATAGAATGGTAGATCAGTGGAATAGGTTTGTCATATACTACATGGTAGTAAATGTTCATGGTAATCTAGAGTTTGATAAACCCCAAATTCCAAGCTTTGGGGTAATAACTCACTATTTGACAAAAAATATTGGAAAGACTGGAAAACAGTTTGGCAGAAACTAAGTATAGACCAAAATCTCACAACATATTCTGAGATAGGGTCAGAATATGTACATGATTTAGATATAAAGGATAACAGCATGAGAAGTTCGGGGAACAAGGAATAGTTTATCTGCCAGATTAAGGATAAGGGATGAATTTATGACTAAAAAAAGACAGAAAGTATTACAGGATGTAAAATGGATAATTATGATTACATCAAATTAAGAAAAGTTTTGCATATTAAAAACCCCAGTGCAACCGATTGAAAGGGAATGAGGAAACTGGGCAGGGGGATTTACAGCAAGTTTCTCTGATAAAGACCTCAGTTTTCAAATATGTAGGAAACTGATTCAAATCTATAAAAATATAATCCATATACCCCAACTGATAAATTGTACATATACATGCAGTTTCCAGAAGGAGAAATCAGAGCTATATATAAGCATATCAAAAATATGCTCTAAATCACTATTGATTAGAGAAATTCAAATTAAAACAATTCTGAGGTACCACTTCACATATATCAGATTGGCTAATATGAAAGAAAAGGAAAATGACAAATGTTGGAGGGGATATGAAACATCAGTACAGTACAGTGCAGTAATAAACTGATGGAGTCAGAAACTGATCCAACCATTCTGGAGAGCCACTTGGAACTATGCCCAAAGGACTTTCAAATTATGCATACCCTTTGATCCAGCAATAAATATCACTACTAGATCTGTATCCCAGAGATTTTTTTAAAAAATAAAAGGATTTATATGTACAAAAGTATTTAAAGCAGCTCTTTTCATTGTGGTGAAGAATTGGAAACTGAAGGAATGATCGTCAATCGACATGTGGCTAAACAAATCGTGGTGTATGATTACAATGAAATACTATTGTGCTATAAGAAATGTTGAGTAGGATGCTTTCAGAAAAATCTGGAAAAACTTATGTGAACTGAAGCAAAGTGAAACAAGCAGAACTTGGAAAACATACACAGCAACAGCAATATTTCAAGGATATTACAATGTGACAGATTTGGTTATTCTAATCTAGAAAATTATCCAAGACAATTATCCAAAGGACCTATGGGAAAAAATTCCATTTCCAGAGATAGAACTGCCATACTCTGAGTGCAGATTAATGCATATTTTTCTTAGGTTTTGTCTCTGTGCTTTCTTTTGCAACATGGCTAAAGAAGAAATATGTTTTGCATGGATTCACATGTATAATTGATATCAAATTGCCTTCTTTCTCAAAGAGAAATTGAAGCAGGGAGGGAAAAATTTGAACTTGAAATTAAAATCATTTTATATGTAAATGAGGAAACTCATTACTTAAATAATAACAGAACAAAAGAAAAGATAAACTCAAATACTACTTCTTTGAAAGTCTTTCCTAATTTCTTGATTTCCTCAACTTTGTGTCCTGTTTCTCATTATCTTTTAACTTTTCTTTTGTGTTTATGCTGTTTATTCTTATATGTATTTGTACGTGTTTTCTCCTGCATTAGAATGTGTATATACATCATATATTTATATATGTATGTATTGTTGCATATACCTACCTATATACATACATACATGCACACCTGTGATAGAAACTACCCTATGGAACATGTGTAAGTATGTAGGCATGGGCAGACTGGTTCCTATTACTCTCTGGGAGAGTTGTGCGAGTGCTGAACAGATATTTCTCATTGACTGGGGCTGTACTGTCCATGTAGCTGCTCAAAGTCCATAACTCTGGACATTCATCTCCTACAAAAAAAGTACAGTTATGAGAGTAACGTCCTGTTGGATAATCAACATCTAATTCAGTGACTCTTTACCTCTCAAAGTAATTGGATAGCCTTTGAAACTGAAACTGCCCACTGTTTAGTTACCTACATTAAGGAAAAGAAATGCAAAGTGAAAAAGACACCTAGGAACTTGATATCTAGTTTCAAGCTCCCCTAGAAAAGCACCATTCTGAGAAGAGGAAGGAAAGGAAACCAATTCCCCATTCTTGTTAGAAGTCCAAGGGAGAACAAGGAGATTGTGTTGAAAAAGAAAGCCCCAAACTGTCACCCTGCTTTCCTTATGCATAGCATATAGCAATTCCTGATTTATTTATCTTCTTTAGCATAGCTCTCTGTTGTCACAGGCTCTAATGGACCACTCAAGAATCTCAGACCTTGTACACCTTTCAGAAAGGGGACAAAGCACATGGGTCCCTCTTCGCAGAAGCAGTGTTCATTCCCAGCTCCATAGGAAATGCTTATGAGGTAATGGTCACTACTTTAAGAACCAGTGGCCTCCTTTCCTGGGCCCATATTCTTCCCCCAATTCTATACTAGTGTCTTTCAATTAGAATAACATTCTCTTCAAAAGTGAATCTAATCTGTGCATTATCATGTTCTCCATAATTGTATCAAAAGGTAGTACTGTCTTTCTGGTTTTCTGCTAATGGTTATATTTATATGTCTGGTTGACTTAGTTTCCATTCCCTTGTTCTATTACATTCTGGGTGAAATACTATCATTGGCTATATACAGTAATTTTGGGGTATGGTCCCAAATTGCTTTCCAGAAGGATTGTAACAATTCACAACTTCACCAATCAATTGCATGAAAACAGAATCAAGTGCCTTTGCCCCTACAGCCCTTTTAATATTTGTGATTTTCCTTTTTTTTGAGGGGTCAATCTTGTCAATTTTAAGGGTGTGAGGTAGAACATCAGGGTTGCTTTAAGTTGCAATTTTTTAAAATGCAGTTATAGATTGTATATCTTTTCTCTTGTACACTTTGTTCGCAAATGACTCTCATTTTTATAAAATTCAGTCAATTGCCTATATATCTTGGAAAGTGGATCCTTATTAGAGAAATTTACTGTAAAGATTTTTTCTCTCCCTAATTTACTTTCTCTTCTATTTTTACTTGTATTGAAATTGTGCAAAAACTTTTAAATCTCATGTAATCAAAAATATCTATCCATTCCTCTTTGCTCCATGAGAACCCTCCCTCTATAAACTCAAGTCAATAAACATTTATGAAGCACCTATCATGTGCCAGGCACTGTATTAAGACCTGGGGAAACAAAAACAAACTGAAAAAAAGAAAGATAGCTCCTACCCTCAATAAGCTTGCAGTTAATGGGGGAAAACAGTACACAAAAGTAAAAAGAGGAACTAGTCTCTCCAAGTGAACCCATTTCTCCATCACCAGATAATACAAACCTCCCACAGTAACCAAAGTCTGCTCTCCCCTTCTTCTTCCACTCCCCTTGCTTAAAATTCATTATAGTTTTCCTCTTTCTGGTTGGTGCAAATTCTCTCAGACTACATGTAATGTTAATATAAGGTTAATGGTGGGTAGGGGAAAGAGTTAAAGATCTTCCCCTTCCATTAATAGGTCTCAGATAGATTTGTTAATTTCTGATGAGGCAATGGGTCACCTAGGGTCATGCCTTCCAGCTCTGAAAGGTGTATATATGCTTTGAGGTATGGTTTTTCTTTGGGACTTACTTTTTGGAAGAAGGTTAGAGTACCAGATGAGACTCTGGGTAGCTGTTAAGGAGACTCCCAGCTTTGAAAACCTAAATGTTGGTGTTTCTCTCTCTGGTAATGATGTATGTATTGTCTATGATCAGATAGTTGGAAGCCCTGCCTGTTGGTCTTTCTGTTTGTAATTTCTGCTTGTATTTTCTCTGAAGTTCAGGGTGCTGACTTTTCCACCCGAACTAAGTGGATGATATATATACTTGATTAAAGTCGATTGGTGACCCCCTCAAAAGTTGTTTTCCTTTCAGAATAACAGATCTGAGAACCTGTACAGCAGGCCTTCTTGTATATGCTGGAATCCTTGCTGTTACACAATGAATCCCAGGATTCCCAGTTAGGGTTTCAAACTTTTGAATTAGTCTGATTAATGGGCTAATTTATGATTTTTTTTAAAAGACTGTAATATCAATGACACATCTTACTTACTTATAATGGAAAGAAAAAAAACCAGACCTCTGATCCATGATTACAAACCTCAGACTCTGAAACTTTACAAACTTGATGATATTTAAAAGAGAGAGAAAAAGAGAGGGAGAGAGACACACACAGACAGAAAGAGACAGAGACCAAGAGAGACAGAGAGAGACAAACACAAAGAGGGAAAGAGATCCTTGACATCATAAGAAGATAAAACTGATTATGAACATCACATACATCCTATTACATGGTAGCCTGAAAATTGGTTGTGATTCATGAATGTAAAAATACATTTGATTTTACTTTGAAAATTAATTCTAAAAATAAAATTGAATCTCTGTTGTTAGTATTAGAAATCTGTCAACCAGGTGATGTTAGTATTAGAAATCTGTCAACTAGGTGATGTTTAATAAGTAGAATTTTTTTAATCACAAAAAAAGACTTTTCAAAGGAATGAAAACTGAGATATCTCTAGGGGGACCACAAACATTGCATCTCATAAACTGCTCTTAAATAGTACTCATGGAGACTAGTATTTTCAGTGTTCCATTACTATAACAAAGTCATGATGACAATAATGTCACTTATTAATATACCTCATCAGTCATCAGAATGAAGTATATTAAGGTGACAACTATAAATAGCATTATGTGTTTATATAAATCTGTATATATAACTGAACAAATTTAGGGACTGATTCAGCATGTGGTTTCACTTTAGCAGTGAGATATATATTTTTTGAAATGACATTTCTTTTTTTATTGCTTAATTTTAAATATATGTATAATTTATTTATTTTTCAGTTTTTAACACTCACTTCCACAAGAATTTGATTTCAAAATTTTCTCCCATCTCCCCCACCCCCCACTCCAGGACTGGGGCCAGACTGCTCTCTTTTCTGATTCAGATGAAAGAGCTTTCTTACTGACTTTGACACATGACAGCATGTACGCCGACTACCCCTTCCTCCAGTCTGTCCTCCCTTCTATTTCCCGCCCTTCTTCCATTTCCTTCCCTTCTATTTTCCTGTAGGGAAAATAGATTTCTATACTCCATTGCCTGTATATCCTAATTTCCAATTGCATGCTAAAACAATTCTAAACATTCGTTCTTAAAGCTTTGAGTTCCATATTCTCTCCCTCCCTCCCCACTCACCCTCATTGAGAAAATAAGCAATTCAATATATGTCATACATGTGTAACAATGCAAAATACTTCCATGGCAGTTACATTGTAAGAGCCTAACCACATTTCCCTCTGTCCTATTCTGCCCTACATTTATTACATTCCCTTCCTTGACTTGTCCTCCCATGATACTGTTTGCTTCTAATTATCCCTTTCCCCAATTTGCTGTTGATTCTATTATCTTCCCTCTCCTATCTCCTTCCCGCTTGCCTTCCTGTAGGGTAAAATAGATTTCCATATCCAATTGAATGAGTTTTATCCCTCCTTAAGCCAAATCCTATGAGAGTTAGGCTTAATTATTTCCTTTCATCTAGCCCCTCTTCCACTCCAGTGTAAAAGCTCTTTCTTCCCTCTTTTGTGTGAAATGATTAGCTACATTCTACCTCTCCCTTTCTCTTATTCCTAGGACATTCCATTCAAAAGTAAATTTTATTTATTTTATTTTTTTAGGTATTCTCTCTTCATATTCAGCTCACTCTGTGCCCTCTATGTATACAACTACCCTAATACTGAAAAAGGTCTCATGAGTTACAAATGACATCTTTCCATATAGGAATGTAAACAGTTCAACTTTAAGGAGTTCCTAAAGGCTTCTCTTTTCCTGCTTACCTTTCATGTTTCTCTTGATTCCTCTATTTGAAAGTCACATTTTCTATTCAGCTCTGATATTTTCAACAAGAATGCTGGAAGTCCTCTATTTTATTGAAATTCCATTTTTCCTCCTGAAATATTATACCATCAGGTGATTCTTGGTTTTGACCCTATCTCCTTTGAGGTCTGGAATATATTCCAATTTTTTTCGATGCCTTAGTATAGAAGCTGACAAATTCTGTATTATCCTATTGTATTTCCATAATACTTGAATTGTTCCTTTCTGGCTGCTTGCAATATTTTCTCCTTGACTTGGGAACTCTCGAATTTGGCTGCAATATTGCTAGGAGTTTTCCTTTTGGGATCTCTTTTAGGAGGTAATCAGTGAATTCTTTCCATTTCTATTTTACTCTTTGGTTCTAGAATATCAGAGCAGTTTTCCTTGATAATTTCTTGGAAGATGACATGTAAGCTCTTTTCTTGATCATGGTTTTCAGGCAGACCAATAATTTTTAAATTATTTCTCCTGCATTTGTTTTCCAGGTCAGTTGTTTCTCCAGTGAAATATTTCACTTTGTTTTCTATTTTTTCATTCTTTTGGTTTTGTTTTATAGTTTCTTGGTTTCTCATAAACTCATTAGCTTCCATCTGCTCTATTGTAATTTTTAAAAAACTGTTTTCTTCAATGAACTTTTGAACCTCCTTTTCCATTTGGCTAATTCTGCTTTTTAAATCATTCTTCTCCTCATTGGCTTTTTAGGCCTCTTTTGCCACGTGGGTTAGTCTATTTTTGAAGGTGTTATTTTCTGCAGCATTTTTTGGGGTCTCCTTTAGCAAGTTATTGACTCAGTTTTCATGATTTTCTTGCATCGCTCTCATTTCACTTCCCTATTTTTCTTCCAGTTCTCTTACTTGGTTTTCAAAATCCATTTTGAGCTCTTTCATGGCCTGAGACCATTGAATAGATTTTTTTTGGAGGTTTTGGATTTAGAAGCTTTGACTTTGATGTCTTCCTCTGATGGTATGCTTTGTTCTTCCTCATCTGAAAGGATGGAAGAAAATATCTTTTCACCAAGAAAGCAATCTATAGTCTTATTTTTCCCCCTTTTTTGGTCATTTTCCCAGTAAATTACTTGAATTTTGAGTCCTTTGTCAAGTGGAGGTTATACTCTAGGAACCTGTAAGTTCTCAGTTCCTCCAAGGTGGCACAGTCAAAAGAGAGGAGTTTACTCCTCTCCAAGCCTGCTCTTTGGTCTGTGAACAACCATAAACACTCTTTTCTGCCCAGTATCTGCGAGTAGGGATTCCCTCTCCACAGTCACCACTAGCTGCACCATGCCAGCTGGGTGAGAGGGGAGCAGGGTCCCCCCAGCATTGACCCCAAGTGATGGCAGAGGTGGTGGCGGCAGCAGAAGGCAGCAGCTATGGTGGCTGCAGAAGCAGCCTGGGTCCATTTTTCAAGCTGCTCAGTTTAAAGTCTCTGGGAGAATTGAGCAGGGGATCTGAATCTCAGCCCTCAATGGCTGCCTCACCCCCCACCCAAAGACCCTGGAGGAATTGATCAGCTGATGTGAATCTCAGCCCTAAGTACAGTCCTGGGGGCAGGAGGAGCACTAGGACCCTCCTCTTGACAAAGAATTCAGAAGTGAAGTAAATGACTTTGAAAATTCCCCAAAAAGGTAAAAAAAAATAAGACCATGGAAAGTTACTTTCTTGGTGAACAGATATCTCCTTCCATCTTTTTGGATAAGGAAGAACTATGCATACTGTCAGAGGAAGTCAAGGCTTCTGCCTCCAGTACCTCCAAAATGAATATGAAATTGGCTCAGGTCATAGAAGTACTTGAAAAGCGAGTCGACAGCTTGCTAAAGGAGAACCAAAAAAATTGTGAGGAAAATAACACCTTTAAAAATAGACTAACTCAAATGGAAAAAGAGGTCCAAAAAGCCATGAGGAGAAGAAGACGTTAAAAAGCAGAATTAATCAAGTGGAAAAGGAGATTCAAAAGCTCAATGAATAAAATAGTTCTTTCAAAATGAGAGTGGAGTTCAGAGAAGCTAATGACTGTATGATAAGCCAAGAAGTTACAAAATAAAACCAAAAGACTGAAAAAATAGAAGATAATGTGAAACATCTCATTGGAAAAACTACTGACTTGGAAAATAGATCCCAGAGAGACAATTTTAAAATTATGGGACTGCCTGAAAGCCATGATCAAAAAAGAACCTAGACATTATCTTTTATGAAATTATCAAGGAAAAATGCCCTGATATTCTAGAACCAGAGAGCAAAATAAATGTTTAAAGAATCCACTGATTACCTCCTGAAAAAGACCCCAAAAGATTCCTAAATATTGTGGCCAAATTTCAAAGTTCCCAGGTCAAGGAGAAAATATTACAAGCAGCTAAAAAGAAACAATTCGAGTATTGTGGAAATACAATCAGGATAACACAGGATCTGGCAGCTTCTACATTAAGGGATCCAAGGGCTTGGAATAGGATATTCCAGAATTCAAAGGAACTGGGGTTAAAACTGAGAATCACCTACCCAGCAAAACTGAGAACAATACTTCAGGGGAAAAATGATTATTCAGTGAAATAAGGGAATTTCAAGCATTCTTAATGAAAAGACCAGCACTGAAAAGAAAATTTGACTTTCAAACACAAGAATCAAGGAAGCATGAAAAGGTAAACAGGAAAGTGAAATCATTAAGGACTTTCTAAAGCTGAACTGTTCCTACATAGAAAGATAATATTTGTAACTCTTGAGACTTTTCTCAATATTTGGGTAAGTGGAGGGATCACACACACACACACACACACACACACACACACACACAGTACAGGTTAAATTGAATCAGAAGAGATGATATCCATAAAAAAATAAAATAAAATTAAGGGGTGAGAGAGGAAAATACTGAGAGGAGAAAGTGAGAAATGGAATGGTGTAGACTATAACTCATAAAAGAGGCAAGAAAAATCTCTTTCAATGGAGGAGAAAAGGGAGGAGGTGAGAGGGGAAAAGTGAAGCTTACCCTCTTCACATATGGCTTCACATATTCCCTTAAGGAGGGAATAACATGCTCACTAAATTTGGTATGAAAATCTGTCTTACACTCCAGGAAAGTAAGGGAGAAGGGGACAAGTGAGGTGAGGGGGATGATAGAAGGGAGGGCAAATGGGAGAAGGGAGTAACTAGAAATAAACACTTTTGGTAAGGGACAAGGTCAAGTGAGAGAACAGGAAAAAAAGGAGGGACAGGGTAGGATGGAGGGCAATATATTTAGCCTTACACAACATTACTATTATGGAAGTCTTTTGCAAGACACATATATAGCCTATATTGAATTGCTTGCCTTCTCAGTGGGGATGGGTTGGGGAGGGAGAGAGGGAGAGAAGTTGGAATTCAGAGTATTAGAAATGAATGTTGAGAATTGTTATCGCATATAACTGGGAAATAAGAAATGCAGGTAATGAGTTATGGAAATTTACCTGACCCTACAAGAAAAGAGAGAAGATGGGGATAAGGGAAGGATGTGATGTGATAGAAGGAAGGGCACATTGAGGGAAAGAGTAATCAGAATGCAACGTGTTCTGGGGTGCTAGAAGAGGAGAGATGGGGAGAAAAATTGGAACTCAAAATTTTGTGGAAATGAATGTCAAAATCTAAAAATAAATAAATAAAACTATTACCAAAAAGAAATATTATAAAGAAAAAAAGCCAAAAAAACAAAAATAAAGGTTTTCTAGTTCAAAATGCAATTACTCAATTACTTAATTTCTCAAAAACACATTTTATACAAGGACATTAAATTCAGAGTCATATATATGTAAATCTTATAATTCACCTCTAGGATTTTCAAAATTGTGTTGCATTAGAATTTTGTTAAAATGCATACACCTCAAGAATCATATTTCTAATATGGGGAATCTAGTGAAAATTTGGGCTTTGAATCCACAAAGGAAGGAGAGAAATGTTTTGAATAGCTCTTATTTCCATGCCCTTTCTTTCTAGTTCTTAGAATTTTTGTCTTTTTCTAAAGAACAGGTAATTAGATATTTCTTGTCCACTCAAACTTGTCCTCGTTTTAGATAGTTGAGATGTTTGAGATAGGAAAGATGAGTCAAATTAAAGATAATTTCTGCTTGATGCTAGAACTGAAAAGGTATTTTACGTATCTTCTCTCCCGCTCCACTAATTCAATTCATTAGGTATTTATTAGTGTGCACTAGTTTCTAGCAATGCAAATAGCAGTCAGTGAGGTCTTTTCTTATTGACTAGGACAATATCTGATAAAATGTCCAAATTTTTAGCAAAGACAATAGAAATTAAGACAAAAGTGAGGTCATTCAGAATTGGAGTGGTCAAGGAAGTCTTCATGTAGGATATGTGACTTGAGATTGGGAAAGTCTTGTAATATGAGTGACAAGTAAAATGTGCAGGTAAAATCCATTCTTTACAAGGACTATTGGATACATATGGCTACCAAGAAAATTAATGCCTTTTCCATCACACATGTACTTATGTTGAAATAAAGAACCTTTGCTTCAAGACCAGTGCTGTAGCAAAGAACATCATTTGAAGACATTTAATGAGGGTTTGAACATGAGTCATATGTGGTTTTAATTACTAAGAGCATTTAATGTGGAGTAAGAAGACCTGGATTCATGAATGTATCAGCTGATGACTTTGCCCTAGCCATCCTAATGTTGGTGAGTTTCGTTTTCTCCTCTTTATATTAAGGATAAATAATATACACATTCAGATGAGTCTTATGCCAAACTTTTTCTTGGCTTGTTTGACCCACCAACCCCTTACTGGCTTTTGCTATTTTATGAGGCAATATTTATCATTATATTTTTTGATCTTCTCTTATATTATTGACCTTGGCTGCTACATCTATCTACTTGGCAAGTAGATGAATGTTTGATAGATGATTTTTTTTCTTCTTCTTCTTCTGCTAACTTTTATATCAGTTAAATTCTAAGAAATGATGATAATCAGAATCAATGTTTACTTTTATCTATTTTTCCATTTTAATATATTGAGTTAGAACTGTTGAAATTGCATGAAAGATCTTTTCATCTTTATCTTTCTAATTTATTGATTTTGAACTTTGTTCTAACTGATCAGTAGTCTGTATAAATATAATTTTTTCTGAAATGACTCCAGTAACCAACAATTTCCTGCCTGTTAAGATTTAGCCAGTGGATTTACTCAGAGCAACATCACTTACTCTCCTATGGATCCAAGATGTCCCAGGAACCTTAGCATCACTTATTCCTACATGTCTCTCAGCATGGGAAAGAGGAAATCATTTTGCAATGAACAAAAAAACTAGGACCATCCCAAAGCTCTACTGCCTTAATTAACATGAATATTTGATTATTAATGCTACATAGAATCAACTTGTAATGAACTCCACCATAATAATCCCTGATGTCAAACATCTGATTGGTTGTAGATTTGATGTAGTATCTGTACTGTCAGTCTGTCAGATGTGAAGTATTGGTCTTTCATGTAAGTGAATGACAGAGATAGGACTAAGGGCTTAGTGGAGTAGAAATGGGAACCCAAAAGTTTCTATCCAGAAGAAGAGAAGAGACAGAGTGAGTGAGAGAGAGACAGACAGAGACAGAAAGAGAGACATGGAGAGAGACAGAAAGAGACAGAGAGGCACACACACAGGACAGACACACACAGACACACAGAGAGATAGATAGAGACAGAGAGACAAAGAGACAGACAAGCAGTCTTATCAGACGTGTTTTTTAGACTCCTGCTTACTATTTCCAGGCAAGTCAGGTCAAAGGCTAGAATGTAGGCCAGAACAGGTGTGTCTTAAGAAAGGGGGCAAAGTTGCATCTTCTACATTCAGAGTTCTACCACATATGAAGGTCATTAATGTATTTCTACATTTCCAAAGAAGGAATCAGTTTGGAATCCAAGTAGCCCTTCCTTGTTCATAAAAGAAATCTACCTCACCAATCCAAACAAGTGAAAGGTAATGGTGACAATTGTCATTTAGAGGCAATATAATTTTATTTTATTTTTTTCTTTAAACTTAACCATAGGATTTATTGATAAACAAGCCACTGGGGATACAAATGTATCACCTCTGTATACCAACTCTGTGCACCAGAGTTAGATGGTTTGCTGGAAAGACAGCCATATATAGATAGAGATGACTCTTTGACTGAGAGAGACCTTAGAATCAAAACTGGACTTTAAGAGAGGTGATCTTCACAGGCAAATACAAACTTTGGAATGTCTACAGGGACCTTCAGAGCTGCAGACTTGCAGCAGAAGCTGGCCCCTATCACGTTCCTTGATTTTCAGTGCTTTCAACGCTAAAGACTACTGCGAGTGGACTTCTTTCCGGGTACATTGTTTTCTCTGTATACTCCTCTGTATAACTTCTGTTTGCTGTTTTGCCTAAATATATGGGTTTATTTGCTATTAGTTATTGGTTATGAACTTTTGTCTAACCAGTGTTTGATGGGCCATATTAAGCTAGGTGTTAGCTTACTTATGAAAGTCCTCAGGGATAACACCTTTTAGTCTGCACCTGTTGACTTACAAATATTTGAGGTGCAGTGGATACACATATACATATACAAAAAGGATCTCTACCCCGAAGACATGGAGATAGAAATAGCTGTAATGACGAAAAAATCTATCAACACAGCCCTACCTCCACTCTAATTGAGTCTACCTTGATTCAAAAGATGTCTGGGGTGTACTTAGCCCTGACTAATGCATTTCACAAAAGATCTCTCTCCCCCCAGCTCTTCCAAGTATAAACAGGGTGATCAATCCCTCCCCACAGTTGCCCCTCAGACTGAACCTGTTGATCCCAACAAGGGCTGGGTTTTTTAGCACTGACACATACTGCTTTGCTTCTGAGAAACCAGAGCTGACAGCTAAGAGGCAAAGTGACTAGCACATATATCACTGATCCTTTTTGTATGGCAATATAATTTTAAAAAAATTATTCAGGAAATTGTTTTTAACTTATCTCCTAGAAGGAAAGATGCTAATAATATGCTAGTTTATTAAAAAAAAAATAAAGATTAGGTTGAACCATCAAATTTCTTGCAACTACTTCTAGCTCTTAAATCCACAATATTATGTGTAGTGGGTGATCAAAGGAACTCCTAATCTCAAGCACCTTTGATGGAGCTGAGCATCAATGACTGTGCTCTATAAGGAAGGGCTTGTACTCTTTCTCATCTCCAAATGACTTCCATTTTGGGGTCATGTAAGAATTTTACTGGTCACTTTCTGTGGAGATGTGTCAAATGTATTTGATAACTGATCAAGGAAAAGACTGTGCCCTCAGTAAATTTGCTTTAGAAAAGATCCACCTTTCCGTATTTTGAGGTGATATTTTAGTTGTGATGCTGCCAAGGCTGTATGCCCCTTAGGCTTCTAAGAGGTGGCAAGAGCACTTCTGACCCTTTTGCTCTCTGGAAGCAACAATGATTGCATCAACATGACAGCAGGACTATGTGCTTTCTGAGGTGAACCTAAGACTGGTCTCATTGAGTGTTTTCATCCCTGAGCCCATATTAGGAATAGCAATCCTGGGAAATAGATGCTTCTGGTGTTGCAGTTTGAGTGGGGTTCAGGGATCCCCCAAGGACTGGAATACTGGATAGGGTCATCTGGAATGAACTGACAGATTCAAGCATTCTTTAAGTCAAGGTGTCAAAGGTTTATTTTTATACTTTTCAGGGAACAAAAGTTCTCAAGGAACCTTCTACCTTAAAAGGGTAAGGTTAAAGTTTATGTAGGAAAAGCTATAGTAAACATGTGATGCCTATGCTAGTTAGGTGAATCAGGGTGGGATTAGGAAGTAATTAAGGAGTGGTCAGTTCTTAGAGGAACATGCACTTTTTAATCTATTGAATAGGTACTTTACCCAGAGTTCACCAGGACAAGCCCAAGGGAAGGTGGGGCACAGGAAGGTGTGGTTTTTAGGTGTGCTACATCAATAAGTTAACTAGCAGTCAGGACCAACTTAGCTTTGCCCAATCTGCCACCCATCAATGTCTTGTTTGACAATCTAGATGTAGGGAGTATACTTATGTCTAAAGCCTAGGATACACATAATGAGGAGTGCAGGATGAATATAACGAGGTAGGGAGTTGGTATAGATAGTCCAGTGAGTACTGAATATCTTTATGAGCCAGTACAAAGCCTGTTCAAACTACTAATTCCTACAGGCATAGTTTGTGACTATACCAGAGAGAAAGATAAATGTTTTGCTAGGGCCTACTCATGAGTAATTGCTAAGCATAGTGTCCTTGGACTGGAGAAGCTTCCAGGGCTTTGAGGCAAGGGAGAAACATGATCTTGGAAGTGGGGTCAAGCACAGGCCCTCACGCTAGTGATGGGATCACTAGCACTGACAATAATCTCTGTTCCCAGCCCCACAAAGTTATCTTTACTTCTCAGGAGAATATAATAAATAATAGGCTATGTTTCATGTTTTAAGTATTTATTACTGTATGTTTATGAGTTGTGTTTTAAGAATTTATTTTGTAGTAGAGGAAAAAAGCAAACAACTGACCCATATCTGATACCTCCCCAATAAATTACTGTTCTAGAGGGAACTTGATTAATCTCTTTTAGGGGATACTCTAGATATCAACAATACTTCAGTTCAAATAGACTGAGTTTGGTCTTTGGAGAGCCTGAACCCAAAGGGAAGAGATCAGGTTTTTCTTATATTCTTTAGCTCATGTCTCCACCTTAGAATGTCAGGGAAAACCTGAGTTTCTTATGGGCTCATTGAACTGGGAGTAACATGATTCCTCCCTATAGCAACTATTTGAAGCTATTATTTTTACCTTTGCCTCTTAGATTTGTTTGACCTGCAATCTTCAGGCAGAAAATACAATTCATTTCCTGTAGCTGAATGTCAAGTTGGTCTTTCAACTGTAATTGTTTCCCATTCTTGCTTCTTTTTCGGCATTGCCTGTAGCCGTGTTTCTGTGAATTCAAGTGTTTTGTCATCCATTCCTGCCTTGACTGGGTAACTCACTATGCAACAGCTGCTTGAAAGAACATGCTACTATCTATCCTTCCAACATAACTGGCCCTAAGGAGTAGTATTGTAATGAAGATCACTTCATTAGTGCCTCTCTGGCTGTATTTTAGACCTTCAGACAATTTGTTGTACAATTCCATATTCAGTAAAATTTATAGGTAGAGCTAATGAAATAACTCAAAATTGGACTATGATGACTGATTTTTTGAAGGCAGAAACTGTCTCTACTCTAGATATTTCTACCTGTGCCTACCATATTTTTCTCACCCTAGTAGGTAGATTGTTAATATTTTTAATAAACAAATAAATGCTTGCTCACATTTATGCCACTTTACAATGAAGTTTTTACACATAAACCCTATGAGATAAGGAAACAAACGTAAATTGAATATCACTGATGTGGAAACAGATTTAGAGAAGTTAAGCTATTTCACTGATGTCACACGCTTATCAGAGTGAGATTGAAGCTATGACCTCTTGATTAGAAGTTTGACATCCTTTCTACCACAGCAGGCTGCCTCTTGAATAAATGAATGACCATGGATGTCAATACTCAGAACTGTATAGGAGGTTATAAAATTGCAGAGTTTAATGAATCTTAATTACAATTGGAGCTTGACACCAGGCATCTGCTATACTCACAAAGAATATTCTGGCCTTTTTGATTTTAGAAT
Source organism: Potorous gilbertii (assembly GCA_028658325.1). Taxonomy (NCBI): domain Eukaryota; kingdom Metazoa; phylum Chordata; class Mammalia; order Diprotodontia; family Potoroidae; genus Potorous; species Potorous gilbertii. The sequence continues at coordinate 130,372,680 of CM053772.1, read as the reverse complement.
CATAAAACCATCAAATCTAATGTATTTAATTGTTAAATACTTAAATTATGTCCAATCTAATGTATATTTAAATAATCACACCCTGTACAACATTTTCAGTATGTTTGCCCTCAGTTTTAACCTAGAGACTTTTAGTGAATAGGAATACAATACTTCTTGAGGCCTTCTATCTTATTTCTACACAGCATCTAATTTGGAGGAAGCTTTTCTTTATCCAGACTAAATATCTCTTTCCAAAACTTCCACTTATTGCTCCTAACTCTATCCTCCAGTGCCAAATAGAGTAATTCTGATTGCCACTCTACATGTTGGCTTCTAAATACTTAAAAACAACTATTGTGACTCTATTCCTCAGTCTTTTCTTCTACTGAACATGCCCCAATCTTTTTTTTAATAATTTATTAATTAATTTTTAGTTTTCAACATTCACTTACCTAAGATTTTGAGTTTTGAATTTTCTCCTCCCCCTCCCAAGACTGCATGCAATATATAGGCTCTACTTATACATTCATATTTAACATATTTTCACATTGGTCATAATGTAAAGAAGAATTAAAGCTTGATGAGAGGAGCCATAAGCAAGAAAAAACAAAACAACAAAAGAAAAGAAGAGCAAATAGTATGCTCCCCTATGTACCCAGACTCCAAAGTTCTTTCTCTGGATGTGGCAACATTTTCCATCATGAGTCTTTTGGAGTTGTCTTAGATCCTTGCATGACTGAGAAGAGCTAAGGCAATCACTGTATGATGTGGCTGTTACTGTGTATGATATTCTTCTGGTTCTGCTCACTTGATTCAGAATCAGTTCATATAAGTCTTTCCAGGTTTTTCTGAAGTCAACCTGCTCATCATTTCTTGTAGCACAATAGTATTCCATGACATTCATATAACATAACTTGTTCAGTCATTCTCCAGTTGATGGACATCCATCCCCTCAATTTCCAATTATTTGTCGCCACAGAAAACCCTGCTATAACTATTTTTGTACATGTGAATCCTTTTTCTATTCTTTTGATCTTTTTGGGATACAGACCTAGAAGTGGTATTGTTGGGTCAAAGAGTATGGTATCTCTTTGTTCAGGTGATCTCCCCACTCCTGAGACGTCTGAATGTGAAATCCCCTCCTTTCTTCCTAGGCTGGGAGGGTTGCCCGCCATGGTGTTTAAATATTGCTGAGGTATATTTCCTCGGCACTCTGATGCCCAGTGTCCCTAATTTTTACATTTTGGACACCGTGTTTTTGGTCTACCGCCAGCTTCTTCCCTGGCTCTGACCTTGCAATCCCTTTTGAAATGACCTGTTTTCCCACAGTGGAAGCACCTTTTTCCTTCCTTTTTATCTGTCTCATTTCTATATTGCCACTTAACGTCTTCCTTTACATGAGCAGCAAATGTTACAGAACCTACATCCTTGCATCTTTGTATCCTTTCAGCCACTTCAGTGTCTCTAGAGTTTTCCGAGGAGCTGGAAGGAATAGTTTGAGTAAATGCAGCAAACTGCCTGGCTTGTTTATCACATCCCCCTTCATGGACCTGGAATGCGCATTTTAAAAAGAGGGTGGAGGCTGTTAAAGCTTTAGGTTTTGCAGAGGCAAATGCAAATGCTGTTAATTGCTCTCCTACGACTGGCCAGGTCTGCGTGGAGACTGGAGGTTTATCCACCACTCAAGGACATATCTCCTCAGCTTGTTCCAGGAACTTTCTGATGACTTTGAACTTTAATGTAACGCCTTGGTTTTTTGCCTTCTTGTAAATGAGACCTGTGTAAGCTTTCTGATCTAGCTTTCTGAGGATGTAGTTAGCCCCACAGGGTGGAGAACCCACCTGCGGAACTTAAGCAGGTTACTCACAGTCTGTAGTTTCTTCCCTCTCCCAGTCGGCCGAGCGCATGTCGTCCTGTCCTCCTTGTTGTCTCTATCTCCCGTCTGCCAGGGCACCATCGGGGGAACGTAGGCAACGTCTTTACCCGGGCTACCGGGCTGGGTCTCACGCCGATACTCCCAGAGATGGCTCCTGCTAATTAATTGTCCCTATTCTCATTCTGATTTGTTCCACGCCCTATGTTATGGACGCCAGGTGTTAGGGACCCCGGGGTTTGGGCCTGATCTCTCGGTCCCACAGGCTTGTCTGACCAGCAGGGGCCTGCAGGCCCTGGTGGAGTTTAGCTCTAAGCAATGACTGAGGCAGGAGACAAGAGAGTAAGAACTCCGTTTATCCAAGCAGTGAGCAGCGCTTTTATCTCTTCCCTGACTCAAGTGCCCTAATTGAACCTATCCGCTAGTAGTTTGCCCTTAAAAGGAAGGAATTTACCTTAAGCCAGGACTGCCCAGGGTGGACACGTACCCTCAAGAAAGAAAAAACATTTTTGACTTCTTTGTTCTCAGAAAAGCCCGGGAAAATAGCCTTGAACAAAACAGGGGCGGAACCCTTCCTCCCAGCACCATCTTGTTCATGCCTTACCAGTCTCCCCTCAGTTTACCTGAGTCGTGACCAGTGAGTGCCGTCCAAGAGGCTGGGGGTTGGCTATTCCCTTACACAATACCACTAAATCTTTTTAGAAAGTCCGCTGTTCAGTCATGTCTCTACCTTGTCTTATTGAGAGGTTGATTTCTGGACCTCAAGTTTAGCCTTATTAAATTGTATCTTAGATTTTTTCCAGTGTGCTAAGCAGTTGCATTTTTTTGAGTGCTGACATTATCAAGCAGTGTAATAGCTATCTTTTTCATTTTTATTTCACCTTAAAAACTGATAATATCTTTATCCAAGCAATTGATAAAAATTTCAAGAAGCATAGAATTAAGGACCCTCGGGTATTGTTATAAAAATAGTTTTCCAAGCTAACTCAGGCAGATGTATCTGTGATCTCATGGATATAGATATTCTCTCCGAGGATGCAGATCACCGTCCATCAGTGGCTGCCCATCCTGTTCAACTCTGATCTATGTCCTCCTATACATGTCCATAAGTTCATTGCATGGAGTTCCAGCTAATCCTAGAGGCATTTCCAATGCTCTTTTGACAATGTAGGGATACCAGTAGAGTCCATGGGCTGTCCATACTTATGATGAACTATTAATGACTGCTCATTGGAGCTAGTCATTCAAATAATTTCCTATCTACTTAATCATGTCCATTGTTTTGTTCAAGAAAATAGCATGAGAAGTCCTGTCAAGTGCTTCGGTAAAATTAAGATAAAATGTTTCCTTGACGTATGTGGTACAGTAGATTTGGTGTCAGGGCTGGAATCAGGAAGACCTGAACTTAAATCTGGCCTCAGACACTTGCAAGCATTGTGACCCTGAGTAAGGCACCTAATCCCTAGTTGCTTCAGTTTACTCAGCTGTAAAATGGGGAAAATTTTCAGGGCTATTGTGAGTTTGTAAAGCATTTAGTACAATGCCTGGTGCATGGTAATCACTACATAAATGCTTATTCTTTTCTTCTCCTCTGCCCCATCTATCTTAAAACAAAAATTCTAAGTCTCAGGTTTATTTTTAATCTACAAAATACCTTGCTGATTTGTTTTGAGAAAAAAAAGACATGAGGTACAATACAACATGTTTTGTAAACTTAAAAGTACCATATAAACATTGATTACTACTACCCAAGGTCACAAAGACACTAAGTAGCAGATTAGGATTTAAAAACATATCCTCTGACTACAAATCCTCCTCTGATATTCCTTCCAACTCCAAAATTCTGAGATTCAATATAATTTTCTTGTATTTCATAGTTCTTTCTCTGTATACCTCTTATAGTAAAAGAGCCCGGGAAAATGTTATTTGAAATTGGTTACTGCAAACACACTGTGACTATGAAAGGGCAAAGTTGGCAGGATGCATTGATGTAAAGATAAGGCTCATTTCCAAACTGCATCTTTCCTTAATTTAGATTTATTCTCTTATGTAGGAAAGATATACCATATGTTTAACACTGTGCAACTTCCATTCAATTTATTCCCATAAATATTTTTCTTTTAATAATAGTGTCTGAGTGTGAAAAATGAATGATTGTGGTCACCTCTAATGACTTCTTACAAAACCCTAAACATCCCAAGCATCTTTTGGTGTGTGAAGTAATAAATATAAGCAGATTGAACCAATTCTTAATTATCTATAATAATAGAATAAATAGAAATTAGATCAATTTGGACACTTTCTTTTAGCTTGACATGTTCCAGATGGCACAGGAGAAGAAAGTGAGGTTGATGACTTTGCACAGCCCTTTCTCACTCAAATCAAAGTCAACTGATAGTCATGTCATCATCTTGATGTCATGGTCCTTTTTGAGAATGAAGGACAAACACCAGTTGAACTAATAGAACTACTCTGAAAATTAATTATTGCCTTATTTTTTAAAAGATCATAGGATTTCAAGCTAAAAAAGACTTTAGACATTTAGCCAAAACTCCCCTTATTTTACATGTATGAGTTGCATGTTTGCCCTTTGTTCTTGAAGAGAATCATAACATGAGGGAGATGATGACATGACTTGAGTTGAATTTGATTTGAGTGAGGGAGGGCTGTGCAAGGTCACTGGCCTCACTTTTCCCTCCAGAGCCATCTGGGTCCAGTGACCAGAGATTAATCAGGATGATTGGAGATGGTCCATCATGCAATGGGAGATCCTGGCCCTTTTAGGCTAAGGCCTATAGTAAGGTAATGCCCATCCAGTAAATAGGTCTCTTTGCTCCTTTTATTAGAAAAAAAAGAAAAAAAAACAGGCTGGGAGAGAAGACCCTCAGGGTTGCTGTTCTAAAAAGAAACAGTTGCCATTGACATTCACTCTAAGACAAGGGGGCCCAAAATACAGCCAATAAATGGAGGTTGGGCAGAGTGCTATTGTGGTCCAATCTAGGAGTTTCATAGTTAACTGGGTTAAAGGTTTTGTGAAATAAGAAAGAAAAAGAAAGAAAGAAAGGAAGGAAAGAAGGAAGAAAGGGAAAAAAGGGTACTGCTATACATCACAGAGAAAAAAAAAACAATTCCTGTCAAATAGAAACTTGCAGATTGAAGGTTTAGGCAAAGAACATGAAGCATAGACCAATGAAATATATTTGGAGGTGATGAAAATAGCTTTACCAGGTGACGTTTTTCCGTTCTCTGTAATTTTTTTAGTTATTTCAAACTTCATAAACATTTTTATAAAGAAGAAAAGAAAAAAATAATTAGATATGAAACTCTTAATCTCTATTACATATAACATATATCTACATATCAAATCTATTCCTATACCTATGTATCTATCAATCTATCTATCTCTCTATCTATCTATCCTTTCTGTCTGTCTGTCTATCTCAACACATTAATTTCAAAGATTTCCTGCTAGTCTATATCTCCCTCTGAATTCCCTTCTTTTCTCTTCTGTGATCTATAAAATGGTTAAATGTCACTCTTTTCTTTTATAGTTTTATTTTTGGCATTGTTATCACTAGCTATGTTCTCTGATTTAACTTTCTGTCAAGAGGTCAGTTAGCATTCATCAGTCTTCGATTTTCATGGTTGGTCATTGCACTGCTTAGAATTCTTAAATGCTCAAAGTTTTATTTCCCCTTTACAATATAGTTATCACAGTCTAAATTACTCTGATGGGTCTTCTCACTTCTTCTTCATCATTTCATACAAATTATCATACAAATTATCTAGATTTGTTGAACTCCATCACTTTCATGTCATAGTCCATAATAATATACTATGCTACAGTTTGTTCAGTAATTCTCCAATTGATGGGAATTCCCTTGGCTTCTTTGCTATTACAAAAGGAAGGCATCTAGGAATATGTCCTTTCCCTCTCTCTTTGATCTTTTTGAAAGTATATACATATGTAGTAGTGGTGTCACATCTAGTCCAACCCTCTAACTTTCATTGGGGAAAATGAAGTTAAAAATATTTTCCCTCTCACCTCTCCTCTCTTCACTTCCATTGAAAAAGCTGTTTCTTGCCTCTTTTATGTGAAAGATAATTTGCCCCATTCTATTTCTCCTTTTTTCCTTCCAATATATTCCTCTCTTACCCTTTAATTGTATATTTTTAGATATCATCCCTTTCTATTTACCTCAACCTGTGCCCTCTCTCTATATGTATATAATCTCTCCAACTAACCTAGTACTGAGAAAAGTCTCAAAAACTATAAATATTATCTTTCCATGTAGGAATGTAAACAGTTCAACTTTGGTAAGTCCTTTATGCTTTGTCTTCCCTGTTTACCATTTCATACTTCTCTTGATTCTTGTGTTTGAAAATCAAATTTTCTATTCATTTCTGGTCGTTTCATTAAGAATGCCTGAAAATCCTCTAATTCATTTTTCCCTTGAAATATTATACTCAGTTTTGCTGAGCAAGTGATTCTTGGTTTTAAACTTAGTACCTTTGACTTCTGGAATATCATAATCCAAGCCCTTTGATCCCTTAATGTAGAAGTGGCTAGATCTTGTGTTATCCTGATTGTATTTCCATAGTACTCAGACTGTTTTTTTTTCTGACTGCTTACAATATTTTCTCTTTGATCTGGAAGCTCTGGAATTTGACTACAATATTCCTAGGAGTTTTCCTTTTGGAATCTCTTTCAGGAGGCGATGGGTGAATTCTTTCAATTTTTATTTTACCCACTGGTTCTGGAATATCAGGGCAGTTTTCCTTTATAATTTCTTGAAAGATGATGTCTAAGCTATTTTTTTGATCATGACTTTAAAATAGTCCCATAATTTTTAAGTTGTCTCTCCTGGATGTATTTTCCAGTTCAGTTGCTTTTCCAATGAGATATTTCACACTGTCAGCTATTTTTTCATTCCTTTGGTTTTGTTTTATGATTTCTTAAGTTTTCATACAGTCATTAATTTTCATCTGTTCCATTCTAATCTTTAAGGAATTATTTTCTTCAGTGAGCCTTTGGATTTCCTTTTTGATCTGGCCAATTCTGCTTTTTAGGGCATTCTTCTCTTCATTAATTTTTTTTTTATCTCTTCTGTCATTTGAGTTAGTCTATTTTTTACAATGTTATTTTCTTCAGCATTTTGGAGGAATCATCTTTAGCAAGCAGTTGACTTGTTTTTCATGATTTTCTTTCATCACTTGCATTTCTCTTCACAATTCTTGCTCTACTTCTCTTATTTGATTTTCAAAATCCTTTTTGAACTCTTCCATGACATGAGACTAATTCATATTTTTCTTGGATGCTTTGGATGGAGGAGCTTTGACTTTGTTGTCTTTTGTTTGCCTGTTTTGATCTTCTTTCTCAACAAAGTAAGATTCTATGATTTAATTCTTTTTTTGGTTTTTGCTCATTTCCCCAGTCATTTGCTTGACTTTTGAGCCCTTTGTCAAGGTGAATCTTTGCTCCCGGTGAGGATGGTGGGGTATACCGTCAGCTGCTTGATTCCCCCACAATCTGTGGACCTAGAGTTCCAGAAAGAGTCAATGTTACTTCCTCTCTTGCTGCTGTGGCTGCTTCAGGTTACTCCACCCTTTCCTCCCTCTACTGCCATGGGCCTGGGACTGAACCACTCCACTCTCCCACACTGTTCCCACAGGCTTTTTCCACTGACCTTCCAATTTGTCCTTGGCATTTTGGGGTCCTGAATTCTAGAAATTGCCACAGACACAAGAGATTCCATCTCCCCAAGGCCTGTTCAGGTCCTGTCTGTGCCAGCACATGCCTTACTGGACTGTGCCCTGCCCCCTGAGTAGTGAGAGAGACACTTCCCAGAGACCTTCCAGGCTATTTTGCACCTGAGATTTGTCTCACTTCATCATTGCATGGATTCTGAAGCTCCAGAATTTGTTTAGAGCTATTTTTAACATGTACTTGACTGGACTTAGAGGCAATGCTCTAGAAAGATCGTGCTGTTACTTTGCCATCTTGGCTCTGACCCCCCACTTCATTACTTTCTATACTGCATTATGCTGACTTGTTTATATGAATTACCACCCCCATCGCCACCTTTGCCCTATTAGATTAGTTACCTGAGCTTTAGGATCTTTGTTTCTCATTTGTGTACCCAGCATTGTACTTCGACATGATATGCCTAATAAATGATTATTGAATTGTATTGAATTAGGTCTATTGGAAGAACATTAATGAGCAACAGTTCTTGCTATAAAGATATTAATAGTAGTGATGACTTCCTGATGCTATGATGACTTCCACTAATGCCATCTAAAAAAACTAAATTTCCTTGAACTCACTGGGTGGTAAGGTTAAGGGGACAAAAATAGTTTATTGAATTTAGACTCAAATATCCTGCAGTGTGCTGGGGGAAGAAAGGAGATGAATGTAGACTCTGGCCAGTAGCCTATTACCTTTGATCTATCTACCCTTGCAAAAACACACAAAATATTGGAGGTGATTACATGGTTAAAAGTGAAAGACTACCATGTCAACTGCTAGATTCGATTTTTAATAGACCACCCATCTATTCTAAAATGTCTGCTTTAACAAAAGGCACTGGGTCAGCTGAAGTTAACAGACCAATCACTTACTAGGTGAACAGCAGGAGCTGATAGTTTGCCTCTCCAGCTGTTAAGCTAGGATGCCTGCCTGCTAGGGGATGCTGGCTTTTTTTTTTTTTTGGTATTGTCCTCAGAGCTAGTGGGTAAATTTAGAGTATATTTTTAGAGAAATTTACTGCAAATCTCTGAGAATGCTATAAATAAATTCACAATGGAGAAAAAAAATTCCTTCAATTGAGAAGGATGATACTGAAAACTGATGTTTTACAGACAAGTTTCACATTCAATCTTGGATTCAGACCATTTGGCATTTCTTAATGCTCAATCTTTAGCCTCAGGTTATGGAAGGTACCATTTATCTGAATGCACTACATAAAACATAAGACTTCTAGGTTTCTGCTTTGCTAGAAGTATACCATATATCTATGAGTCACTGAAGCATTAAAATTACATTTGCTTTTATATTCTTGCTCTATCTAAAGGCAGAGTGAGTCCGTACTAAATGTGCTTGTTGAATTCCCATTACTGCTAATTACATGCATCCAATAGAAAGACAACATTTTAGTGTTCTAGACAACTGTTGAAGACTACAAATTGCGGAAGAGGTGCTGACCTGCTCCTCATTCAGAAGTTTTGAATAATAATGAATATCAGAGATGCTAGTGTGTGTGCATATACATGCATACAATCTATCTACCTATCTATCTATCTGTCTGTCTGTCTGTCTATCCTGTTTGTAGTCATAAGGAATTGGGAAGTGTATCTTTTCCCTCTCTACTTGGGAACAACTTACACAGTGATTGGGTTAAGTTTTGAGTGGATCTTGCCTACCTAAAAGAATGGTGTTTCCATTTACCCTACATTTTTTTTTGATCTATTACTGAAACCGTGGGGCAACTTAAAGTTTTGGTTTAAATTTGATTCCATGTTTTGTCCAAAATGGAGAATAGCAAGGTAAAATGTGGGATAGCTATTTATTCTTTCCACACAAAAAATGCTTAATCTACACAAGATCCACAAGTACATGTTAACTGAAAGATAAAACAGGGTATAGTGACATAATTATTCTTTTCTCTCGTGGGAGGTTGATATTTAAAACCATCTTCAAGTTGAACTACAAACTTAAGATGCATGTAAAATCAAAATATAAAGGATTTTGTGGGACTGCCAATGGACATTTTTACAATTCATTTTGGTTATTCACTGATCAAACAATTACATTCAACTCTATGTTTCCTGGCAAGTCAGGCTAGAAACTGTGCTTTTCTCCCTGTTTGTGATATCATCTCTGATACAACAATTCCCCTTGTGATCAATCAACTCCAAGAGATGGACTCAGGATTTTCAGTCATCTAGATCTCATGAGGTCTATCCAAGATTGGATATGTACCTTTCAGCATTACTATTAGGTCATCTATGATTTGGAAAAGAAATACAAAGCAAAAGAAGCAAGTTTGCCTAATTGAGTCCCTGGGTTTCTAGCTATCACATGGGAATATTCACTATGCTTTCAAAGGGACAGGAGAGGAGGACAGAAGCAGAGAAAGAGAGAGATGGACAGAGGCAGAGAAACAGAGAGAGAAAGGGACAGAGAATGGCTCACTCCATCTTATTTATTTATTTATTTATTTTTAAATTTATTTATTTATTTCTAGTTTTCAACATTCGTTTCCACAAGATTTTAAGTTCCAAATTTTCTCCTCATCCCTCCCCGCCATCCCAACATGCCATGCATTCTGATTACCCCTTCCCCCAATCTGATCTCCCTTCTGTCACACCCCTTCCTTCCCTTATCCCCATCATCTCTCTTGTCCTGTAGGGCAAGATAGATTTCTACACCCCATTACCTGTATTTCTTATTTTCCAGGTGCATGCAAAAACAATCATCAACATTCATTCCTACAACTCTGAGTTCCAAATTCTCTCCCTTCCTCCCTCCCTACCCATCCCCACTGAGAAGGCAAGCAATTCAATATAGGCTATATATGTGTAGTTTTGCTAAAGACTTCCATAGTAATCATGTTGTGAAAGACTACGTACATTTCCTTCCATCCTATCCTGCCCCCTATTTATTCCATTCTCTCTTTAGACCTTGTCCCTCCCCTAAAGTGATTACTTCTTATTATTCCCTCCTCTCATTTGCTATCCCTTCTATCATCCCCCCCCCCCTGCTTATCCTCTTCTCCCCTACTTTCCTGT
>CM053772.1:130340217-130361935 GCA_028658325.1 Potorous gilbertii | reverse complement strand
TTGAAAAAAGCTTTTTCTTGTCTCTTTTGTGAGAGATAATCTGTCCCCTTCTATTTCTCCCTTTCTCTTCCCAATATATTCCTCTATCACAACTTAATTTTATTTTTTTAGATCTCATCCTTCCTATTCAACTTACCTTGTGGTCCCCCCCCATATATATTTTTTTTCCCCTCCAACTACCAAAATACTGAGAAAAGTTTCAAGAGTTATAAATATTACCTTTCCACGTAGGGATGTAAAGATTACTTTTTAGTAAGTCCTTATGATTTCTCTTTCCTGTTTACCTTTTCATGCTTCTTTCAATTTTTGTGTTTCAAAGTCAAATTTTCTTTCAGCTCTGATCTTTTCATCAAGAATGCTTGAACATCCTTGATTTCATTGAATGACCATTTTTCCCCTCAAGCATTATACTCAGTTTTGCTGGGTAGGTAATTCTTAGTTTTAATCCTAGTTCCTTTGACTTTTGGAATATCATATTCCAAGCCCTTTGATCCCTTAATGGGGAAGCTGCTAGATCTTCTATTATCCTGATTGTATTTCCACAATATCGAATTATTTCTTTCTGGCTGCTTGCAATATTTTCTCCTTGACCTGAGAACTCTGAAATTTGGCTATAATATTCCTACAAGTTTTTCTTTTCAGATCTCTTTCAGGAGGTGTTTGGTGGAGCCTTTCAGTATTTATTTTACACTTTTGTTCTAGAATATCAGAGCAATTTTCCTTGATAATTTCATGAAAGATGATGTCCAAGCTCTTATTTTTTTTTTGATCATGTCCCATAATTTTTAAATCATCTTTCCTGGATATATTTTCCAGGTCAATTGTTTTTCCAATGAGATATTTCACATTGTCTTCTATTTTTTCATTCTTTTGGTTTTATTTTGTAATTTCTTAGTTTATCATAAAGTCATTAGCTTCCAACTGCTCCATTCTAATTTTTAAAGGACTATTTTCTTCAGCGAGGATTTAAACCTCCATTTCCATTTGGCTAATTCTACTTCTTGAAGCAATCTTCTCCTCATTGGTGTTTTGGGCCTCTTTTGCCATTTGAGTTAGTCTATTTTTAAAGGTGTCATTTTCTTTAGCATTTTTTTGGATCTTGCATCACTCTCATTTCTCCTCCCAGTTTTTCCTCCACCTGTCTTATTTGATTTTCAAAATCCTTTTTGAGCTCTTCTATCACTTGAGACCATTGCATATTTATTTTGGAGGTTTTGGATGTAGCAGCCTTGACTTTTCTGTCTTCCTCTGATGGTATGCGTTATTCTTCCTCATTTGAAAGGATGGAAGAAAACATCTATTCATCAGGTAAGTAACCTTGTATTGTCTTATTCCCCTCCCCTTTTGGCCATTTTCCCAGTCAGTTACTTGACTTTTGAGTCCTTGGTCAACATGAGGGCATACTCTGGGAACCTGTATGTTCTCAGGTCCTCCAAGGTGGCACAATCAAAGGAGAGGAATTTACTCCTCTCCTGGCCTGTGCTCTGGTATAGGAGCTACCAAAGCTTTTATGTCCAAGATCTGCAAGTAGAATTCCCTTTCCAAAGCCTCCACCAGCTCTACCTCACTAACATTCTTCCTCACACTAGGACTACCACTCAGACCTGAGACCCAGATCAGCAGCTCAATTCCCCCAGGCGCTTTAGATCAAGAGCTCCCAAAATGGATGCTGTGCTGCTTGGGGCCAGGACTAGGGGAGGACCCTGTTCCCTTCTCACTCAGGTAAAAAAGCTTTCTCACTAACCTTTGAAATTTCCTTGGGTGTTTGTGGGTTGAGCAATCTGGGAACTGCAGCTGCTGCTGTGGATTCTGCCCCCGAGGCCTACTCCAGTCCTGTTCCTGCCAGTGTGGCATGTCCAAGGCTGGACTGGGCTCTGTGCGCTGCACTCCACTCTGTGCCCCATGTGATCTACCTTTCTTGTCAGCCTTCCAGGCTGCTTTATGCTGGAAATATCACTCTGTTGTTTTGTGGCTTCTACTGCACTAGAATTTGTTTAGAGCCATTTTTAAAGGAATTTTATGGGCTGTAGGAGAACTAGAGTAAGTACATCTTTCTAATTTGCATCTTGATTTGCCTTCCTTACAATTCCCCTTGCCCCCAACCTTGGCTCACTCCATTTTAAAGAACTGCAAGATAGTGGCTCTTTTTACTCTGTCATCAATAAGGGGATTGCTTCATCTTTTCAAAGTGCCAAAATTTTTTTAGTATTGACCTATTTCTTCGAAGACTGTAAGGACCTAGGCTTAGGAGTCTATAGAATATATCTAAATCAAACTCCACTACACATACCCACAGATTTATATAAATTAGGTCATTATTCTTAGAAGGTTAGATCTGGAGATATTTTTACAGTTACAGGTTTTTACACACACACACACACACACACACACACACACACACACACACACAGCATTCAGGGGAAGACTGCTCATCCACCTTTGGCATACAAGTGCTACTGAAGTCTCACCAGGACCTCCAAGTAAGTATAGCAAATATAGGGGCCATACGCCAGTAAAACTTTCTTGAAAAGTATGCTTGAGGGTAACAGGCCTTAAACTATTTTATTAGTTGGGGTATTTCTACCCCAAATATGTGATGGTTCTCCCAGTTGAATGGGCAGATGAGAACAATTTGATTCAATGGCCTTGAAGGTGGAGTGAAGCAGGCACTGTGTAGCACTTAGAGCTTGATCAGATATTGAAGACGCTAAGGTCATCCACTGCATCTTGGGTCATTGCCAGTTATGAATTTTATCTTGGCACTAGAATTCAATGGTGCTGGAAAAGAGAGTGAGATTCACAAGTTTGTGCTACTCTGCCTCACTTAAATCTAATTCATGAACAAGTCAAGATATCACCTCATGTCATTGTTCCTCTTTGAAAAGTATGAACAAGAGCAACAACAATATAGCTATTATCTCCCTTATTAGAATATAAACTTCTTGAGGGCAGAAGCTATGCTACTTGCCTGGTTTCCTATTTCCTTTTTCATTGCTCCCTGCTTCTACTTCCGTCAACACATTTTAAAATTCAGAAGCAAGAGTCATGAAGTCTGGATAAAAATCCACCTCAACAAGTAGGGCAAATAAGTAAGTCGTAAGAGGTCCCAACCACCCTCACCATCAGAGAATGGAGCACACATGACCAGTGGTGGACATTAACATTAAAATGGAGATCTGACAACCTTTGGTGTTCCCTTCAATGATTCAATGCAGACCAAAACATTTCCATGCATCCTTATCCTGTTTGATTCAATCTATGAAACAAAGGATGAGGTATTGTTGCTGGAAAGAGAAGAAAAAAGAGAGGAGTGAAAGAGAGGGACAAAATCCAGAATTAAACTGCTATACTAAACTGAACATCCTATATACAATCTTATACATCTAGAGCTGATTGATATTGACCTTTTAATATATGGCATGTTAGTATAGGACTGTAAGCAATACAGTAAAACTGTATGTGAAGAAATGGAACAAGTGTGGCTCTGTGTGCTAGAAAATGAATCTGTATTTTTTAGTCTAAGTCATGCCTCTTCCACATAGTGGCTTGTGACCCTGGGAAAGTTGCTTAACCTTGTGATATCACAGAAAACTCTCTAAGACTGCAAGATGCAAAGATGTATGCATTGGTAAAGAAAGTTCATTGCTAGGAGATTTTTATGTGGATGAAATGACAGATCCAATTCACAAAAAGAAAGGAAAAAAAAGAAAAGAAAACACTTGATACACCAAAATGAAAAATGCAGGAATAAAACTGAAACAGACTGGGTAGAGCCAGGAATGTTGTACTACTTCCCATCAGTAACTGAAATTGTTGCAGCCCCTAAAAAGATGCCTCATATAATATGTACAGTGCACAATTGTGGGACAGGACTAGATAGGACTGAATGACGTAGCAGTAGTCCATCTTGGCTGGAAATCTAGAATGTATGAAAGGGAATGTTATATATTAAGAATGGAATGGTATATTGCAGTTAAAGTTTGGATAACATTAAATACAACTAATGAATTGCTTGATTTTTTCTGTTCAGCTATATTTGGAGATAGACCTGTTAGAAACAAGTAGCACAGTTCTTATTGGAATATTTGGCAGACTAATACAATTTTTCAGAAACTGATTGATGCCCTGGAAGCAAATGTGCAAGAAAATATGTTGCTATTTGTGTACTTCTTTGAGGGAACTGCGTAGTTCAAAGTGCTGACAATATGCCTAGACATGACTGAGGTCATGTACAATTTACAAAGACTAAAATTTAATTAGAAATACAGACTGAAAATTGTCACTGAATTCAACCATGCAGGCAATACATCCTGTAAAGATTCAGTCAACAAGCATTTATTAGGAGCTTACTACATGATGGACACCACATTAATGTTAATGGAACTGGAAAATCTTCCCCGCTCTTCCTTGCCACCCCCCATCCCCCAATTTAGTAGGCCTATGTGACCTGCTTTGAGCTTGGACCCAGTTGACTGCTGAACCTGAGTCACATGGCATGGTCAGAACAGTTTGCCAAATGGGTGGAGCAGGAAGGGTGAAGCAGGAAGTGAGAGTGAGGCAGAGGTGGGAGTGTGCTGAAGCAGAGCAGTTAGTGTGAGTGAGAGAGTGAGGAATTTTGCCTAGGGGAGCTTGTTTGTGGGGAGGGCTAATGGAAGGAATGCTTGGGGATGTGGATGCTCCCTTCTTTGCTACCATAGTGGAAGTGACTTTCCAGTATCTGAATAAATATCTTGATTTCATCTTTAAGGAAGAGAGTTATTTATATTTTGCTAATTTACTCTGGAAATATGCATGCATATTCATAGCAGCTGCTATGGGTGTTGCATTGGAATTACACAGACACTGTGCTAAGGGTGGAGATACAGAGAAAGTCTAAAGATAGTCCCTGCATTTAAGGAGATTACAGTCTAATGGAAGAGATAACATGCTACCAACTGTATACAAACAAGACATACACAAGCTAAAGTGGAGATGATGAAAGAAAGATAAGGTTCTAGAACTGAGGGGGGTGGTTGAGAAAAAAAAAAACTTCTCGTAGAAGGTAAGTTAACTAGTTCAGTTGTGTACATGTTGAGCTTCATGTATCTTTGGGACATCCAGTTCTAGATATCCATTAAAGAATTGGAAATGCAAATCTGGAATAAGGGGAGAGGTTAGGGCTGGATAGGTAGATCTAAAAATTATCAGGATAAAGTTGAATCTATGGAATTCATCAAAATTGTATGTAGCAAAAAAAAAAAGCCCAGAAGAGAGCCTTGACAGAGGGACACTCAGGCTTAAAGGATGTGAACTAGACAAACAGCAAGGCAGACTGAGAAGCAGTGTCACCAAAACATAGAGAGGAGAGCATCAAGGACTAAAGGATGATTGATGGTATAAAAAACTGCAGAGAAGTCAAGAAAGATGAAAACTGAGAAGTTACTAGATTTTGTAATTTTGTGATCATTGGTAACTTTGGAGAGTTGCAAATGGTAAAGTTGAAAGCTTTACTGTGGAGAGTTAAGAAGAGAATGAGAGGAAAACAAGTGGAGACACTGATATAAAGTATTCTCAAGGAATTTAGAGACAAGGAAAAATAGATATGTGATAGTAGCTGGTGCAAATGAATGGATGAATTGAAGGTTTTCTTGATGATGGGAGAGATACAGGTATGTGTGTATGCAGTACAGAAGCATCTAGTAGACAGGGAGTGACTGAAGATTAGGAAGAGTGTAGAGATGATAGAGGAGGCAAGCTGCTATAGAAGATGGGATGGAATAAGGTCTCTTGTGCAGGTAGAGTGATTTGCTTAGGTTGGGAAAAGGCCTACTTTGTCATGTGAAACAGGAGGGAAAGGAGGCAATGGTGGAAGAAAGCACTTGAATAATACAAGAGGAAGAGGAGGTAATAAAAAGGTTTCTCAATGAATGGTCACATTGTTTTCAGTGACATATATGGTGAGATTTTCAGCTTAGAGTGTGGAGATATGCAGAGCAATGGGAAGTTTAAGAAAGGATGAGAAAAGTTTTAAAAAATTGTTGTGGTAAGTGGGATAGAGAATAGTTTATTTTGTTTAGTCAGTCACGTCCAACTCTTTGTGATTCCATTTGGGGTTTTATTGGCAAAGATATTAGAATGGTTTGCCTTTTTTTGCAACTGGTTTTAGAAATGAAGAAATAGAGGCCAACAGGGTTAAATGACTTGCTTAGGGTCACACAGTAGTAAGTATCTGAGGCTGGGTTTGAACTCAGGTCCTTCTGACTCCAGGACCAGCATCATACCTACTGTGCCACCTAGCTAATCTGGAGAATAACTTATAAAGATGTAAAAGGATTGCGTTGCTGCAGAGAAGGCCCAATTGACATTATGTAACATAATTTCTAGTGGACCCATTCAACATAGTTTTGTGATTTCTCTCATTTTGTTCAGCAGAATGTATAGGTTCTTGCTTCTAAGACAGGAAATGTCAGTGCATTGAATTAGATTATGGTAAATTTGTAATCATTAGATTAAACGGGAAAGCAGGTAAGGCAGATTTTTGGTACAGGTAAAGAATTATTTCTTCTACTACAATAGGAATAAATATATCATTCCTTAATATGGTAATTAGTATTAATAAAAACCAATAGCTAACATTAAGTGTAATGGCAAAAAAAAAACCCCAACCCAATGTGGAGATATCAGTTCTTATTATTTTTAAAATTCGTATACCTAGCATATAGTAGGAATTTAATAAATGCTGATTGAATTGAATTGAAATTTCTAGCAATTTCCCATTTAATAAGTGCCTACTATGTGCCAGGTATTGTGCTAAGCAATGGAGATGCAAAGAAAGGCAAAAAGTCCTTGTCCTGAGCTCACAAATTAATAGAAGAGATAACAAGCAAACAAATATATACAAACAAGCTATATACAGGATAAATAAGAAATAATAAAGAGAGGGAAGGGACTAGAATTGAGGGGTGGGGAAAGGCTTCCAATAGAAGCTAACATCTTTAGTTGAAGACAGAGATGAAAACCAAAAGGTGAAGATGAGGAGAGAGCATTACAAGCATGGGGACAACCAGAGAAAATGCCTGGAACCAAGAGATAGAGTATCATGTTCATGAAACAGCAAGGAGGTTCACTAAAAATAAGAATTCTTTGGGGGTTGGGAAGTTGTATAAAGTGTAAGAAGATTGGAAAGGCAGGTAGGCTACATTCAAAGTAGTCTTTGAATGCCCAAGGATTTTATATTAGATTGTTGAAGTGAAAGAGGGGCACTGGTGTTTTTTGAGTGTGTGCATGTGCGTGTGTGTGTGTGTGTGTGTGTGTGTGTGTGTGTGTGGGGAGCATATCACATAATCAGACCTTAACTTTAGAAAAATTACTTTGGTGGCTGAGTGGAGAATGGACTAGGGTGTGGCAGGTAGACCAAAATATGGGCTACTGCAACAATCCAGGTGTGAGTTGGAAACGAGATAGGTGCTATCAGTTGGGAGAATGGTTGAAGAAAACATGGTATATGAATGCAACAGAATTTTGTACTATAAAAATGCTGAATATGGCAGATTCATAGATATATGGAAAGACTTGTATGAAATCCACCACCATAACAACACAATTAACAACACAACAATAAATAAACATAACCAAGAGAACAATTCACATGATGATCACAATGATGAGAGGAGAAACAATTTAGAACTCTAGCCAATTGTGACTTTAAAAGACTTTGAAAAAAGGAAATTTCTGGCAACTTGCCTTCTTCTTAAAGAGAGGTGAAAGAGTTAGAGTAACAGAGTGAGACACATTCAAGGTCAGTGTGTTGATTTGTTTTGCTTGACTATACAAATTTGTTGTATGGAAAGATGAGTTAGTGGGTAGCGATAGATGTGGAAAAAAGAGAACAAATCAAACTTTTTTTTTAAATGTGAAAGAAAAATGTGCAGTATGTTCTATATTATATAAATATTTCTCTTAAAATGGTACATAACAAGTTCACAGTATCATTTATATTCTCTTTCCTGCTTTTATTTTGGAATGTGTTTGCTGATGGCTAAGTTCTCAATAAAAAATAAACTTCAAAAAAAGGAAGTATCACTGTAGCAAGCCTCATGTACATTGAGGATAGTCCTCAACATGTAGCATGGGGGGTGGCAAAATAGGCAACTCTAGTGTCTTCTCTCTCTATCTCTATCCAAGTTAGACTTTCATTCTTGCCAGCAGGGGAAGCAAGAAATTGGAAAGAGAGACAGAGAGAAAGAGAGAGGTCAGGGGGAGAGAGAGAAAGAGGGAGAGGGAGAGGAAGAGGGAGAGGAAGAGGGAGAGGGGGAGGGAGAAGGACAGGGAGAGGGAGAGGGAGAGGGGGAGGGAGGGAGGGAAAGAGAGAGAGAGAGAGAGAGGCAGGGGCTGAGGTTTTCAGGTTCAAGCTGACTTCTCGTTACTGTTCACTATTGGGGGTTGAATAATGGTAAAATGATCCATTTGTCATTTTTCTCCTCATGTGTGCATGGTACATAACGCCTGTCCTTTTTGTCTTGAGAAGTTGCCATGAAGATTAAATGAATTCATTTTGCTATAATGTTCCAGAAGCCTTAAAGCAATATAGAACTATCAGTTGTTATTGTTTTTTTATGAGAATTTGAAGAAACAAAATAAATATTCATAAAAGTTGGAGGTTGTTAAAAAGAACTAAAAAAAATAAAATAAAAACAACCTAAAAATGAATTGAACTCAGTGTTTCTGTTCAGTGTTCTGTGGCCATTGGAATATTTGGTTCTTGGATGTAGGAAATTGAATGGGAATATCAGCAGATGGTCTTGATACTGTATGGCATTAACTTGCCTCTGGCTCTTCTGGCAGTGTGGTAAGTCCTGGCTCTCTTTCTACTCTCAGAGATCACAGCTGTTTATGCAATAGAATGCTCAGGGCAATTTCTTTGAATCAATCAGTTTTGTTGAATTTTTTGTGCTTACTTCTCGCTTGTGTGGACCATATCAATTGTAACTGCATGACTGGAATGAAAAAAGTGGTTTAATAGGCTAGGAAAGCATGAGTTTGAGAGACAGTGGTTATGTGAAAGTGAAGAGTGGTCAGATTTGGAAATAGGATCATAGCTTGAAAATTGGAAGGGACTTTGGAGGCTGTAGTAGGACCAGCATTTATTTGCTTAACTCAACTTCTTTTACCCCTGCTTTCCTGAAAGTCCCTGTTTTGTGGCCAAGAAGTATTAAGAAGTCCCATAGTGGATAATTTTGTGCCTTTAGTGGGTGCCTGAGACTGGAAAAGTTGCTATATCCTGATGATTTATTGATCAGTTTCCAGAGGGAGATGAAGAGGGCTGTGACCAGAGAATTTAAGTGTCACTGTATATTTGTTGCATATTCTTGCTGTGTTAGGCAAAATAAACCTCTTTTGTTAAATGTTTACTGACTTTCCTCACTCAAAACAAGGTTAAGTGTAAGTCATGACATTATTTCTCTGAAGGCATGGTCTTCTTCAGCAAGGAAGGACAAACACACACACACCGACTTGCACGTGCCTCATCCCATTCCAGCATTTAACCTGAGCTAAGAGGATACTGGTGTTCGAGCTGAACCTCAAATGACTCCATGAAGAGCACTACATTTTACAGAGGAGGAAAATGAGGCATAGAAGAATTAATAACTTGCTATGATCTGAAGTACACCCAGAACTTCTTGATTCCAAGTTCAATACCCTTTTTGCAATACTTCTTTGGTATTCATATTGCCTTCCTGGGCATGAGCCTCAGTAATCTGATATCCTAACATAAACCACAGCAGAGGTAGTTGGTGAGAGCATAGACTGGTAGAACATTCCAGAACTTGCACCAGTTCTTGTAGGAATGCCCTCTGGACAGCCTAGGGCATTCTAATATGTACCATAATGAAGACTGAAAAGGATTCTTGGGTCCTTTGAGATGCAATCTTGACTTGAAAGAGATTTGAAAGACCAATTTGGTAGTTTTATTCCTCTGTTGCTGTCTTAGACCTACCCCTGTGGGGTGGGGGCCCTAAGAGTCAGAACAGTTTTGTGTATTCCTCTTTCTTCTTTGGCAGTTTCAAATGGAACTTCAGATGACTAGAGAGAGTTTAGAACTAACTCACATTCCAGTGGGCATCCAGGTTTACCATCGAGGGTAAAAAGCAGAGTTCCTAAGGGGACACTATCTTCTGGGGCATGCTTGATCTACATTTATATGTGCAGTGGGGTTCATCACATGCTAGAGTTATTATGAAATGTTTGGAAACCTCAGATACTGTATTGCCCCAGTGATGTATAAAAACGATTGAGACACAGTTTCTGGGCAATCATTTTATTACTCATGCCAGCAATAATTAATGAAAGGGGTCAGTGACACTCTTGTGCCAAAGACCCCTCATGGATCCCACTCAACCCTTATATACCTTTGAAAAAGTAGATGTTCCTGAGGATGGCAATCAACTCTGATTACTTAACAATTAATTAGAATGAATATTATAATGAGAGGTAGACTAATTCTAAGGAGGGGATGGGAGGACCTGATTCTGATCACTCAGTCTTCAATAAGAGACTTCTCTCTTATCAAGTCCTACTGCCTAGGGCAATCTAGACAAAAGCAGGGTCCACTTCTCCTCAGACCTGGCTGAGAGGAATACAATGGAATTGAACTTAAATTCCTTCTCTATCTAGATGGGATAGTCTAGGTGGGGTAAATTTTTGGGAAAGGTCAGATATCTCCCCTCATTTGTTATTTAACAACCATTTCTCCCACCCCAGCAAGGACACAAGTAAGGGTGGTGGATATCTGGGTAATCTTTGGGAATACATTTCAGGTGTTGCTTTTCAATGACTGATGAGTATGATGCCTTTTAAAAAAATAAATAGTGATGAACACTTAATATGTGTATATATTTATATGTGAGAAGATTTGTAAAAGTAACAGGGGTATTTATTGAGAAAATATTTACTTCTAAAGGATAAAACAATCTCACTATTTTTGAAATTTTGTGACTTGAATTCTTTGTAGTTTTTTTGAACTAGTATGAGTTTTAAAGTAATAAGGACACAAATGTTGTACTAGAAAATCCTATAGGTGAAGGAAGTCAGGGAAACCAAGAGACAGAATTGAGGAGGAATAGGATTCCAGATATGTGGGGCAACCAATGAAGACTTATAGAGTAGAAAGATGGAGTGTCTTATGCAAGGAACAGGAAGGCACATCACTAAATAAGAATAAATGGAAAGGTACAAAGTGTACCAAGACTGGAAGAGTGAAGGAGTTAGGTGAAAAAAGCTTTAGAAGTCCAGCAGAGGATTTAATATTTGATCATAAAAGTAACAGGGAATCACTGGAGTTTATTGAATTTGGGGCGGTAGTGGTGACATGGTTAGTTCTACATTGTAGGAAAATCCAGAGTAGAGAACAGACTGTAGTGGAGAGAAAATTGAGAAAGGGAGGCAAACCAAAAGGTATTGGAATTTTGGAAAGACCTGATATCTTTTTCTTCTTCTAAAAAGAGAGCAAATACTTGTGAATGAATGATACACACACACACACACACACACACACACACACACACACACACATATATATACACACACATTTAGGCATGTATAATATATGCATATACTTTCTTAGTCTAATACAAAGGGTTTTGTACATGTGTGCATATGTACACACACATATGTATGTATGTATTCTTATTCTATATATGAATTCATTTGTACAATACTTTGCAAGTAATCTATTGGGCTATTTCAATAATCTTTAGTAAAATGCATTTAAATTTAGGAAGAAGAAATTTATAGGTTTTTTTTCTACAACTTAAATCAACCCTCTTTAATGGAAAAAGCAAAGAAGGGATTTCTTGAAGACTGAACAAGACTGTCCAAGAAGAACAAAACCAAAAAAGGGAAAATGATTGAGAGATAATCTAAGCTCAGTTCTTTCCTTATCAGCACTTCCCCTCCCCCATAATTCTAGCAAAGAACCTCAAAATGCAGAAAACTCAGCAATGATAGGATGAGGAAAAGTGAAAAGAACCTGATACAAAGAAATGCTTACAGGAAAAATTATTGAAGATTAATTCATGAACCTGTTTCTCCATGTGATTCTGCTGTGCCTTTGTGCCTCCTCCAATCTGCTGCAATCATGTACACTGGCCCAGGTTGGCCAGGTGAACCCTATGGCTCTGGTAAAGGCCCATTCAGCCCAGATGATTCCTGTCTTTCTCACAGCCTACTAAAATGAAAAGCAAATAAGATGAATTTATAATAAAGAAGAAATGAGAAAAAATGATAAGAAACTACTACACACAATTGTATGCTAGAAAACTGAGAATTCAAAAGATATTTGTAAAATATAAAATATCAAAACTAGTAAAACAAGAAATAGAGACATTAACCCAATCTTAGACAAAGAAACCATGAACCAACAATTAATGAACTGCCAACATACAGTGGGGAGTGTGTGTGTGTGTGCGTGTGTGTGTGTGTGTAATTTAGGACATTTTTGATGAATTTGCAAATGAATTCCATCAAAGATTTAAAAAAATAATGATGCTTTTACAACAAAAAAGTCAAATATAGAGACAAAAGGCACTCTACCAAACTCTTTTCTTCTCTGAGGCAAATATGGTCCTTATACACAAAGCAGTAACGGACAAACAGAAGAAGCACACACTAGCAAATGTTGATACAAAAATTTAAATAAAATCCTTCAAAGAATGCCAAAAATATATGCAGAAAATAGTTCATAATTAAGTTGCGTTCATACTTAGGTTACAGAAATGGTTCAACATTAGAAAATTAGCAAAATTAATCATATAAATAACAAAGATAACAAGGCATGATTTTTTTCAATACATATGAAAGATAAAATGCATCACTTATTTTTTAAAAGTCCCCCAAAGCATAGATGTGCTAAAACGGTATTTGATGGTGAGATGTAAAGCTGATGGGCTGACAATACAGTCTCTCATTTATCACCTAGTCAGAAGTCTCTTAGTTATGTTCATATGAAAAATGCATCCAGATACATGGAAAAATTTAGATAATGCATATAAAGTGATTAAAGTGCCTTATGAATGTTACCTCTCATGATATGAAGAATGACTATTTTAATAGTAAACTAATAATCATTAACATTTATATAACACTTTAATGTTTGCAAAGTGATTTCACAATTCTGGGAGTTAGAAGCTGTGATTATACCCATTTAACAGATGAGGAAACTGAGGCAGGAAGAGGTTAAGTAACTTGCCCTGAGTCACACAGCTAGTAACCTAATCCCAATTCTGATCTAGTAGCTGTTTGAAGCTGCCTTGGATTCAGGTCTTTCTGATGCCAAGTTCAGTACCGTATCAGTTGATCCACCTGGCTGATTCAAGTAGATAATGTATCCCAGCTTCTGAAAATGTTATTTAAAAGATCAAAAAAATGAATTATATATATATATTATATATATAACATATATAATATATATATATATATATATATATTTTACACATCAAAGCTTTAAAATGAGTATTATATAAAAAAGCCACCCTGTTCCACAAGTCTTTGAAATACAGGTATTTAATTCTTCCAGTGTCATGTCATATAAGAAGCAGTCAAACATTTTAACACATCATAATGACCAGTCTGAACATGTGGAACAGCTTCATATTAAAAAATAACTCACTAAGCTATTTTATCAGATACACAGCAATTTAGTAAAACCTCTTAAAATAACTAAAAATTCTCTCACTCCTTCCACTACCCACCATATACTTCTTTCTTTCTAAAGTATTTGAATGGAAATAATTTATCTGCATCTCATAGAATTTTAATTGCTGCCTCAAAGGCATATTTAAAAAAAATTACTAAGTACTTTGATTACTTCTTTCCGCAGAGAGCCGTGATGTACATGCAGTATGTATTAAGTAACATTATTAATGCACTCTTACTGTAATCATTCTGTCTGTCATTGTCTTCCACAATATGGACAAAACTTTAATGAGATCTGAGCTAAAAGTATCTCAGCACAGGGCACTGAAAACAGAGGTTAATCCAATTCTGAACTTCAGAGACCTATTCATCATCATGGGGTATTCATCTCAAGTAAGTGAACGCCATTGGTAGAAAGAGTTCTGGCTTATGTCAAGGTAGATTTCAAGTCAAGACACAATTTATTATTCACTCCCTGCACTCTGCTGGGCTTTTCCATATGTTCCCTTCTGGCACATGAGTGACAAGCAGTCATCAGGGTAGCTCTTATTAATGGCAAATGGTAGAATTTTTACATTAAAACTTGAGTCTACTGGTACAGGGATAACTAGCTAATTCAAATTTCGAAGTTGCAAACTTCAAATAATAATGGAAGTACAAAATGCATCCATTTTAATTCCTGTTTGTACTGAGAAAAATTCTGAGGTTTCTTCATTGCAAACAATGCTAGCCTTTGGTTTTAAAAGTGTGTTTTTGGCTGTATTGAAGTGCTTTTTAGGATTATTAACATAAATGAGTGTCATATTTTGTCTTTTACAAACATATCTATTAAAAGAACATGGTTTTTGTCTGTTATTTCCTTTGTTATAACTAAGAATCTGATATTTGTATTTATCTACATACAATTTTTCTTGCTGAAATCATGAAAAATTCTAAGTTAATTATTTTGAAAAGAGTGCTTAATGTCAAAGCTTCTGCATCTTTATGAAAATTATGATAGCCCATTTTCATCACATGTATAGAGGTATAGTTCTGGAGCTATCATTTGAAAAGTACTATTGTTTACATGGGTACCCCTTTTTTTTGGCAGAACTGCAGAATCTCTCATTTTGAAGGAATCTCAGAAGCAATAATAGTAGCTGACATCTCTGTCAGTGAGGAGGGAGTTAGCTTTGTAGTCAAGAAGGCTTGGATTCAAGATCTGCCACCGAGAAACAGTAGTTATGTGACTATAACCATGTTAATTAACCTAGAGACTCAGACAACTCTCTGAGAATAAAGTGACAAATAAATTACTTATTTGTATCAGAGGAAGGAGTTTCCATCTTGAGATTTCTTCACAGTGATATCATTTGACCCCTCCCAAATAAATGTCCTTTAAAATTATTCTATTAAATTTCAATAACATATGAATACAAAAAATCATTGGAGATTGGTATCTCCTTCTGGACATAAATTCCCCAGTACCTATCTACTTAAGTCTCTGGGGACCATGAGACTGTAACCAGTGATATGGCCATCTTCTATTCATGTAGAAAAGAGACTTGAAATCTCATGCTGAGGTCTAGATCTCAGAAGTTCTAGGAGAGTACTATGCCACATCAGCCTCCACCTCCGAGTAGAGATCGTGTAAGTACTGCAACATACTTGGGGCACCTATTACATCAGTTGTGAGGAAAAGGTGATGCCGGGGCAATGAAATAGAAACTGGATGAGTCTTCCTTTTACTGTTTCTTCTACTTTTTCCATCCTCTCATTCTCTCTCTCTCTCTCTCTCTCGAGAGATAAATCATTTATAAATCTTTGTCCTTTGAAAGTCTGCTTTTTAGGGTTTTTGTCACTTGTGTTTAAAGGAACAGCCTTCTCCCAATCAATGTTCACTTGTATAGCTAGTTTGTATCATTGTATCATATGTATTATGTGTTATATGTAGTATGTATATGTGCATGTGCATATGTGTGTTTATGTCTCTGTGCGTGTGTGTGTAGTTAAAATAGCTGAGAGGCAAATCAAAGGTGAAGTGTATGTAGAAAAAGAGAGAGAGATTGATACTGTAGGTATGATTGAATCTATAAAGTATTCCCTGTTGAAATATGGAGGCCTGTTAACTAGACTGAAAAGAGGTATTATTGATCCATACTTGATAACTCAATAAAGCACAGAAAGATCATGAGAATCTGGACTGATAGCTCAGGTGCAGATTGAGCCTAAGGCTAGCAGCACTGGCTTGGGGCAGAGAGAGAAATTGAATACTTTCCTTCTGAGTGTTGCTTCAGGAACCTTAGACTCTTTGATACATAGGTTCAAAGAGTCTGCCTCTCCCTCTCCACTCCCTTCCAAAGTGGAACTGGGAGTGCTGACTGAGAAAGTCATCCCTGAAAGGAGGATTTGGGAATAAGTTAATTACCCACAGTAGGGTAGGGGACCATCAGAGGAATTAACTATTGTTATACTCACCAATCTGTGCCATCTACCATACACAACTATTAGATATGTATCAAATGATACAATATGTGTAAAGTACTTTTCAAAGGTAAAATAATATGAATAGGTGGGTCACTCATACACACTCACATTCTTCTCAAAGTTTTAAAATATTTACATGTATTACCTCATTGGATCCTTACAACATAGGCATTCTTTTTTATTTTTTTTAAAATTTATTTATTTTTGGTTTTCAATTTTCATTTCCATAATATTGAGTTCCAAATTTTCTCCTCATCTCACCCCTCTGTCCACCCCAAGACATCATGCATTCTGATTTACCCTTCCCTCAATCTGCCCTTTCTATCACACCCCTCCCTTTCTTTAGCTCCATCTCCTCTATTTTCTAGTAGGGCAAAATAGATTTCTGTACCTCAATACCTGTATTTTTTATTTCTCAATTGCATGTAAAAATAATTTTTAACATTAATTTTTAAAACTTTGAGTTCCAACTTCCTTCCATTTCCCCCTCCCCACCTATCTCCACTTAGAAGGCAAGTAATTCGATGCATATTATAGTTATGTTTGTAATTATGCAAAAGACTTTCATAAAAGTCCTGTTGTGAAAGATTAACTATATTTCCCTCTATCCTATCTTGTCCCTCATTTATTTTATTCTATCTTTTGATCTTATCCATCCTCAAAAGTGTTAACATATTATCTCCTCCTCCCATTTACCCTCCCTTTTATCATTCCCCCAACACTTCACTTATCCCCTTCTCTCCTACTTTCCTGTGGTGAAAGATAGATTTTCATGCCAAATTGAGTGTGCATGTCCTTAAGCCAAATGTGATGAGAGTAAAGTTCAATTTTTCCCTCCCACCTCCTTCATCTTCCCCTCCATTGAAAAAG
This sequence comes from Potorous gilbertii, assembly GCA_028658325.1. Classification (NCBI taxonomy): domain Eukaryota; kingdom Metazoa; phylum Chordata; class Mammalia; order Diprotodontia; family Potoroidae; genus Potorous; species Potorous gilbertii. The sequence goes on along the minus strand of CM053772.1, from coordinate 130,344,928 downwards.
CTTTCTCTTGCCTATTTATGTGTGAGATAATTTGCCCCATTCTATTTCTATCTTTCTCCTCCCAATACATTACTTTCATCTGTTAATTTCATTTTTTTATATCATCCCTTCCTATTCAACTCACCCTGTGCCCTCTGTCTATATGTATATAATCCTTCCAACTACCAAATATTGAGAAAAGTCTCACCAGTTACAAATATTATCTTTTCATGTAGGAATGTAAACAGTTTAACTTTAGTAAGTCCCTTATGATTTCTCTTTCTTGTTTACCTTCACAGGCTTCTCTTGATACTTGTGTTTGAAAATCAGATTTTCTATTCAGCTCTGCTCTTTTCATCAAGAATGACTGAAAATCCTCTATTTCATTGAATTATCATTTTTCCCCTTGAAGTATTATATTCAGTTTTGCTGGGTAAGTTATTCTTTGTTTTAACCCTAGCTCATTTGACCTCTGGAATATCATATTCCAAGCCATGTGATCCCTTAAAGTAGAAGCTGGTAAATCTTGTGTTATCCTGATTGTATTTCCACAATACTTGAATTCTTTCTTTCTAGCTGCTTGCAATACTTTCTCCTTGACCTGGGAGCACTGGAATTTGGTTACAACGTTCCTAGGAGTTTTCCTTTTGTGATTTCTTTCAGGAGGTGATCAGTGGTTTTTTACAATATTTGTTTTTCCCTCAGGTTCTGGAATATCAGGGTAGTTTTCCTTGATAATTTCTTGATAGATGATGTCTAGGCTCTTTTCTTTGATCATGACTTTCAAGTGGTCCCATAGTTTTAAAACTGTCTCTCTTGGATCTGTTTTCCAGGTCAGTGTTTATCCAATGATATGTTTCATATTGTCTGTTATTTTTTCATTTCTTTGATTTTTTTTATAATTTCTTTTATAATTATAAAATTATAATTTTATAATTTCATAAAATCATTAGCTTTCATCTGCTCCATTCTAATCTTTAAGGAATTATTTTCTCCAGTGAACTTTTGGACCTCCTTTTCCATTTGGCCAATTCTGTTTTTTAGGGCATTCTTCTCTTCACTGGCTTTTTGGATCTCTTTCACCATTTGGGTTAGTCTATTTTTAAAAATGTTATTTTCTTCAGTACTTTTTTAGTTCTCCTTTAGCAAGAAGTTGACTCATTTTTTCGTGATTTTCTTGCATCACTCTCATTGCTCTTCCCAATTTTTACTCTACTTCTCTTACTTGATTTTCAAAATCCTTTTGAGTGCTTCCATGGCCTGAGACCAATTCATATTTTTCTTGGAGGCTTTGAATGGAGGAGCTTTGACTTTGTTGTCTTCTGTTTGCATGTTTTGATCTTCCTTCTCACCAAAGTATTATTCTATAGTCTGAATCTTTTTCCAGTTTTTGCTCATTTCCCTAGTCTTTTACTTGACTTTTGAGCCTTTGTCAAGGTGGATCTTTATTTCCAGTTTGGGTGGTGGGGTATACTGTCAGCTGCTCAATTCCCCCACAGTCTGTGGGCCTAGAGTTCCAGAATCAGTCAATGTTGCTTCCCCTCTTGCTGCTGTGGCTGCTCCAGGTTCCTCCATCCCCACCCTCCCTCTGCTGCCCTGGGTCTGGGGCCAAAAGACTCCACTCTCCCACACTGTTCCCACAGGCTTTTTCTATTGACCTTCCAATTTGTCCTTAACATTTTGGGATTCTGAAGTCTGGAAACTGCAGCAGGTTTGAAAGATTCAGTCTCCTCAAGGTCTGCTCAGGTTCTGTGTATGCTGGTAGGCCCCACGCTGAACTGTGCCCTGCCCCCTGCATGGCATGATGGACACTTCCCAGGGATTTTCCAGATTGTCTTGGACTGGAGATTTGCTTCTCTTCATCATTCTGTGGGTTCTGCAGCTCCAGAATTTGTTTAGAGTCATTTCTAACAGGCTGGGCTTGGAGGCAATGCTCTAGAAAGTCTGTGCTGTTACTCCACTATCTTGGCTCCACCCCCAACATAGGCATTCTTGTCTACATCTTACAAATGAGCAAAGTGAGCCTTAGCACCTAGCTCAAGGTCACACAATTAATAATGGTCAGGATAAGGGGTCATCTAGGTGTCATCTAGCCTGCAACAAGGATGAAACCACTGCCTCCTGATGCTCCATTTCGCTTCTGAATAAATCTAATTTTTAGGAAGTGATTTTTTCTTATATCAAGCTTAAATCTTTCTCTACACTCATTTCTCTTAGTTCTATCCCAAAGAGCAAAGCAGATAAAAGTCTAATCCTTCTTCTACATGGCACACCTTCAAATACTTAAAGAATTGTTATTCTGCCTACCTTAAGTCTTCTCTGCTCCAGCTAAATATCCCTAGTTCCTTGAATTGATCTCCTATAGTATGAACTTGGGATCATTTAGTAACCTGGTTGCACTCCACCAGTGTGGAGTTCATCTATAGTTCATCAGTGCTGTTCCTAATACTCTGAAATACAGACAATATTCTGTATGTGACCTTACCAGGACAGAGAGTCACAGGAATATCATGGGCCAGCCCTGGACACCATGTCTCTCTTATGGAAACTCAACATAATATTAAATTTCTTGGCTTCCATGTTAAACAGATGAATCATTTTGATCTAGAAGTCCATTAAAATTCCTAGAGCAGGAATTAAAAAAAAAAACTTTTTTGGTGTCATGCACTCCTTTCTGGTGAATCTTATTAACCCCTTCTCAAAACACCCTATGTAAATGAATAAAATAAAATACTCAGGATTACAAAGAAAATGAATACACACAGTAATAAAAATATGTTAAAACAGAATAAAAATGTTGTTGGTACAATAGTAAGTGATGATGCTCTAGTTGCAAGATGAGGGCAAAGGTGAGTGTATGTAATTCATTTTGGTGCCTACGCTCCTTGGTTCACCAAAATGGAAAAAGTCAGGAATGACTAAAGTTGCCAACAGCATCTTTATTCAATTCCCTACAATGTATTCTAAGCCTCCAGGTACCATATACTTCCTTCAGTGGTCACATAGGAGTATTATAAGGGGAATTTGTGTAGCAAAGTACTCCAATCTCTTTCATTTCCATCACTAAGAAAGAGCTCTTTTTCACCCTCTGGGGGCCTAATATTGTGTAATATTAACATAAGGGATGGTTCAGGCAACTCCAAGTTTTCTCATAAATGCTATAGCCTCTCTTACTCAATGAAAGTATATTTTCTTCTGCATTTTTCCCACATTCTCTATTTTTAATTGTGCAAGTAAGAACAGCCTAGGATGTGTTTGGTAGGCAGCATGGTATAATGGAAGAATGCTTGATTTGTAGTTGTAGAACATTGAATTTGATCTACTATTTACTATCTGTGTGAACTTGGTAACTTCATTTAACAATTCTGAGTATTAGTTTCTGGGCATCTTCCACAAAATGGCATTTCATTCACTAGATGAAATGACATTTAATATCTCTTCCAAGTCTAAATCTATGCTGCTATAAAGATCCCTGTTATTCCATGTTGTATGAAAGCAGCAATGATGGAAACTATAGTCTGAGCTACCTAGAGTTAGTATAAGTAGTATAAGAGGTCAGATGCCTTCAGGACTGAAGCTGGTCTCTGCTTGAGGTTCAGAGTTATGGGGATACACATTCTAGCCCCCTGAACCTAGTAGCAGTTGCTTGTTATAAAATAAGTAAAGGAATATAAACACACCTTGCTCATATTTGCCACATTATTTGCTTAATCAGCAGATTTCCTCCATTTACTGAGCAAAATATTTATATATTTTAAGGCCAGAGTAGTTGACTGAAATTATAAACTATATTTGCCTAATTTATTGGTGAATATAACATGGGAAACAGAATCAAAAACCTTGGGGCACCAGATATCCCCATTTGTGCTTTTTGGCAAGAATATTAGAATAGTTTGCCATTTCCTTCTCCAGTTCATTTTGCAGATAAGGAAAATGAGGTAAACAGAGTTATGTGACTTGTTCAGGGTCACTCAGCCAGTAAGTTTCTAAAACTAGGTTTGACATCTGGAAGATGAGTCTTTCTGACTTCAGACCCAGCACGCTATCTACTGTGCCACATAGCTGACCTGATAGCTCCAATCTTGTTAACTTATACTGCGATGAAATTAGTTTACAGGAAATGTTTTTACATATTAAACCTATCAAGTCAATTTATTGATTTGTTACCCACTATTCCATATTATATAAGGTGCTTGCAAATCTATTTTGAAAACTGCTTTTTCTAATATCTTCCAGGTGGGAGAGATGTACAAAAGCCTGCATATCAATTATCTGTCTTTTAGCAATAAGTTGACAGTTTCCCAATATGCTGTAACTCCTTCGGTTCACCATTTCTCAGTTTATGACTAGAATACCTATAAATAAGTTGACCGATTCTGTCAGTACTCTAGAATGCAGGCCACTACATATATACGTATATGTGTGTGTGTGTGTGTGTGTGTGTGTGTGTGTGTGTGTGTGTGTGTGTAATATGGGGCTAATTTTTTTTGTTATAATTTTATTTATTTAACTTTTTAAATTCATTTTCACAAAATTTTGGGTTCCAAAATTTTCTCCCCATTTGTCCCCTCCCCCACCCCAGTACACTGAGCATTCTAATTTCCCCTATCACCAATCTGCCCTCTCTTCTATCATCCCTCCCTTCTCTTGTCCCCATCTTCTCTTTTGTCCTGTAGGGCCAGATAACTTTCTATTCCCCATTACCTGTATTTCTTATTTCCTAGTAGCAAGA
>CM053772.1:130304700-130339717 GCA_028658325.1 Potorous gilbertii | reverse complement strand
GAGGGAGTAATTTGAAGTCAACACTTGGGGAGGGACAGGATCAAAAGAGAATAGCAACAATGGGGGGCAGGATAGGATGGAAGGAAATATAGTTAGTCTTACACAACACGACTATTATGGAAGTCATTTGCAAAACTACACAGATATGGCCTATATTGAATTGCCTGCCTTCCCAAAGGGAATGGATGGAGACGGAGGGATGGGGAGAAGTTGGAACTCAAAGTTTTAGGAACAACTGTTGAGCATTGTTCTTGCTACTAGGAAATAAGAAATACAGGTAATGGGGAATAGAAAATTATCTGGCCCTATAGAACAAAAGAGAAGATGGGGATAAGAGAAGGGAGGGATGATAGAAGAGAGGGCAGATTGGTGATAGGGGAAATTAGAATGCTCTGTGTACTGGGGTGTGGGAGGGGACAAATGGGGAGAAAATTTTGGAACCCAAAATCTTGTGACAGTGAATGTAAAAAGTTAAATAAATGAATTTATATTAAAAAAAATAAATAAAATAAAATAAATGGGAGAAGCCATGAGAACCCCCATCCCCTCCAAAAAAAGAAATTATCAGCTCCTGTGCTTTTAGCACCCATCAGATTTCTGGATAATTGAAGTCTTCCGTAACTCATGTAACATATTTCTGTACCAGGCTTATTATCTCTTTCCCAAAATGGTCATTGATTTCCTCTTTTGGGCTAGGTGACCCATAGAATACTCCAATGACAAAATGACTTCTGTTCCATCATCCTTCCCCTCTCTGATTCCTAGATTTCCTCAAATGAGTATGCTTTGTTAGCATACAATGTTCCCTTCTCCCCGCCTTCTTCCCCCCACTCTGCCCTTTACCTATCCTATTTCTTTTGAACAGGGTTTACTTATCCAGGGACATGTAAAATTCCTAAATCTCATCCCATTAAATCTCAGTGATACTTGTAAATTCAAATTTGCCCCATTTGCATTAGAACCTTTTCTAATGTTTTTTGCATAAACTTTAGATACTTGTATGTGGACATTTGAAACCATGAAGTTTTACTACTGTCTCTTTTCTTCGATTTTTGTCTTGAAAGTTGGGATTATAATTCAGTTCTCTGAAGTCAAATATTTAGAACTTTGAGAAATATTTTTCTTCTGACTATTCTCTTTGCTGCTATTAAACTTCTGCACTCTATGTGGGGCCCTGATTTGTAATTTGCATTTTGAACTAATTTACATTTCATGTGACTCAGACTCTGTATATATAAGAGATGAACAAGCCAAATGATGTGTACATTATTCCATTTCAAAGAAAACATATAGGTCTTATGTTTTAAATGATCCAGCTTTTAGTTACTTCATATCACTGGTAACCTAGTTACCTATTCTCTTTCAGGGAAGAAGCACACCTTCTTAAGACAGTGGAACTGATGATTACAGACATTATAAATCTTATAGGTATGAGGGAAGGCAATCTATTTTTCATACCTTTGATCTGAATTAAAGGATGCTCAAGGTTGCCTGCTTAGAGCAGGAGGTGATCCATCATCAACCTCACAGAAACTGACCTCCGTCAAGAGTTTTCGATAGGTTAAGTGCCTCTCCCTTTTACATTATGACTAATGGCATTCTCATTATTTTTCACAGTTACTCTGTGTATCTGTTCTGGTTATACACTCCTAGAGGAATTTGTCATTAAGTGACTAGGACTAGTGAAATATGTCCTTTGAGATAAGCATTCATAGGTAAGTTTACTTGCCACTCTCCTCACTTAATTTTAGAAAGGTTCTTTTATCTAAAGAGACAGAATTAATTTTTTTTTGCATAAAAGACAGGATGTAGTCTCTTAGAAGCAAAGTCATGTTTTAATTTCCAGTTGATGATTCTTTTTATGAATAATTTAATTCTCTAAAGTGCCAAAGAAATTAATCGGAGGAGGAAGGAGTGGGGTGATGTCTGTCTAAGCCCTTGGTAAGGTTGTCAGTAATAGGTACTGTTCTGGTCCAAGACATCTTTTGTCTTTCCCATTTTCCCCATCTAATCAGCCTTGTTCTCAGAGTAGGTTTCATTTGTGTCTCACTGCAGGTAAACTTCAAGGTGAAGTGTAATTGAGAAATGTTTCTACTGTAAAGTGAAAACATAAAACGAAAACAAATTTATTTAGTATCAAAGCATATTAGATTTTTACATTATAATTTCAAGACAATTTTGCTCAGTTGAACTAATATTTCTTTAGATTTTATTATATACAAAGCACTGGAAATGAGATTTGCTACCTACTGTCCTTTTGAGATTTCTATGGAAAACTAGGGCTTTATAGTTCTATAGAAAGAAAGCTGGCTTTAACAGTCAGAAGACCTGGGTTCAAATGTTGGTTCTGATACTTATAAACCATGTGGACTGTGCCAATACTCTAAAGATCCACGGGCTTTAGTTTTCTCCCCTATAAAATAAGGAGGTTAGGCAACTTGGAACTACGTACAAAAAGTTGCATATAATGGAATCTAGAGATGCCACTTCTAGATCTGTACTCCAAAGAGATTAAAAAGGAGAAGAATTCATTGTAAAAATATTCGTGGCAGCTTTTGTAGTAGGGAAGAACTAAAAATTAAGGGGGTATCCATTAATTAGAGAATGGCTAAAAATTATAGTATACGAATGCAACAAAATATTATGTTATGAAAAATTTTGAAGAGGACGTTTTCATAGAATCATAGGAAGACTTGAATGGAATGATACAAAGTCAAATGATTAGAATTAGGAAAACAATGTACTCAATAACTTATCATTGGAAAAATGAACAATTTTGAAACACCTAAAAACTCTGATCAGTGCAATGATCCACTATGATTACAGATGATGAAAGATTAAGAATGACACCTATCTTCTGACAGAGAAGTAACGAATTAAACATACAGAAATGAGAGACATTTTAAAATATGGCCAATATTGGAATTCCTTTTGCTTGACTATGCAAATGTGTTATGAAGTTTTTGTTTTCTTTTTATTTTAAGGCTTGAAGGAAGTAAAGAAGGATAGAAAATAAATGATTTTAATTGAAAAATAGCTTACAAAATAAAAACGTGAAAGGATTAGACTAGATGATTTTAAAGATCTTTTCTAACCCCAAGTCTCAGAAATAGAGACAGTGACAGTAAAGAACTTGTTATGCAGTAAAGAAGCTGAAAGTCAGGTTGCAATGTGGATCATTGAGAGTTGATTTTATAAAAGATTCTCAACATGTATTATGCTTCAAGCATGATATATTCTATATGAAAATCTTTGCATCTTTGACTAGACTAAAATTTTTTCCGGTTTTATGGGCAGTGTAATTTACATGATCCTTGGGATCTTCAACTCACTCAGAGATTGCTTTTATCTCACATTGTTTGGAGTTAACCAAAGACATGGCCTAATTTAGATTAGGAGGCAGCACAAAAATCTCCAAAGTCACTCTCTTCTTATTTGATTTTTCTCCTGAGAACTCTATATTTGTTGAAGCATATTTAGAACTTAAAGGAACTTTAAAGATAATCTAGTAAAGCTTCCTCATTTTATAGGTAAGGAAACAAAATCCAAGAAAGGTTAAATGACTTATTAAATTTAGGTCACCAAGCTTGTAAATAGCAGAAGACTGTTCTTTCTCTTTGGAACCAGAACTTTATTATAACATCAGGCGTTCTTAACTTGGGGTCCACTGACCCTAAGGGGTCCAGGACAGGTTTGAGGGGGTCTATGAACCTGGATGGGAAAAATACATTTTTATTTTCACTAGCCTCTAACTGAAATTTAGCATAACTTTCACTTATTTAACATTATTCTGAGAAGTGATCCAAAACCTTCACCAGACTGCCAAAAGGATCATGACACAAAAAAGGTTAAGTACTGTATTTCATCATGAATTTAAATATTGACCAGTTTTTTCCCTCTTACTTTGCTAAAATTTAGATCAGAATTTATAGCATGGATGGGAAATCATTAGAGTTTATGGTGATCTGCTAATTCTAGAACTTTAAGATGTAGTATTATTTTTGCCAATGGTGACTAAAATTCAACATAATTCTAAAGGTCTTAATAGCAATTCCCTAAAAGGCTATAATGTAATTATTTTCTGAAATTAGGCAACCTTTTTCTTTGTAAAATAAAATGCTTCCCTAGATGGGGAGGTTAGCTGTTGTTGTATATTCCCCTGGGTTAGGTGATTTCAAGAGATGTATCCAGGAATTAAAATACTTTCTAAAACAATTATGGAAATATTCACCATTGTATTATCTTTTTCTTTCAGGAGCTGGAAAAAACATCAGCTATTAAACTATGGATTAATGAATAGAGTTTTACATCGTGCCTGTCCCATATTTAATGTTTCTCTCTCCTTCACATAAAATGTTATTTTTTCCTTATTAAGTATTCAATAGGAAAACATAGCACTCCTGCTGTAAAGTAATTACCATATGGAAATAAACTGTTTCAATGTTCAGAGGCAAGACTATCAAATGTATAGAAGGGAAGTACCTTGGTCAAAGTGAAGGCCAATTATCTGGTGATAAGGGAAATATATTTTACAAGGGGGAGTTAGTAAGGGAAACTTTGAGAAATGAGAATTTCACATCTAGCTGAGATACCCGCAGCAACTGGGAAACACTGGAAAGATTTGTTGGGAAATGGGAAGCATTTTACTGAAGATAAAGTCCATACTGGTGCCAAATGCTGAGTGCGGAGGTGGGTGAGAGGGGAAGGTAGATACAAACAGCTGCATAGAGAATGTGGGTCTTCAACTGAGCTTTGATGATTGTTAAAAATTTAGTTAGGTGGTGGTTTGGTATTGGTCTGGCTCAGGCCAATCTCAGGAAGTTTAGGTTTTATAATGGAATAATATAAAACACTCATAGAGCATCCAAGAGTTAACTAAAGGAGATTTACCTAGCTATAGCAGGAGAAGGATATTCAACAAGGACATTTGAAGGGGTCATCTAGATTGTTGTAACTGAGCTACAGCATGATCTGCCACCTGAGCAGCAGCATAGGAGCTTCTTGTAGCTATTTTCTACTTAGATGGCTAGGAAATGATATCATCAGCCTGAAAGTTTGGTCTTCTGAGCCAAGTAAGTGCTTGATAACATACTTTGATTTATTTTTTGGGTTGTGATGAGCACGTGTTACTTGTTACTGTCACTATTGTGTAAATTAAAAAAAATAAATTGGCAAATACTAATTTCATTAAATTTTTTCCCTCTACAGCTTCATCTTTCTTTGAATATAAGAGGAAGAGCTCACTTATACATCTCTGTCCAAGAGTTATTAACCTGGTCTCTGTGAACTTGCTTAAAAAGAGAGCTCTATATCATACATATGTACATACATATCACATATATATGTAACTATTTTGATATTACTGGTTTCTGTATAATCTTATGTATTTTATACTACTCAATTAAAATCAGTATTCTGAGAAGTCTGTAGGCTTACCAGAGCTCATCAAATTGCCTAATGGGTCCTTGGCATAAAAATAGTAAAGAACTTATGACTTAAACAGAAAGATCACTTCCTGCATTTAACATGTAATTCCTTTATTTTGTGATTATTTGTCATCCTGATGAATATCTGGTCAGTAGATTCAGATGACTCTGGAGGAGAAGTGAGGCTGGTGACCTGCACAGCCCTCCCTCAATCAAAACAAAGTCAAATGCGTGTCATGTCATTATTTCTCTGATGGCATGGTCTTCTTTGGCAATGAAGGACCAACACACACACACACATACACACACACACACATTTTTTGTAATGCTCTATACTCAGTTTCCCAGACACACATCCCCTAGTATTTAGAACTAGGTCCACCCAAGTACAGGACTACAGTTAAAACTGGGTATTTTCAGACTGAGTCCAACATAGCTTTTTCAGGCTGGGCCAACCACTAATGGATACAGAGAAGCTTGTGAGCACTAAGATACCAGTGGTAAGGGCTGTGGGGGAGAATAGACATAGAATATGGAATGACTGGGGAGATTTCTGTGGCACAACAGACTCTTTATACAGAAAAGGCTGGAAAAATGAATTAACATGGTGCCAAGTCATTGTCAGCCTTCTCCTTTAATACAAGTACACTGATTCAAATTAAATAAAGGAATTCTTATTCAAATATATATGAGATTTCTTCACTAGTGATCAATATATGTCTAATTCAGTGTCATTTTCTGATTTTGCATTTGAATAACAGTGGAGATAGAGATTCTTTCTGAGAAGCTCATTGGTTGCTGAGGTTATAAACTGGAATGGGAGGGATATGCTGGATAATTTACAAAAAAAAAAGATCAAAGTAGGAGGAAACTGCAACTCAGAAATACCACACAAGTCCCTGCCACTCTTCCATTTTGAGGCAATGTTGTCTTTTGCAGAGTCAAACATTTAGCAATGAATTTATGCTTCTAATCTCTCCCCTTTCCAAGGCTCTGAAAAAAAAACCAAACTGGCCATTGCTAGCTCAGTGTTGCTGTCCATTTGAAGGACCTCAGTAGCCTTCCTACCCCATTAAATAAAAAAGATCCAAGAGTTCAATACCCCTGAATTACCCTGTCAGAATTAAGATTGTGAGGAGCCCTTCCAGGGTTTTGAATATAAATCAGCTGACATTTCTTTGGGAGTCTTCTTTTTCAAGTTCCCATTCCAGGTTCTCTGCTCCTTTCCTCTAATGCCTAGTTCTGCTAGACTCAAATAAGGGTCCCATAAAACCTATTTGACTTTATTGGTTTGGGAATACCTTATTATTCCCTCCACAGTCTCTAAGGGGTACACTTTATTAAACAGTTCTCCTGGTGGACCAGCCTTGTTTTTATCATGTTTCTTGACTTTCAAATGAAAAGTATGTTCCTTCAATAAAGGATCACTTTACTATCTTGTGTATTATTTTGTGCTTGTCCTAGTCTATTGGCATTCCAAATATTTGTAAGTCTACACTAAGACTCAGTCAGCAATGTTGCAGAAAAGTAAGAAAATTATCACATTGAGTCAAGTGGATGAGGTTGAGTTTGACTCCTGTTGCAAATTCCTCCTTCCATAGCTCTGAACCAGGGAGAAAGAATAACTACTTACTTCCCCTATACCTTTGGAGTTAGTGCTTCATTTCTTTGTGAATAGAATGAGTTAACATGGGAAAGCCCTGATTCCTGCAGCAAATAGCTATGCCAAATCAGCTTATGCTCACTGCTGTTTCCCATTCCTTAAATGATTCCTGTTCATTCCTTTGGCACTATTTATTCTAATGTTATAGAAAATGTTAGATGGCTACTACCCCTGCTTTGTGTTTGGAAGTTATGTGAGGCAATAGAAATTGGGAACTAAAGCTATCTGAAATAATATGATAAACTCATTTGGTGATTGTTGCAGAAGCAGGAATCAGTTAAATAACCAGCTCTCCTTGGAAATCCTAAAACACATGTACTGTCTATGACAACCTCCTAAACTAACCTAAGGTGATAAGCAAGAGAAAAAAATCTGTTAAAAAACAGATTTGTAATACAAAGTAATCAATTTCCCCTAGACTATTGCTGTGATCTAGAAGCCCAAGACCATGAAAAAAAAGAGAGGGGGTTTCTGCATGGGCTCTGTAGTTTCCCTTTCTCCTCACCATTGCTACGTATGGGGTTACCTCACCAGAGTGATCCTGCTACATGTATGCTATGTATGTGGATGAAGACCCAACATGTAATAAATATATCTGATTTATTCCCTCATTTTAAAGGTTACCATAGGTCACAGTGACCTACTTTGGTGGAGGTGATTCTCAGGCAAATTTCATGCTCTCAGGTAAAAGCTGGGTGAAGCTTTTCACCTGTAATGAATTATCCTTTCCCAAATCTTTATTCCTCTCTCTCTCTCTCTCTCTCTCTCTCTCTCTCTCTCTCTCTCTCTCTCTCTCTCTCTCTCAGGTGTTTGCAGTGGATAGAGCAAAAGTGCAGGAGTCAGCAGGACCTGAGCTCAAATCTCACCTCAAACACTTGACAATCACTAGCTGTGTGACCTTGGGCAAGTCACTTAACCCTGATTGCCTCATCCTGGATCATCTCCAGTCATCCTGATGAATATCTGCTCACTGGATTCAGATGACTCTGGAGAAGAAGTGAGGCTGGTGACCTGCACAGCCTTCCCTCACTCAAAAACAAAGTCAAATGCAAGTCATGTCATCATTTCTCTGATAGCATGGTCTTCTTCGGCAATGAAGGATGAACACACACATCTGACTATGACTGTATCTTTGTCTCTATCTGTTTGCCTGATACCTCTGTCTCTAACTCTACTTGGCTTAAGAATATTATCTTAATATGTACTTCCAATGTCTTTTTTGGAGTATGGAGGGAATTACTAGCATCTCTGCTACCTCCCTGTGCCTCAAGCAGAAGCTGACTGCTTCTATCTCTCTTCAGGCAAAGCCTACTTCAAACCTCTACCTCTGATGCCCACGTTAATTACAAAACAAAGATTTGCAACTCTTAGGTTTTCTTTTTAAAATGAGAGAAAGGAAAAATAATAATGAAAAGATAGATAGCAAAGCAGGTACATGGATATAAAGCAGCCACTGCTAACTTCAGGAGTAGATATCAGCTTATTCCTTCCCTCTTCCTGAGAAGGAAACAAAACATAAATCAAAGGAGTGATGCAGCTATTGGAAGTGTGTTCTGTCCTTCAGTCAGAAGTAGAGCAGAGAGAATCATCTCTGGGGGCAATGGAATAGCTCACTGACCATTGCTCCCAGTTCACATTAGATTCTCAGTCCTTGTTCATTCTAACCAGAACAACAACAGCCTCATTGGTTTTAGAAATAATAACATTGGCTGCTGTCAAGGGTGTCTGTAGGAAAGGGCTAAATATCATCTGACATTTTTTAGTCAATTTTCAGATTTTCCTTTCCTGACTAGCTGTCCTCATCTCAATTTTTCCTGTGAGATTTAATCCCTAATTCCAATTATACTTTTTCTTTCCCCCTGTTTGATAGTATTTTATTTTTTCCAATTACATGAAAAAATTGTTCTCAACATTCATTTTCATAAGATTTTGAGCTCCAACTTTTTCTCTCTCCCTCTTTCCCTCCCTTCCCCACTCCCTAAGATAGCAAGCTGATGTAGGTTATACATGTACAATCATATTAAATATATTTTCACATTAGTCATATTGTGAAAGAAGAATCAGAAGAAGAGAGAAAAAACATGAGAAAAAACCCACAAAAAACAAAGAAAAAGTGAAAATAGTCTGCTTTGATCTGCATTCAGACTCCATAGTTCCTTTTCTGGATGTAGTTTGCATTTTCCCTCATGAGTCTTTTGGAATTGTTCTCTAATCATCATAATGCTGAGAAAAACTTAGTCTGTCATAGTTGATCATCACACAATGTTGCTATTATTGTGTATATCATTCTTCTGGTTTTGCTCACTTCACTCAGAATCAGTTTATGTCTTTCCAGGTTTTTCTGGAATTGGCATGCTCACCATTTCTTATAGCATAATTGTATTCTATACCCATTCATTGACCACAGCTTGTTCAGCCATTCCCCAATTAATGGATATCCCTTCAGTTTCCAATTTTTTGCCTCCATACAAAGAATTGCTATAAATATTTTTGTACATGTGGATCCTTTCCCCCTTTTTATGATGTATCTGGTACACAGCCCTAGTAGTGATATTCCTGGAGCAAAGGATTTGGTTGCCCTTTGGGCATAGTTCCAAATTACTCTCCAGAATGGTTGGACCAGTTCACAATGACAATGCATTAGTGTTTCAATTTTCCCACCTTTCCAAAATTTATCATTTTTTTTGTTATTAATTAATTTTAATAAAATAACCCATAACAACCAGTATTATCCAATCTGCTGATGTGAGGTGGTACCTCAGAGTTGTTTTGATTTGCATTTCTCTGATAAATAGTGATTTAGATAATTTTTTCATATGACTAGAGAGTTTTAATTTCTTCATCTGAAAACTGCCTGTTAATAGTATCCTTTGACCATTGATCCATTGGGGAAATGACTTGTACTCTGATAAATTTGACTCAGTTCTCTATATATTTTAGAAATGAGCCCTTTATCAGAAACGCTGATGTAAAAATTGTTTCCCAACTTTCTGATTTCCTTCTAATCTTGGTTGCATTAGCTTTGTTTGTGTAAAACCTTTTTTATGTAATGTAATCAAAATTATTCACTTTGTGTTTCATAATGTGCTCTATCTCTTGTTTGGTCATAAATTCTTCCCTTCTCCATATATCTGACAGGTAAGCTATTTCTTGCTCTCATAATTTGCTTTTTGTATCACCTTTTATGTTTAAATCATGTACTCATTTTGAATTTATCTTAGTATAGGATGTAAAATATTAGTCTGTGTCTAGTTTTTTCTATATTATTTTCCAGTTTTCCCAACATTTTTTTTTGTGAAAGCTGGGGTCTTTGGGTTTATCAAACATTAGATTACTATAGTCATTTACTACAGTTTCTTATGTACCTAGCCTCTTCCCCTGATCCCAAACTATTTCTTAGCCAGTTCTAAAGAGTTTTGATTATTGCTGCTTTAAAATAAAATTTAAGGTGTGATATGGATAGGCCACCTTCCCTCACATTTCTTTTCTTTAATAATCTTGAAACTCTGGACCTTTTTTTCTTCCAGATGAATTTTGTTATTATTCTTTCTAGCTCTATAAAAGCTTTTTTTTGGTAGTTTTATTGGTATTACACTAAATAAGTAAATTAATTTAGATGGAATTGTCATTTTTATTAAGTTAGCTCAGCTTACCCATCAACAAATTCATATTGTTCTGATTGTTTACATCTGATTTGATTTGTGTGACATGTGCTTTGTAACTGCTTACATAATTCCTGGATTTGTCTTTGCAGGTAGACTCTCAAATATTTCATGATGCCTACAGTAACTTTAAATGAATTTTCTCTTCCTATCTTTTACTGCTGGGCTTTGTTGATAATATATAAAAATGCTGATGATTTCTGTGAGTTTATTTTATATTCTGCAACTTTGTTAAAGCTGTTTATTATTTCAAATAGTTTTTTACTTGATTCTCTGGGATTCTTAAGTATATCATCACACCACCTGCAAAGAGTGATAGCTTAATTTCTTCTTTGCCTATTCTAATTTCTTCAATTTCCTTTTCTTCTCATTGCTAAAGCTAACATTTTTAGCACCATATTGAATAGTAGTGATGATAATGGACATCTTTGTTTCACCTCCGATCTTATTGGAAATGCTTCTGACTTGTCCCCATTACATATAATATTTTCTGATGGTTTTAGGCAGATGCTACTCATCATTTTAAAGAAGACTCTATTCCTATGCTCTCTAATGTTTTTAATAGGAATGTGTGTTGTATTTTGTCAAAAGCTTTTTCTGCATCTATTGAGATAATCATATGGTTTCTCTTAGTTTTGTTGTTGATGTAGTCAGTTCTGCTGATAGTTTTCCTAATATTGAACCAGCCCTGAATTCTTGATATTAATCCCATTTAGTCATAGTGTGTTATCCCAGTGATAAATATTTGTAATTTCTTTATTAACTTGATTTAAAAATTTTGCATTAATATTCATTAGGAAAATTAGCTTATAATTTTATTTCTCTGTTTTGACTCTTACTGACTTAGGCATCAGCACCTTATTTGTGTCATAGAAATAATCTGGTAAGACTTCTTCACCTATTTTTCCAAATTACTTACATAATATCATAATTAATTGTTCTTTAAATGTTTACTAGAACTCTTTTGTAAATCCATCTGGCCCTGGAGATTTTTCTTAGGGAGTTCATTGATGGCTTATTCAAGTTCTTTTTCTAAAGTGGGGCTGTCTACATGTTTTATTTCCTATTCTGTCAATATAGGAACTTTATATTTTTGTAAATATTCATTTCAATTAGATTGTCATATTTAATGGCATACAGTTGGGCAAAATAACTCCTGATTATGGCTTTAACTTCCTTTTCAGTTGAATTCACCCTTTTCAGTTTTGATACTGGTAATTTGATTTTCTTTCCTTTCTTTAAATCAAATTAAACAAAAGTTGATCGATTTTATTATTTTTTTCCCATGAACCCAGTTCTAAGTTTTATTTACTAGTTCAATAGTTTTCTTACTTTCCATTTTATTAATCTCCTTTTGATTTTCAGAATTTCTAATTTGGTATTTAATTGGGGATTTTTAATTTGTTCTTTTCCAAGCCTTTTTAATTGCATATCCAATTTACTGATTTCTTTTTTCTCTATTTTGTTTATGTAAACATTTAGAGATATAAAATTTCCCCTAAGAACTGTTTTGGGTGCATAAGCGTTGGCATGTTGTCTAATTGTTATTTTCTTTAATGGACTTTTTGATTATTTCTGTGTTTTGTTGTTTGACTCACTCATTCTTTAGTTAAATTATCTGACTTCTAATTAATTTTTAATCTATCTTTCTATGGCCCTTTATTTCATGTAATTTTTATTGCATCATTATCTGAAAAGGAGGCATTTAATATTTCTTCCTTTCTGCATTTGATTGGAAGGATTTTATGCCCTAACACATAGTAAATTTTTTTGTTTGAGTTCCATGTACTATTGAGAAAAAATATTCCTTTCTATTACCCATTCAGTTTTCTCCAGAGGTCTATCATTTTTAAATTTTCTAAAATTCTATTGACCTCCTTAACTTCTTTCTTGTTTATTTTGTGGTTAGATTTATCTAGTTTTGAGAGGGGGAAATTGAGGTCCCCCACCAGTATAGTTTTGCTGTTTGTTTCTTCTTGCACCGCACTTAACTTTTCCTCTAAGAATTTAGATACTATATATGGGGGTATATATGTTCAGTATTGATGTTAATTCATTATCTATGATATATTTTAGGAAGATGTAGTTTACTTTCTTATCTCTTTTAATCATATCTATTGTTGCTTTTGCTTTGTCTGAGAACAGATTGTTACTCCTGCTTTTTTTTTAATTGTAGCTGAAGCATAATATATTCTACTCCATCCTTTACCTTGTGGGCATCTCTCTGCTTCAAATGTGTTTCTTGTAAACAGCATATTGTATGGTTATGATTTTTAATTCAATCTGCTTCCGTTTTATGGGAGAGTTCATCCTATTTACATTTACAGTTATCACTATTAACTGTGTATTTCCCTCAATCCTATTTTCCCCATTTATACTTTTCTCTCTCCTTTCAACTGCCCCTCCTCACCAGTGTTTTGCTTCTGACCACTAACTCCCCCAGTCTGCACTCCCTTCTCTCATTCCCCCTTCTCTTTTCTTTTCCTTTTCCCCTCTTATTTCCCTTTAGGGTAAAGTAAATTTCTATACCCAATTGAATGCATGTTAATCCCTTTTTGAGCCAATCTGATGAGAGTAAGTTTCAAACAATGCTTACCCTCTCTGTTCTTTCCCTCTACTGTAATAGGTATTTTGCACCTCTTCATGTGATGTAATTTACCATCTTCTGCCTCCTGCTTTCTTTTTTTCCCAGTAGAATCCTGTTTTTCAGTCCTTAATTTTTTCTGTATCATCATATCAGTCAACTTGTACCTACAGTCTCTGTCAATGTATACTCCTTCTTACTGACCTCAAAGAGGTACAATTTTCAAGAGTTGTATCACCTTCCATGTAGGAATATAAACAGTTTAAGCTTATTGAATATTATGTTTTATTTTCTTTCTGTTTTGTCTTTTAATGCTTCTTTTGAATCTTGTATTTGAAGAACAAATTTTCTGTTCAGTTCTGGTTTTTTCACCAGGAAAGTTTGAAAGTCCTCTATTTCTTTCAATTTACATTTTTTTCCCTGAAAGATTATGCTCAGTTTTTCTGGGTACTTGATTCTTGCTTGTAATTCTAGCTCCTTTGCCTTTCAGAATATCATATTCCAAGCCCTCCAATGCTTTAATGCAGAAGTTACAAAATGCTGTGTAATTCTGACACTGACTCTCCTATATTTGTATTGCTTCTTTTTGGCTGCTTACAGTATTTTCTCCTTGACATGAAAATTCTGGAGTTTGACTACAATATTCCTTAGAGCTTTTATTTTGGGAATCTCTTTCAGGAAGTGATCAATGGATCTTTTCACTGACTATTTTACCCTCTGATCTTAGGATATCAGGGCAGTTTTACTTATTAATTTCTTGAAAGATGTTATTCAAGCTCTTTTTTTTTGGTTGTTTTTTAATCACAGCCTTGAGGTCATCCAAATATTCTTAAATTGTATCTTCTGGATGTTTTTTCCAAGTCAGTTGTTTTTCCAGTGAGGTATTTTGCATTTTATTCACTTTTTTCATTCTTTTGATTTCGTTTAACTACTTTTTGATGTAATTTTAACGGATTTTTTTCCTGTTAATTTTTGTTCCTCCTTTCTCATTTGGCCAATTCTACTTTTTAAGGAATTGTATTTTCCACTGAATTTTTTCCAATTTAGCCAGATATATTTTTTAAGAAATTGTTTTTTTCAGTCTTTTTTCCTTCCTTTCCCAAGGTGTTGACTCTCTCTTGAATATCTCTCATTTCTTTCCCCATGTTTTTCTTCTACCTATCTTATTTGATTTTTAAAATCCTTTGTGAGCTCTTTCAAGAAAGCATTTTGGGCTTGTTATCAATTCATATTCCCCTTTGTGGCTTTGCAAGTAGGCATTTTGACATTGATTTCCTCTTCTGAGTTTGTGTTTTGATCTTCCTTGTTGCCATAGTAGCTTTCTATGGTCAGGGATCTTTTCTGTATTTTGCTCAATTTTTAGTATATTTTGTGACTTTTAAGGTGCTCCTGGGCACAGGGATCATTGTCCTAAGCTTCTTGTGCTGTGGGCTAGGGGTTACTGGAGTTCTTCTCTGGGGTGTCAGGTGCTGGCAGCTTGCCTAGTGCTCTGAGGTGGTCTGACTTAGTCTCATTTCTTGTGCTGGGAGTTCTATGCCTAGCAGTAGGCCTGCTGAGCTGGGAATGGAGGCTTTACAGCTAACCTGCTGTGCTGAGGGGCCTCACATGCTGATCTGTGCTATGGTTAAGACCCTCCTGCTTGCTTGCCTGGATACCATCTCTGCTGGGCTGCACTCCACTTTTATCCAAGTGAGACCTTTCCTGAAGTCCTTCTAAGTTGTCTCCAGCTGGAAAATCATTTCAGTTCATCTTTTTTTAGGTTCTGTCACTGCAGAATCCATTTAGAGATTTGATTTAATGTTGCTTTCAAAGGAAACTGGGGAGAGCTCAGGAACCTTTTTGGATTTCCTCCACCATCTTGACTGTGCCTGACAATTACACTTTTTCTAAGTCTGGGCTCTTGATTAGGCCCCAAGGTGGAGGAAGAACTTTCCAGTTACTGTATTCTACTTTCTGGCTTCTTTCTTCCAGAAATTCTTACCAAATATATTTTCAAGAAGTCCTGGTTCCATAATATAAATTGCCAGTAGATTTTGTATTAGTCTGTTAGAGTACCTTTTACCTCCACAGCAACCTAATCTTTACAGTGAACTGATACATTCAATTCAAATGAGAATTTATCAGATGCCTACTTTGTTTCAGAAAATATTTTAGGCAATCCAAGTAAAAAAAATCAAACAAAAACACACTGTTCTCAAGAATATTACATTTTACTGGACCACAAAGACTTAAAAATTTTGCCCCAAGTGGTGAAGGGGAATAGAAGGATGTAAAATAACTTGTGTACATAAAACCTATGGAAAACAGTCCATGATCAAGTGCAAGTTTATGTAGTGTGGATTATAAGTGCTGTGGGAATTCTTCCAACCAACCATTTATTGGCTAAAGTTGAGAAGGAATTCAGGAAAGATGTGAGGCTTGAAATGGTCCTTGGTGTATCATTTGGGCTGGTAAACAGCAATAAATAGAGTATTCTCTAGAAATTAATAGATTTCTTTTGGAAGAATCTAGTTTCAAGTTTTAGATGGCTATAGTTCACTAAATTTGTGTTTCTATGAAATGTTGAGGTTTTAAGTGACTTAGCCTGAACTTGATAATTCGCCAGTTCCCCAGAATGGCTAAAGCAGTTCTGCTTAACATCCCCAGGTACCTAATAGCCATCCTTATTTCTTAGAGGATCTCGTAGCTGAGAGACTAAAAATAATGGTTATTCTCATTATGCCTCCAAAGCTCTCACCAAAGCATCCGCCTCCTTCGGCGACACAGCAGTTTGAACACTGTGCTAAAGCTATCTCCTCCACACAAACCTGAAGGAGCTCTAGAGCCATTATGGAAAAAATACGCTCACCTTTGTAAGTCTGATGTTCTCATAAATTATTTTCATTACAGATTAATGGTCTGTGAAGATTCAAATCTTTCAGAGTGTTCTGTTACAGCGTATGTACTGTGCTATATTCAGAAAACGACAGGTTCAGCCTAGGCTTCAGACATTTAGGGAGGATGCTATTCAGGGTCATCAAAGAACCATTTTATATTTCTTTCTATTTTGTGGGACAGGACAGGACTTTATGAGTTGCTTATCTCTTGTAAATTTTTTAAACAATACATGAAATAGCTTCAACAAAAAAGGTGGATGCTTATTATCCTTTTAGTTTGGGAGGCTCTGATTTTTATGTAGAATGCCATTGAAAAATTTAATGGAAATAATTTTATTATTAATAATATCTAAAATTTTTATATATCAGGGAAACTGGATTCATTGGTCAATCTGTAATGAAATTCAGTTGTTATTGCTAATAATAAAATCTTATATTGCAAAAGCTCTTTCTAATTCATAAAGCCTTTTCACATTTAATATCTCATTTTAATCCTTATGGCAACATTCTGAGTTAGGCAGAGAAGATATTAAATTCACGGTGTTCTGTGAGTCTGCATTCCCTAAAGCTATATCTCATGAGCTTGTATTGTCTTTAATGGTCATATAGAAGACATAATTGGTTTAGAGCAGAGATATTTAATGAAATAGCATAGTAAGAATATAGCATCAAAATATTTTTCTCACAAACCTAAGAGGGGATATAATAAGTTAATCAATAAGTAATGTGTTAGGCGCTGGGGATAGACAAACTATCATTGCAAAGAGTGGACACAGAAGGAGAACACACATGGAGAGGCATACATGTAGGGATTACATGGGACCAGGCTAACTGCATTCAGGGAAGAGCAATTCATGCCTCTGACACACTGGGACTACTAGAGGTGTTTTAGTAAAGTCAGAATGCCAAGATAAAAAAAGGAAAAATGTACTGGACTAGCAAAAGTCGGAATATTTCTTGACTTGTGGGACATTATGCTTTTCATATAGTAATTTTAAACTTAGGAAAACTGAAACTTATAGACTAAAAGAATATCTTTCTCTTTTTAAAAAAAACTTTCTTTAGGTTACGTTTCTATAAGTTCTTCTCCAACACCGATTACTCTGGCCCTCACCGCCTAGAAGGCCAAGTGTGTTACATTTTTACCATTCCCCCTAAACTTTAGAAAAAGATGGAGAAAATGGTACTAATTCATTTTCTCTATGTATGCAGAGGTAAATGATGTTTAATAATGATCTAAGCATGTTGTGCTTGGAATTTTTTTATTTTTGAGAGTTTTGGTTAAACATTTACCAGCCCTATCCTGGGTAATACCTTACTATGAAGAGAAAAACTAAATTCTTCTGGTTAACAATTCCTCTATTGGGTTTCTAATATAATGGCTACCTAAAATTTCTCCAAAGATTCTCTGAAACACATAGGACATGATTGGTGAGAACCTTTCTAGCTTTCAAATTCTCCGATTATATATCTAAGTGATTGTAAGTGAGGAGGATTTTGTTATCCTTCTTATCCAGGTTCTCTGGATCCATGTCAAGGCATTGTCTAGTTTCCAGATATTTGATAATAATTCCCAGAATAGCCCCAAGGATTCTAGTTAGTAATTCCTAGAATCTAAGTGATAGACAGTCCTACTGAGGCTATGCCATGAGATATGGGGGTGACGTAATTGATATTTACTATACTTGCACAGAATGATGATACCGCTAAAGTTAACCTGTGAGGCCATTGCTGTCAAAATATCTTCCTTGTCTATTGCCCTATAAAAGCAACTAGGCACTGGTAAGTGAGTGAAGAAACCACAAAGAATGCATAGGGTGTGCCCTGACAGGCCCCCATAAAGGTTTCAAGGGACTTAGAGGAGTGCACAAGCTGAAATGATAGGCCTGTCTTGATTGACCCCATAGAGATGTAGGGGTAGCTGCAAGAAGGATAATTAGGGAATGCTGTGGAAGTTGGTGTTCCCATTGTCAACTTCCTTTGAGAAGACTGCACTAGAGTAAAGTAGGATTATTATGCCCTCATAAGGTGTCTGCCTGTCTGGCCAGATCAAGAGTGAACTTGTCAGAGGCAGGAATCCAAAACTTGAGTGCTGCCTGCGTGTTATCTATGGAACAATGATATTTATATTGGCAGGTGTATAAAATATTGCCTAAAAGCTAGAGTAAACAAAATAAAGTTTCATGAAGGGCAATCAGCATAGTGACAGCTATGGTATATAGCAACTGAAGGAACTTTGGATGCTCTGTGGTATGATTCTGTCATATGAATCCAAGAACAGTATTTGAAGTGCAGATATGATGCAGCACAGGAAGAGAAATGGGTAATGATCCAAGGAAATCATAATAGTGAAAAAAGTTTCACATATTTCAGATTTCTTTTTTAAGCAACAATTTTTGTGGTAGCAAAAAGTGATTTCCTGATCACCACTTGTTCTATTGTTTTTCCTTAATCTTTTTTTGACAATTTATAGGAGAAAGATGAGTTGTTATGCTTCTTCCTACTCTGTCATCTTTGTTCAATAACACATATAAAGAGAAATAAAAGGTTAGAAGGAGACAGTACTTTAGTAGTATAGTAGCACAAACAGAAGATTGTCTTGATTGCTAATAGTGAGGTTAATCATGAAAAGTCTGTTGGTTTTTTTTTTTGTATATACCTGTATAGGAAAGATTTCACAAAGCATGCACCAAGATTTTCTCTCTGCTTCTGGCTATCTGCATGTGCATAATCTTATGCTGTGGAGGTTTTATCTTTGAGATGAGGAAATCATTCTTTACTGTCTATGGCACAAAATCTGATAGCTCAGGGAAACTATAAAAAGAGAATAATCCCATCCTTATGTTTCTCTCTTGATTTGACCTTCTCTTTGAAATTATTTGAATCTGAGATGTCGATTAAAGGGATGGAAGGATGGATGTACACTTCTGCCACTCTGGGTATGTTATATCTCCTTTGACTGGAAGACAGAGAAAGACAACTCTAGAAGGTGAGCTACTGCCTGCCCTTTCTATTTTGTGTTTGTCTTTCTGGTAAGGTAACTGGACATTAGTCTTGAGGTGAATATGTTAAGTCTTGCAGGGGACCTTGTAAGTGTGAGATATCCTCATCAAGAAAATTTCTTGTTATCAGAGAAAACATCAGTCAGTGACAGGGAAAGGAGCTCATTCATCCTCTAAGCTCGACTTGCTAGAAGACAGCAGAAGATGAGAGAGGTAATACAGTTTTGAGAAGAAATATAATTAGCAATGTAAACCCAATCAGCAGTTCCAAAAATGCTTTGTGTTCTGGTGAGGTTTAAATATCAATTTCCTTGGAGAATACAAGTATAGTTTTATTACTATTCCATCTTTTTAAAGTATTTCTGTTAGTTGGAGCTTGAGAGGGAATTTCTTATTTAGTATTTTTGTGTATATCTCTAGGAAATAAATATCTGACCCATGTCTAGTTAATTTTCATATTTATAATTAATATTCATAGTCCAACCTAAGACATAAATACATTTGTCCCTTGAGAGTTGAGTGCAAACCAAAAGAGCTGATAGTTGAGAAAAAGAGAATCAAAATAATGTGGTTTGAGGGGAGTCCAGGGACCTCTCAAGGATCAGAGAGCAAGACAGGGTTGTCTGGAACGAATTCATGAATTCAAGCATTTTTTTAAATCAAAGTGGCAAAGATTTAGTTTTACACTTTTGAGTGGGCAAAAGTTCTTAAGGAACCTGGGACCTTAAAGGGGTATAGTTAAAGTTTATATAGGACAAACTATAGAAAACATGTGCCAAATGTGCTAGCTAGGTGATGTGGGGCAGAATTAGGGAGTGGTCACAGAGTGGTCAGTTCTTAAAGAACATGCTTGTATCTACTGCGTAGGCATTTTCCCCAGAGTTCATCAGGAAAAAGCCTATGAGGTGGGGTGTGTACACGGGAAGTCAGTTTTTAAGTGTGTTATGTCACTAAGTTAGCTAGTAGTCAGGGATGACTGAGAATTGCCCAGTCTGCCACCAATCAATGTAGACAGTCTATATATCTATATGTCTCAAGTCTAGGTTACACATAATGAGGGGTCTGGAATGCATGAAATGAAGTAGGGAATTCATATAGATAGTCCAGTGGGTACTGAAAATCTTTACGAACTAGTACAAGGCCAATTCACTCTAATAACTCCTGGGGTTTCTTACTATACCAGGGAGAAAAATAAATATTTGGCTGAGGCCCACTTATAAGTAATCCTAAGGCATAGAGTCTTTGGGCTGGGGGAGAAGCTGCCAGGGACAGTGTTTTGAGGCTAGGGGGAAATTTGATCTTGGAGTTAGGATCCAAGCACAGGCACCCAAGTACCCCATCCTAAGCACTCTCATTAGAAACGAAGTTCCTCCAGGACTGAACCCAGGCTAGACAATGTATTGGGTCCAGAGTAATGGACCTTTTAGCCCATCAGGATTGGTCACAATTTCTCAGCCCTCAAGGTTTAGCAGTCATCATTAACAATAGACATGTTTTAGAGACTTACTTTAAAATGTTATAGATTCATATAGTTAGAATTAAAAGGGTTCTAAAGAGGCCATCTAGTCAGCTTCCTCATTTTACAGATGAGGAAATAAGGTCTGGAAAAGGTTAAGTGACTTGATCAAGGTTATACAGATAGTAAGTGGCAAAGCAAATATTCAAACCTAGGACTTCTGATTTCAGACACATCAATCTTTCCACATTACATTATAAGGTTTTAGTCTATGACTGGTGCTAAATGAGAGCCAATGTGAAAGAAAAATTTTAAATGCTCTTTTTCAAGAATTATAGTAAAACTAGTCTGATATTAGGAACTGCAAGTAAATCTGTCAAGGAATTTATATTCATGTTCACATCCTCAGAATATCCCTCCCTTCATCTTTCATAAGAATGATTTTCTAATAGATGGGCTTTCCAATTGGGTGCCTCATCCACAAGATGGTGTACTAGCATTAGTAACTTGAATGCGTGGTGCTTGCAAATAGAATTGATACAAATTGGCAAAAATGGTTCTCAAGTTGAAAATGCCAAGTATCCATGCATAAAGATAATTATTCCTGAGCCTGTGGCTTTGCATGGAATGTACTTTGGAAAATATATAATTCACCTCTATTTGATTAACTTTTACTGTCACATGCTTTTACTTATTTACTTTAATGCTACAGTAGAGTATGCAGTTCATTAACTTCTAATTTAGCTAAAACCAAGCAAAACTGTTTTTCTTGCAAATCACAAAGTATTTTCAAATGGCAAAATAGTGAAAGTCAATTTTCTGTGATGCATATTGTATTGCATGTCAGCAGAAGAAAACAGACTTTGGATTTTTGCCCTGATTCCTTTTGCTAGGAAAGTTTTCCTTTGAAACTGGAGATGAATACTTGGCTAATCTTCTATTTGGATATGTTTGATGAGGTTGGTTGAATTGTAGTCAGTAAGCCTCAGAATGAATTTTAGAACAACCTCTAGGCTTTCTGGTTTCAAAACAAGTTTCTGCTCCCACAGTCTTCTGAAATATTTGAGGTTTGTTATTCTTTACTTTTATCACAGATCATTGTCTGTTAGCAAAGTTTGTCTAATATCAGGCAAAAAAATATCGAATGGCAATATTCAACTTTTTTTTTTGGTGGGGCTGAGAAAGAAAATTGCTTAAGACACAATTAAGTGAACCAACAGCATTAATCCCAGCTAGTAAACCAGGACCTTGCTTATAGTTAAAAAGGGTGGATTGCCTTTCTAAAGCTCATCCTTTCTCATGAGTTATTTCCATTTCTGTAGAGCCATTAGGACAAGCAAAAATACCTTGGCCAAGAGTGTGATCGCTATTCTTTTGGAAGGAGAACGTACTGAAATTGCTTAAAGGAGTTCTTTCTGGGACTTTTGTGGTCTGCTCTACAAAATATTTGCCCTCAAATGATGAAGGAAGAAGGTTAAGAGGTCTTGTTCTGTTCTGAATTTCCAAATGTTCTGTACACAATGGACACAATAAATACTTATTAAATTAATGAGAGAGTGTGTTTAATTCAGAAGCATTTAACAAGAACCTATTATGTGCTAGCCGCTGGTGATACAAAGGTAAAAATCACTCTATTGAAGGGAAATGGCTTCTACACAGTTAAGGAAATATAACATAAATATAAAATGTTTCAGTTAGATTGTTGTTGTCCTGGCAACTAACTAGCTGACCAAAACAGATTTCTCAGAAAAGAGATTCTTATGGCACAAGAACATAATATTGTAGATCAAAGCTACCCTTGGAGTTCAAAAGACTGACTTGAAGTGCTGTGTCTGACGCAGACTAGTGATATGATTTTGGGCAAGTCATTGACATTCTTAGTGCTATAGTTAGCTTTCTCTGCCTCACAGATAAGTTGTTGATACGCATTAATGGAGGAAGTTTTTACACCTTTGTGTTTACTATTCTGATGAAATCACAGGTCAGATTCCCTTCCCCTGAAAAAATCAACCCAAATCCCTTCTTTATTTAAGGCCTATATAGCAGTTTCTTCATAAAAACCCTGAAAGGTGTTATATGCTGTATTTTTGATAGAAAATGCCAAATTAAGAAAAATACATAAAGATATATATGCTTACATGTACATATATGTATATATGTATGTATACATATATATGTATACACACATATCTATATCTATCTATATCTATACATATAGATGTGCCCCATTTCAGGCGAAACTTCCACAAGAATTCTTTTGATCACTTGGGCCTAGGTCCATCTTGGGGGCATGCTATCCAGAGGAGTCATCAGCATTTCTCTACCTCTGCCCTCAACCAGAATAAAATTTCAGGAAAATCTCTAAAATAATGCTTAAGTTTAGTTCATACCTAAAGGTTTAACTATATGTGGGTAAAAGGGTCTTCTTCCACAGGATGCTCCATGTCCAATATAGGCTCCTTGTATGAGAATATTTTTTATTTCTTCCATTGCATAAACTAAACAAGATGCAAAGTATTTATAGACATGTGCTAAAAATGAATAAACAAATCACCCATTCACACATATTATATTGCCCTGAAAGATGGACCTGTTGTGATATTGAGGAACAGATATTTCTCATTTATCTCTAGACCTGAAATGTCTGAGTAACTCAGGGCAATTATTTTGGAGGGTTGCCAAAGTCTAGATCTCCCGGTTCTCCACTGAATGACTTTAATTCTCCAGATGCAGGACAGTCCTCTTCTTGACAACCCTCTTCTTCTCCAAGAAGCACATCATTACAGAAATCTTCCTCTGGAAGATCAACTCTCAAATTTAGGATTACACAAGAAGCAATACACAGGGCTGGAAAATTCCATGAATAGACAACTGGGATTTAGGAAGTTAAAGAAACTGTGGTTTCAGGTTTGCTTACACAAGCACATGTCACCCACTCTCATGTGATAAGTCACCACTGCTTCTGATGGTTGGAAGTGATTGAGAATACTCTTTCCCTCTTGCTTCACTCCAATCTGAAAGTTCAAGGGAGATAAACTAGTGAAAAAGAACTCCTAAAGTGTGTTATTTCTCCTTGCTTTTATAGATCACTAAGGGAATGTCTCATCCAGGCAAGAGTCCATTTTCTGGAACTTCATCAGGAGGTAGCTCCAGTTCCTTGGGACCAAGACAAATTTTCCTCCTCCTCCTTATCTTTTTCCTTTTCCTTTAAGAGGCAGTATGGCTGTAGATGTAATACGTATTTCTACAAGGCAAAGAATGTTCTTCAGCATCTATCTGCCTTAATTTCTGAGAGATTCAGTATTAGACAATATTTTATCCTCTGACCCAATGAAAGACTATCAATCAAAGGGATATATGCATCTGGAATTAGGAGAGAATGCTGAGCATATAATTTGATTAGGAGTCAGGTGATGGACAATGAGGAAACAATTGAAATTGAAGAGAGACTAGAGGCAGGGTGGCTGGAAAGGCAGATGTTTTGTGAGAAACCAGATTTCACCATTGCTGCAGTCTTAACTCATTTAGATTAGAGATTTCAGGAGGCTAGAGACTTGGAGAATGGGCACTGAGGCAAGGTGACTGTCAGGAGGCCCCCACAGTAGTCTGAAGCCACCTCTGCCTTTATTGGTCAGAAGGGACAATCTGAGGCAGGCCTCTACAACCTGTAGCCTGCTAAGGGATTTGGGGATGTTTTCCTCTACGTTTTTTGTGGGCCACTGGAAAGTCTTTGGTGGGCCACAGGCTGTGCAGGCCTGTCTAAGGCACTGAGAAGAGAGTGTCTGAGATACTGGAGGTTTCCACCTTTCCATTTCAGAGAATAGGAACCAGATAAGGAAGAGGATATATCTCCTGGAGCAAGACCTCAACCCCTTTTCCCTGAAGGAAACATTTTCAATGGAGGGGTGGGAAAAAGGCAGGTTGCAAAGAGATTAAATGCTTAAGGATTGATGCATTGTAGGTATGCCAGATTGAACTAAGGCATCCAAATATGCTATTTTCAACTTGGTAGGCCCTGTCTGGAGAATGGATCTTAAAGGAACAGCTATGTGATGAATAGGAAATTCATTCTTCAGGGTGGGCATTTACGTATGTATTACCTAGGTACAGAATCACAGAACTTAAGAGTTGGAAGGGACCTCAGAGGTCATGTATCACCTAATACATTTAGAGGAATTCTTAACTACAGCATTGCCAAGGGGTCATTCAATCTACTTTTAAATGACTCAAAGTGAAATCATTACCCACTACCTTAAGAAAAAAGATGAAATTGTGAACATGGGCTCTATAATGTTAGTACTAACTAGTTAAACATGCTGGAACTTTCCTTTTTCACAAGAAAATCAGATAATCAAGTAGCACAACAGTCAATCAATCAGGAGGACTTCTGATGCCCAAGACTACCTGACATAGCAGTAATCCTTTGTAGTGAAACCTAACTGGATGCTCATATCAGTTTTGAAGCAGATCCTGAGCTATTTAGTGGTTTATGGATCTTCAAGAGACATCCAAATCTTTAAAGAATTTCCTATCTATAGGTTATAAGACTACAGATACAACCTATTTTATGGTGTTTTTGGAGACAACATTATCTCCAGAGACTCCTCTAACTTTTGATTATTTGAATCTTAGAAGATCCTGTTTCTGGAGACATCCCTTATCAAGTCTTTAACTATGGATTGCTTATCACCAAGGATGTCTTCTGACTTCTTTCTCAAAAGGCCTCAATTCTGACATTTGGGATTCCTCATTTCCCTTGTTTCCTGGGACTTTCTGCCTAGCATCTGCCCAAATTCTTGTGTTTTCTCTTTTCTTTCTTCAAAAATTGTATAAACATCTCACTCTTTTCAACTGGGCTCTGAACACGTCCCAGCTTGCAAACTTTTCTTTCTCAAGCAATAAAATGCATTTATAATATGTGTAAATTGTGATAGTTCATTCCAGGTCCCCCTTTTTGAGGCTGGGGTTTCTCCCATTTAATAATTCAGAGAGCTTTTTCTTGAACACAAGGTGCATTTTAAGTGTTAGTAAAAAAGGTTTTGAGGCTATGATGCTTGAGTTATTTAGTTTTAATAAAAGCAAAACTTTGTGATGAGAAGTGTATGCTTAACTTCAGTCCTAGATTTTATGACTTTTGACCCTGTTACTTGCATTTTAGCCAAAAAAGATATTGCTGTCTTTCATAAGATTATGTGGAATTAATAGATTTTGAAAGCTTCAACTGAAAAACAATGGAAACTAAGCTTTTTAATTGTTCTTTGTGTTTCTACTGGTGAAACTCTAAAAATTACACAATTAACAAAAAGACAATAACAAGTTATGCAAAAATGCATAAATACATCAAGATGCATATATGAACTTTTAGTCCAAGAAAAAGGTAATGGATTTGGCAACTGTTATGAAGTCATTTTGACTAACTGAGACATTTTTAAATGCAATCCCAAATACTCTTTTCATGGGACTATAGGTGTAAAGCTATATGGAACTTTTGCTGCCATTTTGTCATTTCTCAGATGAGAAAACTGAGGCTGAGGGAGAGTAAATGACCTATTTAATAAGTATTAGATTTGAAGTTTGAACTCAGGCTCTCTGACTCCAGAGCTAGTGCCATTTGCCTATTCAACCACTCATAATTATTCGTAAGAAACTTTGGGTACCCTGTCAGTGGATATTAGGTTAATAAGTGACATAGGAGTTTATGTTTAGTTTATAAGTCAAAGTGAGCTTCTTAGTTCAAATAGGGACAAAGAGAACTACAGGATGTGAAAAATTCATAGTTCTTTACTTAAAGGAACTGCTATCAGAAAAATTCTTTCATGTAGTTTTCATTTTCCTGCACTTTTCAGTGCACCACATTTTCTACTGATAAACTTAGAATGTCAATTCTGTTCAAATTTTCAAGAGTACAAAAAGACTCATAAATGAAACTCAGTTATTTCCTTTCAGACAGTCAAATGGCTAGTGAAAATAATCATATGGTCCATTTTCCATCTCCATGTCAATGGGGAAGCTGTGGCAAATATTCATTATCTTAACACGAAGAAGTTAGTTTTTTGAGAGAAATTTGAAGAACAAAGCTTGTTCTTTGGCAATAGAAAAGTAGCTTTCAGATGCGATGCTTCAAGGAATTGCAGTAACTGATTATTGATTTTGTCTAATTAGTGTATAGATCAAGGATGTGTGATTTCATTCCTCCACTGAGACAGATCATAACCCTTTTATAATTTATGGGTTTAGAGAGTTACCTAAATCTAAGAGAGGCTGAATGATTTGCTAGTAAATGTCAGAGGCAGAATTTTAGGATTTCCTGACTTTAAATCTAGTACTTTCACTATTATACCATATTGTCTCTCAGTTAATGAATAAGACTTTGCTTGGCTTCTATGATTTTATTTTAGTACGAGCTCTAATAAGCCCATGCAGATTGGGCTCTAAATAGGCCCCTATCTCTGAACCCATATGCTCTGATGGACCGAGTTCAGTCCTAGCGAAGCTTGGCCATTAAAAAAAAAAGAGTCCAACTCTTTCTTTTGTGTGACTGTTTATTCTTTTCCCAGAAACCCTAGGAGAGCCACTTAAATTTCTCAATCTTTTTTTAATCCCTGTTCCCAATGGTGTACTGGTAAATGTTTAACAATCACCTTCTCTAAAAAAAAGTACCCATGACACACTTTTAAAAAAGTCTAATCTGCATTATTAACACTTTCTCTGTCACTTTAAGTCTAGATCATAAATAAAACAATAAATTAAGCCCTTATTTTTAGCATTTACCAATTTCTGAGGCTTAAGTATTCACAATGGAAATTTAGCCACTAGCTTTGGTGAGTTGTTGCAAACTGGCAACAGCATGTCCCATAGATAGATACCCTTGGCTTTCAGCGTAAATCTTCCCATTACCTCAATGCAGTGTGCATGGAAGTTTATTTTAGAATTTCTTGTGCAAATGTGAATAAAATTAATAAATCTTTTTTTGTAAAGAAAACTTAATTTGGTGCCTAGCAACATTTTTAGTACTACAATGTTGTTAAATGTTTATCAGAAAAGTCAAATACTTATTTGACTTTATTCCTTGATTCTGAATCTTGGCAACCAATAGTTTTATTTTCCATATAGTTTTTTGAAAGAGATAACTGCATGTCATGTTCAACCTCCAGTTCATTTCATGCTTTGGATTTTATTGAGAATAAGATTAAGAAAATTGATTCACAGATATACATTATTAAATACAGAATTGAAGCCTTGTGGATGTCTAGAAAGAATGGGGTATGCTTCACCAAGGGTGTTCAAGAAGGTTAGGTTCTCCAAAGATATGAAGGTTGGATTTCATTGATTGTACATCAATTCAAAATTTCTGTTTATTGTAGAGATCAATGAGTTCATTTATCAATCAATCAATAAACACTTAATAAGCACCTACCATGTACCCAACACTGTGTTCAGTGCTGGGGATATGAAGGCAAGGAAAAAAAAAGCCAATAGTTCTTGTAAACAAGGAGCTTACAATCCAATGAAAGGAGCCAAGCACTCAAACAAAAATATGAAACTATGAAAAGTAAATAAAAATATAAAAGTAAACTATTTACAGGACAGATAAGAAACAATTAGCAGAGGGAAGGCAATTCACTCAGCTGTTGTTGCTGATATTTTAAAACTCGTTATCAAAAGTTTTCATATAAAAGGTTCATCCTTTTGGTTTGAAGCAGTAGGAATTATTTCACCTGTCTCTTTCAAATTGTTCAAATGCACTCTAATATTCCCTTCATTTCCCACATGCACCCCACCTCATCACCATTTTCTCTCCAATCCATATGTTTTCACTTACCCTAGCAGTTTTGGAATATTCCATTAGGTTACTATATTTATTTACCAAATATGCTCCCTATTCACTTTATACCCCCTATCCCCTTGATGAGTTTTTCATATCATCTGGGGATGTGCCTGCCCCAGTTTGGGAACTCCTAACTTTCAACTTAGGTTTGGCTTATGTTGGGATGTAAGCTCAGTTCTCCAGTGAACAGTCTCGGGTTAGGTAAAGGTGAGGGCTTCTAAACCGCAGAGCTCTCATGAGGCCCCCCAGGGAACAACTGGGAATTGAGGAGTGAGACACGAGCTATCTTGTTTTTCCACCTCTTCTCAGAGGAAACTTGCTGGGGAGAGCATCCCACCCTTGAGATTGATCCATGGTCTGAGCACACCTGTTAATTGGCTAAGGGGTAGAGAGCACACTGTCCACGAGCGAGCGAATGATACAGCTGGGAGAGCTTAAATGGGGCCAGGAAAGCCTCGAGGTTGGGTTCCTCTCTTCTCCGGATGGAGGGAGGGGTCAAGCTCCATGCTGACATGTAGCTTGTATCCCTATTATTAAAGCCTACACTTCTGTTTGACTCTGGAGTTCTCTTCTCTCATTACATCTATTGGGTTGGCCACTGAAGACCTAGAAGGGTAAGAGAACCCAGCAGCCCATGGCAGTTAGGCCGGTCATGCTTAGATTTAAAGTCTCCTCAAAAAGGAAGATAGAAAACTACTCAAAGTAAAATATAGATTTGATATGACAGCTATTTATTTCTTCCATATAAAAGAAATACTAAGACAAATATGTGTTAGTCCTTTGTTGCCGAAGAAGTCCATGCCATCAGAGAAATGATGACATGACTGGCACTTGACTTTGTTTTGAGTGAGGGAGGGTTGTGCAGATCACCAGCCTCAGTTCTCCAGAACCATCTGACCAGATATTTATCAGGATGACTGGAGGTGACCCAGGTTGAGGCAGTTGGGGTTAAGTGACTTGGCAAAGGTCACACAGCTAGTGAGTGTCAAGTGTCTGAGGTGAGATTTGAACTCAGATCCTCCTGACTCCTGCACTGGTGTGCACCACCTAATGCCCCTACTAAGACAAATACACAAATGAAAAAGAATCCAATAAGTACATACTGACAAAGACTTAAACATAATACAATAATGTATAATTTCTATAATACTACCCTGGGAGGTTGATTAACCAAAATAGTTAAAGTATGAAACATTTTTCTGGAGTGTTGAATAGACTAGACTCTGTGCTGTCTAAACAGTTTCTTGAATGTATATGTTTCCTGTCAGATATGGACTTGTTTATGGGGGTGCCTCCTGTAAATGTACTTTAATACCAATTTAGGAATCCAGAAGTCTGTATTTATTCACTTTATTATCGCATATATTTATGTATATCCTTATTGACTTCCCCATTAGAATGTAATCTCTTTATGAGAAGGGATTATTTAATAATTATTTATGTACTTATTATTTCCCCCAAAGTTTATTACAGGTAGAAATTGTTTCATTCTTTGTATTGTACCTCCAGTGCTAGGGGTAGCTTAATAAACACTTGTTTATTGGTTGATTGAGGGAATCAGTAACTGGTTCTCTTTTCTGCTATCAGGGGTCTGATTCCCTGAAGGTTAATCATTTCTAAAGTGCTGCCTTTTTATTTTTCTCTTTTTCTGTAGTGTATCTTTTCTTCCTCAATTGTGTTACACATTTTTTGGAAGTGAAAAACTCTTGAACAATTGGATGAGCTGCCACTTGATAATGATATACAAAATAAAGAAATTTTATCCCATAAGAATCTCCTCCACAAAGTGATACTAAGCCAGAATTTCCTCTAAGTCTCATCTCTTAAGCTTTAGCTATTAAGGTATTGAAATTTCTGCAAAGGCATGTCTGATATTTGCTTGTCCAATGAGGTTGCTCCCTTTAAGAGAAAGGGTTTCACAAATTATAGTGGGATCTCCACATGTAGCAGTGATTTTACAAATAGTTTAATACCTTGTTACCACATTAAGTGACTAAATCCTGAGACAATATCAACTGAGTTGGATGTGGGATGGAGAAAAACAGCTCCCCATTCTGTATGCACTTATTAACCACCTACTGTGTTTAATATCCTATAGAGGGGTCTGGGGGGGAGGTCCAGTGAAAAGGCAGGATCTCACTTTTTCTATTGCTCTGCTTAAAATCTGCCAGTTTCATCTTCCCCTGATGATTTCTGAGGCCAACTGGTATAAGGCTGTGTTGAAATATTTTGTTTCCCTTTCTGGACGATGGCAATAGCTTTCTGCATTTCCACTAGTTTTTTTTTCCAAGTTGTCCTCCTTCAAGGCAGTAATAATTTTGTTTGTGTCTGTCACACCTATCCTTGCACCTGCTTTTGCTACTTATTTAATTGTTGTTTAGCATTTTTACAGTGTTGTCTCCATTAATTTCTCCACTCTATACAATACAATGATCAAAGATACTTCTACTAGGAGGATAGAGTGACTAATCTACTAGAGAACCTCTTCAATGTTACGAAAATTGTCAATTTGCCCTACATTAAATTCTTCCCTGTCCTCATCTCTTATTTTTTTTCCGTGTATGAATCTTTAGTCATCAAGGGGAATTTTACTTCAGTAATATCCAATATGTCGAAATTTCTAAATTAATCATATTAGCTAGAAAGTCTTTTCTTTACTGGCACATTTTGGGTTGTGTTTTAAATGAAAGTTCATTATTTTTCTCATTAATTTTTGTATCTTTCTGTGAAAAAATCAAATATTTCTGGTTAGCATGTTCCCATTTCAAAGCACAAGCAGGTGCAGTATATACTGTATGTGAGGCAGTCCATGAAAAAATAAAACCACCATGAAGTATATTTAGCTTTATTCTGGGGGTCAGAAGAAACCTCAGTCTGAAGAAAATATTTATTGCTAAATTAATCCATTTGAATTCATGCTTCATTAGGGAAAATGGAATATTAGTAAGCATATAATTGACCTTAGACACTACTGACATTTTTACTATCAATTAATGAGAAATGAATATTTAGCCAATAATTCAGCATTTGAAAGCATTATTTTCCATCAATGGTTATTATTGGGCCCATAAATCACTTTATCCTTGGTTCTTTATAATCTTAACTCCTCCAATGTAAATACAAAGAGCTCATTCTGCAGTGAATAATAATGTTGTATTTGATAATATTGTTGCTGTTCAAACTTTTTAGCCTTCAGGCTTTTAGTTCCATTATTTTGAAAAACTACTCTTTTACCTTCCTTCTTTGTTTTCCACAAAATCTAATACGGTCTTTTTCCTCATTATGAACTCAGAAACATCTAGAATAGGATCAATCCCAGCAAAGTCATAACTAAGGAGGGGTAACTAGAGCTTTATCCTAGGGCCCCCAGAATCAGAAGGTATAAAAGTAGGTACTAGGTGAACTTGTGGACCTACCAAGCAACTTCCTGAATGGTAATATTTTAAGGATTTTACCAAGAGGAATGGCATTCCAGGGTAACTTCAATGGAATTAGTGTTGCCATTTCTACACATCAAGTTACTTGGAGGTATCATTTAATGATTCCCCTTGGGAATTATTTCATGTTTTTGCCCTGGCTATCACAATTACTTGTTATAACTGTGTGTTTAAAACAAAGTTCAGCTTCCAATCCAATAACTCAATAAATGCATCTTCTGTGACCATAACAATGTGCTATATAGAGTGAGCAGATCAAAGGATGTTCCAGAAATGGTGTTCCTGAGAGAGAAATCATTTATGCACATTTTACGGTATGTGCCTGTATGGAGGTGTGACTTAGCTTCTAGACCAAGCAGTTAGTAGGAATGAGATAAAACTTATACAAAAAAAATTCATAAAAATAGAGGAAAGTGTGATTCCCCTATATATTATTCTTCTCTGATTCTATTGTTGTTATCCATGACAACTCAAAATGATGTGAGATTATGGTACTTCTATAGTGCACATATATGATTGAGGATGTCTGCATGAATATTTCGATAGTATAGTTCTTTTTGTATAACTAGAATAGTTGTACAATTTCTAACCTTTGGAAACATAGGACCCAATGTTAGACATCAAGGTGATCCTTGAAATCTTCTTTGAAGCTTGAAATTATCAAGTTTGGATGGCCTGCAGGAATGCCATAAATCTGGACATTTGTAATTTCATAGAGACTCAGATATTATTCTTGTCATGGGAAAGATTCATAATAACAGAAACTTATTATCCTGGATGATAACAGAAACTCTGAAACTCACACCCCCTCAGTAATGGGGTACTGTGAGCATTGTAAACAAATTTGTTCAACATATACAAATCTTTTGATTTACTACAACAATGTAAATCTGACCTTAACAAAAAAATGACAGGAATTTTTGCATCCTTATTTGATAAGCTGAGTGCAAACTGTCAAGCTGTGTTAAAGTGTCTATGTGGGCAAAAGTGTGTCCGGCAGCTCTGGTTAGCAATTATATATGCTTTCTAACCATCCAATGACTGAGTAATCATGCTGCCCAGGGTACACTTCCCAAAAAGAATAAGCTTTCGCATAAACACTAGTAAAAGAATTCTGATGTTGAGTATCTTTTTTTCTTCCTCCTTTTTGTCATTTTCCTCTCCCTAAAGAAAATACTGAATATTTTCTTAATTTCATTTTCTTTAAGAATTTTTTAATAAGCAAGGATTTGGGGAAACTTCTGGGAGCCAAGATAGTAAGGAGTAGATCACTGTAACTCTCCCATATTCGCCTCCAAGTATCCATAAAATAACATCCCCAAACAAATCCTAGAACACCAGAACCATCAAAAAGATAGAAGGAAACAATCTTTTAGCTCAAGCAACTTGGAAGACTGGCAAGAAAGGTTCATTTCACGTGGGTAAAAGAGGAGCACATTCCAGGACAGAAAGCATCCCAGCAAACCAGCCTTACCTTAGCAAACTGGAGGGAGATCCTGAGCCCCAGTGTGGTGGAGCTGGCAAATACCAATACTAGGACCTCCCATGTGCCTTACCATAGTGAGGGAAATCAGTAGACTCTAGCTCTGAGAACAATCGTGCACTTCAGTGTAGCCCTGCAAGGGAAAGTAGGCATCCTCCAGTGACCAGACTTCCATGTACTTAAAAGTAGCTTTGGGTAAATGCAACAGCCTGTCCCCTACTCCTAGAAGAGCACATCAGAGATGAAAGTCGCCTGTGGGCCTCAGGGTAACAGCACAAGAACAGCTAAACAGCCAATGATTTCAGTCACTGGCACAAGAAACCTAAGACAATTTCCTGTTCCACCCTGGGAGCAGCATTCATGTTTAAAAGAAAAATGTCGAAAGAAAGATAAGCAAAAAGCAACAAAAAAATCTGATCATAGAAAGTTAATATGGTGACAGGGAAGACAAAGACACAAACTCAGAAGAGGACAACAGTATCAAAACACATATGGGCAAAACCCCAAAGAAAAATGAAAAGTAGCCTGAAGCCCAGAAAGAACTCATGAAAGACCTCAAAAAGGAGCTTAAAAATCATATAAGAGAGGTAAAAGAAAAAATGTGAAAAGAAATGATAGCAATGCAAGAGAATTATGAAAAAAGAGTCAACAGTTTTTAAATTTATTGAAAAAGTAGAATTGACCAAATGGAAAAAAAGATATAAAAATCCACTGAAGAAAACAATTCCTTAAAGAATACAATTGGCTAAGTGGAAAATAAAGTATGAAAGGTAATTGAGGAATACAACTCCTTAAAAGTTAGAATCTGGCAAGTGGAAGCTAATGAATCTATGAGACAATAGGAATCAGTGAAACAAATTCAAAAGAATGAAAAAAATGGAAGAAAATGTACAATACTTTATGGGAAAAATAAGTGACCTGGAAAAGAGATCCAGGAGAGACAATATCAGAATCAAAGGACTACGTGAAAGCCATAATCAAAAGGAAGATCTAGAAAGCATCTTTCAAGAAATCAAGGAAAACCTCCCCAATATCCTGGAACCAGAAGACAAAATAAGCATTGAAAGACTCCAGATTTCAAAATAAAAACTCTATGGAATATTATGACCATTTTTAAGAACTATTAAGTCAAGGAAAAAAATACTACAATGAGCGAGAAAGAAACAGTTCAAGAATCAGGGAATCACGCTTAAGATTGCTTTGGCCTTTTTTTCCTACAACTGTGACAAATATGCAAATATTTTTGCATGATAACACATGTATAAACTATATCAAACTACTTGCCATTTTCAGAAGAGCAGAGAGAAAAGAGGGAGGGAGAAAAATTTGGAACTCAAAACCTTGCAAAAATGAAGACAAATTTTTCTTAACATAACTGGGGAAAAACAAAATACTATTAAATGTTAAAAACGTAAAAAGAAAGGAATTCCCTTGAGTAGTAACTTTGGAGTAAAATTTAGCCTAGAAGCTTATAAAATCTTCATCCTGGGAGTTTTCTAGTGTATATATTATTTTCTGAAGGATACTCCCTTTTCAAGTGAACATAGACTTAAATTAACAATAGGGTCTGACTGATGATATCTTTCAAGTGCTGAAGTCT
>CM053772.1:130285177-130304200 GCA_028658325.1 Potorous gilbertii | reverse complement strand
TAGCAATTTTGCAACCATAAAATTGGTAATTCCTCCCTTGTCTGTTTACTAATAGTTACCTGTACTTGACACAATAATCATATATGGAAAATGGAATTTGAAGGAGGTCTAGAAGTTGTCATCATATGACATGAAATATTACAGTTGGTATGTCTCATACACCCCCATTTTATAGTTGTAGACAGTGAATTTTTTGTGGATCAAGATAAAATAAAGAGGTTTTGTTTCAAACAGATATCATAATAAAGGAAAGATATGTCCAAAACAGAAATAGGTTTTGCTTTACTATATACATATATACATACATACACATATATATTTATATATACATATGTTACAAGGATTTTTTTTTCTTTCAGTTTGGGATTAAGGGAGATAAATAAGAAAATAAATGCTTCTTAATGAAGAAAAAGAAAAAATCAGAGGTTAAGTAAATAAATATAGGCATAAACAAGGTTAATTCTTCTCTTAATATATTTTTTTCTAGCCAAAATTCATTTGCCTGATAAGTCAGAGAGGAGTTTGGCACTTTCTAAATATAAATCAGACGATTATCTGGCACACACAAAAGCCATCTCAGTCTTAGACTCAAGTCAAGTGAAAAAAAACTATGCTAAAGCCTAGGATATGCTGCTAGGTTTTTGTTATTCATAGCTTCTGGCTTTAAATAAGGAACTCTGAAGCTTGTCTTATCAGAAATGGACACCCTCTCAAGAAAGAACTAAACTGACCTGGAAGTAATTATGAAGAAATGGAACCCAAAATCTTGTAGTGAGGAGCAA
The DNA here is from genome assembly GCA_028658325.1 of Potorous gilbertii. Lineage (NCBI taxonomy): Eukaryota > Metazoa > Chordata > Mammalia > Diprotodontia > Potoroidae > Potorous > Potorous gilbertii. The sequence goes on along the minus strand of CM053772.1, from coordinate 130,303,418 downwards.
CCATAGGACCAGAGGAGGGATGTTGCCAACAGGGAGTAGAGAAGCCATACAGAGGAAAGTTGTGGTATATATAGTTAGAGAACAGCAGCTACAATGAAATACCCAATACAATGCAGGCCAAGCAGAGGACACTGCCAATCAGGGAGAAAGCTGAGAGATAGCAACATCATAACATCACCAAAAACATCAGGGACCCCACAAAAATTATTGGAGTTGAATTACTCCTTCACCTCCCTACCTATTTGTGCCTTCATCACATTTGTCTTTGTCAGACATGTTTCACTAGTCTGGGTTCTCATGTCTATTGGTGGCATATGAATGTTTCATTTTTTTATGTGGATGGGGCAAAGAATTTCCTATTTATATTTGTCTTGCTGTAGAATTTCATTGAATAGCTTCTCTTCCAACTAATTTTATCCTCTGGTCGACTAGTAGGAAGTAAGTTCCATAGGTGGAACTTGTGAGCTATGGTTTCCTGAGAAAGCAGACTCAGAGAACTTTGAATTCTGGGTAGTTTTTCCAGGGGCTCCATGCTCTAGGCTTTTTAAACTGACTACTAAAGTAAAAGCCTCACTTCACTGCATACTCCCTGATTTTCATTAATTTGATACATTTAATGTCTGAGAAATTCAATACATTTATTGTCTAAGGAAAGGCTTCTAAGGGAGAGAAGATCCTACAGGGAGCAGACAAGTAGAGAGAGTGCTTCAGTTGCTCAAAGGGAAGAGAAAAGGGGTGAAATAGTTTCTAGAGGCTTTCAGAAGGGTGGGGCATTTAAGGAAGAAGATATCTGTAGATACAATAAGCCAGGGAATAAGATGTTTGGAAAGTGCCTAGCTTGCAGCTGCTGCTGAAGGGTGCTTTGAGCTGTTTAAGGTTGCTCTGACTTCTGCAACCATCTCCAAACTGACTTAGAGTTCACTCACAACTTACTTTGTGAACCTCAGAAATCCTTCAGATTGCCTGGTTGTTGTGTAACTCCATTGTCCTGCTCTCCTGGGAAGAAGGGAAGTTCTAGCCTGTAGTACAGTCATTCTAGGGCTCATGTCTTCACTTCATACTAAGAAGCTTCAACATATACATTGGCAATCCCTCAATTATCCTAAATTCCAAATTCCTCAATTGACTCAATTCCCATAACCTACTCTTACACACAATGTAAACTACACACAGACAGGATCATGCCCTTGATCTTGCCAGCTACTATAAATCATTTCATTTCCAAGTCTGTTAACACTGAAATTCCTTCATCTAATCAAAACTTTCTACAATTCCAGATTTCTTCTTTGTCTTATAACCATCAGCCATATTTTTCATCATCATCAAAACCTCTAATCCCTCCACCCGCCCCTAGTCCTTTACTGCCCCATCAGTCCCATTTTAGCTCCATTACTTTTCTTTTCTTATCTCAATCCCTTGGTGTAACATTTCAAACCTACTCTCTCCTCTACAATTGATTTCCCTGCTCCCTTTTCCTCTATCTGATCATGCCTTAACAAATCACAGCCTAGGGTCTCTTCCATGATCTGTTGTCTTTACTCCTACTCACATGCTGAACAGAACTAGAGAAAAATCATGAAACTATGAAAACTGGGCCACTAAAAATTAATGTTACATAATCTTAACTGAGAACTCACTTTGCAAAGATAATCCTTCTACAATTAATTACCCCACTCACCAGAGCCCATTTTCCAAACCTTTTCATCCCTCCTCAAGCCTTCCATGGTTCTACCTCTTACTGTCCTCTCAGCTGAAGAGCTTGGGCTTATACTTCACTGGAAAAAGTGGCCATTCACCTATAATCTCTTCTTTCTTCCTCATCTCACGTCACTCACATGTATTATCTATTTCCTCTTCTATCCTTGCCTTTCAAGAGGAGCTGGCCCTTCTCCTTTCCAAGGAAACCTATATAAATGTATCAAATGGATCCTTCCTTTCCTATCTTCTCTAGATTGTCTCTTCAATTATTCATCGTCTTACCATAATCGTTAATCTATTCTTATCCACCATCTGTTTCCCTACTGCTTACAAACATGCTCAAGTCTTCCCTATCATTAAAAACTCACACTTCATTCTACTATCCCTACCAGCTATCCTCTTATGTCTCTCCTCCCATTATACACTAAACTTCTTGAGAAAACCATTCATAATAATTGCCTCCATGTCTTCTCTTCTCACTTCATTCTAAACCCCCTGTTTTCTAGTTTAATATCTTCTTTTCTGATGAAATTGCTCTCTCTTAAGTCACCAAAGATTTCTTGTTTGCCCAATGTAATGGCTTTTCTCAATCCTCATTCTTCTTAACCTTTGCATTCTTTGACAGTTGACTATTCTTTTCTCCTCCATACTTTGTTTACTCCAGATTTTCCTCCCACATGTCTGGCCACTTCTTCTTAGTCTCCTTTACTGGTTCTTCAAGCAGATTATGCCCACTAACTGTGGGTGTCCCCCAAAACTCTATACTGAGCCCCCTTTTCTTATCTCTCCATACTGGTTCATTTGATGATCTCATCAGCTCCCATGCTTCAATTATCATCTCTGTACAAGAGTTATTATTTCAGGCTCTCCTTAGTTTCAAAAAATACCTCTTGGACTTCTCAGAGTAGAAGTCCTGTGGGTGTCTTAAATACAGCTTGCCCAAAGCAGAGTATGTTATTCTTCCCCTGAATTTCTCCTCTCTTCTGGATTTCCTTATTTTTTTTTTTTGCTCAGGCACCACTACTCTACCTCTCACTTTTACAGCCTTGTTATCATCTTTGACGCCTCTCCAAAATTTACTCAACATATCAAATCTATTGCCAACTCTTACTATTCCTACTTTCACAATATCTCTTGTATATGTCCTCATCTTCCCATCCAGCCACCATCCTATTTTAGGCAAAAATAATATAGTGAGGAGGGGAAGGGAGTGATTCAGATTAAGAACAGCAGTGCTCTAAAGGGATGGCAGTTAAACAAATTTATTGCTACCTACAAGGGTAGGAGAACAGATGTTAATAGAGATCAGTCAGTGTGTGATTTCTATTGCTTTTAGTCCAAAAGTAGAACACAGCCTGAGACCTATGCTATCCTGATTGGTGAGTGCTTCACTTAATACTCAGTATGTTGTCAACTGCAACCATACTTTATATTCCATTATACCATGCTATATTTTCTTGCCATGTGCACTGCCATCTTCCTCTCTACATCTACCTTAACTACCAGATTTTCAACTACCAGAACTGTGAAGGGAATTACAATTTTCATGATAATCAATATATATGTAATCAATATACTAAAAATTTGTATTTTTCAGAATTTCCTCTTCTAACTTTTGAGTCAAAATTTGTAGCAAAGCTTGAAATGATGAATCAAAACCTTGACAGGGCTCTCACAATCACTGCATTCTCGTGCCTGTATACCTTAAGTGAAGTGAGTCAAAGATTGTAAAACTTGTTCCCATCACAGTCCTGCACCCCACTAAGTAATGACCCCCATATACTTGAACAACATTGCTCCTACTGGACTCCAGAATTGTATTATCTTCCACTTGTGGGTTTGTCATGGGCCCTGTAATCCATTATCCCCGATCCCTTCTCATATAAGATCTGCCCTCACTACAGCAAGGTAGAATTCTGATTACCAGAATTCCCTATTTGCAAATCTGTTCTTCATAATGAAACTGATTAATTAAACCACTACTTAATTACTGGCACTTTTTCTCTGGCCTGCTGTTTTGTCATTCTCAGGCTGCAGATTGGCTCAGTAAAATCCTGTAAACAGAACCAGAATCAAATAAATACTTCCTTTGCTACTGGAAAGGGCACGTGAACCCCCTCTTCTATGAATCCTCCCACCACTCCTGTGGCTTCCTAAATAAGAACACCTCTCCCTGGTTACCACATCTCTATACATGTTTCTTCTTTTGGAATATGAACTTCTTGAGGGAAAATATTATCATACTTTTATATTTGTATCCCCAGCACTTACTACAGTGCTAGTAAGTGCTTAATAAATCCTTTTCAATTCATTCATTCAGAATGTGAGAATCCTGAACATTATATCATATTACCTCAGACTTTTTTCAGTAAATGAAAATGTTTTTTTCATCTTCAATGAAGGTGACATCTTATTTTTATCAGTTGAATATTTAATCAGTTAGCGTTTTTGTCCTAGGGTAAGCAAACTCATAGCTCCTCTGCCCCTATGCCTTTGATTCAGTGTTGTGTCTTTCAAAGTAAAAGATTATTTTTAGATATTTAGATATTTAATTAATTAGAACTTTCCCCACAGTCTCATTGCTAACTAGCTTAGGCCAATTCAATTTTGTTTCCACTGTGTACTGCAGATCCCTGGTTTTGTCTTTAACAAATTCCCATTCAGCTTCTGAACCTTTCTCTGAAAGTCTCCATTTTGTTGGACTCAGAGAAACCTCTATTTCTCAGAATTAGACTTCATTTCTTATCATTGTCTTTAGCAGTTGTTGCTTCTTTTCTTATGCTCCCCATCCCAAGCCATGAGTAAGCATATTCTTTGCCTTCTCTTTTCCACTTCCAGATTCCTGCTACCGTCACCCATCAAATCCTCCTTCTTTGAGGTTGACTAGTCATTTATATAACTTATCTAGATTTTTTTACTCTTATCTACCAGCCCCTATTTCACTTGTCCTCCGTTTTCAAAGAATTAAGTACCTCTGACTTCCTCTCCATTCCAAGTCCTGTTCACCTACTTCAAAATTATATATATATATATATATGTATATATATATATATATATATATATATATATATCAATCTTAGCTCCTATGACCTATATCTTTACCTCAGTCATCAACAAAAGTGGTTACACCTTCAGCCTTGTTACTACATGAAACTTACTTCCACCTCCATGATTCTGAACCCTGAAGTTCTTTTTAAATAGAGCCTCCTACTTTTCCTTCTCTTCTTATGTCTCACTGCATCTCAACCCATTTTCTGTTCCAGTCATGATCTCCTATGCTAAAATTCCTCATAATTATATTCATCTTTATTACTACTTTCTCTAACTTCATTTTCTCTGTTACATCCTTAAGTCTATAGTTAAGATGTTCAACCATACCCTTAAATTCTTTGCCATCCTTCATTTTATCTTCATGTTTTCCCAATAATTAGCCATTCCTGCTGTTAGGAGCTTGCTTTCTTAGCTAACTTTGGAAATTTTATAATTAGCAGCCAACACTGTTACTTTTTAGTCATTTGGAATGGGGATGGGGAAATAATGATAGACTTATCTCTTACTCATCTCAAGTGAAAAGAAAAAAAAGGCATCAGTTAAGTGAAACTATGTCTCCGTTAAGTGGAAATGGTCTTAATTGGGTTCTAGCATGACTTTCTCCAGTCCACAGGGTTTGTTTTGGCAAGGACACAAGAATAGTTTGCTATTTCCTTCTCCAGTGAATTAAAGCCAACAAAAGTTAAGTAACTTACCCAGATCACACAGCTAGATTAATTAATTAATCTGAAGACAAATTTGAGCTCAAGTCTTCCTGACTCCAGCCCAGCTTTCTGTCCACTAAGCCATCTATCTGCCAATGTGAGGGTCACAAAGGCTAACTTCTGAATTCCTGTTACTTCTGTTTTTACTGTGACTAAAGAACCCCAGACTACAAAAGACATATGAGTTAGGAAGAAAGAAAAAAAATTATTGGTATTTTAAGTTCTTGAAGGACTAGTTTCCAGGAAAAGCATTGAACCAGAATTCCTTGGAATTCCTAGCCACACAATTGCCAATTCCTAGGAATTACAACCACAAAATAACTCCACTGACAAACTTTGTGATCTATCTCTGAGAATCTTATTGGTTCTCCCTCCCTAAGAAGTATTATATCTACAATTTATTCAAATGAATCCATATTTTGAAAGAAAAATCTAGTATTACTGTGATTAAAAGCAATTACAGCAGTGAGAAAGTTTAATAACTGAAAAAAGTTAAAATTTAATGAACATTTGAATTACTCTGTGGGGGTTTAGAATGAAATCTATAGTTGTCTAGATATGACTTCCACTCACTCCAAGTTTGTTTGTTTTTAACACATTATTCCAACTCTAACAAAACAATAATAAATAACACTTTTCCATACTTATGTGATGAGTTTTAAGGGGTCTTACAAATTTTTACTAAAATTCTATCATTAATTTTAGATCATTTAAGAGAGAAGATACAGCAGGCTAAAGAGCTGCTAATTTACTTCCTCCAAGGGATTCTTATGATGTTTTTAAACTATATATTCAGAAAATTAAAAGAGCTACTAATGCATTCCTCTCAACAAAGACAGGTCTGCAGTAATACAGGTCATTTAAAATTTTATGTCTGGGAAATATTTTTCTTGTAGTAATTTGACCTTTCACTCCATTGTAGAAAGAATATTCACAAAATATCCATAACTATACCTTGAACAATAAAATAATCCATTTTTATACTGACTTAGATGCCTAGATATTCACCTGTGTTCTGAGATCACAGTAGGAATGTCTCCCCAATGGGAGACATCAAAAAAAAACACTGTGCTTTCTCATCCTGGGTGATTCTTATATGTGTCTTTCTACATAATTAATATAAAGAATTTTGTTTTTATTATCTAGACTATACCAGTAAAGCATCCAGGTCATCCATTGCTTCATAATCTCACTATATGATCCTTATATTTCCTTTTAAATTCATGTCTTTGATCGTTTTTCTCATACTTCTCTAATATTTATTATCTCTGATAATGTTACAATCTACTTATGTCAATTATAAATCTTTCTATTACTCTTTTAGTTAGCAGACATTTACATTTATTCTGTATGTATCTTATTGGTTTATAAATACTAGGCTTTAGTAAATGCTTGATTCTTTTCTTTCTTCCTTGCTTTTTTCCTTCTTTCCTTGGCAATATATATTTTCTATCTTTTTTGTTTTGACAGAATTCCATCAAATTCTTCCAGTTCCTCTGGATTTCCCTAAAGAGGTCTTGTAGCGTTTCAAGGTTTTATATACAATGCATGTTAATTGGTACAGTGTTTCAGGAAATTGTTAGTTTAATCACTGAAGATTGAAATGCATTTGCCAACTCTAATTCTGTTCATTTTTTGTCCATGATTTTGTGCAGATCCCTCATTAGCTATTTCATTCAACATATTTAAGGCCTGTTTCTCATTACTTTAATTTTTTATACATACCTATGGACACAGCAATAATGGACATGCATCAGTCCCAGTAGGTAGACTATGATGACTTGGTCAGATTTAGCCTCATACCATAAAGATGTATATAGTGAGGGCCACTTTCCCAATTTCCCCCATAAATCTCATAAAATAAATGACATAATGCTGTCATAAATAAATGACAACTCAGCGTTGTCTTTCCTGGTTGTCAGTGACAATGTTGGAAACTTTGAAGACCTGCTTCCAGTAATTTGTGAAGGGACTTGAACCACAAAAAGATCCTTTCATACCATACAGCAAGAATATTTGATAACTTAATGAATTTATGAAATGGTGTAACCCATCCCCTCAGCTCTCTTCCTTCCTTCCTACAAATCATCTCATAACTATCTCCAGCTGCTTACTAAAAGGTGGAGGGGAAAAGAGAAGTCAGTCCCATTCTCCACTCTGTCCACCACATGCCTGTGAGCACCTGACAGCTGAAGCATGTCCTACATAAATAAGCCTAAACCTGAGTTTAGGCTATCCTTCTGAGGTTGTTATTTCCTTATATTTGGCAAATGAATCCCTAACCTGAAAGAATTCTCCAGTGTAGAAGTTACCTGTGTTTTTTGAAAGATTATAGATATGGGGACAGAAGGAATATTGGGAACTATCTAGTATAAGCTTTTCATTTGATAGATGAGAAACCTGAAGTACAGAAAGATTACATGAAAAGCTCAGGGTTATACAATTAGCAAGCATCTAAGGTAAGATTTTGAACCCAGGACCCTCTTCAGTAAATTATGTTGCCTCCTATGTCGAGTGAGGAAATCTTTGGTGGTAGCAATGGCAGAAGGGTCTGGTGGCAAGAGATGATTCTATACTGGAGAAAAACAACCAAGAGAATAGACTGAAACCTAGTTATTTTTGGGTAGCTAGGTGGTGCCACTGCACTGATAGAGCACTGGGCTTGGAATCATGGAAGACTCATGTTCCAGAGTCAAATCTGACCTCAGATACTTCTGAGTTGTGAGACCCTGATAAAGTCACTTAACCCTGTTTGACTAAGTTGTCTAAGTTTGCCTAACATGTAAAATGAACTGGAGAAACACATAGCAAACCCCTCCAGTATTTTTGCCAAGAAAACACCAAATGGGATTATAAAGAGTCAGACACAAGTAAAGTACGGCTGAGTTTTAGATAATCCAGAAATTAAATTTTCTAATTAGGAATACCATAAATGTCTTTATATACTGATAAAGTTTGAATTTCAGCCTCTCAACAGATTGTAACAGAACTAATAAACTATTGGATCAAATTTTAAGTCTCTTTGTCAAAAACATTTTAGCATTGCTTTATTTTTTCAGTTTTACTGATTTTATTCTGAACTTAAGAAATAAAACAAGCATTTCCATAACAGAACAGAGTGCGGGGAAGGGGAGCAGAAAGAAAATTTCACATGAAACTGCAAATCTATTGTGAACAACTTGCTATTACCCTCAAATATATAATAAAGTTATAATTCAACTTTATTTTCTCCCTCCCCCACCCTTTAATGTTCTCTTTGTGTGTCACAATAATTCACTTATCCCATATATTACTCCTATTGAACACTGAGTACTTTTTTTTAATTTACTTTCTCAGTTTTGAGATGGTCTGGATAGATGCCATAAATAAAATAATTTCCAGGGTATTTGGGTAAAGTGGAGAGTGAGAGAAAAAGGAGTTCCTTCTCCTTAGAGAAGTCCTCTAGGACAGAAATCAATCAAACCACTTACCTGGCTATTGAACATGAAATGGGCTGAGTAACCTCAATCCTGTGATAACTCCAAAGGAATTCCTCAAGTTTAGATACTATTATCCCGGAGTTTCCAGAGTATCTCCATAAGAAATAAACTAAACATGTCAAAAATTAAATTTATGATCATCCCCCCCTAAAAATCTTATCTTTTCCAACTGACCTTATCCTTGTGGGCTTAATGCCTTATAGTCATGACTCTACTTCAACCTCACATTAAATCAGTTTCCATATCCAATCTGTTTGATTTACAGCACCTCTCATCCTTTTTTTTCTCCCTACTCCCATAGCCACCACCATAGTTAAAGCTCTCATCAAATATTACCTAAACTATATTAATAGCCAACTTCTGTCTAGTCTCTACTTTTCTCCAAACCATTCTTCACACAGCTACAACAATTATCTTAATGTACCTGAAGGGTCATATTATTCTGAAGCTTCAAAACCTTAAGTAAGTCCTTATTATCTAATGAATAATATTTAATATACTTGGCCTATTACTTTAAGTTTTCTATAACCTAGCTCTTACCTTTATTTCTAGCCTTATTTCATGTAGATTCCATTCCAGAGAGATTTGATCTGGCATGTTATTTCCTACCACCATTTATTTATACAAGATAGTCTCCTTACTAGGAATTCACTCTCTTTACATATCATGAAATTCTTTTCTCCTGGCTCAGCTCAAGATTCTTCTTTTTCATGGTTCAGTTGCCTTTTTAGTGAAACCCTTCTTGATCTCCCCTAGATGGAAGTGTTCCTCTTTTAAATTGCCCTACAGTACTTTTTGTGGCTTTCTCCTTTCCTCCTACTCTGTTGTGTATTATATTGAGTTCATATTATTTCTCCATTAATAAGATCCTTAGCATAAAGTTTACATAATTTATTTTGTCTTTGCACCCCCTAGTCTTATATGCTTGGCTCATTGTAGGCTGTCAAAATGTTTATAGAATTGAATCCAAATGTGAATCATCCACCTTCCTCTCTAATATTTTAGAAATAAGTTTAGATTTCAATTAGTTCTGTTTTTGACTCTATTTGTGTCTCTTTGGCAAGGAAAATAAGCATTTCCTGCCTGAGATGACTTCTAGACTTTTTAGTTTACTCATTATGCTAACTTTATTTCCCCAAGGATTAAGAATAGTCATAATAATTTTTTAAAGACCTTTTGATCTTTTCTCATTTTATGGAGTCAACTACAAGTCAAGCTATAAAGTATTGAGAACTTACTGTATGCTAAGCATTGTGCTAAATGCTGAGGCTATAAAAAAGGCAAAAACAATCCCTTCCCTCAAGAAGCTGTAAAGTTAATCTGAGATTATTGGAGGAGAGGGAGAAGGGAAGAGAGAAGGAAGAGTTAAAGATCTTCCTCACCCATTAATAGGCCTTGACAGCTTTTGTTAATTTCTGATGAGGTACAGGGACACTACAGTTGTGCCCTCCAGACCTGAAAAGACTATATATACTTTAAGGTGAAGTTTGGCTTTGGGCTTTTCTGGAAGAAGAGCCAAAAGAAACTCTGGGAAGCCATTTCAAGACACCTTCGTCCCATTTGAAAACTGGGTTAGTGCTTCTCTCTCTGGTAATGATATATATATATATATATATATATATATATATATATATATATATATATATATATATGTACGTACACATATGTGTATTGTATTGTATGTATTGTCTATGGTCAGACAGTTTAGAAGCCTTACCTGTAGGTCTTTCTGTTTGTAATTTCTGCTTATAATTTCCATTTGTATTTTCTCTAAAGTTCAGGGTGCTGATTTTTTCCCCTTTAAGTGAATAATATATGTACTTGATTAAAGTAGATTGTGTATCCCTTAAAAATTGATTTCTTTTCAGAAAAACAGATCTAGAAACCTGTACAGCAGGCCATCCTGTGTATGCCTGGGTCTTTACTGATACAGAAGCTTACATTCTAATGGGGGGAGGTAATATTTAAATAGGTATGTGCAACAGAAGATATAAATATAATATATATTGGAACTAATTTCAAGGAGTGCAGTAATAGGGACATCATAGAGAAGGTGAGATTTTAGCTGATATCTGAAGGAAGCCTAGGAAGTAGAGACAAGAATGTAAAGCATTCTGGTCAGCCAGTAAAAATGTCTGGGGTTGAGAAATGGAATATCTTGTACAAGGAATACCATTGTGTCCTAAAATATATACAGAAGAGAGTAAAGTATAAGATGACTAGAAAGGTAGGAAGGAGCCAAATTATGAAAGGTTTTTATAGCCAAACGAGGAAGGTAACAGTCATTTGAACTTATAGTATAGGAGTGGATATAGTCAAACTTGAGGCTAAGGAAGATCACTTTGATAAGCGGGAATTGACTGAAATGAGGGAGTTTTGAGGTAAGATTTCCTTGATAAGGGCTTGAACCTTGGTGGGACAGTGTCAGTAGAAAGAAGGCAACATATTCAGAAGAGACAAAATCTACTAAATTAGGCAACAAAGTGGATACAGAAGGAAGAAAGAGAGTGAACCATTGAGGGATAGCAGCAAGGTTGTGAACCCAGGTAACCAGGAAGACAGTGATGCCCTTAAGAGTAACAAGGAAGTTATAAAGAGTGGTACTTGAGGAGGACAGATAAGTGAACATGTTAAGTTTGAGGTGTCTATAGGACATCCAGCTGGAGTTGTCTGATAGGCATTTGGAGATGTGAAACTAAAGGCCAGGAGATACATTAGGGTTGGATAAAGAGATGTCACAATCATCTTCATTAAGATGATGACTGAATCCATGGGAGCTGATGGGTTCACCAAGTGAAACAATATAGAAGGAGAAAAGAAGTCCCAGGACTAATCCTTGAGAACCATAAGCAAGCATGACCTGGAGGAAGACTGAGCAAAAGAACCTTGGAAGAAGTGGTCAGATAGATTGCTTACAGAGCTTGAAGCTGCTGTAATGACATATATATATATATATATATATATATATATATATATATATATATATATATATATGTATATATAGACTACTCTTCATATTTATCCTTTCTTCTAGTTTCCTATTAATTTTGCAAAGGTCTAACTGCAAAAGGATAGCTAATTTTCAAATTAGATTGGCATCCAATTGTTTCCTGGCATTTTAGCCTGTCAATTTCATTTTTTGTGATGCTTTGATGTTTACTAAATCTAGTACCTTCTGATTCTTCTTAAAAGTATGCTTGAGAGAAATCATGAGGCTTCTGACTGGATCATCAATCTTTGGCTTTCTCCTTCTCCCCTGTATTGATTTTCATATTAAAGACAAAAAGTCTCTAGCTAAAGGTTCACTTAGTATGAAGGATGCTGTCAAGTTTTTCATAGAATTTATTTCTTTATTCTCTCATAAATATTGCTGCTTTTCTATTGCTGTAATTATGTTATTAATAATAATAAATAATTAACATTTATGATGTCATTTTGGTCCTCTTCAAAGACAAAGGACAATAATCATATAGCACCTACTGTGTGCCAGGCATTGGTCTAAGTACTTTATAAATATTATCTCATTTAATCTTGTCAACAATCCTGAGAATTACGTGCTGTTATCATCTCCATTTTACACATGATCAGATTGAGGCAAACAGAAATTTGGTGATGTGTCATGTAACTAACAAAAATCTAAGGACAAATTTAAACTCAGGTCTTCCTAACTACCTTAACACCTAACTACTCTAGCTTATAGTCTTCTATTTGGTTTTACTAACTATAAGCGTGGACGATAAAGACAACCAAGTGTTATATTAAAAGATACATTTTAGCATTATATAGATAATAAAGCCATCATTCTGACACCATTATTTGGCTTTCCAAAGAAACCCTATTAATCATCCTCTAACCTAGCTGCAATTTCTTCATGTCTTTTGATTTCTCCGATGGTCAGAATGTCAATATAGAATGTAAGTTAGCTAATCCAACAGACTATTTGCTAATTGAGCTTTAATTGGAAAAAGATTCACAGCAGAGTACCTGCAAGTAAGCTAATGTCCATAGACAGTCTAAAAATTGTAATTTTTTTTTAATTTCCTTTACCCTATTTTCATCAATTCGGTCACTGTCACTACAGACAATCAAAAGGGGTTATAACAACCATTTTTTTATTTTTATTTGTTTCATAGGTCTTTGTGGTCAAAATATTAATCTTCTGATTATCAACTTCCTACACAAGAGTTTAGCTAGGAAATGAGCTTTGTTTTTTAACACTTTGTGGTTTTTTTCTTTTTTTGTTACGAAAGTGAAAAAATAAACAATAGAACATTTTAATGTGTAAAGAAAAGAAAATAATTGTATATGAAACTGTGAAATTCTATTATATAGCTTTGTTTTTAGAAAGTGAAAATGCACTTAATTTTACACAACAGCAACAACAACAAAAAACTGTGCTGCTTACCTATGTCTCCTTCTTAATTTCCTTCTGTGATTTTAAAATGTTTTGTTGATATTTCCTTTTTTTCCCCTTTTTACTTTTTACCTCACTATCATGACCCACCAAGGTCCCCCCTCCACAATTCTTTCCTCAAAGATAAGACAATCTCTAGTCCACCACTACTCTGTTAAGAGGAGGGAAATATATTTCCTCAGTTTTCTAAGGTTGTGATTGGTCATTATATTCATAAGATTTTTAAGTCCTTCCAAGTGTTTTCATTTTTATTTTCACAGTCATGGTATAAATTATTTTTTCAGTCCTTCTAGTTTCACTTTGTACCAGTTCATTCAAATCTTTCCAGGTTGTTCTGAATCTGTCCCCTTAGTAATCCCTTATGGTGTAATAACATTCCATTACATTCGTAAGTATGACTAATAGTGGCAATTGTGAATCAAAGAGTATACCCAAATTAAGGAATTTTCATCTAAATTGGTTCAAGTTGCTTTCAGGAATGCTTGGAATAATTCATAGATCTATCAAAAGTACTGGATACCCTACATCATCACCATAACAGAACCACTAAACTATTATGTGTCCACTGAACTAAGACTTGGCATGCTCTACATAGATAGGGGAAAGTAGCAAGAGGGATTCCAATACACACATCACATCTTTACCAGAAGACCCCAGTCCTTTCTATAAACTGTAGACACATTATGTCTCTGAATCCATAATCAAATCCTATATGGCTTGAAAAACCTGATATGGATTGTTTTCCACTGGCATGACCTTGAAAAATTTGAAATCACTGCTGGGTCATTATGAGATATGAATAGGACTTGTACAGTGGGTATCATTTGCAATCAGAATCCTTTTATTTGGACTCTATATGTGACATCTAGGAAATACCTCATGTAAGTTGATGTTTCCATTTAAAAAATATTTTTTAATTTCACTGATGTAAGGAACTTTCAACAAGAAAACTGCCTCTACCAATGCAATTTAGTACATACTCTGACATAGACAGTCTTTGAGAGTTACCAACATCACTAAAAGCTTGAAAGTCTTGTCCAGGGTCACATAACTCATACACAATAGGTATAGGAGTATAATTTGGACTTTCCTGACCCTGAGTTTAGTGGTTCACTGTGCCGTGCTGCTTCTATATCCCTGATTGTTAACTCATTTAATGTGAGTGTTCAGCAGATCACTGAACAAACATAGTTAAATCTGTCACAATATCTTCAATAACTTCACCTGTGAAAGATATTCTGCTTGTGAAGTCTTAAAGACTGCATTTTGTTCTACCAACTCAAATGTCTGCTTAAAATCAATGAATAACAAGCATAGTAGAACTTTATATTTTTGTCACCTTTCAGTCATTTGTTTGGCTAGGATGATGCAGACTATTATGAAATCGTTCCTGTAAAAGAAGGTCTTTGCTTATGTTTTCATCAAGTATATTTCATCTTCATGTATTCTAGGTCATTGTAATTTTTATAGATGTGAAAATTAGACACATGAGTCAGTATTTGTTAAACTCCTCCAGTCACATTTAATTTTGGTAAATGCATCATCTGTGATCTTCACCACATTTTTAGAGTGGAATAATCTATTGGAGTAAAAAGGGATGAGGGAGAGCACAGGGGTGAGACAGAGACAGACACAAAGTAAGATATAGAGAATAGATACAGATATAGATATCTATGTGTGTAGACATGTAGATATTTAATATCAACATCAAATGCCTTTAAAATTAAATATATAATTTAATATATACTGTATATATATATCAGTATCTTTTAAATTTTACATGATTAAGACTCAGCATTATTTCACATTTCTTCTTTTGTTAAGTGTCATTCATTTTCACGTTAGATGCTGAGGTAGAATCCTCATGTGGTGGCTCCACTGCAATTCCTGATAAGAGTAGTTATTTCTTTACCTTATAACAAAATATTAGAAATAAAGTAAAAATTTAAGCTCAAAATAACACTTTTTTTACTCAGAATATTTTCCAAAATAGTTCTAAATCAGATGCAGCACAACATTTATTTTAACTTGGCACTCGTCAACATTCTGGTTCAATTTTATGGAGTACAATCTGATAAATAGCTATCAATAACACATTATATCATATTTAGCTCTTCATTGTTGTTACCAAATTCAAAGGCAGCATAGCTGTCTGTGGGACAGGAAGGCAGCAATTATTTCCTGAAGGCTTGATGAGAGTAATAGCCTCTATTGTATTTGAGGTTGTCTAGGGGAAACATGGATCTTTTGCCTGGTATTTAGGACACCTAGTCCTCATTAGTCCTCCATCACAGAACTATGTGTACTGAAAGTATGAACAACAAGAGAAACTCTTCATACTAAAGTACAGTGGCTCCAGGGCTCTGATGTTCCTAATTCTGCCTATATTTCCCTGTCTCTTGACCTGCTCAGTATTGCATGGTCTCTATTATATTTTCATGTACAGATCTCAAGCATCAGGCTGGGCAGCAAATTGCTTAAGGAATTACACAGAAATAAAACAACAAGGTAGACAATTAACACTACTTTACAAGATCAATGACAATCATATCTTTGTCAAAATCTTCTGAGTTTATCTCTCCTCTTTTAAAAATACTTATGTGAGAGCTTTTAGAACACTGCCCATGAGATCTGAGAGGACCCTAACAAAGGTGGGGGATGGACCTAGATTTTTAAAAGCCATGTCATCAAAGCATAAACTCGGTCAGCTCCGACCAAGTTGTAAAGACTGATAGAAGATGCTGAAGGATAAGGAAATTGTTTTAAGAAAAAACAGCCTAGCCAGATTCAGAGAAGTTCATCATCAGGAAGCTGTTTATCAGATGATTAAATTTATGGAACTACTCAAAAAGATTACCTCTCACCTCAAATTATGTTACATGCTCATGTCTACTGGTATATTTCACTGCCAAAGGAAATGTGAATCTCTTGGAGTCAGAGATTATTTCTTGTTTTTATCTTTATGTCTATTGTGTATAGCAGGATTGAGTTGCTTGTAGCAAACATTTTAATCAGTGTTTTTAAATGAAGTAAACTGAATGAAACTGAATTAAAATGACTGAAGGATGGAGAATTTGTAATCTACATTGATGGAGTAAATGTCAATAGCAATCAAATCAAAGAGTTTTGAATTATTGAAATAAATAATTAAAATATTGATGTATATAAAATTTCATTCCTGAAAAGATGGTTATATCATAAAAATATTTGTTTCCTCTCATATTCAATACCTAATATATTAGTCTTAAAATTATGATAACTGATATATATCCTGAGGTAAAAATATCCCTCAAAGTTTTCTGATTAACAAGACTAGTCAGTGGCAACCAAGGCAATTAATGTGAGACTTGTTTTCTTTCCATTCTTCAACCTCTCCATCTTTTCTTTGTATTCTCTTCTCTTGTCCTCTACTTTCCCACTTTCTCTCAGATTACACTCCATATTTTTTCCTTCTCCCCTTCATATACCTTCTACTCAGGAACTCCACCTCACTGACAAGCCCATCTTAACCCTACTATTGAAATCCAAAAGCAGCTGGATTGCTGATCCCTCCTCTAGGTTATTATTTTCACAAACAGCTGTTATAAAGAGGGCTATCATCTGTGAAATGAAAGGGTAGAACTGGATGGCATCTGAAATCTCATCCATGTCTAGATCTTTGATCATACGGTATACTCTTCACAAATTGCTATATGAAATACCATTCCACAATTATCACCCCAACTAAACAATAGCTCACATTTAAATAGATCCCTGAATGAATACTTTCCTCGCAACAATCCTGCAATGTGAGTAGTGTAAGCATTATCACCTTCATGAATAATAAATCATTGATTCAGGGCTGTATGCAGGAATCTTCTACTAATAGAAGAAGGTAGAAATATTTCTGTGGTATAGAAAATTTAAGTACCACACAGGAGTGAAGGGGAAAGTATGCCTTCCAGATGGGAACTAGGTATTCCCAATAAGAAAAAAGGCCCTACACCAAACTTCATTGTGGTTATAACCTCGAATCAATGCCAAAATAACAAGTTACAAATAGAGTGTGTTACCCGCAACTCAATACAAAAATTGAATTCCTTTTACTGTGGGACTAGTGAAATTATAAATAGTGTCCTTCCAAAGTCAAAATGACTGTGTCCTTGACATTAATTCATGGAGCATCCTAGAGAGTCACTCAAATCTGCCTACATGCATTCAATATTATCACAAAAAAAAGTTGTTTAACATCTGTCATATTAGCATTTTCAAATGACATAAAAGGCCAAACTGTGATTATCTAGCAAAATATTTCAGAAACAAAGTAGCTATTCTGGATGCTTTTCCTTAAAGAGATAGCAAATTTAGGCTTTTTTAAGCCTTAAAATTTACCAGTTTGTTATGACATTTAGAGAAATCTGATAAAGATCTCTAATCTTCATGCACACACAGAAGCCCCCCCAACACACACACACACACACACACACACACACACACACACACACACTCACATACACACGCACACACCAGGAGTACACAAAGCTCTCATGTAGTATCCCCTGAAAATTGGTGTCACAGCTGCATGGTATCGTGAGGTACTCCATCTGTCATCATTCCAAGGTACCTCATTCTCATGTCACAGTTGTTTATATTTCTCTCCACTACCCTGTGCATTTCAGGGTTTCTATCCTTAAGTTTTATCTAGCAAGTACATCCTTTACTTTGGCAAAGAAAATCTAAATTTTGAGGAACATTCTGCTTAGATGTGTCACCACCACTCAGCCAGTATGTTTTCTGATAATCTTATCTTTACAAGGCCAGAAGGGAAGGAAAAAGCAAAATATCATTCAATCCTGTTGCTCAGAGAATCTGTCTCTATATTGAAATAAAAGGAGGTGTAGCTAAAAGTTTAAAAT
>CM053772.1:130251162-130277346 GCA_028658325.1 Potorous gilbertii | reverse complement strand
TTAAAAAATTCCCAGTGGTCTTTTAAGGTAAAATGCCTTCCACATCCAGAAAAAGAACTATGGAATTCAATCGCAGAATGTAGCATATCATTTTCTTTTGTATTATGTTTTGGTTCGTTATATGATTTCTCCCATTCATTTTAATTCTTCTATTCAATCTGACTATGGTGAAAATGTATTTAATAGGAATGTATTGCAGAACCTTTATAAAATTGTGTTCTGTCTTGGGGAGGGAGGGGGGATTTAGGAGAGAGAGGGGGAGGGAGAGAAAGAAGGAAAATCTAAGATGTAAGGTAGTGATTGTGGAACACTGAAAATAAATTAAAAAGAAGTTGAGGTATCAAGGTTAAGGATTTATATACATACATACATACATATACACATATATGTATGGATATATTTATACACATATATGCATTGCATCATATATGCATGTATATATGCACGCATACATATAATATGTACATACATACATTTACATTTACATACATACATTACAGTTTAATTCCATGAACATTTGTTAACCATCTTCTATGTGGTGCTAGAAACTACGGGTAAAAAAAAATAATATCCTTCCTTGCAAGGATTTTGCAAGATATAGATAAGTTGATATATAGAGAAATTAGACAATATATACACACAAAGTATTCTAGGCAGGGAGGAGAGCTAACACTTTTGAGGACCAGGAAAAACCTCCTGAAGGAGGAAAACACTTGAGCTGATTGTTTAATGGAGCTAGGGATTCCAAGAGGCAGAAGTGAAGGGAACGAGAATTCCAAGCACTGAAGACGGAGATGCAAGATGCAAGATGGAGTGCTACATAAGAAGAAGTAGGCCAATGTGGCTAAAACATACAATACATGAAGGGGAGTAATTTAAAATGAGCCTGGAAAGAAAAATTGGAACCACATCAATTCAAAGGGCATAATACAGACACAGTTTACTCCAGAATGTTGAGCAAAACTAAATATGACTTGATTTTGATATTAATATTTTACCCCAAGCATGTCCTACATAACATGACAACCATTGAGATGTTACTTTTAAAAATTGATCTCAAAGTTTCACAATTACAATATAATAGTAATGTCCATCATTATTAAAGGTAGGCTGCATGTGGGGTTACTTGTCACACATGGTCCATTACCAGAATCAAGATGTCTAGGATGATGTGTCACAACATAAAGCAGAAAAGATTATGTCTTGCTTTTATCCCAAGCCCTGCTTTTTGAAATTTTGTTTCTGATAGGATAATACATTTAGTAACAGTTCACAGCCAAGCTGTCAAGATAGATATGGTTTTGGGGTTGACGTCTAGAAAAAGCAAGAGGGTTAGTTGCTAAATGCTATGTACCCATCAGTGACAAAAGTATTTTTGTGTGTCAGTGATGCTAATGGAGCACTGCACTGTGCTTTCTGAGTGTAGGCAGTGACTTAAATCATAAATGATACTTGTCATTTTGAGTTACTTTGCCTGCCCTAACATTCCACAGCAGCGCTGAGCCCTCGGTCTCCTAAAATTCCCTCTTGACTTGAAGTGCATATGTGGCTTTACAGTTCTAAACAGATGCAAAAGAAATAGATCTCTATTTTGCAAGAAGCAGTTGACATGATTTAAACAAAACAATAAAAATATCCCGTGAGTATTCTTTGACCATACTACAGAAAAACTAAATGAAATCCCTTGCAGTTTAGTGATATTTTAAGTTTATAAGGAATTTTCATCATCCCTCTTGCAGAACTTTTGGCCTGAACAAGATTCATTATAGATCAAAGAGGGTGTATTAGATATATATATATCTAGGCCAGGGGAATATTATTAACAATATGAGTAATAGCAATAGCTAGCATTTATTTAACTCTTTAAGGGTTACAAAATGCTTTGCCCATATCGCATTTGATTCTCATAACTTTGGGAGATAGGTACTATTTACCGTCAGCATTTTTCAGGTGAAGAAATTGAGGCAGATAGACTGATTTGTTCAGAGGCATACATTGGTGAGTTATTTGAAGGAGGGGGCATGGGTTAATTTGGGAAAGCATCAATTTTATAATGAAAGTACATGGGATTTGGGAATCAGAAGACCTGAGTTCAAATTCCCACTTATTACTTGTATGACCATGGGTCACTCATTTAATGTCTAGGAATTTCATTTTCCTCTTCTTTCCAAACAATTTCACCATCTACTTTACTCTCTCCACAAAGGGTATCACATCTTACCTGCTGTACTCTACCCAAAGGGAAGGTCAATTTTAATCTCTGAACTTTTTTGGTTTTGGTTTTTTCTCTTAAATACCAGCCTTAACCCCCAACACTCTAGTCCCAGACCAAGCCCTATTTGATCACTATTTGGGGCCCTGATTGTTCCAGAATGAGTGCAAATAATAACTGTTTTTGGTCATAAACTCTGAGGATCTTCCTCTCCCAGATTTATTTTTTTTTTTAAAGAGGCCATTCTTTGACTGATTTTTGTTATTAAGCTTTAATCACTAAATGGACATTCCTTCTGTCAAAGTGCAACCTATTAAAGACCTTACCTTCGAAAGACCAAGGTCCTCCATTGCATCCTGCACCATAGCCAGTGGTCCTGATCCGTATCTGGCAACTGGACTCAGATGGCTCAGGAGGAAAAAGTGAGGCTTGTGACTGCACAGCCCTCCCTCACTTAAATCCAATTCACTTGCATATCGTGGCATGAATGAATGAAGGACAAAACAGCAGCAGCAACCTACTTCACTATGATATCACTATCTTTCCGATAAAAATTGTAATATCTACCTCATAAGATCATCAATGGAACTCATTTTAATTCAGTAAACATTACCTACAATATGCAAAGCACCATAATAGCATTTTTGCATATAGAATGGACAGCTGCCATTGAAATTAGGAAAACCTGGTCCCAGTCTTCTTCTGAAACACACTGGCCATGTGATCCTGGGCAAATCATGTAGCCTCTCTGTTCTAGACAAATCTCTAGTGTTATATGTTTCAAAGAAGGTGCCAAACTTTTAGTAGGGGGAGTTTACTCTTAGGAGAGTTCCCTGTATAAATATAATGACAGATCTAATCCCTCTCTGCTCCTTGCCACATGTATAAAGCATTGTGCTAGAAAATTGAAATACAAAAACAAAAAAAAGAAGAAAAGAAAAACAGATCCTGCCTTTAAAAGATTAGTTTTACAACGTGTGAACAAATTAAACCAAGTTTAGAAATGCTTTGGGATAATAGGTAAAAAATTTGGTGAATAGAAAAACAGTATTCCTTGTTTGTCTTCCGCACTCACGTGGGTGGCACTTTTCATTTACCAGATCCTTTCAAGCATGGCTTTTGTTAACATTAGCTCCAAAGGGATTCCCTTAAACCTACTGTGAGAAACTCAAAGTCATCTACCTCCAGGTGAAGTAAATCCACCCCTCTTGCCTTTCCTCTAACACAGGCTATTTAATATAACTTGATTTATTTAACTTTTGGACTGAATTCCACCAGCCCTTCTCTTTGCTTTGAAGAATTTAAAAAATATGAATCAATACAACTCTTTTGTTTATCTCAAGTTCCCAGTTGGTGTTTCCAGTAATTGGGCAGATAATCTATCTCTGTCTTTCTGGCAAGGATATATTGCACTGTGAAACATATTGCTCCTCCTTTCATTATTCTTTAGCAGGCCCTCCTCCCTGCTGTATTTAGACCCTTTCCTCAAGGGCACATACTCAAAATCAGTATTGCTATAAATGACCTTGGGATCCTAGAGAAAGTAATTTCTTTAAAACAAATAGAAAAGCATAAGGAAAACAAAACCCTGAATACATGAGGATTAGGGATGCAGTCAAAGTGAGGAGAAATTGTGATATTACTAGCTTACTTCCTGGCTACAGGGACAGCTTCATAAATGTTCTATAGTTAAGCTACTGCTACCTTTTTATCTCAGTACTGTTTCTTCTGCCAGATTAAGGAGGGAGGAGAGGGAACAGCAGAAGCCAGTATAATTTCTCTTCCTCACCTCCTTACCAGAAATTTCTGAAGTCATCACCTCTTGTTCTCCTCCCCCTATCCATATCCTTTGGTATGGAAAGATCTAAGTGCTGGAGTCAGTAGACAAGTATCACATGTATTTGGAAGAGGGGTGAATCTGGGGAGCAGATAATGAGTTCTGTTTTTGTCATGTTAAGTTTGAGATATCTTTGGAATATCCATTATGAAATGCACAATAGAAATATGATGATGTGGGACTGGATCTCAGGAGAAAGAATAGGGTTGGCTATGTAGATCTATGAATCATCCACATAGAGATAAAAATGAGGACATGAGAGCTGTCCATAAGAACACTGAGTGAGAGAGAATAGAAATAAAATACAAAAGTACCTATGACTCAGCCTTCAGGAACAGCCATAGCTTGGTATAAATGAAGACCCAGCAAAGGAGATGAATAAGAAACAGTCAGAAAGGTAGGAACAGACCATGAAAAAACAGAAAAGTCTATGAAAGAAAAGATGGTGCATCAGTAAGCTCCCCAAAATACACAGGGGGGTCTGCTATCACAGATTCTTATATCTGCATTCATAAAAGAAAAGGCAACTTTGAGGGGTTAACAATCACTTAAATCAAGCACATATATCATTCTGTTAAATCAAGTATTTATATCATTCACCTAGTTCATGGGAGTCAGCACCCTGAACTTCAGAGAAAATAACAGAGAAATCAAAGATCAACAGAAATGTCTTCCTCTATCCAACCATAGTCAATACATGTATCACAAATCACAGACAGGTTCAACTGTCTTATGGTTATCAGAGAGGGAAGCACCAACATCTGGGTTTTCAAAGCCAGGGAGCTCCTTAGCAGCATCCCAGAGTCTCTCATCTGACACACAAAACTTCTTCTAAAAACTAAGTCCCAAAATAAAACTGCACCTCAGAAGCTTTATACACTTGTTAGAGCCAGAGGGCATCACATTCCTTGAGAACCAGTGCCTCATTAACAAAAAGTGCGGACCTTTCTACAAATCTTTCCAGGTCCAACAATGGGTGGGAAAGACCCTCCTTAATTATATTTCTTGGTATAAACAAAAACAGTAAAAGATCCTACCTTGCTTGTCCTCATAGGTGGTTAGTCAGGGCAGCTAGGTGGTGCAATGGATAGAGTACCAATGCAAGAGTCAGGAGGAACTGAGTTCAAATTTCACCTCAGACACTTGACACTCACTAACTGTGTGACCTTGAGCAAGTCACTTAACCCCAATTGCCTTATCCTGGGTCATCTTCAGTCTTATCACTGGATTCAGATGACTCTGGAGGAGAAGTGAGACTGGTGACCTGTACAGCCCTCCCTCACTCAAAACAAAGTCAAGTGCAAGTCATGTCATCATTTCTCTGATGGCCTGGTCTTCTTCAGCAACGAAGGATGAACATACACACAGGTGGTTAGTCCCTACAATCAAATGCTTCATAGAGGGCAAGAAGCAAGATGACTAAGAAAAGATAATACATAGCTAATGTATAGATCATTGGCAATTTTGGAAAGAGCAAGGTTTTTGTATATTATATTGCTTATTGTAATAACAAAAATCCTAAACACCAAAAATAAAAGAGCACTTCCATATAAAAAGTAGAACAGAGAAAAATGATTGATTGTACATAAAACCACACATTTCTGTTACATACAGCTTGCATTTTAAAGGCATATAGTAAACTATCTTATTTTCAAAGCTGTTTCCTACTTTTGTTTTCTCCTACTGTGTGCATTTGCTTTTAAATATTTGTAAAACAAATCCACATATTGGTCATATCCAAAAATGCATACCTTACCCTGAGCATATCACTTCTCTCCCAAGAAGTGGGTTTCTAGTTTCATCATCATTCTTCTGGAGTGGTAGTTAGTCATTTCACTGATAAAAGTTCTTAAGTATTTCAAAAAACTTTTTTTCATTATAATGCTATTAATGTACAAATTCTTCTTCTTCTGCTTACTTGTTCACTTCTGTTAACCTTCCCAGATTCTTTGAAATTTTCCTTTTTTTGTTCTTGTCAATAATATTTCATTTCATTAATATATTACAATTTCTTCAACCATTCTCCAATTGATAAGCAGCTCATTTGTTTATGAAGCTTTTATGCACACCCTGGATCTGTTTTGAAAAAGTGTCAGCCCCACTGATAAATATGTACATTCCTTTCTATTTTTCATTCTGTGACCCCTGGGAATACTTGCTACTAAAATACCAAGGAAAATACCAGTGTTGATAAAAGAATAAAATGTGATAACACTAGTTCTACTATTAGGTGCTTAATAAATCCTTGTTAAAAGGAACTTTTCTAAAATTCGATAGGAGATTGAAGGTAATTTTGAAGAAAGTTGTTTAAATTGAATGATAAGGTCATGGGTCAGATTGCAAAAGGTTTAAAATAGAATTAAAAGAGAGGAAGTGGAAGCAATTAGCATAAAGGACTTTTTTTTCGAGGAGTTCAGAAAGGAAGATAAAGAGTGATTTCTAGAGAGCATGGCAAAATCTAGTGGGAATTTTGTAAGGATGGAGATAATGAGCATGTTTGTAGATAGCAGAAAAGGAACCAGTAGTTAGAGTTTGCAGGTTAGAGAGAAAGTGGAAATAATCCTGGAAGTAATCTGCTAGAGAAGATGGAAAGTGATGGAATCAAAGGTACGTGCACAGGGATCGGCCTTGACAAGAAGGGTCATCTTTCATGTGAAATTGGAGTGAAAGAGGATATAGAAAGGGAAAATATAAGAATATGAGATTAAGAAAATGGAACAAGAGGAAGTTCTCAACAAATGGTCTCAATTTTTTGGTGAAGTAGAGGGTGAAATGAAAGTATCATAAGAATCTTGATGAAATGCAAGAAGGTTTAGAATAGAGAGTATAGTGAATAGGATAGAGAATCAATAGGGAGAATTAAGATTTCCTAGTTTTAGTGAAGACATAGTTGAGATAATATAGCATAAATATATATATATATATATGTATATATGTATGTATGTATAGCATATATTTGAAATGCTCTCATTTAGCTTAGCTTTATGATTTCCTCCATGTCTGTTCAGCAGTACTTAAGTAAGAATAAAGATGATAAATGATGGAAGTGATCCATGCTTGGGATTTGGCATGGCATGATCAATGACAAGGCAAGGGCCTCCTATCTCTCAAAGACCAGCTAGTCTCCTCCAACTGTGAATACTTCCCTCCTGACCAGGTTTCCAGGCTCCCTTGGATACTTTTATTTGCTTCTACCTACTGTGAACTTGGCCAGAGGAAACCTTACAAGAAGTATATTTCCTTCTGCCAAAATGTCAAGTCTTGAGGAATGGTTTGAAAAGTGTAATGGAACTTACATTCATTCTTCAAAGGTTTGCATGTGGTTGTAATGGTTTCTTGTCCCTTTATACTTTCTCCATCCAGAAGATATCCCTGGCTACCAATGAATAAACTCCATTCCCGAAATCCAGCTTTCTGCTCTCTAGATCCACATCCACCCTACTCCCCAGCCAGTCCTATTCCAGCCAGATTTGCTATCCAAGTGTATCACCCTATCCAGACCCTGATGGGTATTATCTAATGACTCCCAAGATATTCTCCTTTCTTTCTCAATGAATTCAGTGCCTGGCTCACAGTATTTATCTCTTCCTCAATTCCTACCCTTAAGCAAAGAAACTTCAATATAAGTATTAATGTTCTCTCAAATGTCCTAAACTTCCCAATTCCTCAACTTGCTCAATTCCCATAACCTACTCCTCCAACTCTACTTCAGTCATACAGAAAGATGATCTTACACTTTATCTTGTAATTACATACAAATGTTCTGTTTCCGTCTATATTTATGAACTTTGAAATTAATTTATCTGATCATATTATTTTATCACTATAATGGGGACCCGGAAACAAAATGTACAGGTTTCTTATTTGACCACATTTTACAGACAGCCTGATCATTGTAGAATTATCTCTCAATCTGTTTTACAAATCAGTTAACATTGATAGATTATACTTTTTTTCCCAAGTATCAGGAGCAACCTACTCCAGTTAAATCATAGGGTCACTCCATAACCACATAATGAACTCCTAATATATATCTCTCCATATTATGCTTCAGTTGATATTGATAATCAGAGGGTCATTTAATCGTCTCTGTGGCTCCGTCTATCGAGGCCCCTCACATATATGGAAGATATTTTGTTTGATGAGCCTTTAAGGCTGCTCCACTGAATCAAATGTAGAATCAAGAAACAATACATAACATAGTATTTTCTGTGGTATGGACTGACATACTCAGTCACACTTTCAAACTTTCTGTCATTAGATTTCTTTGTTCTCTTCAGGTGATCTCTTTCCCCTTCATAAGGACAATGAGGGCTCAAATCTGCTACTCAGGAATCTCACATCTGCCAAGATTCTATCATCTCACCTTCCCAAGTACTCATTACCACTAAGAATCAGGACTGTACATCTCTCTAGGAAATTACACAGACAGGAAATATCCACAATTACCTTGTCCTATAACTCACTGTGCCTACATACCCAGCACTCAAAACTCCTTCACTCTAACTCTATAATCAGTATAGTGGGTCAAAACTTGGAGACCAAAAATGCATTTCAAATTGCCTAGGGATCTGTACCAAAAGATACTCATCTCTCTCTTTAACACTCCTTGCTAACTATTTATCCTGACAACAAAACTTTATTCATTTCTGCATTGCTGTGTTTGGCAGAGAGAACTAATATCTCTGCTGCCACACAATCATTCAACCAAACGACATATTAACTTTCTGTGCTCTGCACAATCAAATGACTCTCTATACTTCATCAAAAAAAATCAAAGGACAATTTTGAACACCCCTGCTGCACCAATTACCAAAATCATGAGACATTTCCTTCACTCCATCATAGCCCAGGGGGTTAATTCACAACTATAGGCAGTTGAGCTCCTTCATCAAGTCAAAATACTCTAAACCTCCCAGTCAATTTATTTCTCTGAAGATTTGTTCTGCTATATAAAGTCATCCTTCAAAACATAACTGCTTCCTTCTCACATTATCATTCAAGATATTCTCAATGTGTTCATAGATTATAAAGATAATATATATAGATATATATGTCTATATATATATTATATATAAAGATTATACGAAAGTAAGAAAGCCAATGTTTGGTTAGGTAGTTACTGATGTGTTTTCAGTTACCTTCTTAAACTTTGTTTTTTAAAGCAAAATACCTTTGTTAGTATAACTGGATACTTAGAGGCCCATATTCTTTTGACCTAAGTACATACATACATGCATGCATATATACATACATACATACATATATATATATATATATATATATATATATATATATAATCTTAGAAATGGATACAGGAAGCATTAAATATTGAGCATCAAACTATTCTGCTGAACGCTTGGCCAGCTGAAAGAACCACCTTGAATAAAAATATAATTTTGCTTGAAAGATAAGTATTTAAAAAAAACCACTATACATGGAGATCACTCTTATAAAGGGCAAGGAGAAAATAAAGAGCAGAACCCTTGGAAGACTACTCACTACTTCAATGCTGAGCAAGTCACATGCTCTACCCATGTTCCTTCTTATCATGTTTCTTCCACAGTTCTTCTTCCTTAAATGTTAGTATGATACTATATCTTTTGCATTTCAAGGTCTATTCTAAATCAAAGAATCAGTTTTTCTCATTTTCCAAAGGAAAGAAGGCTAGGTGGTATATTTAGTAGGTAAACCACTGAACTTGTAATCAGGAAGACCACAGTTTAAATTCAACTGTGGACAGTTACTAGCTGTGTGACCCTGAATAAGTCATTTAGTTGCTATTTACCTCATTACTTCACAGGATTGTTGTGAAGGTCAAGTGAGATAACAATTGCCCACAATGTCTGGCAAGTAATAACACTATATAAATGTTATCTTTTGTTATTACTCACCTCCTGGATCACTACTTTGTCATGGTGGAGAGGCTTATGTAACTGAATGAAATATGACCTATGTTGTGCAAGGTTACCCAAGACGGACAGATCGTAGTAAAAAGTTCTGACCAAAGGTAATCCACTGGAGAAGAAAACAGAAAACTACTCTTGTATATTTGCCAGGAAAACTTCACGAATGGTATTAAAACACTAAAAGATATAATGTCAGAAGATAATTTCTTCAGGTAGGAAGGGCCTGGTGTGTTGTGGTCTATGGAGTAACCAAGAGTCAGACACAACTAAATGACTGGACCACCACAAACTGTTATTATGAATAACCTGTAAAAAAATAGTATGCTTTCTTCCCAATCCCATCAACATAACTTTTTGGAGATCTGTCTTTCTGCCTGAAGCCAAGAGGGAGAGAAATAGTTCAAAATGCCCTTTTATTACCAAAAGAGAGAAAATAATTTGGTTTCAGCTATAGATTACAAAATTGCTAAGAATAGTTAAATAAGTAGACTCCTATCACCATCCATGATCTCTTATACACTTTTATAATTTTTCTTTCCTTGTTATATTTTTGAAATCTATCCCTAAGTACCTCTAAAATTATTTTGCCTCCAGCATAGGTTCCTTCTGTATATTTTGTCAGGCTTACATGACTTCATTTACTTAAATGTGATTTTCATTTCCTCATATGACTATTAGAGACTGAGATCCAAATGTGAACATGCCACTATCACTTATGATAATGGTGCAATAATCTACAATAGTAGAGCTCTTCCATTTTATACATATTTGTTATATCTCTTCCCTTTTATTGCCCTCCAAAATGCTTTGTGAATAAATTCATATTTTCCACCAACATTACCTTTGGTTGTCATGGCTTTCTGTGGCAAAAAGATTAAGTTTCTTTTTCATTGAGACTGTTTCTATAACTTTTGACTTCTTGTGCTGGCAAGCAAAATAGAATCTTTGGCTCTTTTTGTTTTAGTATAATCAAATGCCTCTGAATCTTGCCTTTATCAATCAAGAGTTGTTACTAGTATTGAAGTGCAGAAACTAGAGTTTCTTTAACTAGAAACAGTATATTTTTATTGTTAATGTGATTAAAGATCTTTCCCACCAATTAATAGGCCTGCTCATTAAGGGAGTTTAATTAGGGAAGTTTTTAGGAGCATCCACACTTTTTGTTAATGAGACAATGGTTCTCAGTGGTTGGGATGGGCTCTAGATTTTTAAAAAAGAAAAATACTCTGAGGATGAAGTTTTACTTTGGGGCTTACTGGAAGTGTTTGTTTGGCCACACGAGGACTTTGGGAAGCCACTAAGGAGCCCCCAGCTTTGAAAACCCAGATGTTAGTACTTCTTTCCCTGGTAATTATGGTCAGACATTTGGACCTTCCTGTTGATAGTCAGGCAGAGGAAATCCACGTCTTTTGATCTTTGATTTCTCTGTATTTTCTTTGAAGTTCAGGGTGTTGACTCCCCTGAACTAGGTGAATGATACATGTGCTTAATTAAACTGATTGTTAACCTGTCAAAAGTTGCCTTTCCTTTTATGAATGCAGATCTAAGAATCTGTGGTAGCAGCCCCCCTTGTGTATGTTGGGGTGCTCACTGATACACTTCCTCATTGTAGCAATTATATTGTATAAATTAAACTTCCCTAAAAATGAGAATAATCAATATTTACTTTTATCCACTATCCATTTTAACAGTCAACAGTATCATTAAATAATTTAGGTTGGAAGTGTTATCTTCTTGTGTAGTCTTTCTTTTTACAAGATGACCTTCTATGGTTTTAATAGATCATAATATCAGTATGAATCAACAGATTTTTTAAAAATTCTGGACCTATGGTTTTTTTCATTGGAATAAAGTATCCTAGGTAAGGTGAGGAAACCACTTCTATGAATATACAACAGCAAGTGTTCTGCAATTATATTCTTACAGAGCTGCCTACAGCACTTGTAGAAGATTAGAGTAGCCAGTATGTTTCAGAGGCATGATTTTTGTATTATAAATATATTTTTAATTCACAGAACAAATATTTCCATATCAGTGCCATAAAAAAAATGACAATTGCCCATGAAGCTGCAAATCTGCCATGTACAATTTGTTCTTCCCTCCAAATATACAAAAAGCTGTCATGTAAATTTCTTTTTTTAATTTTCAAATGCTTTCTTCTCAGTCTTTCTTTCCTTTGAGAGACTCAATATGAGTCTAGAACCACATATCTTCTCTCTCAAAGGAAAATCTCTCATCTCTCTCCAGAGCATTTGCCAACTCCATCCCTCACACAAGCATGAAACACAGAATAATCAACCTTCCGAACAGGAAGGGTACAATGAAAATGGACTTTGATGTGCTGGTCATACAAATAAGAACCACTGAGACAGTAAGGGATGCATCAAGATGCCTGGCAGCTTACAGTAGAAATTAAGAGGCATGTTTTTCTTTGTGTTTGACTTTTTCCTATTAATCATGAGGAAGAAGATGCTTTATTCCATTGATTAGACACTGGATGCTATTAAAGTATTATTCAGAGTTGCAATTTTCAGTTCACAGGCTTATGATATGAACATTTCATTAGAAAAATCCAGGAACCAGATAAGTATAAATATTTATTTGCCCTGAACCCAACTCAGTCTTTTCTCTAAAATAAAATCATGATTATACAATGTCTTTTCATGTGACAAATTTTTAGAGGATTCTCTGTGACAATGAAACACCCTCATACCTTAGAACATTTTTTTGTTTTGTTTTGGTTAACTTGGAATTGAAGCAAGTGGCAAAATCTAAAATATGTAATTAACTCTAGGACTTTTCACCTGCAGCAACAAGAAAATGCAGCAGAGCAGTCTTTTTCAAATTACAAGGCTTAAATAATAATTAAATCTAGGCTGCTAATTATGACTGTGATTTTATCTGATAGGAAAGTTAATGATACTGTGAGATTTA
Source organism: Potorous gilbertii (assembly GCA_028658325.1). Lineage (NCBI taxonomy): Eukaryota > Metazoa > Chordata > Mammalia > Diprotodontia > Potoroidae > Potorous > Potorous gilbertii. The sequence goes on along the minus strand of CM053772.1, from coordinate 130,264,454 downwards.
TAAACAGAATATGATAACATTAAATAAGGTATTCACTAAATAGCCAAGGAATAAGTTTGTGAAAATGATACAACCTTCAGATAACAGGAAAAACTTCCTTTGAAAGCTTTACAAACAAATGGCATTGTTGATTCTTCTTAGTATTCAAGATATACAAGAAGAATTGCATCGTGCTTCATTTTCTTGTTTTTCAAAATTGTTCACATGGGAAAACCAGATCAAAAATTGTTGCATCTGTTGTCTTACCTTTAAAAGTTGCTCAGATTCAACTTATGGATTTTCGAACTTATTTTTAAAATATATTGATAACTATATTTCAATGTAATTCATTTCTTTTGTAATGTAATTTTTTTTTGAATTTAAGAATATTACTTTTGAAGAAGGGGCCTATAAGTTTCACAGACTGTGAAAAGGGGTTCTGAGTTATGTGTGTACACGTAATTGAATCTGAGTCACCCTCCTCTATACAGATTCAAAATATATCAAGGCACATTATTTAAAACTATCTTTTCACAATCTAATTCATTATCTAATTTTTCTAATGTCTCAAATGTTTAAGAATATGTATATGCATTTTATACATTTATGTTATAAAAGTCATTTGTGTGTGTATGTACACACCTGAGCACACACACGCATGCACATGCATGTGCACACTGAACCTTGGGAATAGAGAATGTCTTTGCTCTGGTGATTCATATCTTTAAAACTTAGCATCATATTTAGTAAATTATCGTTATCGTTCAGTTGTTCAGTTATGTCCAGTTCTTCATGACCTTGTATGGGGTTTTCTTGGCAAAAATATTAAAGTGATTTGCCATTTCCTTCTCCACTTGATTAAGGCAAACAAAAGTGGACTGATTTGCCCAGGTCCCACAGCTGGTAAGTGTCTGAGACCAGATTTGAATTCATGTCTTCCTGACTTCAGGTCCAGTACTCTATCTACTGAACTACTTAATAAACAGGAAGTATCTAATAAATAAATGGACATTTTCAAACAATATATCAAGGGATAGTCTTTAACACAATATTTTTGCACAACCTAATTCATTATTTAATTTTTAACTTCTTAAATATCTTAAATGAATTAAAAGATAATTTATTGGTCTTCATATTTATGAGTAGAAATAAATAAAGCAATTGATACAGAGAAAAATTTATGTGCTGTGGTCCATAAAATGAACAAAATTTAATTTATTTCTGTCTTCAATCTCATTCTAGAAAAATTATCCAATAATTTTATAGTCTAATAAAGTTACCTATTATCTGTAAATGACATAATTTTCTCTCACTAATTATTAATACCATTAGTTGACTTTCATAGTAAATAATTTAATCAGAGGATGGAATTAAATACATTAAATACATACATAAATACTTAAAACAGGTTAATTTTCATGTATATTTTAATTAGGTGCTACTTGTAAAAAGCAAACTTTTGAAAAACTTTGTTAATATGCTTACCTCTTAATTAAAATTGTTGGTCAAGCAGCCATTATCACCTCTTCGTAGTTACAATATCTCTTAAAAACTTTGCATTGTCCTCAGTAGTTAACCATGTACATTTATGCACAGTTATAGCTTTTGAGGAGAGAGGGCAAAAAATGGAGCAAAATATAAAAAGTAAGCCATTATTTTAAAGGTTCAGGCAAATATAAAGGAATTATAAGAGCAAAGAGGAATAAAGTAGAACTATAAGTATCAATTCTGATATAGAGGAGAAACACACACTTGAAAAACAGATATGTAGAAATAATTTTTTAAAGTTACATTTATTATTAAATTTTATTTTCATTTTACGGCATAAAACAACCATTTCTATAACATAGTACAATAAAAAAGATGATTGAACTGAAACTGCAAATCTACTATGTACAACTTGTTATTCCTTTCAAATATATAACAAAATTATCATATAAATTTCTTTTTCTCCTCTCTTTTTCTCCTCTCTTTTTCTCTTTTCTTCCCCTCCCCATCTTTTAAAGTCTTTTAAAGACAAAATCAGTTAGCATATGAGAGATTCAGATGATACAGAACTTCATGGATGTAGAGTTTCCAGATAGAAAATCTAGGTGACAGTGAGGCCCCTGCCAGTGTTGGGACAGAGAGGAACTCAATGGGATACAACTAAGATGAGAAAGGAAGCATACTATCTAATATATTCCTCTTTTCAGACCTCTTCCTACTTGTTGGAATACATTGCTTCTATGGAACAAGGTAGCACAGTGGACAGAGTCAGAAAACTCATCTTCATGAGAGTGCGTTTGGCCTCAGACACTCACTAGCTTTGTGACTCCAAGCAAGTCACTTAATCCTGTTGGCCTCAGTTTTCTCATCTGTAAAATGAGCTGGAGAAGGAAATAGCAAATCACTCTGCTGTCTTTACCAAGAGAATCTCAAATGGCATCACAAAGAGCTGGACACAAATGAAAAATGACTGAACAATGAATTGTTTCTACATGATGACAAAGTATATGTGATGCGATAGCATCTTTTAAATTTTAGGACCTTGGGACAAACTTCCACACACCTTGCCCTTAAGTTTCAAAGTATTGCTATATATCTTAAATTTATCAATATTCATCCAGAAAGATTTCGTCATCTTGAAAAGATATTTGTGTCTCCTACTCTTGATTATTTTTCAGTACTCATTCCTTATGGACCTACTTCTTCTAAGCAAAATGATAATTCCCCTCCCAAGTGCATTTGATATATTTATGATTGTCTAATCCATATTTGCAAGAGGAAATAATTCTGTTTCTTTGACTGTGGAAGATTCTAGCTTTGGTCCTAGAAGAGCTCAGTCATGTGTAATCCTTGAGGGTCCAAGTTTAGGACAATGGGAAATACTATGGCAAGGAAACCTACAATTCATAGCAAAAATAATTGTATTAAACTAATAGAAAAGTGAAGTTTAGACTTCTAAAAGCAGGAGGAAGCCCCAATAACATCCCTAAGGGACAGACCCACCAGCTTGGAAACTTCCAGAATCATGTTTATTCAAATGGGCAAAAGTTTTACTTGATCTACACAAAGCCCAGAGCCATACATTTGAATAATAATAAACTGAGAAGTAGTTTTAATTCTTCATTAAACTTCTGCTAAGGAATTTTTGAATGACAGTAAGAATGGTAACACAAACCAAATATACTGACTTAATTAGGACATTCAAATCAACAGTCCTGAAAAAGTTTTGGGAAGAAATCTTGCCTATATCCTTGTGGCAAATGAGCAAAAATGCTGTGTTTCAATATTTACATAATATATTACCATTTCTTCCATAATAAAACATCACTTAAGCCACTGAATACCACAATGAATTTTTTAATTTGTACTTGGTCTACATTTATCTGTCTTTTTCCTATTATACCATGTAGATGTTTATGGTCTTGTTCACTGCATCAGTCTTTCAGCCAGTCAAGATTTTATTTAGCACTTACTGCATACCAGACACTGTGCTAAGTTCTAGGAAAACAAATATAAGGAAACAAGAAAGATAATATCTGAATTTAATAAGCCTGTAATCTAATAAGGGAAGATAACAGATAAATGGAATTTGAAAATGATACAGGCAAGGGAAGGGAAGGTACCCAGCATGGGAACATGATGAAGATAACTGGAAATACATTCTGGTTAGAAATGAATAAAATGACATAAAATGCCTTAAAAGCATGTTCTTTTATCAAACCAAGTACCACAGAACCAAAACTTTGTCTTTGATTCATTCTGAATAGTGTCCAAGAATATTAAATATGTGTATGAATAATTTTATTGGGCTGTTTTTACATTGGGTCATAGTTTGCCAAGCCCTATTATATAAAGAAAAGAGTGCATCATATTCCTTGAAGAAGGATGAATACAATCCAAAAGGTTCCTACTCAGTCTACTACTTTAATCTCAAAGCCCTCAGGTTTTCAGCTGAACTAGAAGCTGAATGAAATGGGAGATTAAAGCCAAAAGGTGTTCAGGAGCAACCAGTGGAACAGAATCCAACAGAGTTCATGAGACCAAAGTCAGGAGAAAAAGTACAAGGACATCAAAGGTCTGAGTGGCCCTTACACATGCCTTAACTATATATGTTCCTTACCTTAATAAGACCTGGAAATGTCGCTCATGGTTTTATTCATGACATTATCAAGTCTTTGTAAGAGGAATAAAGGGGAAAGGAGGGAACAACAGGTGTCTTTCTGTGGTACTAATATTTTCTTAGATTAACAACCAGTTGTTTGTTAGAATGAATGGCACATGCCAAATTTTCCATATCTTTCATTTATAAAATAGATTCTGCACTGAATTTTTTATTCCAGTTTGATAAGCAATTAATTATTAAGTATCTACCAGGTGAAAACAATTGGGAGAGCAAAAAAAGAAAAATGGTATGATACCTGTCCTCAAGTTGCCTGTGTTCTAATAAGGTGTTGGAATGGAGGATTCACAGATAGCCACAAATAGGTATGGTAAAAGGTATTATTTGATAGAAGACAAAGGAGCAGTCCAGGCAAAGTTTAAGGAGGGAGAGATCACAGACTTACCGGATGTCAGTATCAGTAAGTTTCTTAAAGATTCTAATATCTGTTGTAGAATAGAGAGAGTGCTAAACTTAAAGTCAGAAAGATTAGATTCAGATCTTGCGTCTGAATATTACCAGCCACGTAACCATAAATTAGTCATTGAATCATTCTGAGTCTCAGCAGCCTCATTTGCAAAGTGACCTAACTACCTACTGTGCCTATAATATCTACTTGATGAGACTGTTATGTGACTCAAATGAAATGGCATTCACTCTGTTTAACCAATGTCTAGTCCAGGAGTGCAGAACCTGTGGCCTCAAGGCCACATGTGGCCTTCGAGTGTGGTCCTTTGACTTGAATTCAAACTTCACAGAACAAAGGCCTCAAGGCCACAGGTTCCCCAACTCTGGTCTTGTCTAACCCTCTAATATCTTTCTAAAATTAAATACTTTATTGCTTTTTAACATTTCTGTCACATACCAATAACACATCCTCCATGGAAACCTTACTTCTATCAAATAAGTATAGTTAATCAAAACAAGCCAAAATCATCAGTTATACAGTATTTGACAATACTTGTCTCACACTTCATGCCTTTGGGCTCACCCCACTGCTGAAAGGAAAGAAATGCTACGCATCAGTCTTCTGAAGTCATAATCATTCACAATGTTAACCAGAATTCTTAGATATTTCATTGTTACTTTCCTTTACATTGCTGTAGTCCTTATGTAAATAATTCTCATGATTTTGCTTACTCTGCATCAGTTCACATTGTACAAGTTTTTCCAAGTTTCTATGAAGGTTTTTTCTTAGTCTCTATTATTTTTTAACAGCCATAATTGGATAAAAATATAATTTCAACATATTTTCAGTTACTGCTTCCCAGGAAGTCATAGAATATTAATGTGATAAATTTTCCTTGGTAATTTTGAACATGAAATTATAAAACTGACTATGTATAAAACAGCATGCAACATAATTTGCATTATCCCTGTTCAGAACAATGAATAGACTCCACAGAGTGTAATTATGTACTGAACTGCATAAAAAAAGAAAAGAAAAATGCAATGCAATCCTCTAATATCTCCCACAACAGTGAAAGACAACAGTAGGAGCTTAACTTCTTGCTCTACCATTTTATTTTATTTTAGAATACTCTAAAAATAATCTATTCAAGTAGATTTGGGTCTAACATTCCCTGTAGATAGTTACTAAAGAAGATAGTTACATGCCAGGGTAGTTTCAGTAAAAGTCTGTGTCATTTGTAAGAACAGAGTAACATGCTCTGCAGGCCTTTTCTAGCTCTATCATCTTACAAATGTGAAATTCAGGGTCTTGCAAAGTAGTCTTAGGGCTCTTGCTGTATTACCTCTTGACCACCAACTATGATCTTGGGCAAATCATTTATTTATTTATGTATTTATTTGTTCATGTATTTATTCATTTATTTATCTATTTATTCACTCATTTATTTATTAATCTATTTATTTGCTGGTTTGTCTTTCTCCAAAAACTTATGTATTTTTCTTCTATCACTTCACAGAAAACTCAAAACCTATTGGTATGTGACTCCCTTCTTATTGGTAGAGATGATGGCCCTGCCCTGAGTGAGGAGGGGACAGGGCAGAGCTGGTGAAAAGACAAGAGAACTCCAGCCTTGGTCAGTCCCTTTTGGGACCCTTTAAGGGAGTCCCCTTTTGGAACTTTTAAAAGTCAATCCCCTTTGCATATTCTTCAAGTGTTAAGTCTTCTTCTCAACTCCAAGTCTCCAATCACTTTGGGTGCTTCTGGCTTCCACTTTCAAGAGAGAAGATGAAAGAGGCCAACCGTACATCATATTGCTGAAGGAAAAGACTTTGGGGAGACATGAGTGTGTCTACTAGTCTTCAGCATGTTTCTACCTACAGTTTGTTACACTAGAGACTTTTCTGAAGTTTTCCTTTGGGTAGTATCTAACCAATCTCCCTGTCATTATTACCTACCTGAGGGGAGAGAGATAACTGAGGCTGTTAGGACACTATGGTCCATCAACTCATTTGTATGTGAGTATTCTCAGAGTGAGAGATCAAAAATGACAAAGTGGCAAATCAGAGAGAAAGGTAAGGACAAAAAGGACAATAACTATTAGAGAAATAACTTTGCATAGGTCAGATTGTTCATGAAGAGACCAAGGACATCAAGGGCTGCAGTCCACAGCTGTGAGCTGTTCCAAGCCTGTGGGTTTCTCTACTGTTATGTCTACCTACTTTCGTTTTTCTTCCTTCCATTTTCATCTAATCTGATCTGATCTTATTTTTCATATAATCATGGATTTTAAATTTAAAAAATCAGGATAAAGAAATAGGAAGAGAAATTATGGAAGTGCCTATTAGCAAACAGCCACAGGGAAGTGGAGTTGAAGAGAGTTAAACCTTTCAGAACTTCTCTTTGACTATCTTGTGCTCTATATGTGAGTGATTCAAAAGCTCCTGCTGTGGCAGAATTTCCCCTTGTCTGCTCCAGACTCAAACAATGTGATAGATCTAATCTCTTCCTAGAATGAGGAAGGAACTATGTTCTTCTAGGCTATAAATCCCAAGATTCTCAGCTAACACTTGTTGCCTGAATGAAAGCATGGAAACCCTGACATGAGAAAGGGAAGTCAATCAGCCCATGTGAGCATCCAGCTATACATAGAACCCCTGAAGCAAACCCTCAAGTATACAAAAGAAATATTCCACAAGCAACAAATACACAAAATTTATCTTAGTCATAAAAGTAGCCAAAGAACACCAAAGAAAGGAAGGAGCAACCTTCAAAAAAATTTAGTAGCACTAAAAGTTTAAGGTTTTTTATTTTCTATTTTTAATTTTTCCTTATCTTCTCACATCCAGGAAATTTGAAATTAACTATCCACTGTCAAATATAAAACTTTCTAACTTGATATTTTTCATAAAGAAAAATGAACGTCTATGTAATAGATGGTTATGTATGTCTATAGATAAGATGTTCTGAATTGTTATGAACTTTATTGTTTAGTTGTGTTTCAGTCATGTCTGACTCTCCATGACCATATTTGGGATTTTCTTGGCAAAGATTCTAGAGTAGTTTGACATTTGCTTCTCCAGCTCATCCTCATAGATGAGGAAACTGAGGCAAAAGGGGTTAAATGACTTGCCCAGAATCATACAGCTAGTAAGTATATAAGGCTGGATTTGAACTCAGGTCTTTCTGACTCTAGGCTGAGCACTTTTTACTGCACCACTTAGCTGCCCTAATTGTTACACTACCTTTGATGTAACACCATGACATTCATAAAACTGAAACTGAATATGATAGATGTTCTGTGCAGGAAATCAGAGAAACAAGTAAAAGGTAATACAATAATTGCAGTTTCTCAATAGCTCAAAAGATCTATAATGAGTTCTTCCTACCAATAGAAATTGACATATCCACATACACAACCCAGACTTAGTAACTGATACTTGTGAGTTGGTGCAGTGAAAAGAATTCATCACTTAGCGGTCAGTTTTCTTGTGATGAACCTCTGAATTTAGGATAAGGACAGCTTACAAATTTTTAGAAATCTGGTCCTTACATGAAAAAATAATGACTTTTTTTGGTTGTCTTGTTTTTTTGCTGGACTTCAATCTTTTCAGCTTGGTAGGACATACCAGAGTTGTATTCTCCAGTGAAGGGATTTAAGAACACAGTATCAGCTCCTTATTATGAGATGTCAAAGTATGACTTTAGTGGAAGCAATATATTTGCACATTCACTTGAAAATAAATCTTCTTCAACTTTTATTCTGATAAAATCCTTACATGGGGGATGGGGGTGGCATAGCCAAGAACGGTAGAGTAACAGCATGGATTTTCTACAACACTCGCTCCAAATCCAGCCAAATACCTGTAAAAAAAGTCTCTAAACAAATTCTGGAGATGCAGAACCCACAGAATGATGGAGTGAAGCAAATCTCCAGTCCAAGACAGCCTGGGAGGTCAATGGGAAGTGTCTATCATAACATGCCAGGAGCACAGTGCAGTCCAGTGTGGGCCATGCTGGCACAGACAAGACATGAGTAGGTCTTGGAGAGACTGAATCTCTCCCAATTTTCAGACTTCAGGACCCCATAAAGCCAAGGAAAAATTGGAAGGTCAATGGAAAAAACCTGTGGGACCAGTGTGGGAGAGTAGAGTGGTCCAGCCCCAGGGCAGCAGAGAGGAAAGGGGATGGAGGAATCCACAGCAGGCACTGCAGCAGCAGAGACAGAGGCAGCAGACTGTTTCTGGAGTTCTAGGCTTACAGACTGTGGGGAGATCAAGTGACTTACAGTACACCCCCACTGGAAACAGTGATCTACCTTAACAAAGAGCTCAAAAGTCAAGTAAATGACTGAGGAAATGAGTAAAAAACGGAAAACAAAATCAAACTATAGAATCTTACTTTAGTGACAAGGAAAACCAAAGCATGCAAACAGAAGAAAATAAAGTCAAAGCCTAATCATTCAAAGCCTCCAAGTAATGGTCTCATGATGAAATGGTCTCAGGCCATGGAAGAGCTCAAAAAGGATTTTGAAAATCAAGGAAGAGAAGTAGAGCAAAAATTAGGAAGAGAAGTGAGAGTGATGTAAGAAAATCATGAAAAATGGATCAACTGCTTTCTAAAGGAGACCCAAAAAATCCTGAATAAAATAAATAATACTTTAAAAAATAGACTAACTCAAAATGGCAAAAGAAATCCAAAAAAACAATGAAGAGAAGAATGCCCTAAAAAGCAGAACTATCCAGATGGAAAAGGAAATCCAAAAGCTCACTGAAGAAAATAATTCCTTAAAGATTAGAATGGAGCACATGAAAGCTAATGACTTTATGAAAAATCAAAAATTATGAAAAAAATCAAAGGAATTAAAAAAGTAACAATGTTTAATATCTCATTGGAAAAACAACTGACCTGAAAAGTAGATCCAGGAGAGACAATTTAAAAATTATGGAACTCTCTGAAAGCCATGATAAAAAAAGTGCTTAGACATCATCTTTCATGAAATTATCAAGGAAAACTGCTCTGATATTCTAGAACCAAAGGGTAAAATAAGTATTGAAAGAATCCATCAATCACCTCCTGAAAGAGATCTGAAAAGAAAAACTCCTAGGAATATTGTAGCCAAATTCCAGAATATGCAAGTCTACAATATAGATGTGTATGCAGGTACATAATACATACACATATTTAAAATATATATGTAAGAGTGTGTGTGCATTGTCTCCTTGAGACAAATGATAGCATTAGGCAGAATGAGAGTATGGAGTGTTGAAGGAGAACGAGGACCTCTGGTGTGAGGGATTGCTGAGCTATGTTCAAGGTTGCTCATTCACCTTTGATGTCTACCTGGCACTCAATTTTTGCTTGTGGCTCCAAGAAGCTGTAGCATGTGCAGCAGCCATACCTTGGTAAACCAACTTGGCAGATGGGCTAAGACAGCTTGAGGTCAACCAACAGGCCTCAAACCTACTAATGTGTTATGTCAAGACTTGTACCAGTGGAATGGGTGGATGAGAAGAACATTTTTTTTTCTGACAATCACAAAGGCAGCTGAAGCAGGCACTGTGGAGTGCTTAGAAATTGGTTAGATATCAAAGATACCAAAGTCATTCACTGCATCCCAAGTCATCACATGTTGTTTTGTCTTTTGTCTTGCCACTGAACTTTGATGACTCTGTAAGAGAGAGTGAGGTTAAGGACTTTGTGCAAATCTGCCTCAATCAAATTCAACTCATGCCTGGGTTAAGATATCATTCTTTCATGTCATTGGTCCTCTTTGAAAATGAAGGACAAATAATACGCATTGGGCAGAAGCATTTGACATATATGAATTTGTATAGATTAACAATAACAATGAGGAGTCAGACCAATTCAAAAAGTTGTGTTCATTTCAGGAAGAAAACAGAGTTGGAGGTCCACAAATTTTCAAGACTTCTGCTCTTGGGTCAAGAGTTAGCTTAAGCTGTTAGGCAGGACAAAAGATGGATATTAAAAATTATGCATAACTATGATTCACATCTCAAAGCACTGTATTCCTCCCAAGGTCATTTTTGAATGCCCCATTTGGAAATGATTCATCATTTTCAGTGATGATACTATTCAACATTTCTGGAACTCACATAAAACACACACTGAGCAGGTGAGAAATTAGGTCATTTTAAATGTATAGGACTAAGATGAGTTCAGCAACCATTCTTCTTCATATAAATAGAAGATAATGTGATTTGTCAGGGGTCATTCATTCATGGTAATATGAATTCATTGAGGTCATCATAGTCACATTAAAACTACAAAAACAGTGAACAGCAAAGAAATTTATCACCATCTAAAATAGATACTGAACTTACTTTTGTGAAATTATAATAGCTACTCTTCTTGCATATATAGGGAGTACTTGAGATCAGCTTGGGCCAGCAAATATAAAATTCCTAACACCTATTAAAGCAAGCCTCTGAAAGCTATGAAACTCTCCCAGGGATATAGGGCATCTGTTCCAAAGTTGATCTGAGTTTTATTTTAGTCTGTATTTTTATATTATTGGTCAATTAATCTCTATAAACTGGCATTAGAATAAATTTTGGTCAACTCAAGACAGCATGGAGGAAAATGGCTTGCCATTTCCCCACCCAAACCTCATACTGCTACTTTAAAAGGAAAAAAATCATCACTTTATATGTGTATATTTCTATGAAGATCATAAGGTATCTTTACATAATAAATATCATAACCATTTTTATTTTCTTTATTAAATGTTAAGATAAAACAAAATAGTATAATTTTTCTTCTTTCTACCATCTCCTGTACCTCAAACATTCTCCAAATTCTAGCTTCAAAGGCTCTGGAGATTGGAATCATCTCAGGAAAATTGAGTCATTGTGGTGTGATATGCAGAATGGATCTGAAATCAAGCACAGAAAGCTAATCAGGGTTGAGCTCAGCTCCAAAGTCAACCATTGATACCAGGCCAAGGCAATAGAAGAGTTAATGTTTGTTCCCAAACAGTCTCCAAATTAGGAGTTATAGAAGGGGAGATGAGATCCAGACCCTGTCAGGTCGATCAGAATTTCATGTAGATCTAGCCCTGATACAGTGGTTTTCCTCTGTGGGACTGAAACAAGATGTGATTGCAGTCTAGCCACACTACTCAGGGTGGAAAAAGAGAGACAGTCTAACCCTGTCACAAAATCTCAGTCCAAGTACTCAGGTTAAAGATATAAGTAAATGAGGGTGGAGGGTAAGTCTCTAATAAAATGAAGAAATAATTTAGGTATAAAGATTCTCATGATAATTTCTTAGAAGAAAGAAATTACTTCACAATTATTTTAAGGGAAAAAAGGATAAGTTTACCATGAGATCACCAAGAGTAAAGGGAAGAAATTAAGACAGAGATGAAATAAAATGAAGCAAACAGATCAGTTGGAAGGTGAATCAACAGCTAAAAAGAAAAGGTTGAAAACCTTACCCAAGTAGGACCCAGTCTAAAAAATACAATGGAACAAATAGAGATGAATAATTCATTAAGGCAACAATGTATAATAGAACAAAGTCAAAAGACAGAATAATTAGTTGAACATGTGAAGTATCTATTTTTAAGAAAAACTGATTGGAAAACATGACAAGATATGATAATATAACTATAATTATTAACATAATCAAACTCTTTGGAATAGATAAGTTTATCAATCATAAAAAAATTTATTGACATTTGGATCATCCTGTGTGCTTTATATGATCTCTCACCTAATAGAGGGAAATTCATACTGAAAAGCTTTTGGTTACGCTTTCAATTTCAAATGGTGGTATTGGGTTGTGCAATTTCATGAATACAAAATTGCAGCCATACCAAAACTTGTATGAAATAGTAATTCAGGGGGGCGGAGCCAAGATGGCAGAGTAGAAAGACTCACCTATGCTAGGTCCGAATCCACAGCCCATAGATTTCCTGTAAAAAGAACTCGTGACAAATTCTGGAACAGGGGAAGCCACGCAGCAACACAGTGAAGGAGATTTCTGCTGCACAGAGCCCTGAAAAACCGACCGCAAAGGTACCCCGGGCGGGAGCGGAGTCCTGCCCTGGGGAGCGCTCCCCTCCCCTGCCCCGGCCATGCGGCACTGAGAGGAGCCAGCAGACCCAAGCAGGCTTCAGAGACCTGAATCTCCGGGGGGCCGCAAAGGTCCCTCCACCCACAGACGCACAGGTCAGTGAGAGAGACGGGCTGAGAGGGGAGCAGGGTATCTCCGGGACTCGGACTCCCTCGGGAGGCAGCCGCTGTGGCACAGGCAGAGGTCACTCAGGCAGGAGCTCCACCCCTGCTCCATTACAAAAGATCTCTGAATAAACCCCCTGAGGGAACTGAGTCTGAGAGGCGGCCCTGTCCCCACCTGAGAACCAGCAGATAAGCTCCCACTGAAGAGCAGTCAGGCCTGCTGCCAAAGCCCTGAGGCTGGGGAGCAGCATTTGAATCCCAGACCCCAAGCACTTGCTGGGCAGATCTAGGCCAGGGGGTGGAGAGGACGCTCAGAAATCAAGTAACTGGCTGGGAAAATGCCCAGAAAAGGGAAAAAAACTAAGACCATAGATGGCTATTTCCTTGAGAAGATGATACCTCCATTTGCCTCTGACGACGAAGAGGTCTGCTTGCCATCAGGTAGAGACATGGGAGTCACAGCCTCTGTATCCCAAATATCTGAGATAGATACTCCATGGGCTCGGGCCATGGAGGAGCTCAAAAAGGATTTTGAAAATCAAGTCAGACAGGT
>CM053772.1:130233457-130250662 GCA_028658325.1 Potorous gilbertii | reverse complement strand
AAATTTGGGTCTCTAGCAAACTCATAATTTTACCCATTCAGCCCCACAGAACTCCAAAACTATGCTGAAGTGAATCAAGGAGGACAAATATATTTAAAAACATATTACATACAGGGACTTCAAGTGAGGCTGGTGAATTGTGACATAAAGAAACTATGATAGGTTGTGACATCTTAGGGAATTAAGATCACAGGAGCATAGACTAAAAAGGACATTAGAGGCCATCAAGTTCAAATTCCTTATGTTATGGATAAGGAAACTGAGGCTGAGTAACTTAACCAAAATCACTACATGATTACTACAGAATCACCCAGGGGGCCAGAGTGATAAATTAGGTGTCAGGAGAGTCTGGGGCTCAAACTCTGCCTCTGACACTCGCTAACTGTGTGATCATGTGAAAGTAATTTAATCTAACCAAGTCTGTTTTTTATCTGTAGTGTTTGCCTGAAAATGTTGTGTTGAAGATCAAATCAATTCATGATAATTATGCTCATATCTTACCTGGTGTCACTAATCTGAGATCTCTCTGACTTCTCCACTGTGCTCCAAGGGAATTAATTACAGAGAAAATTTCATCATCCTGCAAAAGACTTATCAGCTTTAGTATTCCACCTCATCACTATCTCATGTTCCAATGGTTGGACTATGGAGCCACGAAATCCAAAACCATTTAAGGAGGGAGTTCAGTTCAGACATCTCATCCCTCACCTAGCTGCACTACTCTGGGACTCCTCTGACTTGTCCAAAATAATTCCTCATCAGGTTTCCTCTTTCTGCTTTGTGATGTTTTTCCTTTGTCCTTTGTTAAATTTGTCTGCCTTTTGTGCAATGTCTTATCTCATTAGATTTTAAGCTCCTTGAGAGCAAGGACTGTCTTTCTTTTATTGTATTGGTATCCCTCCTTCTTAATACAGTTCCTGGCACATAATAGACACTTCATAAATGCTTATTGACTACTGTTAATTATAACATATACTCACTTATGCACATATGCATAATAATGTATAGTAATTATTTACATATGTGTACATATACACACACATATATGTATGTATATACCACATTTTTCCATGTTAAAGTATTATGTAAATAAAGGTCCTTTTCTGTTGATTTTCTTTTCAAAAAAAGGCCTCATGATACATTGTGAACAGAATAATTACAAACTGAGAAACTGGTGCCAACTTCCTGTTTATTGCAGGTATGTTCCCAGTATGGAAACTTGAGTCAATTGTGCTTGAGTCAACTGTGTTTATACATTTACACAAATTATATTAAAGTTTAATATTATTTTATAATATTAATATTAATTTTTTTATTATTTATTATTATTATATATTATATATATAATTATATAATATAATATAAAATAATATATAATATAATATAATAATAAATATATATTATTATTATAATATTTATAATATTAAAATTAATATTAATATAATAAAGTTTAATATTAAAGGCATTTCCAATATTTGATTTACATTTGAGTGGAGTTGATTTAGAGACAAATTCTAAAGCATTGGTACCCACCAAATTTTTGCATTTCTTTTTATTCCATTATTCAGACTTTAAAAGTGTCTGAAATTTCATCAATGTGAGTATTGTCTATAGCACTATCAATAGTAACATATTTGACCTATCCATTCTCTTTGATTCTGTTTACATACTCTCATAAATGCCCCCAGAAGCTATGCCTTTCATGCTACAGTCTTCCTCAAATGCTATTGATATTTCAGGGATAACAGTAGAGTATACAGTATGCCCTTTACATCAGTTGTTGGTGTTATATTCTGAGACCTTCCTTCCATTTCTTGTTTTCTTTTTCTCTTTCATTTTGTTTCTCCATCGCCTTTAATCTTTTCCATATTTTTCAAATACACACAGAGAGTTAGTTGTCTTCTACATGATCAATGAAAAGAGAACCATCCAAGTGATTCCTGAACAAAATACTTTTTTTGTTTTTAAAGTTGATATATATATATATATATATATATATATATATATATATATATTCTTGAAAAGACATGAAAACTTAAAGGAAAATCATTACCAAAGAACTGAAAATCATGTTTAAACAAAAGCTAAAGGTATTTTTCCTTCAAGTTGTGCATTTCTCAAAGGATATCCTTCACAAAATTCATTGTAATAAGATAGGGAAATTAATATATCATAACTATAATCAACAGAATGTTCCTTACAAAAAATGTTGTCAAAGATATATGCAATAGGACAATGTAAAAAGTTTGATATCTATTGCAGTTTCCTTTATGTTTTTAGTAGCTAAGCTTCTTTGGATAAGATTATTGTTTCACCCACAAAATTTGAGGTTCTTTCACTGTAGGAATATTTTATCTAAATAATCATAATTACTTTAAGCACAATCAGAGTCAGGTTGGGGAAGGGAATTGAAGCACCTACCAATAATACCCTTTCACTATAATTCCATGTCTGATGTGGTATCAGTAGGAGGTGACAAGCTTTAGGCACAAATTCATAGGCATAGATTCTTAATTCTTCTTTTTTAAAAGTTATTTGTTTAACTTTTTACATTCATTTTCATAAAATTTTGGGTTCCAAATTTTCTCCCCATTTGTCCCCTCCCCCCACCACAGTACATCGAGCATACTAATTTCCCCCTATCCCTAATCTGCCCTCTCTTCTATCATCCTTCCCTTCCCTTGTCCCCATTTTCTCTTTTGTCCTGTAGGGTCAGATAACTTTCTATTCCCCATTACCTGTATTTCTTATTCTTAGTAGCAAGAACAATACTCGACAATTGTTCTTCAAGCTTTGAGTTCCAACTTCTCCCCATCCCTCCCTCCCCACCCATTCCCTTTGGGAAGGCAGGCAGTTCAATATAGGCCATATCTGTGTAGTTTTGTAAATGACATTGATAATAGTCGTGTTTGTGTAAGACTAACTATATTTCCTTCCATCCTATCCTGCCCACCATTGCTTCTATTCTCTCTTATGATCCTGTCCCTCCCCAAGAGTGTTGATTTCAAATTACTCCCTCAGGGCTATTCGGTGTGAGAGTAAGTTCAGCTGCTAGGATGGGGACAGGGCAGCCACTAGGGACTCAGTGCCCTCAGGGGGTTTATTCTGAGACCTTCAACAATGGATCCGAGCTCCTGCCTGCTTTGGGAGACCCTGTCGTATGTTGCCTCTGCTGCTGGGCACAGGCTCTCTCACTAACCTTTGGCGTCTGTGGGTGGATGGACCTGCGTGGCCACTGGAGATTACGTCCCTGAATCCTGCTCGGATCTGCTCCTCTGGGTGCTGTGTGGTCAATACAGGGCTGGGCTCTGCTCCGGGTCCAATGCGTGATGGTCTTTTGGTGTCATCTTTTCAGGTCTCTCTGGAACAGAAATCTCCTCCACTCCATTGTTGTGTGGTTTCTGCTGCTCCAGAATTTGTTGGGAGTTCTTCTTTACAGGTATTTTACCGGCTGTGGGTTCAGAGTTGGCATATGTGAATCTTTCTACTCCAACATGTTGGCTTCTCCCCTTAATTCTTCTTAATATTTTTCATCCTTGTTCCATTGTAAGTAGCAACAGAAATATCAGAAATTTTCCTGTGGTTATCAACATTAAAATAACTGTGAGATGCTCTTTGTTTTTACCATCTTAGAAAAGCCATTGATATCTATGTTATCTGGAAAAGTAAGTAATGATGGATCCTATTATAATGAGGCACTGGGTGGAATCATAAATAAAGAAACGGAAAAATAGGAACCAAATACGTCCCTGAGGACAACTGAGGATGAATGGTGAAGTAGAAAACATATTTGGCAGTTGAGTGCTGAAAGCAATTTAGAATGGGCACAAAGTACAGATGATGAAGATCCACTAAATCCTGGCATGAGATATTCATTACCTTTTGATATAATTTTGTTAATTTTTGATATAATTAGTTTTTATATGGTTTGAGTTAAAAACCTAGATATATGCACTATAGCTAAACAAGATGTGTAGCAAGAGAGGTATATAATAAATTTATTGGAAAGAGAGATAGCAATCTGTTTATGGGTGGTTTTCGTGTGTGTGTGTGTGTGTGTGTGTGTGTGTGTGTGTGTATGTGTGTGTGTGTGAATACTTCTGCAGGTGTCAACTGTAAAAAAAGGAGCACAGTGCCAAATAGTTAAGTCAGTAAAATTATATGGTTGTAATTTATTGATACAGCCCATGCTTTGTTTTCTTTGCAAACTTCCTTTGGAAGGACCTTGCTCAGAGAGCTGCCATTATTCATTAGAGACTCCTTCTGAGTATCTAAATTTCTGTGAGAACTGTAGCACATATTCACTAAAGCAATTTCATAGATGAATTCAGGACTAGTTCCTGATAATTCGGTTTCTTAGGGATATGTGTTGTGCTGTTACCACAATTTTTATCCCCTTTCCTAACCAGCTCAGTTTCCTGGATCTTCTCCAGGATAACTTCCCCTCAAAATATGGTAAAATGTAACATAACTGTGAATGCAAGACACTGCACAAAGGAGCAAAGACCCTCTCTTGAAAGCTAAAGGAAACTCTGAAATTTTAATTTCTGCCCACAGTTGAATTGTTGTAAAACCTAAAGAAGAATGAGGATCATGACATCAAGGATGTAAGTCTGGATGAGACCTAATCAGCCACCCAGTGTAACCTCTTCATTTTACAGAAACAAGGCTCAGGGTAGCATGTGAAAAGTCACACAGATAGCAAGCTCTGGAATTGAATTAAAACTCAGATTTTCTGATTCTAGAGCCTTTGTTCTTTGCACTGCTGTATATCCTACGTGTCTACCATCTCCCAGGTCCTCAAGGAGCTTCACATAAAGAAGAATAGTGAGAGTACCCAGCCTCCATCTCTCGTCCAACAAGGCCATAAGAGTAATTTGAACTGTGGTCATTATTTTGGGTAGAAGGTTCCTTACTGGCAGTACATTGGTAGAACTACAATCCTCCAATTGTGCAGTCTCATCACACCCCCAAACTGAGGTAATCAAAAGTTAATATACAACTGGCAAATGCAGAAAAATACTGATGCCAAAGATCCTTCCTGTATCATTTTACAGACTGTCAATTTGGTTCATAGGGAGATTTGGGGCATGCATGCTTAAGCACAGTATGCTAAAAGGTCTTTCATTTAGTGATTTGTCTCTACAATTTTCTATGCACTTTGCAAGCTGGAAAAGATGCATCAGGAATTTCAATGTTTATATTAGGATCAATTCTGGTCACGTTTGTGCAAGACTGATTTGGTTATTTATAGCTTTATAAATGTTCTCAGTTTGCTGCTCGAACACTGAAAAATCATGTAGAAAGAAAAGTCTCTTGCTGGAAGAGAGCTGTTTGCAGTCTGTATGAGAATCTCAATCCCCTTCTTATTATTCAAGATATTGGGTCATTTTCAGATTTATTTCTCTTCAACAGCAATAATAATTGATGTTTTTAAAGAGCTTTAAGGTTTGCAAAGGTCTTTGCATGCAATACCTCATGTGTATCTTGCAGTAACTCTGTGAAGTAGATATGTTAGATGACTATATGCTTGTAATCAGAGAAAAGCCATTTGGCCATTTGCCGTTCTCCTGTGGTAAACATCTCTCATTACCAAAGAATGAAGCAACTAGTTGAAATATCTGTGATTTGTTTTCTGCTCATAAAATTATCCACTTTTCTTGGTACACAAAAAAATTGAGAGTTGATTATACACTTTATAAATTGTGGTTATATTAATCAGGCAACAAGCATTTATTAAGTGCCTACTATATAGCAGGAAGGTAGTAGCCTGAAGACCCAAACACAAAATGTTAAATAAGTCTTGACTGCAAAGAGCTGTCTAGGGGAAAACATGCACACAAATAAGGAAATACAAAATATATACGAACAAAATGCCATACATTTTCCCGCACATGGGACGCCTAAACGTTTTCTGTATCATGCATCCTTTGGCAGTCTTATGAACTTACAGACCCTGTCTCAGACTGTTATTGTCAAAGACATAAAATAATAAAACATAAATAAATTATATTGAAATACAAATATATTTAGATTATTTTAAATTAAGAATTTTTGAACTAAAGAAGACAGAAAAAAATTCATGTAGGACATGGCACATGGCCTGGGCTTTAAAGGAAGATAAGGGTCCCCAGTGACATTAGATGAGGAGAAAGATCTCAAGGCCTGGAAGATATGCTTTGCTAATGGTAAGAAATGATATTTCATCACTCTGATTGGACTGTAGAGTGCATGAGAGGGAGTGTTGTGAAATATCTGGGGAATATATATATATATATATATATATATATATATATATATATATATTTAACTACATTGTTAAGGATTTTTAAATGTTAAACAGAAGAATTTGTATTTTATGCTCAAGGAAAAAGGTAATGAAGTTTCTTGGGATGATGGAGGGGAAGAGATGTGAGCAGAAGAGAGAGGAAATAATGGACAGGCCTTTAGGAGCTTTTTGGTAAAAATTAACTTAATTGTAAATTTGACCTATCTTCTCAATTTTCATTAAATATATTTATTATAATGATATATTATAATAGTATAATACAATAATATATTATTATTATAATGTTATTATATTGACTCATTTTTTATTCAGATTCTTGGTAGGGTGCAGTGCTGGTGTAACAGGGATCGAGCATCTTTTAAATTGTAAGCTCCTTGAGGACAGGGATTGTCTTTTGCCTCTTTTTGTATCCCTAGCACAGCACAGTGATGGTCAGAGTAGGCACTAAATTAATATCTATTGATTGATTTAATAGGAATGGATCTGTAGTCATGATCCCAAAGAACATTATAAACCTGTGTTATTCAGGAAACTTTTGCTCATTCTCTTTTTCTGTATCAACTTATTTGAAAATTCCCTATATCCTACAGTGTCTCTCACCTATACCTCCAAGAAGCTATAATATATGCATTAGCCACACCCCAGGGAAACCATTTCTGAAGACACTCTAGTGCTTTCCCATCACCAATGGAGTGAAGCAGGGCTGTGTATTTGCACTTATTCTTCTAAGCATGATGTTTTTGGTGATGTTGACAGACGCCTTCAATGTGGATAGAAACGGCATCAATATCAACCATCCCAGTGATGATAAACTACTTAACTTAGAAAGTTTACAAACCAAAACTCAATTGGAGGGAGAGGTAGTGCATGACTTTTTCTCTGCGGATGATTGGGCACTCAATGCAGCCCCTAAGACTGAGACACAATAAAATTTGGATTGATTTTCTACTGTTTATACTAATTTTGACCTAACAATTAACACCAAGGAAACAGAGCGGTTCTCCACCAGTCAGCATCATTCCATCCATATGCAGAACCATTGGTCATAGAAAATAGACAAATTTTTAATACTGTGGATAAGTTCACATAGTTTGGCATTATATTTTCTAAGGATGTTCAAAGAGATGAAGTTATCACATTCATTGCCAAAACTAGCTCAGCATTTGAGAAACTGAAATAATATGCGAGAAAGAAAAAATATTAGTCTGCCTACCAAACTGAAGATCTACATAGTCATTGTACTGTTCACATTGTTGAATGCCTGGAAAAATTGGACAATATACCAACACCATTCCACAAAATTGAACTACTTTCATTTGAATTGTCTCAGGAAGATACTGAATATCATCTGGCAAGACACTGACAAGGTGACTAGATCCTGAGGTCATTTCTTGAGCTTAACTGCCAAACATTCAAATCCTATTGCAAATGATACAACTCCAATGGATTGGCCATATTGTTCAAATGTCAAATGTACTTTTGACTAAAATATTATCTTACAGATAATTTCAAACAGTCAAATGCTTACATGTTGGTCAGTAGAATCAATAAAAGGACACTCTCAAAGTCTCTCTGAAGAATATTGAAATTGACTGTGAGACATGGGAGATACTGCAATAAGAAAGTCCAGCATGACCTGCCTGCATCAAAGAAGATTTAGTACTTTATGAACAAGAATATTTGTAGTAACTCAAATAAAAGTAAAATGTATAAATTTAAAGACATGTCTATATGAAGGTCATATGGACTGTTTGTACCCAACTTGTGGTAGAATCTTCTGAGCTTGTATTGCTCAGATCAGTCACAGTTGAACACACTGTAAATTGACCCAACCCCCACATCATAAAGTCATTTTGGTCCTCTTCAAGCATGAAGGACAAAATATATAACAACAACACTATCTCCTACGTTAATTTAATCATAATATCATCAGAGATCATAAATTAAGATGACTTTCAGGCTAAAGTAGCAAGAGGAGTGCCAAGTTGGTCTTTGATTCCCAGGCCCTTTCTTCAGAGTACTTTACGCATCTGTCAGCCCTGAATAAATTCATCAGCTTGGAATAAAGACAGCTTTCAAATTAAAGCTTTTTAAGTGGAATAAAGAGAGGAGGCCTTCTGTTCACATGAGTGTAAATGGTTTCTTATTCCTGACACGTAGGCAGAACAGTGTTTATAGCACGGTTTCAGAGTCAGGTAGACTTGAGTTCAAATCCAGCATCAGATACTTCCTAGGTACGTGACCCAGGATACATGCAACTTCTGGTTGCTCAACCCTAAAGTGAGGGTAGTAATGACACCTATCACCTATCACCAGCGCTGTTGTGACAATCAAATGGAATATTATTTTTAAAGTACTTAGTATAGTATCTAGAACATAGCAGACATTTGATAAATGCATATTTCTTTTCCCTTCTCCTTTCCTTTTCCCCTTTCAGAATAAAGAGTCACAGGCAAAGATACATCACCAAGCTGAGGAGGAGAAAGAGGGATGATAAACTTCTAATACGCAGATTGCATTTATAATATTGTTCTCAGTTAAAGGAGTCTAATGTTTAGAAAGAATATTTACAAACTAGAAAGTGTCTAGGAGTTGGATATTAGAGTAACAAGGGAACAAGAAAACCATTCCATAGAGGTCTCATTCATATGTTTGGCTATGTCTTTTACATTACCCATTTGTCAGAGAATTCTTATGTGGGAAAGTATCTAATTACTAATTTAGTTTATATCCATACAAACTCAGACAAATATATGTACAGAAATATATAGATGCATATGTATGTGTATGTAAATTGCATTGCTAAAGGACTTTATGAGAAGATGCATAAATCTTAGAAAATACAGACACACACACAATTATCTCCCTAAATAGAATATAAGCCCCTCCATTTGATTTTCTGTATTTTTATCACTAGCACAATGATTGGCACATTGCAGGTGATTAATAAATGCTTGTTAATTAATTGATAAGGCTTTTGGTGATTCTTATTTCTTGAAAAAAGAATATAAACTCTTTAAGAACAGGAGCTGTTCTGTTTCTCTCTTGTATCTCTTATATTTAGTGCCTTATAAATAGTAGAAGTTAAATTTTGGAGATATTTGGTTTCAGGATCCAAGATGGTGGAGTGATCAGTAACTGTTCTCTCCCTACCACTGTTAACGTTGATCAGCCCAGAAATTATTTCCCTGGAAAAAGCCCTGGAACAGTGGAAGAAGCAGAAGGGGTAAACAGACTCTTAGGGCAGGAAGCTGGAAAGATAGCTAAGGAGAGTTCCTCTTACTGTGGACAAAGGAAACCAGTGTGGGATCAGAGCTGTCCCAGACGGGCACATCTCAAGAAACCCAGGGGAAGATCTTGAACCCCAGACGGGTGAAGTCATCAGCTGCCAACACCAGGACTGCAGGCCTGCCTCAGCACCCAAGTATAATTGGGAAGATACTAACACAGAAAGCTGAACTTGCCTATGTTCTAGATCAGCCTCCAGCATCTAGACAATCCCTCCACCACACTTCATGAGCTACCTCCCGGGTAACTGCAGGGAAAATGCAAAAAGACTTAACCGACCTCTGCTTTCAAACACTAACCAGCTCAG
Source organism: Potorous gilbertii (assembly GCA_028658325.1). NCBI lineage: Eukaryota > Metazoa > Chordata > Mammalia > Diprotodontia > Potoroidae > Potorous > Potorous gilbertii. The sequence goes on along the minus strand of CM053772.1, from coordinate 130,240,778 downwards.
CAAGGTAAGTGGTAGTATTTAATTTCTAGCTAAAGAACCAGAAGCCACAACACACAAAGTCTCAAGTTTTAGGCACAAGAACTGTGGGACAGAGCTCCCTGTGCCACAGACACTGGCATCTACCTTAAAAGCCAGGGAAAAGGTTATTATCATGAGCAAAAAGCAAACCTGAAGAGAAAAGAGGATAGAATCTTTCTGTGGGGACAAGGAGTAAAACACAAATACCAAAAAGGTCAGCAATGAGACTGTACTCCCATCTGAAATTTCAGAAGGAAATATGAACTGGTCAGAAGAACAAAGAGCCTTCTTGGAAGGGCTCTGGAAGGATTCTAAAATCCAAATTAGAGTAATAGCAGAAAAATTGTCCAATGATTTCAAAAACATGAAAAAAGGATTCACTGAAGAGAATAGCTCCTTAAAAGGAAAATTGGACAAATGGAAAAGGAAGTACAAAAGCTAACTGGTGAAAATAAGTCCTGAAAAGGAACAATTGGACAAATGGAAAAAGAGATGCAAAAGTTAACAGAGGAAAACAATTTGATAAAAAATAGAATCAGCAAGTAGAAGCTAACAAAAGTATGGACATCAAAAATCAGTCAAATAGAATCTGAAGAATGAAAAGATAGAAGAAAATGTACAGTATCTCATTGGAAAAACAACTCACATGGAAAACAGATCAAGGAAAGAAAAATCTAAGGATTACTGGTGTATCAGAAATACATGATGAAAAACAGTCTCGATAAAATCATCCAAGAAATCATCAAGAAAAATTGACCAGAAAGCCTGGATCCAGAAGGCAAAATAGTCATCGAAAGAATCTACTGCTCATCTCCTGAAAGGGACCCCAAACTAAAAACACAAAGGAATATTGTTGCCAAATTCCAGAACTACCAAGTGAAGAAGAAAATACTGCAGGCAGTCAGAAAGAAACAATTCAAATATTGAGGAGCTACAGTCAGGATCATACAGGACCTTACAGTTCCTACATTAAAAGATCAAAGGAAATAGAATATGATATTCTGTAAGGCAAAGAAGTTGGGACTATAACTAAGGATTAATTATCCAGCAAATTTGAGCATAATATTTCAGACAAGGTGACAGACATTCAGTGAAATAAGGGATATCCAGACCTTCTGATGAAAAGGCCAGAACGCAACAGAAAATTTAATCTTCAAATACATGTCTCAAGAGAGGCATTAAAAGATAAACTGGGGGTGGGGTGGGGGGAAACCTTGTTATACAACATGAGGAAACTGTTTATATCCCTATAAGGGAAGATGACACTTGTTAATCTTGAGAATTGTATATTTATTATGAAATGTGAAAGGGATATAGGTAGATAGAGGAAGTGAGTATTAATTAAGTCATGTGATGATAACAAATGGGATTTAAGGTCGTGAAGGGATTGTAATGGGAGATGTGAAAAGGAGGAGGCAGGAAAAATAATAGATTCCATTATAGGAAGAGGCACAAAAACATATCGTAGTAGAGGGAAAGAGGGAAAGGAGATGAATATTGTTTAAGGGGTACTCTCCTCTGATTGGATTCAAGGAGGGTAAAACAAACTCAGTTAAGTATGGAAATAGAGCTAGCTCTATAGGCAATAGGAGGGGACGAGGGAAAGAAAATGGAGGGGAGATCAAAAGGGAGGGAAGAAGTAGTAATAGAAAAGGATATTAAAAAATAGTTGGGTTGAAAGAAGAGAGGCAAGACTGAAGGGGGCAGTGGTCAAAAATTAAAACTATAGAGGAAGGGAGGGGAGAAAAGAGAACTAAAAGCTTAAACAAGGGGAAAGGCGATGGAGGGAAAGACACAGATAGTAATCATAACCGTGAGTGTGAAAGGGATGGGCTCTCCTATAAAACGGAGATGGAGAGCAGAATGGATTAAAAACTATAATCCAACAATTTGTTGTTCACAAAAAACATATTTGAAAAGGGGAGATACACATAGAGCAAAGGTAAAAGATTGGAGCAGAATTTATTATGCTTCAGTTGATATAAAAAAAAAGCAGGGGGGCAGAGTCAAGATGTTGGAGTAGAAAGGTACACATACGCAGGATGTCCCCATACAGTCCATAAAATACCTGTAGAGAGGGACTCTCAATAAATTTTGGAACAGCAGAAGTGGAGAACAACAGAGGGAAGAGATTTCCAGTCCAGGGTGACCTGAAAGGCCAGTGGAAAACGACAGTTGCACTGCACGTGGAATGGAGCCCAGCCCAGCCTTGGCCACCCAGTGTGGCTGGCGAGCAGTCCTTGGGGGCAGAATCTCCAGTGGCAGAATCCCCAGTCCCAGTAGCAGAAATTCCCAGATCTCTCCACCCACAGGGGCCAAAGGTCAGTGATGGGGTTTTATCAGCTGGCCAGGAAGGGCTGCAGAGGCCAAAGTGGACAGGTGGCGGCAGTTCCCACAGCCCTTACAGCAGCCCACATCCACTGTTGAATAGTAAAAATCCCCTGGAAGCAGTGAGGAGCTGAATATTACCTCAGCCCTGTGTAGAGGGCCTGTGGGACCTGGAAGAACTGGAGGCCAGGTGGCTGTGGAGAGGAAACTCTGCTAATATTCTGGGCAAAAATATCTCTTCTTGCTCCCAGACCAGTGTACATGCTTGATTGTGCCAACTTGAAGGAACTGAAATCTTACAGATTCCCAGAGTATACCCTACCCTAGACAAAGGACCCAAAAGTCAAGTAACTGATTGGGAAAATGCCCAAAAAGGTGGAAAAAATAAGACTAGATAAGGTTACTTTTTTGGTTAACAGATGTCTTCCCCCATGCTTTCAGATGAGGAAGAACAATAAGTAACATCAGGGAAAGACATAAAAGTCAAGGCTTCTGTATCCCAAACATCCAAAATAAATATTCAATAGCCTCAGGCCATGGAAGACCTCAAAAAAGATTTTGAAAATCAAGTTAGAGAGGTGGAGGAAAAACTGGGAAGAGAAATGAGAGACATGCAAGAAAAGCATGAAATGCAGGTCAAAACCTTGTTAAAGGAGAACCCAAAAATACTGAAGAAAATAACACTTTGAAAAATATGCTAACTCAATTGGCAAAAGTGGTTCAAAAATTTAAGGAGGAGAATGCTTTAAAAGGCAAAATTATCCAAATGGAAAAGGAGGTTCAAAATCTCACTGAAGAAAATAGTTCTCCCAAAATTAGAATGGAACAGATGGAGGCTAATGACTTTATGAGAAAACAAGAAATCACAAAACAAAACTAAAAGAATGACAAAATGAAAGAGAATGTGAAATATGTCATTGGAAAAACAACTGACCAGGAAAAGGAAGATCCAGGAGAGACAATTTGAAAATTATGGGACTACCTGTCATCTTTCATGAAATTATCAAGGAAAACTCCCCTGATATTCTATAACCAGACTGCAAAAAAATATTGAAAGAATCCACCAGTCACCTCCTGAAAAGTTCCAAAAAGAGAAACTCCTAAGAATATTGTGGCCAAATTCCAGAGTTCCCTAGTCAAGGAGATAATATTGCAAGCAGCTAGAAAGAAACAATTCCAGTACTGTGGAAATACAATCAGGATAATACAAGATCTAGCAGCTTCTATATTAAGGGATCGAAGGGCGTGCAATAGCATATTCCAGAAGTCAAAGGAACTAGAACTAAAACCAAGAATCACCTACCCAGCAAAACTGAGTATAATACTTCGGGAGAAAAATGGTTTTTCAGTGGAATAGAAAACTTCCAAGCTTTCTTGATGAAAAGACCAGAGCTGAGAAGAAAATTTGACTTTCAAACACAAGAATGAAAAGAAGCATGAAAACAGCAAAGAGAAGTCATAAGGGACTTACTAAATTTGAACTGCTTACATTCCTACACAGAAAGATAGTATTTGTAGCTCTTGAAACTTTTTTTAGTATCTGGGTAATTGGTGGGATTACACACACACACACACACACACACACACATACATATGCACGCACACATAGAGACAGAGAGCACAAAGTGAATTGAATAGGATGGGATCATATCTTTAAAAAAATGAAGTAAAGTGGTGAGAGAGAAATGGATTGGGAGGAGAGAGGGAGAAATGGAATGGGACAAATTATCTCTCATAGAAGAGGCAGGTAGGAGGAAAAAGGAAGGGAGCTAAGAGAAAAACATGAAGTTTACTCTCATCACATTCGACTAAAGGAAGGAATAAACTGCACACTCATTTTGGTATGAGAACCTATGTTACAGTACAGGAAAGTGGGGGAGAAGGGGATAAGCAGGGTAGGGGGGGTTGATGGAAGGGAGGGCCATGGGAGGAGGGAGCAATTTGAAATCAACAGTCTTGGGGAGGGGCAGGATCAAGAGAGAGAACAGAAGCAATGGCAGGGGCAGGATAGGATGGAGGGAAATATAGTTAGTGTTACACAACACGACTATTATGGAAGTCATTTGCAAAACTACACAGATATGGCCTATACTGAATTGCCTGCCTTCCCAAAGGGAAGGTGGGGAGGGGGGGATGGAGAGAAGTTGGAACTCAAAGCTTTAGGAACAACTCTCGATTATTGTTCTTGCTACTAGGAAATAAGAAATGCAGGTAACGAGGAATAGAAAGTCATCTGTCCCTACAGAACCAAAGAGAAGATGGAGACAAGTGAAGGATGATAGAAGAGAGGGCAGATTGGTGACCGGGGAAATTAAAATGCTTGGTATTGGGGTGGGGGGAGGGGACAAATGGGGAGAAAATTTAGAACCCAACATTTTGTGAAAATGAATAAAGTTAAATAAATAAATTTTAAAAAAAGAATACAAGTTATTTCCCAATTGATAAACGGTCAAAGGGTATGAACAGACAGTTTTCAGAGGAAGAAAGTAAAACTATCCATAGTGATATGAAAAAATGCTCTATATCACTATTGATTAGGAGATACAAATCAAAAAACTCTGAGATATCACATCACACCTATCAGATTGGCTAACATGACAAAACAGGATGATGATAAATGATGGAGAAGATATAGGAGAGTTGCAAATCTATTTCATTGTCGGTGGAACTGTGAGTTGATCCAAGCATTCTGGAGAGCAATTTGGAACTGTGATCAGGGGGCTGCAAAAATGTGCATACCCTTTGTCCCAACAATACCACTTCTAAGACTGAATCCCCAAGAGATTACAAAAATGGGAAAGGGTCCCACATGTACAAAAATATTTATAGCAACACTCTTCGTGGTGCCCTTAAACTAGAAATCAAGGGAATGCCCATCAATTAGGGAATGGTTGAATAAATAGTAGTGTATGAATGTAATGTAATATTTTTGTCTTGTAAGAAATGTGGAACAGGAAGATTTCAGAGATGCTTGGAAAGACTTATATGAACTGAAGCTGAGGAAAAAGGACAGAACCAGGAGAACTTTATACACAGAAACAATCACAGTGTGGGGGGATTTTTTCTGGTAGACTTAGAACTTCATTGCAATGCAAGGACTTAATAAATTCCCAATGGCCTCTTAACACAAAATACTTTCCACATCCAGAGAAAGAACTATGGAATTCGATTGCAGAATATAGCAGATTATTTTCTTTTGTATTTTGTTTTGGTTTGTTTTATGATTTCTCCCATTCATTTTAATTCTTCTCTGCAACATAACTAAGATGAATGTATGTGTAAAACCTATATAAAATTGCATGCCATCTCAGGGAGGGTGGAGGGAGGTAGAGAGGAGGGAGAAGGGGAGGAGGGAAAAATCTAAGTTATATGAAATGATTATAGAACACTTAAAACAAATAATGTAATAATAATAAAAGAAAAAAGAATTTAAATTTTGTTTAATTGATTAAACAAATCTTCAGACGTAAGTTACTGATAGTTGTTCATGAAAAACTGATTTTCAACATTTTATTCATACTGAAAAATCTTAAAACTAGGAAATTAGAAATAAAATATCTATATTAAGTACTTCACTAATTCATGTCCCTTTATGCCATTTTAAATCTAGAAATTATTCATTAGGTTTGCCACTTCAGAGTTTTTCCACATTGTGTAACATTTTCCCCCTAATTTTCACCTTCACATTATGTTGTAATATTATGTTTATCTTATTAAGATGTTTGAGTCCAGGTTCTAATGTTTTTGGATATGTTTCTAACGAATTATTTGTAGACTAAGGTCATATTTTAAAAAATGTGTTGTCTCCATTTTATCATTAATTTTTGTTCTCCAACTTTATGCCATTCCCATTATACATTTTAGCTATTAAATCCAATTGTCTGCCTTTCTCCAACATATAGTCACACAGGTCTCAGTAACATTTTCCAAGAGAATTTGAGGATTTCCTATTTGTGGGTAGTGATGTGGTATAGTTGTTTTATTAAAAAAAAAAGAACTGATGAGGTTTTTTCATCATATTAATGGTAGGTTATGTAGAAAGCAGGCAATTTCCCGTTCCATCAACCAAAAAACATCTTCTGTCAGAAAGAATTGATTCATTATGATTTCTTGGTTGTTGTTGTTCAGTCCGGTCCAAGTTTTCATGACCTTGTACCTGTCTTGGGTTTTCTTGGCAAAGATATTGGAGAGGTTTCCGTTTCCTTCTCTGGTAAATTAAGGCAAACAAGGTCAAGTGATTTGTCCAGGGTCACATGGCTAGTAAATGTTTGAAACTGGATTTCAACTTAGGTCCTCCTGACTCCAGGGGCAACACTCTATCCACTGAGCCATCTAGCTAACTCGAGATAGAACTGAGTATTAAACTAAACAAAGAGAAGTTGAACAGGATAACATGTAATAGAGCACAAAATGAAAATGAATGAAGAATATCCTGATGATCTGACAGTTTTAAACATATATCAAGCCAGTCAAAAGGTCAAATTCTAGACCTATTGAGACACTGTAATCTTTTTCAGTTAAGGTTGAAAGTGAAGAAGGGAAATGGTAGAAAGGGGCTTAATTGTTTTTGCTATTGAGCAAAGATATTATCCTATCCTTAACATCTGTGAGTGAAATTCTGATTACCTAGTGATGTAATATGCTATCTTTTATCATAATATATTTTCCTACTTCAGTTTTTTTTATAAATTTATTTATTTAACTTTTCACATTTATTTTCACAAGATTTTGGGTCCAAAAATTTTCTCCCCATCTGTCGCCTCCCCCCTCCCAAATACAATGAGCATTCTAATTACCCATATGACCAATCTGCCCTCTCTTCTATCATCCCTCCCTTCTCTTCTCTCCATCTTCTCTTTTGTCCTGTAGGGCCAGATAACCTTTTATTCCCCATTACCTGTATTTCTTATATCCTAGTAGAAAGAACAATACTCAAAAGTTGTTCCTAAAACATTGAGTTCCAACTTCTCCCCAT
>CM053772.1:130206348-130232957 GCA_028658325.1 Potorous gilbertii | reverse complement strand
TTTCAAGGTGTTATTTTCTTCAGCATTTTTTTGGGTCTCCTTTATTACGGTATTGACCCGTTTTTCATGCTTTTCTTGCACCTCTCTCATTTCTTTTCCCAGTTTTTCCTCCACCTGTCTAACTTGATTTTTCAAAATCCTTTTTGAGATCTTCCGTGGCCTGAGCCCATTGTATACCTATTTCAGATGTTTGGGATGCAGAGGCCTTGACTCCTTTGTCTTTACCTGATGGTAAGCATTGGTTTCCTTCGTCAGAGAGGAAGCTTGGAATCATTTGTTCAAGAAAATAACCTTCTATGATCTTAGTTTTTTTTTCCTTTTTCTGGGCAATTTCCCAGCCAGTTGCTTGACTTCTCAGAGTCCTCTCCACCTCCACCCTAGATCAGCCCAGCTATTGCTTGGGGTCTGGGATTCAAATGATGCTCCCAAGCCTCAGGGCTTTTGGCATCCGGCATGGCTGCTACTCAGGGTAAGATTAAATCAGGTTCTCAGGTGGGGGCAGGGACACCTCCCAGGCTCAGTTCCCTCAGGGGGTTTTGCAGAGACGTTTTGTAATGGAGCTCCCGCTGAGCACCTGCCTGCTCTGGGAGCCTCTGGCCACCTGCGGCCTCTGCTGCTGCCTCCCGAGTGGGCCTGAATACCAGAGACACCCCACTCCCCTCTCAGCCTGTCTTTCTCACTGACCTGTGTGTCTTTGGGTGGAAGGACCTTTGCGGCCACTGGAGATTCCGTCCCTGAAGCCTGCTCAGATCTGCTTGCTCCTTTCAGTGCCACAGGACTAGGGCAGGGCAGGGCTCTGCTCCCATCTGGTGCACGATGGACCTTTGGTATCGGTTTTTCAGGGCTCTCTGGAACGGAAATCTCCTTCACTGTGTTGCTTAGTGGCTTCCACTGTTCCAGAATTATTTTGGAGTTCTTTTTAGAGAAAATCCATGGGCTGTGGGTTCGGAGCTAGCATATGTGAGTCTTTCTACTCTGCCTTCTTGACTCTGCCCCCCTACTTTCCGTTTTTTGTAAACGCATCCTCATATGCATGTAGCTTTGAAGAAGGACTTTAAATTGAGAAATTTCCTTTTTATTTTTAAAATAACTGCGTAGGTTTTTGATATACATTCACAGTGGCATTGTATCTACTTGCATATCATATTTCTCCAATAGAGATCGAAGTAAACCGTAGTTTCTTATTGCAAGATGGAGGAAATGACAGGGGCTCTTATTAATTTATTTTGTATCAGTCACAATAAGAAGTACAGCACAGTCAATAATAATGATAACTACTATTTCTATAATGCTTTTATTGGAACAGCCCTGAAGAGTTGATGATATAAGTATTGCTATCCCCATTTTGCAAAGGAGAATAAAAGCACGTCAGGAATTCAATAATGCTGATTAGTTAAGTTAGTTTTACTGATACCTTTGGTATATCACCTACATTCTCCACTGTAATTTCTTTCGCTTCCCTTCCCAGAGTGCCATGTCTTAGCAAAAAGAATGAAGAAAAAAATTTAGCAAATGTCAAAATTTATGTCAAAATGTTACCAATGTCAAAATGTCAAAAAATTATCATTATATTATGGATTTCATACCTAAAGTTATGTATATCTATTAAGGAGAAGGATCTCTTCTTTGGGTCCAAGCTTATAATTTTTGTTATTTTATTATTTTTTTTTTCCATTTCCATTGTTGTGATTATTTTTTATATATAATTTTCTTGGTGGAGATGATTTGATTTTGTCAATGGATAAAAAAATGGATTAATAACTCTGAAGGAAAGAAAAATGGAAGAATAAATAGCCTAAATAAGAAGGCAAAAACCTTGCTCAGTTATCATACTTCATTAAATTAGAATGGAAAAAAGAGTACTTAATGATTCAGGAGTGAGGGGGACAAGAAAATGAGAACAAAATGAAAATATCTTTAAATGGAGGAAAATATAAGTTTTCACCTATAAAAAAAATTGGCAGAGGTACAGAGGAGGGAAGATGCAGGAGACCAGGAAGAATAAATAGCCTAAATAAGAAGGCAAAAACCTTGCTCAGTTATCATACTTCATTAAATTAGAATGGAAAAAAAGAGTACTTAATGATTCTGGAGTGAGGGGGACAAGAAAATGAGAACAAAATGAAAATATCTTTAAATGGAGGAAAATATAAGTTTTCACCTATAAAAAAAATTGGCAGAGGTACAGAGGAGGGAAGATGCAGGAGACCAAAGAGATATAACAAGAATAATCAGACACCTTGAAACCATGACCAAACAAGAAACCTGGACAATATGTTTCAAGACATCAGAAAGGAAAATTATTGAGGTCCATTAAAACCAGAAGGCAAAATGGAAAAAGAAAGAATTCAACCGTCAGTTCTGAAATAAACCCTCAAATTACAACTCCAGGAATATCAGTCAGATTCATATCTTATAGTCCAAAGAAAAAATATTGCAATCAGCCACAAAAATTCGTGTACCAAAAAAGCATAGCTAAGATCATATTGTTGTTGTTTGTCTGTCATTCTACAAGAGGACTGCCACATCAGGAAAGGTGATGCCATAACTTGCAAGTGAACTGGAATTAGGCAAGGGACAGCTGTGCAAAGTCATCAGCCACACTCTCTTTTCCAGAATCATCTGGGTACAGATCAGTATAAATGGAGATGTCCCAGGATGCAGTGGGAGACCTTGGCCTTTTAAAGGTGAGTTCTCTTCCAGGTCTCTGTTTGACTAAGGCAGTGTCTATTCATGACTAAGGTTAGGTAAGAAATGAGGCCAAGAATGGCCCTTTTTGCCTAGTTAGAAAAAAAAATCCATCTGGGAGGAGAAGACCCTCAATATTTCTGACCAAAACAGAACCTGTTGGTATTTACACTCACTCTGAGAAACCATCAGGCCCAAACAATGACCAAATGAGATTTGAACTGGGACCTATTGTTGGCCAATCAATGAGAGTCAAAATGATTTGGATTTAAGGCATGATCCTTAAAAAATAAATCTAGCATGTCAACCCCAAGGTGATTTACAAGGTTTCAGTCGTCAAAATGTATATTCCTTTGGGCGGAGTACCCACAGGAAGTAGCATGATTTCCTGTGTGGACAGAAGGAGAAGAGGGAGAGATCTCGAAATATTTGGCAACAGTTATTACAAGAAAATCTTGAAATATAACATTTGAAAGGGCAAAATATGAAGGTTAAGAACCAAGAATAACTTGAGCAGAATAATGCAGAAGAACACGTACTATTAATAGAATTTCAATTTTTTTTCAAGAATATTGAATGGAAAGTCCATAAATGAGAGAATCTTTGAAATACAAATACAGGAGACATAAAAAAAATCTTAGAAAAATAAATTTATTTGAGTAACTAGAAAAAGCTAAATGATGATGGTTTTCAAATTTTAATAGAGGGGGAAGAGATAGGTTTCCTCTTTCAGAATACTAATCTCTTCAGTGGAGTTAAATAATTGACAAAGAGAGGTGCTGGGCTGTTTTTGTCTTGTTTTGATAGTCTTAAGAAAGACAACAAAAGGAAGAGGAAATGTTACACATTAAGAATATTAAGAAGAAATGAAAAAGGGCAAATAACATTTCTCATAATGGGAATGGAAGGGAAGGAAAAGTGCATACCTAGAAGAGAAAAGTGAATGCTCATCTGTGAATAGGACAAAAGAGAGGGGAACACACATATCTGGTTCAGGTATACATTGAAATGGTCATGTGTTGAGAGAGAATCCTAATAAGGTAACAACACAATGAACTAATTGCTGAGAAAGTTAATCTCTGATCTTTAATATATTCATTTCAGCACACTTTTCTGTAGTACCCACCATCCTCCAGCAAGACTGATCAAGCCAAAACATGGATTTGCAACAGAATTCAAATGTACCTCTCCCCCTTCCTGTGCTACAGAACATCAAAAAGCAGAAGCTTTCTCTGGCTTGGCCAGAAGTGTGGCATCACTGTGTTTCAACAATACTCGGCAAGATTACTGAGAAAAGGAATTGTGGCAGAGGAGAGGAGACAGAGATGATCAAAGACAACAAAATGGACAATTTTACCTACTTGTAAGTACTCTTTTTCTCTGAGGCCACGAAAATTATTTTCCCTCCATTGTAAACATTGAACTGAATAGGGTGCTTCACATATTTCTCTTCATCTTCTTCTTCTATCCCTTTTTGTGCTCTTCCATTCTGCTGTTTAGTGCCACAAACAACAGTAATTTGCCTCTAGGCAAGATATTCTGAGGTGCAGTTCATATTTTAGGGCAATTGTTACATCATCACTTTCATCTTTGTGCCCTTGTGTACTTTTAATGCTTCCACTGTTAGTATGTTTTGTGGTGGTGGCAGTAGTGGTAGTCATTGTTGTAGTCAATGGCATAGGTGCCATTTGAGGATTTTTTTGTTCTTTTTCCCCTTGGGGTTATTTATTTCGTTATTTATACTTTCCTTAATGACTGAATTTGTTTATGTTCCTTATATTTCTGTCATTTGGGGCATGTGTAAAGCAAACAATGTCATCAATTGTGGTCTTCTTTGTAATATTATTCCAGATGCTTCATTTTTATTGAAAAATTCATCTTTTTATTAATGTTGTTTCACTCAGGGTTATAGAGCATGTCATCTTGGATAGCATATTGAGCTGCTTTGCTTTTTGGGGCACAGTATTATGTTTGTTTCCACTAGATGCATAAGAGTTGTCTATTATTTGAATTTCTTTCCTTTTATATTTGGAAGAGTTTTGTCACCTTGTTTGCTTGAAGAATTTGTTATCCATCAATGGAATTATTAAATTTTGGAGTTTTCAGTGTGTTGTTCTTTTTTTCCAGAAGTATTCTAAGAAATTTTTTTTAAAAAATTGGTACTTTTTTCTATGTTGAGAAGTTTAGGGAAGTTTTCTTCTATCATCTCTTGTATTAAACCATTCAAGTTTTTTGACATAATTTTTTTTTCTGTGATACCTAGAATACTTAAGCTCTACCCATGCACCTTGTCTTTAAGATGAATATATCTTGCTTGTATTGAGTTTTTTTACTATTGTCTTTTGTCTTTGAATTGTCTCACATTTCTGTATATTTTTATCCATAATCCATTACTTTTTTTTTGTTTCTTTAAGGATAATTTTCTATTCTTCTGATGATTTGATGTGTATTTCTTTTTTGAAACATTTGATTAGTCTGCTATGGTTCTTTGATCACTTGATTGCTATGGTTCCTTGATCATGTGATGTGCAGGATTCTCGGCCTTGATTAATACTAACTCATTTTGATTTGTCCTGAAATATTTATTCATAGAAGACTGGACATATAAGATCTAGATGCCATATTCCCTTTTGTTAATGTAATGCAAGTTTCTCTGGACATATCCCATTCATTTAACTTGGAGACTCTTTTTATGGACCTTTCGAACATCACTAGATTGGCTAACATAGTGGCATCTGTTTCCCCAATTCTGATTGGGGGTATCTTGCTTTGATTGGCACCTACATCTTTAAAACTAGCAAACATGGGGGGGCTGGGTGGGCAGAGTCAATAAGGTGGAATAAAGGCATGAACACACCTGAACTCTCCTGCAAACTCCTCCACCAGGTTAGCAGAGGAGCACAATCCAGCATAGGCTGTGCAAGTATAGACCATGCCCCAGCAAACCAAGAGTAGTTCTTAGGGGACTGAATCACTAGCAGCTGTAGTGGTTTCCAGACTTTTCAAACCAAAAATTCCAAAGACTACTTAGAAGATCAGTTGGAAAGCGCTATTGGCTATGGGTGAGAGAGGAACACAGTCCAGTCATGACCCCAGCACAGACCCAGCTTCAGCAAACCAGAAGCAGACCTTGAGAGTGACTGAATCAGCAGACTACGGGGATAGCGGTGGCAGTGGTTGTTTCGGGAGCTCTCAGCTTTCAGCTCTCAGCTCACAATCAAGTGGTCAGAAAGAGATTACAGTGTTCTCTTTGCTCGCAGGCATCTAGTTTTGTCCATACTTGTATCTGAATCATTGTCTTGTGTGGCACTGTTGGGGCAATGAGGAGCACTGGCACAGGAGAGCTTGTTGCTGTGGGGAAGAAACCCGCCTTACAGTTCCAAGATAGAAAAGAGTTTTTGTGGTCACTCACAGACAACGTTTCTTCCTTAAATCACACCACCTTGGAAGAACTAAAAACTTACAGGTACCTAGAAGCATCCCTGAAAACAGCTGCACAAAACCCTTGAAAATTGGAACAGTGTGCCCTCCACACTGGAAACATGGCACTATCTTAACAGAGAGTTAAAAATTCTTGGCTGGAAAAATGAGCAAGCAACACACACAAATACTCAGACTATAGAAAATTATTTGGTGACAGGGAAAATCAAAATGTACACTCATAAGAAGACAATAAAGTCAAAGCTCCTACATCCAAAGCCTCCAAGAAAATTAAGAATTTATCTCAGGCTATGGAAGAGCTCCAAAAGGATTTTAAAATTCAAGTAAGCAAAATAGTGGAAAAGAGAAATGATAGTGATGAAAGAAAATCATGAAAATCAAGTCAACAGCTTGCTAAGACACTAAAAAAATACTGAAGAAAATAATACCCTAAAAATCAATTATAGATACTGGTAAAAGCAAATAAGGAGAAGAATACCTTAAAAAGATTTGGCCAAATGGAAAAAGAGGTCCAAAAATTCACTGATGAAAAGAATTCCTTCAAAATTAGAATGAAGCAAATGGAAGGTAATGACTCTATAAGAAATCAAACAGTTATAAACAAAACGAAAAGAATGAAAAAATAGAAGGTAATCTGAAATTATTGGGTTACCTAAAGGCCATGATAAAAAAAAGTCTAGACAACATCTTTCAAGAAATCCTCAAAGAAAACAGCCCTGATATTCTAGAACCAAAGGGGAAAATAGAAAGAAGTCACCAATCACCTCCTGACAGAACTCCCAATAGGAAAATTCCAAGGAATATCAGAGGCAAATTCCAGAATTACCAGGTCAAAGAAAAATATTGCAACCAGTCAGAAAGAAACAATTCAAGTATTTTCGAACTACAATCAGGAAAACATAAGAATTAGCAGCTTCTACATTATGGAATTGGAAGACTTGGAATGCGATATTTCATAAGGCAAAATAGGAGCTTTGATTTCAACCAGGAATCAGCTGAGCAATGATCCATGAGGGGGGAAATGACTTACAATGAGATAGAGGAATTTAATGCATCCCTGAGAAAAGACCAAAGTTAAATACAAAATTTGAGTTTCAAATACAAGGCTCTAAAGAAGAATGAAAACGGAAACAGGGAAAGATGTCATATGACACTTATTAAAGTTGAACTGTTTACATTCCTACATGGAAAAATTTGTAACTCATGAGAACTTTATCATTATTATGGTAGTTGGAGGGAATATATATATAAATATATATATATATATATATATATATAGACAGGTGATACAGGGTCAGTTGAATATGAAGATTAATATCTAAAAAATAAAATTAAGGGGTGAGAGAGGAATGTACTGGGAGAAGGAGAAAGAAATAGAATGGGGTAAATCATCTCACACTAAAGAGGCAAGCAAAAGTTTTTTTAGTGGAGTGGAAGAAGGGGAGGTGAGAGGGAATAAGTGAACCTTGCTCTCATCAGAATTGGCTTAAGGAGGGAAGAACATACACACTCAACTGAGTATGGAAATCCGTCTTACCCTGCAGGAAACTAGATGGGAAGGGGATAAGAGAGGAAGTGTGATAGAAGGGAAAGCACATTGGGGAAGGGGTAATCAGAAGCAAACACTTTTGAGGAGGGAGGAGAAAAGAGAGAGTAGAATAAAGAGTGGGCAGCAGAGGTTGGAGGGAAATGTAGTTAATCTTTCAAAACATGACTGACTATTATGAAAGTGTTTCACATGACTACACACATTTAATCTATATTTAATATATTATATTAGTATTATATAATATATATTAATATTTAATATTTATGTTCAATCTATATCTAATTACTTGCCCTCTTTAGAGGGAGGGAAAGAATATGAAACTCAAAGTTTTAAAAACCAGTGTTAAACATTGCTTATACATACAAGTAGGAAATCAGATCCATCTTGCCTTCAGGACAATGGAGGGAAGGCAAATATGAAAAGGGAGTGATAGAAGGAAAGACAGTTTACAGGAAGGGGTAATCAGAAGCAAAACGCTTTTGAGGAAGGAATGGATAAAAGGAGGCAAAAGAGAATTATCAGGGTTAGGGGGAATAGGATAGAGGGAAATAGTTAACAATAGAAAATATGAAAAAATCTTGAAGAAAGTTTCTCTGATAAAGGTCCCATTTCTCAAATATATAAAGAACTCGTCAAATTTATAAAAAAAGAGTCATTTTCCATTTCATCAATGATCAAAGGATATAATCGGTTTCCATATGAAGGGATTAAAGCTATCTATGTTCATATGAAAAAAATATTGTAAATCACTATTGATTGGAGAAATGCAAGTTAAAATAATTCTGAGGTACTACTTCATGCCTATTAGATTAGATAATAGGACAGAAAAAGTAAACAACAAATGTTGGAGGGGATATGGGGAAAATGAGACATTGAGATACCATCAGTGGAGTTGTGAATTGCTTAAACCATGCTATAGCGCATTGTGCAACTATGCCCAAAAGGTTTAAACCATTCACACCTTTTGACAGAGCAATACCTTTCTGAAATGGTATAACCTCTCTGGTTTATATCTGAAAAGAAATATAAAAACAGAAAAGAAAAGGACATGTATGTACAAAACATTTATAGTAGCTCTTTTCTGAGGGTAAGGAATTAGAAAATGAGAGGATGTATATCAATTGGGGAATGACTGAATAAGTTGTGGTATGTAATTATGATGGAATACAATGGCAGTGGTCCCAGAAGTGAAACAGACTTTTGAGGAGGGATAGAACAAAAACAGAGAGAAAATGATAAACAAAAGAAAATAGGATGGATGGAAATACATAGTAATCATACCTGTGAAGGTGAATGGGATGAGCTAACATAGAAAATGGAAACACATAGCAGAATGGATTAAAAATAACAAAGAATCAATATATTGCCCAAGAGACACTCTTGAAACAGAAGAAAAGGCAGAAATATTAGAAAAAACTGGAGCATAACATATTATACTTGAGCTGAAGTAAAGCAATCTGGGGTAGCAGTCATAATCTCAAGTAAAGGAAAATTTGATCTAATTAAAAGAGATGATCAGGATAACTCTATTTTGCTGAAAGGTACCCACTTAAAGACAGCTGGGTGGCTTAGTCGATAGAAAACTGGGCCTGGAATTAGAAAGACATGAGTTCATAATTTACCTTAGACACTTACTAGATATGTGACCGAGGCAAGTCATTTAACCTGTGTTTGTCTTAATTCACTGTAGAAAGAAATGACATTAAACCATATTATAAAGTGAGATGAGTGTTGAAGTGTAAAATGCATAATTCTGGTTATTTTAAATTAATATTTTCCTATATGAATAAGACTTATTTAGCCAAGAATAGAAAGGATGCAGAAAATTTGGGAAAAATACTTTCACACACAATCTACAACAATGAATGTGATTAGTTGGAATATTGTTGTAGCATCAGAAATGATGAACTGATAGATTAAGAAAAAATATGCAAAGATATGGACTTATAATGGAAGATATTATATATATCTACAGAGGAAGCAGATGAAAAGTAGAAATAAGGAGAATGCAGTCTTCCATATATGTGCTTGAGTTTACATATGTATAGGTTTATGGATATCTATGTACATGTATGGGCAGGTGTGTGTACACACATACAATCTTATTGTAGCCTTATGAGTTGGAGAAAAATAAAGCAAAAAGTGCACAACAGGGGACAAAGAAAACATACGAGGAGATAAAGAGAAGATGGAGGTTTGAAACTAATGAGTAGTATTTATTACATAGGTTTTCTTGAAATGAAGATTGATTGTTTTATATGAATCATTTTGTATGTTCTGCTATGTATAACACAAAGTTTGGTTTTTTTCTCTTTTCTTGTTTGTATTTAAGTTTAAAAGAAATTCAAATATAATTAAAAATAAGGAAAGAAGCACCAAACAACTCCAATACCTTTGCAAAGGAAACATCACACACAGAATTGGCATGATACAGTATATTTGGTCAAGAAGAATCATACGTGGGGGGTGGGAGGTAGAGCTAAGTAAAAGCAGGAATTTGCTTGAGTTCTCCCCCCAAAACCCTCCAAATATCTATTAAGAATAATCCTAGGGGGCAGAGCCATGATGGCAGAGTAGAAAGACACACCTACTCCAGATCTTCTCCACAGCTCATAAAATACCTGTAAAAAATGACTCAAAAAAAATTCTAGAGCAGCAGAAGCCAGAAAATGACAGAGTGAAAGAGATTTCCGGCCTAGGGTAGTCTGGACAGCCGACAAAAAGCATCTATGGAACGGAACATGGAGTGGAGCACAGCTCATGGAACCCAGCCCAGTCGTGACCACATGGCAATAGCAGGAAGAGGACCAGAACAGATTCTCCAGCAGCACCTGAAGGTCTCAGTTCCTTCATCTCACAAATGCAAAGACAGCTTTAAAGGTCAGCGAGAAATCTTTTTCACCTGGGTGAGAAAGGAGCAGGATCCTCCACTGGCTCTGGCCCCAGGGGGCATTGGCAGTGTTGGTAGCAGGAATATCCATTTTTGGAGCCCTTGGCCTAAAATCAATGGGGGAATTGAGACATTGATATGGATCTCAGTCTTGAGGGGGGACCCTGGGGTGAGGAAGAGTGCTGGCTGACATGGTGGAGCTGATGGTAGGCTCTGGAAAGGGAATTCTACTTGAAGATCCTGGGCAGAAAAACTTTGACAACTCCCAGATAATATCGCAGGCCAGAAGAGGAGTAAACTCCTCTCCCTTGATTATGCCACCTGGAGGAACTGAGAACTTACAGGTCCCTAGAGGATACCCTCCACCTGACAAAGGACTCAAAAGTCAAGTAACTGGCTGGGAAAATTCCCAAAAAAGGGGAAAATAAGATTATAGAAGTCTAATGTCTTGGTGAATAGATATTTTCTTCCATCTTTTCAGATGAGAAGGAACAAGCATACCGTCAGAAGAAGACATCAAAGTCAAGGCTTCTACATGCAAAACCTCCAAAAAATATAAGTAGTGGTCTCAGGCAATGGGAGAGCTCAAAAAGCATTTTGAAAATCAAGTAAGAGAGGTGGAGGAAAAATTTGGAAGATAAATGAGAGCAATGCAAGAAAATCATAAAAAACCAGTCAACAGCTTGCTAAAGGAAACTCAAAGATGCTGAACAAAATAACACCTTTAAAAATAATCTTAACCAAATGGAAAAAGAGGTCCAAAAAGCCAATTTAGGAAAAGAATGTCACAAAAATCAGAATTTGCCAAATGGAAAAGGAAGTTCAAAAGAATATGAAATAATCTAACTCCTTCAAAATTAGAATGGAACAGATGGAAGTGAATGACTTTATGAAAAATCAAGAAATTATAAAATAAAACCAAAAGAATGAAAAAATAACAGAATCTGAAATATCTCATTGAACAAAACACTGATCTAGAAAATAGATCCAGGAAATATAATTTCAAAATGAATGAACTATCTGAAAGCCTAGATCTAAAAAAGATCCTAGACATTACCTTTCAGGAAATTTTCAAGAAAAACTGCCCTGATATTGTAGAACAAGAGGATAAAATAGATATTGAAAGAATCCATTGATCATCTCCTGAAAGAGATCCCAAAAGAAAAGCACCTAGGAATATTGTAGACATATTCTAGAGGTCCAAGGTCAAGGAGAAAATATTTCAAGCATCCATAAAGAAACAATTCAAGTACTTTGGATAAACAATCAGGGTTACACAAGATCTAACAGATACTACATTAAAGGATCTCAAGACTTGCAATATGATATTTAAGGAGTGAAAGGAGCTAGGATTGAAACAAAGAAACACTTACCCACAAAACTGAGTGTAATTCTTCAGAGGGGAGAATGTTCATTCAATAAAGCAGAGGACTTTCAAGCATTATTGATAAGCAGATCAGAGATGAATAGAAAATTTGATTTTCAAACACAAGAATGAAGAGAAGCAAGAAATGGAGAAAAAACAGGAAAGAGAAATCATAATGGACTTAACTAAAGTTGAACTCTTTGCATTCCTACATGGAAGATAATATTTGTAACTCTTGTCACTCTTTTCTGTATTAAGGTAGTTGGAGGGATTAAATATAGACAGAGGGCACAGGGTGATTTGAAGGAATGATATGAAGGGAAGATATCTAAATGAAGGCATGATATCTAAAAGAGTAAGGAGTGGGAGAGGAATGTATTGGGAAAAGGAGAAAGGAAGAAATATAAAGGGGTAAATTATCTCACTTAAAAAAAGCAAGAGAAAGTTTTTTCAATGAAGGGGCAGAGGGGAAATGTGAGAGGGAAAGCCTGAACCTTATTCTCTTCGATTTTGTCTTAAATTACTATAAATTCAAAATATAATTCAATTTATTGGTCCTCAAAGATTCTATAGTTTCTCTTTCAGCAACCAGGTACTGTGAAATGGTCAAAATCATGCCAATGACTGCATTTCCACTCATGCTTCCCTTATCTTGTGAAATATGAAACTACTATTAAACGGAGACAGAAATCTCTGACCTGCACTTCCACTAGCAGAAATCAGGGTGGTTTCATAGTAGTATGTTTATAGGATGTCTCCCTAATTTTTCATCTAATTCTTATTTTGTTCTGGTAGTTTATATATAAAGTACAACATGACTTGGCATCAGGAAGACGTAAAACAAAATCTTGTTCCACATATTTACTCACTGTATGATCCTGAGAAAGTCCCTTAATCTCTGTGTTCATCACTTTCTTCATGTATAGGATAGGGATAATAACAGCACCAGCTTTCCAAGATTGTTGTGAGAATTAAATTAGATGTTTGTAAAATGCTTTGCAAACTTTAAAATGTCATATAAATGCAGGACATTATTATTACTAGTCCCACAATTATGTATTTTGCTTTCCATATTCATCTTCTCAACATCAATGTTCTTCATCCTATTTCTCCCTTTAATAATATGAATGGATTTTCTTAATATATAATAGTACCGCATCCTTATTCCTTTTATCCAGTCTATTTTTTTCAGTAGACTAGTATCTTACAGTCATAGTCCAAACATTATCATCATTCTATGAAGTATATAACTTATACCAATAATGTCAAAATTTCTATCATATTGCATGTCTGCCTGAGGATGGCATAAGAGAAATTAGCCTCCTGGAGCCAGATGAAAATTGGGGTGAATTGCCTAAGGAGAGGTAAGCTGGTCCAAGTCAAAAGAGAAACAAGGCAGATCTTCTATGCCAATAAGCTGTGAAATTAGGCCCTTGTATCCTTTGAAATTCTACCTTTTTGGGGATGGGGAGATTCAGTTTTGAGGGAATACATATAAAATATAAATATATATACATATATGTATATACATATATATGCATATACATATATGATGTATTTTACTAAAAATAGATGTATAATATAAAATAAAATATATAGTTGTATCAATGAGATACATATATATCTCATTGATACAATTATATATTATATATATGTATATGTGTGTGTGTGTATAGTGTGTGTGTGTGTTCATCCTTCATTGTTGAAGAAGACCATGCTATTAGAGAAGTAATGACATGACTTGCACTTGACTTTGTTTTGAGTGAGGGAGGGCCGTGTAGGTCACCAGCCTCACTTCTCCTCCAGAGTCATCTGAATCCAGTGACCAGATATTCATCAGGATGACTCTAGATGACCCAGGGTGAGGTAATTTGGGTTAAGTGACTTGCCCAAGATCACATAGCTAGTGAATATCAAGTGTCTGAGGTGAGATATGAACTCAAGTCCTCCTGACTATTGTTCTGTTGATCTAACCATTGCACCACCTAGCTGCCCCAATATATATTGTAATATATTTTACAGTATGCAACATATTTCCTCTAGAATAAGTCATATATGACCACAAGGAAAATAGCTATGCACTTTGCTCTTATATTAAATAAAACACCCAAAATAATGTATGATATAGTGTAAAGATCTCACCTTTAAACTAGGAATATCCAAGCAAAACTCCTCCCACTGGCACATTTTGACTGTGACCCAAACAAGTTACTTGATCTTTCAAAACTCTTTATTAAAAATTTTATAGAAGATGTTGACCTGTAGTGATAGGAGTTTCCTCACAGAGATTTATCTGTAACAACGTAATTACAAACTCTAATAAGCAATTGTCTTAGTATGCCTCAGCACAGAGTTCCCACCAAAATCATCTCTTCTTGTAATCATTCTTGAATGGTTGCTTAATTCATTCCTTGGAGTAAAAAGATCTTGGTCTTCCAAAGATGATCCTTACAGGAAGAATTGTAAACAAATTATGTAAGTCCAAGTGTTCAATGGTTGCTTATTCCATTTCTACTCCGTTACACAACTTTCTTTGACTTTCATCCTTACAATCTCTAGAGTCTAGTGAAATATACTTTTACTTCAATAATGTTTCCTTCTTTGTTTCCTTTTTGAAATTATTTTTTTGAGGTTCTAAAATCTATTTTACTTTTCTTCCATTTAACATTTTGTTTTTGCCCAGTTACATGTAAAAAGAATTTTAACATTTGTTTTTAAAACTGTTAATTCCAAATTTTCTTCCTTTATCCGTCTTGCACCAATAAGTGCCCCAAAATGTACAGGAGGCAGGGAGGAGTCTACTATCACATGTTCTTAGAACTGCACTCATAAAAGGAAAACAACTTTCAAGGGGTTAACAATTACTTTAATCAAGCACATATATCATTCCTTTAACCAAGTACATATATCATTGGGAGTCAGCACCCTGAATGTCAAAGAAAATACAGAGAAATCAAAATATCAACAGACATGGCTTCCTCTGCCTGAATCAGCAGACAATAGAATCCCAATTGTCTGACCATAGTTACTAGAGAAAGATATCTGGGCTCTCAAACACAGGGGGCTCCTTTAGCGGCTTCTTAGAGGTCTCATCTGGCCAAATGAACACTTCCAGTCATTAAGACCCAAAGTAATCAACAGACATGGCTTCCTCTGCCTGACCACAATTGAACAGACAGATACAAATGTCTGACCACACCAGAGATAAAAGCATGACATACGGGTTCTCAAAGAATTCTCATCTGGCACTCAAACCTTCTTGCAAAAACTAAGCCCTAGAGTAAAACCTCAACTCAGAATATTTATACCTTTTTTGAGAACCAGGGAGCATCACAACCCTTTGACCCAGTGCCTCAACAGAAAAAAATAAAAGGTACTTCTGACCCTATTACAAAACAGGTCCCCTAATCAAGCATCCCACAATGCACAGGCCCATCTACAGGTTTGAAAGATCTTTAATCACATTAAAATAATTAGCAATACAAATACATTCACTGTTTCTAGTTAAAGAAACTTTTTTTCTGTACTTTACTTCATGTAAAGACTCTTCTTTGATAAATGCAAGATTCAGAGGCACTTGATTATACTAAAACACAAACAGCAAAGGATCCTATTTTGATTGCCATCACACTTCCCCAGCACCACACCCACTTAGAAGGCAAGCAAATATAGGTTAGACCACCTGTATTGTCATGCAAAATATATCCTTAATAGTCATACTGTGAAAGAAAACATAGTCCAAAAAAGTTCAAGAATAACAGAGAAAGGGTTTTTTTTGTTTTTTTCTTTTGTTTGTTTTTTTTAAAGTATGCTTTGATCTCTATACAGACGCCATAAGTTATTTCTCTGGGGATGGATAGCATTTTTCATCAAAAGTCTTTGAGTTCTCTTCTATCCCTGCATTGCTGAGTATAGCTAAGTAATTCACAAGTGACCATCTTACATTATTGCTATTACTTTGTACACAGTATATTTCACTTTGCATCAGCTCAGGTTAGTCTTTCCAGGTTTTTCTGATAGTATCTTGTTCATCTTTTTTTATAATAAAATAGCATTTCATCAAAATCACATACCACATTTTTTTCAACCATTCCCTGATTAATGGACAACCCCTCATTTTTAATTCTTTGTACCCAGAAAAGAGTTTCTATAAATATTTTAAACATATAAAAGTACCTCAGAATTGTTTTAATTTTCATTTCTCCAGTCAATAGTGAGTTGGAGTACTTTTTTAATACGGCTATAATTAGGTTTGATTACTTCATCTGAAAATTGTTCATATCTTTTGATCATTTATCAAATAAGGAATAGCTCTTATTTTTATAAATTTGACTCAGTTCTCTATATGTTAGAGAAATGAGGGCTTTATCAGAGAAATTTGCTTCAAATTTCTTTTCACAGTTACTATAGCTATGTTTCCCTTCATCCTATTCGCTGACACCGTTTATTCTATTCTGCCTCTCCTTTCATCCTGTCCTTCCTCAAAAATGTGTTGCTTCTGATTACCCTTTCCCCCGTATGGCCTCCCTTCTATTACTGCCACCACCACCCTCTTTCTCTTATTCTCTTCCCTTTCTATTTTCCTGTAGGATATGAAAGATACACCCAATTGAGTGTGTATGTTATTCCCTCTTTGAACTCATTAGGATGAGAATAAGGTTCACTCACTCCCTCTTCTCTCCTCCCTCTTCCCCTCCACTCTAAATATTTTTTTCTGGCCTCTTTAACGTGACATAATTTATGCCTTCTACCTCTCCCTTTCTTTCTCCCACTACCTTCCTCCTCACCCTTAATTTTATTTATCTCTATCTGTCTATCTATCTATATCTATATCAATCTGTATCTACCTATTTGATATATATATATATGTATATATATATATATATATATATATATATATATAATGTGTGTATACACATACACACACACATACACACACACATATATATATAGATATATCTATCTATATTTATATCTATATCTATCTATCTGTCTATCTATATCTATAGATATATATCTTCATTCTCACTACCATAATAATAAGTAAGGTCTTACAAGTCACAAATATAACTTTCCAAGCAGGAATGTAAACCATTTAAACTTATTAAGTCCCTTATGATTTTCTTTCCTGTTTGCCTTTTTACTCCTCTTAAGCCTTGTATTTGAAAGTCATATTTTCTATTCAGCTCTGATCTTTCAATCAAGAGTGTTTGAAAGTTCTCTTTCTCATTGAATGACATTTTAGCCCTGAAGGATTTTACTCATTTTTGCTAGGTAGTTCATTTTTGGTTGTAATTGTGATACTTTAATGTACAAGCTGCTAAATCATATGTGATCCTTACTGTACTTGAATTGTTTCTTCCTGGCTTCTTCCAATATGTTTTTCTTGACCCTGCAACTCTGAATTTTAGCTATAATATTGCTAGGAATTCTCATTTTGGAACCTCTTTATGGAGGTTATGGATGGATTCTTCCAATTACCACTTTCCTTTCTGGTTCTAGAATATCAGGGCATTTTTCCTTCATAATTTGTTGAAAGATGATGTCTAAGCTTTTCCTTTTTTATCATGGCTTTCAGATAGTTCAATAATGTTTTAAGCTATCTTTCCTGGATCTGTTTTCCAGGTCATTTGTTTTTCTAATGAGATTTCATATTGTCTTCTTTTTTTTCATTTTTTATGCTTCACTTAATTATTTCTTGATTTCTCGTGGTCATTTGCTCCATTCTAATTATTAAGGAATTGTTTTTTTAGTGAGCTTGTAGACTTCCTTTTACATTTGGGCAATTCTGCTTTTTAAGAATTTTTTTTTCCTCCTTATCTTTTTGGACCTCTTTTACCCTTTGCCATAGTCTGTTTTTTAACGTGTTATTTTTTTCATTATGTTTTTTAATGTCTCCTTCACCAAGCTATTTACTCGATTGTTTTCATGATTTTCTTGTGTCACTCTCATTTCACTTCCCAATATTTCCTCTACCTCTCTTACTTGATTTTCAAAATCCTTTTTGAGTTCTTCCATGGCCTGAAACCAATTTATACTTTTCTTGGAGACTTTGTACATAGGAGCTTTGATTTTTGTTGTCTTCTGAGTGTATGTTGTTATCTTCCTTGTAATCATATTAACATTCCGCAGTAAGAGGTTTTCCATTCCCTCTTGTTTGCTGATTTTCCCAATTTCTTATTTGACTTTCAACTCTTTGTTAAAGTGGGGTTCTCTATATTGTCCCAAGCTTCAGGGATTTTGTGCAGTTGTTTTCAGAAATACTTCTAGGGACCCATAAGTTTTCAATGTGGTATGATCTAAGGAGAGAAGTTTACTACCCGAGGCCTGTATTCTCATCTACAAAAAAACAGAAGCACTCTTTTCTGTCCTTGAACTGGAAGTAACCCCAGCCATGGCATTGTGGTTACAAGTTTTGGTGTGCTATTGCTCCTCCTGAGACTGCTACACAAGAATGGGATCGGAATCTGAGTAAGAGCAAAGCAACAGTCTTGCCTCAGCAACTAAAAGATCCCTGTAATCTCCTTCTGACTAGTTGTTTGACCCACTTATCATCTATGGATTGAGAGCTCCTGAAAGCATCAGCTGCTACTGCAGCTGCTTATTTAGTCACTACCAAGGCCTGCTCCTGGTTTGCTGGGGCTGGAACTGTGCTGACACAACCTGACTTGGAATGTGCTCCTCTCTTAGCCAGGTGGTATAGACATTTTGTGCTGTACTTCTAAATTGTTTTTAGCATCTATGGGCTGAAAGGTCTTGAAATGGCCTCTAGTTGCCCTAAGGCCTGCTCTGAGTTTGCTGGGGCCAGGTCTATAGTGGCATCACCTGCACTCTTCTATCACCTTGGTGTGACAGACTTTTCCTGCCAACCTTCCAAGCCATCTTGGACTGGAAATTTTTTTTCATTCTGTCTTTTTGTGCATTCTGCTGTTCAAGAATTTGCTGAGTCAATTTTACTGACATTTGAAGGGGTTTCAGGGAAAGGTCAGGAGAGTCCCTGCCTTTTACTCCATGATCTTCACTCCCCCTATCCTTTGGTTCTGTTCCCTGAAGTTCTTAAATTCTCTATTTTTTTTTTAAACAATCAGGGTTAAATAACTTCCTGAGGGTCACACAGATAATAACTGTCTGAGGCTGAAGTTGAACTCAGGTTGTCTTTACTCCAGGGCAGGTTTCATGCACTGAACCACTTAGTTGCCCCTCCTAAATTCTTTCTAAGAGCACTTTATTCTCCCTATTAACCATAGTAATACAGATATTCTCTTCCAGTTCTTTCACTTTATTTATTAAGTAAGAAAACATCTTAGATGCTATGCATACATAGGTGTTACTTAAGTTAATGGACAAACAAACGCAGTGCCAGTTACTGTCAAATTACACCTCTTTACACACTTGTTTGAAAAGAAATCCAACTTCTTTATTTCAATATTTCTCCTGGCCAAACCATGTGATTAGAAACTGTGGCATATTCCATATTACCATCATGTGACGTGTAAGTCTAATGACATCAATTTGACTCTTGGAATACTATTATGTTGTGAGAAATGATGAATAGGTGGTTTCAGAAAAACCTAGGAAGTCTTCTATGATGCAAAGTGAAACAAGTAGAATCAGAACACAATACACAGTAACAGAAATATTCTGAGGATCAACTGTGAAAAACTTAGCTACTCTGATCCAGGCAATGATCCAAGCAAATTCCAAAAGATCCATGATGAAAAATGTTGTCACCCTTCAGAGTGGGAATTGATGAACTCTTAACGGAGGCTGAAGCATTTTTTCACATCTTTTTCATGTGTGTTTGTGTGTGTCTGTGTGTGTGTGAGAGAGAGACAGACAGACAGACAGAGATAGAGAAAGAGAGAGAGAGAGAGAGAGAGAGAGATATTTTATTTGTAACATTGCCAATATGGAAGTATTTTGCATGACTTCAGATATATAATTGATATTATATTGCTTCCCTTTTCAAGGGATAAGAGAGGAGCTGGAGAAAGGGATAGAATTTGGAACTAAAGATTTTTTCAAAATGTATTAATTTTTCATGTAATTTGGAAATATTTAATGAAATAAATGGAAATATATTTTTAAAAGTTCAATTATTCTCCTATCATTATTGTTTGATCTACAGATATTTCCCTCTACTTCCCTGGTTCCTAGATATTCTGTCTCCATTGTTTGAGAGGACTGGCAAGGATGAAAGCATATTGCAACTGATTTAGAAGGCATTTGACAAAACGCAAATTTATACAACCTTAGTACACAAGACAAAAATTTAATGATGGAAGGAGATTTAGCTATTTTGTTTCATCTTCCATTAAGCACTGAATAATTACTTCTTTTCCCCCATTTCTCTGTCCCTGTAGAGAAGAGGGAATCAATGTTTAATTTATTTGTTCCACAGCCGCATACAATTTTCAAGGACACAAAACAAAATTCAATTTTCTTAGAAAACTTACTGACCTCATTTCACTTTGTCACTGACATCTAAGATAGTTCTCTTCCGCGAATGCTAGAATTTCTACGATAGTTTCATATTTTCCTTCAGAAAGTTGAGGTTTTCATCACATTGTTTTCTTTTCGTTCTTTTATTTTTCTGAACATTCCTTAGTATTCTTTGCTAGATCTTTATCCAGGAGATGAAAGTAACCCTCGTGACTCCAAAACTATCTTGTGCCTTCTATTTTTTCTTTATATTATTTCTCTTGTTGATCTCATCAGCTCCCCTTTTTTAAAATTATGATCTCTTTTCAGATGAATTCCAGATTTATATATTCAGCTCTAGTCTCCTGATCTCCAGTTTCCCAGCACCAAATGACTCCCAGACATCTTGAGTTAGCATCCCATAGACATCTCAAAGTCAGTCTAGTATGTCCAAACTAGAGGGCATTATTTTTCCACCTGAAATCCTGTGTTCCCTCTTAATTTCCTATTACAGTTAAGGATACTACCATAATCCCAGGATCTAGACTCACAGCATGAATGTCACCATTGACTCCTCATTTTCATTCCCCCTCCCTAAATCTAATCTATCACCAAGTTCTGTGGTCTCTACCTTTGATGAATCAATCAATAAACATTTAAGTGCCTATTGTGTGTGAGACACAAAAGACAGTCTCTGCTTTCAAGGAACTTATGATACAATGTAGGAGACAATATGAAAGCAAACATGCACAAAGCAAAATATACGTGGAAAAAATAATCCCCCTCCCCAAATTTTAGTAACTTTATTTTTCTGAGATTAATTTACGCTTCATATATATATATATATATATATATATATATATATATATATATATATAGTAATACGAGATATATATATATATATATATATATATATATCTCGTATTACTATTTTTTTCATGTTGTCTCCCTCATTAGAATATAGATTTCTTGAGGTCAGAGAGAATCTTTATCCCGTCTTTATCCTTAGCCCTAACCCCAGTGCCTGGAATACAGTAAACAACTAAGAAATAATTATTTACTAATTACACTTACTCCCACAACACCCTGAAACTTTCAACATTCTGAATACATAGTCATTGTCCCTGAAGCTCCCAAAAATTGGGGGCAGCTGAAAATGTCACCGTACTTCAAGAAAATAGTGAATAAGCTATAAGACAATGAAAAACACAATATGTTACTTAACTCAAGAAAAGTTTAAATCACTATAAAGTAGATAATTATGTAGCCTGCTCAATTTTTTATGCACTTGGATTACTGAATTCAAAGTAGCATTTTTATGTGATTAGTGCAGCTCATTAAGCCTATCCCCTATCCCAACTCAAATGAAAATTTATGGGACCTTCTAATCTTAATTTGCACTAAGCTACCAGAACAAAAAAAGGAATATGTACTTTAAAAAATAAGATATTTAGTTGGCAATAAAACTATTAATAGTGGAATGAGAAAACAAACACTGCATACATGCTGAATATCTGAGTGAAGAGTGTACAAAATACTATCCTCCATGAGCCACTGGTGTGAAAATTACTCTTGCATAACTGAAAACAAAATTTGTGCGTGTGTACTCACAAAACATTGAAATTCTACTGAGAATGTCTGCTGCTGTCATCTCATTTGCAGCAGGGAATTCTCTCTTTCTGTCTGTCTGTCTGCTGTCTGTCTGTTCGTCTATTTGTCTCTCTGTCTCTCTTTCCCTTCCTACATCCCTCCCTTCTTTCTGTTGCTCCCTGTCTTGTTCTATGTCTATCTGGGACTCTCTGATCATCTTTCTCTGACTCTTTTTCTCTGTTTGTTTCTCTGCATATCTCTGTCTTTCTCTGTTGCTCCCTGTCTCTGACTCATTTTCTCTGCCTCTCTCCCTGAGTTGCAATCACCTCTCTCAGCCTTGGTTTCTCTGCCTGTCTCTTTCCCTCTCTGTCTCTCTTTGTTTGTCTCTCTGTCTCTGTCATACTCTTTGTCTCTCTCACTTTTTCATTTTTTTCTTTTGGAAAGCAGGTATGATGCTGCTAGCCCTTTTTGTCACCACGAACTACTATTAACTCCTTAAAATGGTCCCTCTTCTCCCCCATTAACTTGCCATGCTGCCCTTACATTACACGCACAGACTAATAGAAATCAAAGACCTGAAAATTTCAACTAGATCTGTCCCTGAGGCCCAGTGCCCTCATAGAAAATTCAGATTTTTCCCTAAGTTATGCATAATTATCATTACTAAAACAATGAAAGAATCTGTAATCATAGTAAACATAGTAACAAAAAAGTGTTATGTAAATACAGACACTTACTTTTACATGTTGACAGTATCGTTCATCTACAACATGAAATTATACAGTCCTTTAGTTAATAGCAGTATAATGCAAACTTAATGAAAGTCATTTTTCAGACATTTCGATTTTTAATTGCTTTCTTTTCAGCCTCATTAGCACAGTAGCAAATATTCAGTCATTTTTGCACTCAAAGTGAGTGCAAAAGGTACTTTTTATTTTAAAGAGAAAAGATGTTCATTAAGTGAGGATCTCATTGAAACTCTGGCTCTTCTATCTCATGAGATGTGGCCTGGTATTGTAGGAAGAACATTGAATTGGTAATCTGAGAATGTGAATTTGGATCTCAGATCTGCTTATGTGTGACTTTGAAAAATTTACTCCCCCATCACTGAGCTTGGTTCCTTCATCTATATAAATCAGTGGATTGGGCTAGTTGATCTTTAAGCTTAGATACCAAAACCATGATGAATTCAGTAAATTTCATGAGATAAAATTCAGTGACCTCAGTATTTATGCATCTTCTAAGAATTTCAATAATTTTTTTTTAAATGACAGACTGCCTCTCATTCTTAAAGCTTTAAAGGAGTCATTATCAGCCTTTTAAATCACTTCATATGTGTCCAAGTTACCATTTTGTTACAGGAGATCTGCTAACCACATATTAAAGCATTCTTGGAGGTATGTGCCAGTAAGGGTGGATTGTTGTTGCTTATCTTTACTTTTCAAAAAGATCATAACTTCAGGAAGATGAAGCCATGACTTGCAAGTAAATTGGATTTAAGTGAGGCAGGGCTGTGCCAAATCACCAGTCTTACTCTCTCTTCAAGAGCCATCTGCATCCAGTGGCAAGACATAAACCAAGACAATGGAATGCAATGGGACACCTTGGCCTGTTTAAGTTAAAGTCTTTCCCAGGTCTTAGATTGAGTGAATCAATGCTCATTCAGTGATTGAGGCTGGGTAAGAAAACTGGCCAAGGTCAGTTTCTTTTACCTAGTTAAAAAATCAGTCCGGAAGGGGAAGATACCTTCTTAAGAGTTTCTGGCCAAAACAGAAGAAATTACTATTTACACTGACTCTGAGCCATCAGGGTCAAAACAATTCTTAAGTGAGGCTTGGGTGGGGACCTACTTTTGGCCGATCAAAGACAGTCTAAGTTATTTGGGCTTAAGAGATGATCACTAAGAAAGAAATCTAACCTGTCAAGCCCAAGATATCTTCTGAGGTTTCAACAATCAAAATTTACACTCACTTGGGCAAAGTATCTGCAAATAAGAGGAAAAATAATGACATAAAGGAACCAGACTCTTCTAGGGTATTTTTTTATCTTGACCTGTGAGGAAATATTAAGAAAACTTTACCTACAAAATCAAATCCACAAAACTGACATGGCAACTGGTCAATTGACTTCCAAAACATTTTATTAGAGCAATATACTGTATCTTGATGAATCAAACCCATTTAATCTAAATAATCAAATGAATTCAAAGTAAGAAGAGGTAGATTCTGTACATAGACAGCATAGTGGAGACAAGGTGCCAGACATGAAGTCCACCAGATCTCAGTTCAAATCCAGCCTTAAATGCTTCCTAGTGCAAGTCATTTAACCTTTATCTGCCTCTGCTTCCTCAATTACAATACAGTGAGCATCTACCTGCCAGAACTGTGAGGATAAAATGAGATATTTGCAAAGCATGCAAAGGTTCATTGCCTGAGACATAGGAAGCACTTAATTAATGCTAATTCTCTTCCCTACCCTTATTTTCTCATGACTTTGGTAATGTTAGTAAGAAGTGGCTTAGTAAATTCTTTCTTTGGTTTACTACTTAGCATGAGATAGAGTCACAATTGATTCCTGTTTGTTTTCTTATTTACAAAGTTTCTGCAAATTTCTTGGTTAGAACATAAACTCCCTGAGACTGTTGTGGTCATTTTTGTGTTCATGTCTCTAGTGTTCAGCATATTATATGATTTTCATGTTATGATCCCCTTAGCAGTCTGGTGAAACCTATAAACTCATACTCAGAGCATTTTTAAATGGACAAAATAAGATCTATAAATATAAAAAAGGAAAAGGAAAAGGAAAGAGAGAAGACAGAAAGTCAAGTGGAAGCTGTTTGCCCTAGGAGGCAGGAGGTAATTCTAGGAAAAATTAAAGCCAATGTATAACATGGCTGTTCATCGTACATAATCCATGGAACTATGGATGTAGGGTTCATTGTAAGCAGAAAAGCACCATTACTCTCTTTAATAGTTGTTGATTAACTCCTTAACCAAAAAATTAAGCAGACATAGGCACTGGCCAACATAGCTGAGGTAAATATATATGTAGGAGTCACAAACAGCTAGAAACTGGGTCTTTTCCAATTAGATGAAGTGGCAAAAGTATCCATGACATAATTGAAAGCCTGTCTTTTTACTTGTTTCAAATTTCATGAAACCTCTGGGCCTTGCACCACTTAGAAAATCCAAGCAATTCAACATGAGATCACTCAGTATTTTGCCATCAACTACCCTTTTGTTTATTTCTTCAACAAACATTTATTAAAAGCTGATGAAGTGTGCTGTGTTATATTTCGATATGCTTTGGAGGAGTCCAAAGAATAAAGAAAATATGTCCCTTGTCTTCAATGAACTTACAGTCCTGAAGAAGCAGTCAAAAATATGCAGAAAATATAAGACAAATTAGAATGTAAATATAGGTGATATTTTTCTGTGAGAGGCATTTTGGTGGATAAATATCTGGTCTCAGAGTCAGGTTTTGTTGCTGCCATGTACTGTCCAGGTGATGCAGAACAAGGCGTTTAACCCTCTCAATACCTCAGGTTATTTTCTAAGATTATAACTTGCAGAATAAATGCTGCTGGGAGATCCCTGTGCTGGAGAATACAGCTTGAATTCAAATAAAAACAACAAATAAATAATAACAGACAGTCCAAATACCACCAAACCTCAAACTGTTTTTTTTTCCTTTTTGGATTTTTTAAATATATAATTTATTTATTTTTCAGTTCTCAACATTCACTTCCACAAGAATTTCAATTCAAAATTATCTCCCCATCTCTCCCAACCTCCCATCCTCCTACCCCAGGACAGCCTGCACCTCATCCACATCTTCCTACAGTCTGTCCTTCCTTCTATTAACTAGCCTTCTTCCATACTCCTTCCCCTCTGTTTTCCTGTAGGACAAAATAGATTACTATACTCTATTGCTTGTACATCTTAATTTCCAGTTGCATGCTAAAAACAATTTTTTTATATAAATTTATTTATTTAACTTTTTTACATTCATTTTCACAAGATTTTGCGTTCCAAAATTTTCTCCCCATTTGTCCCCTCCCCCCTCCCCAATACACTGAACATTCTAATTACCCATATTACCAATCTGCCCTCTCTTCTTTCATCCCTCCCTTCCCTTAACCCATCTTCTCTTTTGTCCTGTAGGGCGAGATAATGTTCTATTCCCCATTACATGTATTTCTTATTTCCTAGTAGCAAGAACAATATTCAACAGATGTTACTAAAACTGAGTTACAGCTTCTCCCCATCCCTCCCTCCGCACTCATTCCCTTTGGGAGGGCAGGCAATACAATATAGGCCATATCTGTGCAGTTTTGCAAATGACTTCCATAAGAGCTGTGTTGTAGTCTTACGCTAACTATATTTCCCTCCATCTTATCCTGCCCCCATTGTTGCTATTCTCTCTTTTGATTCTGTCCCTCTCCAAGTGTTGACTTCAAATTACTCCCTCCTTCCATTGCCCTCCCTTCCATCATCCCCCCTACCCTGTTTATCTCCTTCTCCTCTACTTTCCTGTACAGTTAGATAGGTTTTCATACCAAAATGAGTGTGCATTTTATTCCTTCCATTAGTTGAATGTGATGAGAGTAAACTTCATGTTTTTTTTTTCTCAGCTCTCCTTTTTCCCTCCACTAAGAAGACTCC
>CM053772.1:130183939-130205848 GCA_028658325.1 Potorous gilbertii | reverse complement strand
GTTTGGGATACAGAGGCCTTGACTCCTATGTCTTTTCCTGATGGTAAGCAGTTTTATTCTTCTTCATCTTCAGAGATGAAGGTTGGAATCATTTTTCAAGAAAATAACCTTCTATGTCTTAGATTTTTTCCTTTTTCTGGGCATTTTCCCAGCCAGTTACTTGACTTCTGAGAGTCCTCTCCACCCCTGAACTAGGTCTGCCCAGCTGGTGCTTGGGGTCTGAGATTCAAATGCTGTTCCTCAGCCTCGGGGCTTTTGGTGGCAGGCCTGGCTGCTATTCAGGGTAAGATTAAATCAGGTTCTCAGGTGGGGGCAGGGCCGCCTCCAAGGCTCAGTTCCCTCAGGGTGTTTATGCAGAGCTCCTGCCTGCTGTGGGAGCCTCTGGTCGCCTGCTGCCTCTGCTGCTGCCTCCCCAGGGGGTCTGAGTCCCAGAGACACCCCACTCCTCTCTAAGGCTGTCTCTCTCACTGACCTGTGAGTCTGTGGGTGGAGGGATCTTCACAGCCACTGGAGATTCTATTCCTGGATCCTGCTTGGATCTGCTCACTCCTCTCAGTGCCGCACGGCCGGGGCAGGGGAGCGGAGGTTTCCGCTCCCATCCCGGGTGCGATGGGCGCTATGGACCTTTGGGATCAGTTTTTCAGGGCTCTCTGGAACAGTAATCTCCTTCTCTGTGTTGCTGCGCGGCTTCCACTCTTCCAGAATTTGTTGGGAGTTCTTTTTAGAGGAAATCCATGGGCTGTCGGTTTGGACTTAGCATAGGTGACTCTTTCAGATAAACCCATAATCAAAAAGCATCCCCACTAAGTGCTGAATAAGTTGTCATGCAGCTTCTATGTTTTAATTTCTAAGTCTATCACCTCTGAAAACAGCCTATTTTCCTTGTGGAGAGCTCTAATTCCTATGATCTTTTTTATGATATCACTACTAAATTTCCTTCTATCCTATTTCTTGGTTGTCCCTTCTGTGGATAAACATAACTCTAATTCTTTCTGCCTATTTTAATGCTTCAAATACTTGAAGGTAGCTAGATTGTTTGAACCCAGCATATCACTTTCACTTCAGTAACTCTCTAGGAATGATAGAGAGGACTATAAGGAATTTTGGGTTCCTTTAGGTCCTGGATCTACCCCAAAATTCATATTTTGGGTTCATGAATCCAGGTCTTGTTTTGGGTCCTTTGGGACCTTGCTTTCAAGTTGTGTTCTTGGCAAACTTACTTAACTGTATATGGGTACCTTTGTCTAAAACCTATATATTTTAAACCTTCCAGAGTCTGGACAAGAAAGACCTATACCTTATTTCCCTTCTCCTGTTCTCTTCTACTAAATGATCTAATTAAATTCTTTCTAAAACTATTTAAAATGTCTTCACAAATGATACTATCCTCTGGATTTTCTCTGTAGCATCTTTTGCTGATGACTAAATTCTAGATTAAATTTGACAGAATACAGTGAGGATTATCACATCATTCCAGGAAGCCCCACTTCTCTGTATGTAACCCAAACTTTGTTTAGTTTTTTAGTTTCTATATTATACTTTAAGCTTATGTTATTTATCCTTTATTTTTGAAGAGGAAAAATGATTTGTGAATGAATTGAATTTAATTGAGGCAGAAATATACAAAGTTTTTTGTATCACTCTCTCTTCCAGAGTCACTGAAGTTTAGTGGCAAGAAAAGAAGTCAAGACAATTGGAGGTATCCTGGCATTCAGTGGATGACCTTGATATCATTCGTGTCTGACCAAACTCTAAATGATCCATGGCACCTGCTTCAGTCACTCTCATGATCTTTGGAACAAATTGTTCTCATTTGCTATTCTGTTATGGAGGGAAGTCTTCACAAGCTTAGGGTAAACATTCAACTAACTCACTCAGGGATTTGAAGCTCATTGGTTACACTCAACCTGCTTTAGCTTATCTGTCAAGATGTTTTTTTGACTCACATTAAGTTTGCAGAACACTAAAATATTCATATCTTTTTCAGATGAACTTTTATCTAATCAACTTTATGCCAGCTGTTTCCAGGAAGCAGATTGTATTTTAAGCCTTATATTTTATTTTAAGTGGTATATTTATACTCTTAGATTTTAAGTCATGATCTAAAGTTCCAAATTCCAATTTTAGACACTACTTTCTTAACCAGATATTCACTTCCCAAGTTATTTTCTCTTTTTTGCTTCTTTTCCTCCACTTAGCAGTATTTTTATTTTCCAATTATATGTAAAAATAGTTTTCACATTCACTTTTCTAAGATTTTGAGTTCCAGTTTTTTCCCTCCCTCACCAAGACAGCAAGCAATTCAATGTAGGTTATACATGTACAATCATATTAATCCTATTTTCACATTAATCATGTTGTGAAAAAAAAATCAGAACAAAAAGAAAAAAAAAACATGAGAAAGAGAAAACAAATAAAAAAAGAAAAGTGAAAATAGTATGCTTCAATTTGCATTCAGACTCCATAGTTCTTTCTCTGGATATGGGCAACATTTTTCATCATAAGTCTTTTGGAATTGGCATGGATCATTGTACTACTGAAAAGAGCTAGGTCTGTCATAGTTGATCATCACACAATGTTGCTGTTAATGTGTACAATGTTCTCCTGGGCCTACTTATTTTACTCAGCATCAGTTTGTGTGTTTTCCCCCTGAAATCTACTTAATTATCATTTCTCATAGGATAATAACATTCCTTTAATTCATACACCACAACTTGTTTAGCCACTCCCCAATTGATGGTCATTTCCTTAATTTCTAATCCTTTGCTATCATAAAAAGAGATGTTATAAACATTTTTGAACATGTAAGTCCTTTTCCATTTTTTATGATCTCTTTGGCATACAGACCTAGTAGTACTATTGCTGGATCAAAGGATGTACACAGTTGTAAAGCTCTTTGGGCATAGTTCCAAATTGCTCTCCAGAATGTTTGTATTAGTTCACAACTGCAACAACAATTCATTAACCTTTCAATTTTTCCATATCTTCTCCAACATTTATCATTTTTCTGTTTTGTCATGTTAGCCAATCTGATAGGTGTGAGGTGATACCTCTCTCTTCTTCATTTCTTACCAGCAAAAGTGAGCACAATGCAACATCTGCCACTCTTTCTTCAGTTTCTTGCCTGAATATGCTTAATCTTTGGTAATAGGTTTTGGATCTTCTGAAATCTAAAGCTCTGAGTGTAGCTGTGGCAGAGAGGAGAGAGAAGTCCATGAACTGGAGGGCTATTAGAACAAATGGATACTGAAATAGGATGAGGACAAGGAAGAGGAAGATTACAGGTAAGGCACTGAAGTCTGATATAGATAGGGATATACAGACAAATGGAGTGATTCTCAAAGGAGAGGCAACTAGGTGAAAGAAGTGGGGGTAGAAGAATCATTGTACTCATATGAATCACTAAAAGTTGCAGAATAGATTTTTGACTTGATAAGTTCCAGGAGATTCTCTATAAGTCAAGAATACAGCTCTTGAAAGACAATAGGCTTTTTTATTGTAGTTAGGTCAAGAAATAGCTATCTCTGTACCTCTGAGCAGGGAATCAACTATTATTACTCATGTCTCCATTTTCTTGGATCCTTACTGCATGACCTGATAACTTCTGTGCCTCTGTTCTGTTATTCCTTGGAGGACAAATAGCTGCTTTTTCTCAGAGTATATAGTTGCCTAACCCTAACCCTATAGCTGGAGATATATATATATATATATATATCTGGAGCTGTGTCTTTTTCTAATTTTCATGAATTTCCACATAATTTTTCAAAATTTCTCTCTTCCAAATTCAAACTCTGGTCCTCTTCATTATGTTCAACCACTACACAGTATATTTGTTCTTATTTGCTAAAGTCCTTTTTTTCCTGTAAAAACTTCTTTCATGGAAACAGAAGTAGAATATTGTTTTTAATTATTTTATGGAGGATTTACTTTTGTGTCTTTTTTTAATTTTTAGTTTTCAACATTCATTTCCATAAAATTTTGAGTTCAAAACTTTCTTCCCATCTCTCCCCTCCCCCCACTCAAAAACACCATGTATTCTGATTACCCCTTCCCCCAATATGCCCTCCCTTCTATCACACCCCTCCATTCCCTTATTCACATCTTCTCTCTTTTCTTGTAGGGCAAGATAGGTTTCTATACCCCATTGCCTGTGTTACTTATTTCCCAGTTGTATTCAAAAAGAATTTTCAACATTATGTCCTAAAACTTTGAGTTCCAACTTCTCTACCTTTTTTACTCCCCAACCCATCCCCACTGAGAAGGCAAGAAATTCAATATAGGCCATACATGTGTAGTTTTGCAAAAGACTTCTGTAATATTCATGTTATGTTAGAGTAACTATATTTCCCTACTTATCCTGACTCTCATTTATTCCATTATCTTTTTTGACCTTATCCCTCTCCAAAAGTGTTGGCTTCTAATTACTTCCTATTTCTATTTTCTCTCCCTTCTATCATCCACCCCACCTCACCTATCCCTTTCTCCCCTATTTTCCTGTAGTATAAGATAGATTTTCATACGAAATTGAGCGTACATGTTATTCCCTCCTAAAGTGTAATGTGATGAGAGTAAGCTTGACTTTTTCTCTCTCACCTCCCCTCTTTTGTCCTCCTTTGAAAAAACTTTTTCTTGCCTCTTTTATGATAGATAAGTTGCTGCATTCCATTTCTCCCTTTCTCCTCCCAATATATTCCTCTCTTACCCCTTAATTTTGTTTTTTTACATATCATCCCTTCCCATTCCACTCACCCCATGCTCTCTGTCTCTGTCTCTCTCTGTCACTCTTTATCTCTATCTCTCTCTCTGTCTTTCTGTCTCTCTGTCTCTGTATGTATGTAAGTATATATATATATATATATTTCCATGTAGGAATATAGTATATATATTTCCATGTAGGAATGTAAACAGTTCAACTGTTTACATTTTCATGCTTCTCTTGATTCTTGTGTTTGAAAGTCAAGTTTTCTATTCAGCTCTGGTCTTTTCATCAAGAATGCTTGAAAGTCCTCTGTTTCATTGAATGACCATTTTCCTCCTGAAGTATTATACTCACGTTTGCTGAGTAGGTGATTCTTGGTTGTAATCCTAGTTTCTTTGACTTCTGGAGTATCATATTCCAAGCCCTGTGATCCCTTAATGTAGAAGCTGCTAGATCTTGTGTTATACTGATTGCATTTCCACAATACACAAATTATTTCTTTCTAGCTGCTTGCAATCTTTTCTCTTTGATCTATAAACTCTGGAATTTGGCTCCAATATGCCTAGGAGTTTCTCTTTTTTTGGATCTCTTTCAGGAGGTCATCAATGGATTCTTTCAATATTTATTTTGTCCTCTGGTTCTAGAGTATCAGCGCAGTTTTCCTTGATGATGTCATGAAAAATGATGTCTAGGCTCTTTTGCTTGATCATGGCTTTCAGTCAGTCCCATAATTTTTAAATTGTCTCTCCTGGATGTATGTTCCAGGTCAGTTGTGTTTCCAAGGAGATATTTCACGTTATCTTCTATTTTTTAAATTTTTTCATTTTGTTTTGTAAT
The DNA here is from genome assembly GCA_028658325.1 of Potorous gilbertii. Lineage (NCBI taxonomy): Eukaryota > Metazoa > Chordata > Mammalia > Diprotodontia > Potoroidae > Potorous > Potorous gilbertii. The sequence continues at coordinate 130,200,312 of CM053772.1, read as the reverse complement.
TTCCTGATTTCTCATAAAGTCACTAGCTTCCATCTGCTCCATTCTAATTTTTAAATAATTGTTTTCTCAGTGAGCTTTTGAACCTCCTTTTCCATTTGGCTTATTCTGCTTTTTAAAGGATTCTTCTCCTTATTGACTTTTTGGATCTCTTTTCCCATTTGGGTTAGTAAGTTTTTAAAGGTATTATTTTCTTCAGCATTTTTTTGTGTCTCCTTCAGTAAGTGGTTGACTTGCTTTTCATGATTTTCTTGCATCGCTGTCATTTCTTCCCAATTTTTCCTCCACCTCTCTTATTTGATTTTCAAAATATTTTTTGAGCTCTACAATGGCCTGAGACCACTGAATATTTATTTTGGAGGTTTTGGATGCAGAAGCCTTGACTTTTAGGTCTTCCTCTGATGACATACATTGTTCTTCCACATAGCAAAGGATAGAAGAAAATCCCTCTTCACCAAGAAAGTAGCCTTCTATGGCCTTATTTTTTTTACCTTTTTTAGGCATTTTCTCAGGCAGTTACTTGACTTTTGAGTCATTGTCAAGAGAAGGGTATGCTCTGGGGACCTGTAAATTCTTAGTTCCTTCAAAGTAGCATAATCAAAGGAGAGGAATTTACGACTCTTCTTGCCTGCTCTCTGTTCTTGGAGAAACCACGAGCACTCTGTTCTGCCCAACATCTGTAAGTAGAATTTCCTCCGAAAAGCCTTCACCAGCTTCCCCAGGCCGGCCAGCACTTTTCCTCAATCCAGGAGCAACAGTTAGAGTTGAGATTCAGATTAGCCATTCCATTCCCCTAGGGGCTTTACGTCAAGAGCTCCAAAAATGGAAGTTGATGCTATAGTTGCTGCTGCAGTTGGGGCCAGTTCACGTTCCCTTCTCACCAAGTTGACAGATTTGTCACTGACATTTGAAGCTGTCTTTGGCATTGGTGGGTAGAGCAATCTGGGAACTGCAAGTGCTGCTAGTAATTCTGACCCCTGACGCCTGCTCTGTCCCTGCTGCATGGAGTGGTCAAGCCTGGGCCTCTCTCTACTCTGTGCCCAGTGGGATAGACCTTTCCTGTCATCTTCCAGATTGTCTTGGGCTAGAAATATCTTTCACTTTGTCATTTTGTGGCTTCGGCTGCTCTGAAATTCGTTTAGAATCATTTTTGGTAGATATTTTATGGACTATGGTGGGGACCTTCTACAGGTCCCTCTTTCTACTCCGACATCTTGGCACTGCCCCCTCTGTATCCCTTTTTTAAAAGATAGTTCATTCCCTGATGCTTAGAGGTCAGTTCCTCACTGAATTAGATGACTTCTTCTGGACTTTTAAATACATTTTATACATTATAACATTTTACTTTGTGAGAGGTAAACTGGCTTATTGTGAGTGAACAGTGTAGATTTGCTCCTGAATGAATAGACTTAGATTATAGGGAGGAATCTAGTGATTTTAGAGAGAATACTAAGGCATCATAGCATATTATAGACAAAATTATTTGACCTTAAAATTAGCGTTAGCTTAAGCTTCTCTACTACTTTACTGATAGCATAGTATTTTCTTTACAATAGCCTTACACTGAAGGTAGAATTAATTTTGTTATCGCCAAGCTACAAATAAGTAAACTAAGGCTTGAGTAGTTGAAATGATTAGCTAATGTTACACAAGTAGTAAGTGATGAAGCCAGGACGTTCATACAGGCCTTTTGAGGTTCTCTTTCATTGATAGTAAAAGAGTAAGGTGAGAAATATCCCATGACAAGGCAGTTAATAAGTTGAAGCTTGTGATTAGACTGAAAGAAATGGTAAATTAATCTTGGCTAGAAAGGTACATTTGTATGTGTGTTTACCTGGATTGCACATCATACTCCAAGTAACTACAGTGTTTAGATTAGAGTAACTGGGGGATGATCTAGAAATAAACTAGGCTGACAAGCCAAATTAAAGAAAGATCATTGATTAAGTGCTTCCTCTGTGTTAATCAGTTGAAATACAAACAGAAAAACTGAGAGAATCACTACTCACAGGGATCTGACATTCCAGTTTATCTAACACATAAACTAAAACTATGCCTCATTTAAAGTGGAAAGCCTTTGGAGTACTAAAGTGTTGAACAGCCCACCTTAGAAGTCCTTAGTATATGTAGGTAATTAAGGTGACTAGGGGTAGATGAAGGGGCTGTTGATTTTAGGGAATAGAAGCTGAGTAGGTGATGAGGCATAGAAGATATCAGGAGAGAATGCAAGGATAAAGAATATATAGCCTGCTATCTCTTCAGAAGGAATGGAGTTGTTACTCCCATCTCAACAAGTCTTATGAGCAGTGAAGCACATTAGGTGAGCGTAAGGGAAGGTGGCCCTGAATGATAGCTCTTCTCACCATCTAGCCATCAGTAAATGGATTCCAAGACAGTCATGGGGGAGGGAGGAAGGGGGAAGTTAGGGAACCCCAGTGGTGGCAGTTTTTCCATCCCTCCTTTCCCAAAGTCCTGAAAGACTGAGAAAGAGGGCACTAACATAATATTTGACCAGGCAAGAAAATAAATTACTGCCTTTTGAGATTTGAAATTATTTTTTTCTTTTTTCATGAATAACTAACAAAGTACACTTGGGTTCTGAGTTAGTCTAACATTGCAGTCTAATCAGTAAAATATTTCTTCTTCACTTATGTACCAAGCAGCTGTCTTCTAGTCATTAAAATACCATTACTTGAGACTAAAGACTACATGATCAATAGATTTAACTGACAAAAAGGAAAATAGTGGGAATGGGAGAGCTTTGAAATATATTTTTTTCTGTCTGAAAACAGTAGATAGAATTTTGGTTTCAAGAATTCTAGTTAGTTGCTTACAGAACAGTCCATGCAAAGTCATTTGTAAAAGCTAGTTAGCTACATTTCAATGAAGGGTGATTCAGAAACAATGGACATTTTATTCCTGTCAAGGTTTTATGTAGTTATGAAAGATGAAGAAATTCATTCTAAGGGTATTGAAAGTCAAATTTTACTCTTTAATAAGAACTCTTGTAATTATATGGAAGAAATTAGTAGCCTTGGCAAGAATATCATGAAACTTAGCAGCATAGTAGAGCACCATGATAAATGGATCATTAAATTCATCATTAACAATGACAGTCATTGTATGGCATGAAGGAAGTTGAATAACAAACTGATTGATATGAACTATCTTAACCCTTCTTCTGACCTGAGAGGGTCCGGGTTTCCATAGACATAGTCATTCTCTTTCTACTCCTCAGTTATGAGAGATAATAGAAAATTTATCTATTTAAGACATTTATCTTTTAAATTAGTTTGACAAGTGTTAAACTGTTTTGTATAATATCAACAAATGATCAAGAATTTGTTAATTATTTACTATATACCAGGTATTATACTAAGTAAGGAACACACAAAAAAGGCAAAAACAGTCCCTGATCTCAGAGGTCTCAAATTCTAATGGAAGAGAAAAGGTATATATAAATAGAAATATATAGGATATATACAGAGTAGATAGAATGTAACCTTGGAGGATAAGTGAGAAATAGCATCCGGCGGAAGTGAGAAAGGCCTCCTACTAAAGGAGGTATTTTATCTAAGTCAGAGAGTCGAAGAGGTAGAGAGGAGAAGGGAGATACTTCCAAGGATCAGGAACAGCCAATGCACATAAGTGAGAGATGATCATCATATATGAGAAAAAGTCAGCAGGCTAATTTGGTTAGACCATGCTTTTGCAAAGTGTAATAATGTATAAAAAGACTGAAAAAAGATAGGTATGATATGAGTGGTAAGGAACTTTAAACGATAGAGGGTTTTATGTTTGATTCTAGAAGTAATTAGGAGGCACTGGAATATGAGTGTTTGTTGGACAGGGGGAAAAGGATGGAGGGAAGATAACACAGTCAGATATACAATTTAGGAAAATTACTGTGGTAATTACATGGAGAAGGGATTGCAGTGGGAAGAAGCTTGAGGAAGGGAAATCAAATGGACAGTTATTATTGCAATAGTCCAAGAAGGACTAAAATGTGAGGAAGAACTGAAATAGAAGAGTGGCATTATTAAGGAAAATAAAAGAGTATGTATAAAGAATGTTATGACTATAGAAAATACAAAACTTGAAGACATGTTGGATACATAGAGTGAGTATAAGAGAGGACTTGATGATGACACCGTGGTTGTCAATGTGAGTGATTGGGAGGATGGTGGTGAACTCACCAGTAATAGGTAAGTTTGGAGGAGTGAATATAGGGGGAGAATAATAAGTTCCACTTTGGATGTGTTAAGTTAGAGATGCCTACAGGTCTTCCAGTTTGAAATATCCAGTAGGCAGTTGATGATGCAAGATAATTCTCAAGAAGTTAGAACTGAAAACACACACACATATGTATATATACATACACATATGTATATATTTATAGAATCATTAATATAAAGTTCATAATTGGACACAAAAAAGTTGAGGATATCATCAAGTGAAGTCATCCAGAGAAAATATAAGGAAGTCCAGGACAGACTCTTGAGGTATACTTACACTCAGTGAGCATGAGATGAATGGAGATGAAACAAAATGAGGAATAGATAGGAGGAGAATCAAGAATAGTTTCATGAAAACCAATAGAGGAGAAGGAATCTAAGAATGCAAGGTAATTCACAGTGTCAGATTTTACAGTGATATTGAGAAAGATGAAAATTAAGAAAAGAACATTAGATTTGGCAATTACTGTCAGAGATCAGTGAGATTCAAAAAGATCTTAGCAGTCTAGAGTATTGAATTTAATCTAATGAGTTGAACATTCACAGGGAAAACTGTGAATTCATACTGGAATTTAAAAACGAATTTGAGATCATAAAGATGATGGTAGCTCACAATTTCATGACAGCAGTCTTTGAAAAAATACCTGGAGTTTTTAGAGTATTGCAAATGTCACATGAGTTTATTGAACTTGACAAGGAATCCAGGAAGGGTATGACAACCTTGTTCTCCATTGAAAGGCATTGTGTGCAGGTGTAGGGAGATGATAGCTCTAGGTTAGACTGCTGTAAGCATTGTGTTCAAGGCTCCATGACACATGTGCGGGAGGAAATCAATAAGACAAAGATTAGCCAGCTGAGACTGACCAGGCTAGCAATGGCACTCAAGATCTTGACATGTCAAGATTATTGGAAGGAATTCTGAATGCTTAGCTTAGTGAAGAAGACTTAAAGGAGATATGACAGCAGTCTTCAAAGTATTTTAATGACCATACTACAGATGAGAAATAACTCTGCTTGTTTTCAGCAGATACAGGAACGATGGGTGAAAGTTACAAAGAAAAATCTATAGGCTTCGCATAAGGGGGAAAATGCTTCCTAATAATTGTTGTTCAGTCTTTTCAATTGGAGCCAATTCTTGGTGACTCCATTTAGGGTTTTCTCAGCAAAGATGATGGAATAATTTGTCATTTCCTTGTCCAGCTCATTTTAGTGATAAGGAAACTGGGACAGATAAGATTAAGTGACTTGCTCAGGGTCACATAGCTAGTAAGCATCTGAGGTCAGGTTTGAACTCAGGAAGATGTGTCTTTTTGACTCAAGGAATTCTTTTAGATGATGGTATTTAAATAAAGTTTGAATAAATATTTATCAAACATGTTTTCTAGTGGATTTTTTCTATTTTCTAAATTACATGTACATTTTTTAATGTTTATTTTTTTAATTGAACTCCAAATTCTCTCCCTTCCTTCCCCCTTCACTGAGAATGTAAGTAATTTGATATAGATTACACTTATTCAGTCATGCAAAACATATTTCCATATTAAATGTGTTGTAAAACCAAAACAAACCTCAGACCAAAAAAAAACAAGAAAAATGAAGTTTAAAAAAGTATAGTTCAATTTGCATTCAGATTCCATCATATTTTTCTCTAGAGGTGGGTATCATTTTTCATCCTTCTTCCAGAATTTTCTTAGATCATTTTATTGGTGAGAATAAGTCATTTCGTAGCTGATCTTCATAGAATTATTCCTATTTCTATCTAGTTTTTTCCTGTTTCTGTCTACTTCACTTTGCTTCATGTAGTCTTTTCAGATTTTTCAGGAAGCATCCGGTTTGTCACAATATGGCACAATAGTATTCTATCACAATCATACATTAGAACTTGTTCAGTAATTTTCCAGTTGATTGGAATACATTCAATTTCCAATTCTTTGCCACCAGAAAAAAAGGCTGCCACAAAGATTTTATACATGTGGGTCCTTTCCTCATTTGTATGATCACTTTTGGGATATTTTCCTAGAAGTTATATTACTGGATCAAAGGGCATGCATATTTTTATAGTCCTTTGAATATAGCACCAAATTGCTCTCCAAAATTGTTGAATCAGTTCACAACTCTGGGAACAATGCATTAGTATTCCAATTTTCCCACGTCTTTTCCAACATTTATCATTTTTCTGTTTTGTCAGTTGGCCAATCTGATAGGTGTGAAATAGTGGCACAGAGTTGTTTTAATTTGCATTCCTTTAATCAACAATGATTTAGAGCATTTTTTCATATGACCGTAGATAACTTCGATTTTTTCATCTGAAAACTGTCTGTTCTTAGCCTTTGACCATTTATCAATTGTGCAATGACTTATGTTCTTATAAATTTAACTCAAATTTTTACATATTTGAAAACTGAGGCTTTTTAAAGAGAAGTTTGCTGTAAAAATTTCCCCAGTTTTCTGCTTCTCTTCTAATCTTGGTTGCATTGGTTTTGTTTGTGGAAATATTTTTAATTTAATTTAATTAAAATCGTCCATTTTGCATCTAGTAATGCTATCCATCTCTTATTTGATTATAAATTCTTCCCTTTTTCCATAGATCTAACTGGTCAATTATTCCATGCTCACTTAAGTTGCTTATGGTATTGCCCTTTATGTCTAAATTATGAACCCATTTTGGTTGAAGTCTCAACTTAGAGTCTGTGATGTAGTCCAAGACTCTCATTTTAAAGAGGAGGAAATTAAAGAACAGGAAGGTAAGGTGGTTTGCCAAGTCATATAAGTAGTAAATAGAAGAATGAGCTATTTATACTCAAGTCTTCTGCTTATTCCAAATTCAATACTAGTTTAAACATAATAACCTAGTTTCATCTCTAGCAGCTTATCTTGGCCCTGAGATTAGAATTTAACTCTGGATCTCTTTCACTTCATATCTTATAAATTTGCCCACAGTTAACAAAGCTATGAACATGAAGATATGTAGACAAGGTAGAAAATAAACTCAGTTTACCTCTAAGAACCAAGGTAGTTATCATCAAATCAAATCAAATATGTATATATAAAAGCACATATAAGTAAAAACATGTATCACATTGTAGGTATAGTATAAATACTTATTTCCTTTCATTCTCCCCACTAAAATGATGTTAGAATAATTATATACAAATAGCCTGCCTTTGTTTAACCTCCTATGGGTATTACTAATACCATAAAAGTAGAATTTAACCTTACTTTTTCTAGTCCAACAAATATATTTTAAGTTAGTGCTGAGCACTGTGGCTGGGGAAGGGACTACAAGACTAAAATATTCCATATTCTCTTCCCTCCCCTCATTAAACCAATACTATAGTAATAAAAAGTGATACGTAGATATCTATAAAGAAACAAATGATACATTATGTACATTAAAAATTCACTCAAGTTACGCTCCCTCAAAATAATCATAAGTTCTGAATAACTAGACCAAAGGAATTCAAACTTTGAAAGCTATCTGGAAAGACTTAGTCATAACGATAGTTGGGTATCAGAAACTTAGTGTGTTTTCTTATCTTTACAAAATTAGAGACCTTTTATACCAAGCCTACTTTTGAGGTCATCATAGACATCTTGATCATAAGGCAAGGAAAGAAGGGAGCAGAATTGCCGATGAGGAAATGAACTCCATTTATTTTCTTCTAAAAATATTTTAATTATAATGAACTTGACAAATATCACAAATAAGAAAATTTTCTATTCAAAGAAGAATAGAAAAAAAGGACTAGATATGAAACCAAAAATCTCCACTATTGAAGTTTGAGTATGTTTATTTGTATATTTCTAATTTAACGTGGTAAATCCAATATTGCCCTGATTTTTGGTATTCCTTTCTGAACTTTTGCTCTCATTTGTTTATTTTTGACATCTTCCTTGTCTTGTCTCCTTTCTTTGCTATTATTTTATCATTGCTGTAACATTTCAGTTCTTATTTCTAAATGCTTCTCTGCCCAAATAAAAGTTTTTCCATGAGCTGTAGAAAATATAGGCTGGCAAAAGACATCCATACACTGGTCTTGTCTGAGAATGTATGTCTCATTTGCATATCTAAGCTATCACCATATTTGTCAACAAGTGGGAAGCATTATTCATCATCTCTGTTTTGTAAACCTAATTGTTTATTAGATTGACCACAATTCTTAAGTCTTTCAATGGTGTTTTCTTTTACAAACTTATAGTTAAATAAATTGTCCTCCTGGTTTACCTCATTTAATTGTCCACTAGTTCATGTAGTTTATCTACAGCTAACTCTTTTGACATTTTATTTAGGGCACATTAATACTTTTCATATTCATATACCATAAGGTGTCCAGACACTCTCTCATTAATTGGCACTTGCTTGGTTTCCAGGTAACTGCTTTGATAGAAAGTATACGTATTACTATTTTGTGCATCTTTCCTTCTTTTTCTTTGATCTCTTTGGGGTATTAGACTTATGATGGCATCACTTACTTAAAGGGTGTCCATAGTCCAGTGAATTTCTGAAAATAGTTCTAAATTTATAGCTCTTTCATTATATTTCTATTCAATATTTCAGTATTTTCAATAAAAGCTAACAGTTTTATTGTCATGTAATTGTGCAGATATCCAATAATTTCTCTCATTTCCTCTTTCTTGCTTACGAATTACTTTTTTTCACTTTGATATTGAAAATGCTATATTTCTCCTAATTTTCTCAGATAGAAAGGATGTAGAAATAGTATTGCGAATGAATTCACAAATTTCAATTATATATAATTGTGTTTATTTAAGGAGGGGATTAATTATCAAGCACAGTATATTAATTATAAACCTGTCCTGAAAGTTTATATCTCCCTCTGAACTTCCTTTCATTTTTGTACGTATAAAAATGCTTCAATATACCTCTCTTTTGGGGGAAGAGAGAGCATCACTGTACTAATTTCCTTCTACCAATCTCTTTTCAAATTAAGATGATCTCAAATTTTGAGGTATTCCCAGAAAGAGTAGATTAGTTACAATATGATGAAAACTCAATTATTTCTGGTTGAGAAGGCTGCTTCAGGATACTAAGATTATCAAGCAAGGCTCTATTAACACTTCAGTGTTAGATATAACAGCAGATAAGACTATTGCACTTGATAGATCTAAGGGGATTCTTGACCATTTATTACATTGTAGACTGCTTTGCAACTCTGTGGATCCCTTTGAAGGCTGCTCTTGCTTAACTTGAATAAGAAATTTAAACTGTGGGATTATCTTTGACTAGCTAACACACATCATGTATATATAATTAACTTCTATTTTATGTTTTGTTTAGTGATTCTGTTAAAAATCTCACATTGCAAGCATATGTTGTTGCAAATGGAATCAAACCTTCTATAATTTTTCTTACAGTTTGAAGATATGCTTCTCTCAAAAACAAAACACCAGAAGTAGCCAGTGTTTTTTCTTGAGTTAGACTCCAATTTTAATAGGTAGTGTTTTGTGCTAAATTCCATGGTTGAGTTCATCCATCTATGGTAAGGTCAACATCTTTAATACTTTATAGCAGAAAGAAAAGAATTATAAAACTATGATTTGACTTTAATGTCATCAGCTTAGGGATACATTTTTAAAAAAAAAAAAGTTCTAAAACATTACCAGATCTTCTAGGATTTCTCTTTTCAAAGAAATTGACAAAAATTTTGCATCTCAACTTCTTAGGAGTCAAACATTTCCTTTTGCATTTGAAAGTTTGAAAAGATGCATATCTCTACTCTTTTCTTCTATGTCCACAACTTCGCCAAAAAATCTTAAAATTTTAGTAGCATCCCTGTATTTAGAAGATCCTGACTTCAAATCCAGACTCAGAAACTTGACATTTACTAGCTGTGTGACCCTGGGCAAATCATTTACTCACAATTGCCTCACAAAAGAAAAGAAACTGTACCCTTTATATGAAAAAGTGCTTCAAGATGTCTTCTTGAAAGTCAGGTGATATTGACATGGCAGAAAAGAACTTCATGTCTACTCTCATTTCTTGACAAACTAAAAATTTCAGTGATTCAAGAATTGCTTTTGGTAAAGTGGATGACTTATATTTGTTGATAAAACTTCTTTCACAGTTGTCAGAAGAGTCATAGTTGCCAATGAATATCTTTGTAAGATGCAATGAGTTATGATGATGCTAATTAGAAAACCCAGATGTATTACTAAGCATCACAGGAGCTCCATCTGTGCAAAGGATGAGGTTTCTCTTTACAGCCAAAATTTTGTTTGGAAAACAAACAGCAACTAAACCCCCACATTTTTACCTTTTCCAAATTGAGAACTCCTATCATTTCCAAAAGGAAATACAATCTGTTAGCAATAATAAGTTACTTTATATAACACATTTCAATAGCAGTTATACTCATAGCCCACTTGTCTACTCCTGTTACAAAAATATCATGCTATGTTTTGGGACATTCAAAATTCTCACTTAACCTATAAAATTTTACAGAATATTAACAAACAAAGAAAATGATACCTCCTTCCATACACTGACCAAAAATTTCTAGAAGGGAAATACTGCGACGTAATGTAGATGTCTAGATCACTAAAATCTGAAAATACTTAATAACTGAGTGACTACTATGTACAGAAGAGCTTGATAAATGGCCCGCCTACATCACTCAAGCATCTGTATATAGGATGCCATGGTCTCATGTGACCCAGAGGCAGATCTAACAGTTATAGTAATTTTGGACTAGTAAAAAATAAAAATATTATTCAAGAATCTGCAATAATTGTACTGAAATATGAAAATATCCGTGATTTCTTTGGTGATACCACAAGTACAGCCAGGTGGAACGGTGGATATTGTGTTGGACTTAGAAAAAGTCAGATGTGACTTTGAATTCTGCCTCAGACATTTATTTACTGTGCGATCATAGGCAAATTACTTAACCTCAGTCGACTCAATTTCTTTATCTTTAAAATAAAAATAATAATAGCACCTACTTCGCAGGCTTCTGGTGAGCAGCAAGTCAGATAATATATGCTTTATATGTAAATTGTAGTGATTATTATCATTGCTATTATGATTTGACCACAACATTCATGATTGGAGAAGCCAAATTTAAATTAGAGGTTAGTGAAAATAAGATGCATTTTTTAATCCAAGTTCATGGACTCTGAAATTTATCTATTGGTCCGAAATTTAAGAACTCTCTCTAGACAAGCTAGTGATCCAGACCCATTTGATGGAGGATAACTTTTGGCATAGTTCAAGTAAAGAAATAGGTGAAATCTCTTGTTATGGCTTTGGGGGGGTCTTATGAATGGCACATATATTGGACAAAATGAAAGCAGTTTTTCTGAGTAAGAGATTGAATTAGAGTTAACTTTAGGAAATGGAGATAGGGTCAAGGATTAAGGTTGTCTTACACTCCCAAGACAGGAAAAAGGGACCTAGACCCCAACTAAGTCACTGAAAGTTAATATAGGAGCAATACAAGTACATCACCAGAAAATAAAGAACTATTTTCTAATTGTGAACTAAATGATAAAAACTATTGATTGCCATTGAGACAAGAATTATTACTTGGAATGGGGGAAGCTAATACCATGGAACCAATGTTAAGAAATAGTTATGGGATTCAACTTTACTTCCAAGGATTGAAGCATGTTGATAAAATTTTGAGTAAAAGTTATTGGCATTCCCAAAGTATTGAAAAATTTTCATAATCAGATAGAAATATTCAAACGTGAGATATCTGCTTGTAAAAAATTCCAAAGGGTCTAGTATGATCAGGGGAAACTTAGTCAATTGACAAAAACTTATTAAATAACTATTATAGTTCAGGGATTGTTCTAGATATTAGGGATACAAGGACAAAAAAGAAATTCTTTGTCATCAAGAAGCTTACATTTTATACTTACAAAGTCAGTCAGTCAATAAGCATTCATTTAATATCTACTGTACTCCAGGAACTGTGTAAAGTTCTGGGAATAAAAACAAAGGCAAAATAGTGTCTGGCCTTAAGGTTACAGTTTTATGGTGAAAAGAGGAAATACGAACAGCTGTGTGTTGAGTCTTTCTATATATACACATACCCACACATATATACATACTTATATCCATATATTTGATCAACTAAAGACATCAGATAGAGGGAAGGTATTAATTCAATAATAAAATAAGAAATTTAGGGGTAGGGGAGGAACTAGCAGCTGGAGACATAAGGGAATAGTGTTTGTTTCTGATTACCCTCTCCCTGAATCTGCCCTCCCTTCTATCATCCCCTCCTCTTATCCCCTTCCTCGCTTCTCCTATGGAGTAAGATACCCAATTGATTGTGTATATTATTCCCTCCATAAGTCAAATCTGATGAGAATAAGATTCACTCATTTCTTCCCACACCCCACATGTTCCGCATTGTGAAACCTGTTTCTTGCCTCTTTTATGGGAGATAATTTACTCCATTCTATCTGTCCCTTTCTCCTTCTTCCAAAATATTCCTCTCTTACTGCTTAATTTTCTTTTTTAGATATCATTTCTCATGTTCAACTTATCTTGTATCATCTATCTATCTATCTATCTATCTTTCTGTCTAATCTATTTGCTGCTACTAGCCAAATACTGAAAAAGGTCTCATGAGTTACAAATATCATCTTTTTATGTAGGAATGCAAACATATCAACTTTAATGAGTCTCTTATGATTTTTCTTTCCTGTTTACCTTTTCGTGATTCTCTTGATTCTTGTATTTGAAAGGCAAATTTTCTATTCAGCTCTGGTCATTCATCAAGAATTCTTGAAAGTCCTCTATTTCATTGAATGTCTATTTCCTGCCCCCCTGAAGTATTATACTCAGTTTTGCTGGGTAAGTTATTTTTGGTTTCAATCCTAGCTCCTCTAACTGCTAGAACACCATATACCAAGGCTTTTAGTCCCTTAATTTAGAAACTGCTGGATCTTTTGTTATCCCGATTGTGTTCCCACAATACTGGAATTGTTTCTTTCTGGATGGTTGCAATATTTTCTCCTGGGAACTCTGGAATTTGGCTACAATATTCCTGGGAGTTTTCCTTTTACGATCTCTTCCCGGAGGCAATCAGTGGATTCTTTCTATTTCTGTTTTCCATTCTGGTTTTAGAATATCGGTACAGTTTTCTTTGATAATTTCTTGAAAGATGACATCTAAGCTCCTTTGTAATAGTGACTTTCAGATAGTCCAATAATTTTTAAATTATCTCTCCTGGATCTATTTTTCAGGTCAGTGATTCTTTCAATGAGATATTTCATGATGTCTGCTATTTTTTCTTCTTTTAGTTCTGTTTTATAAGTTCTTGATTTCTCATAAAGGCATTCACTTCCATTTATGCCATTCTAATTTTGAAGGAATTATTTTCTTCAGTAAGCTTTTGGACCTCCTTTTCCATTTGGCTAATTTTGCTTTTTCAGGCATTGTTCACCTCATTGGCTTTTGGACTTCTTTTGCTCTTTGTGTTAGTCTGTTTTTTTTAAAACAAAATTAACTTATTTGTCTTTAGTTTTCAACCTTCACTTTCAAACGATTTTGAGTTCCAAATTTCCTCCCCATCTCTCCCCTGCATCTGCCGCAAGAGATGGCACATTGTGATTACTCCTTTTGCCAATCTAACTTCCCTTCTGTCACACCTCTTCCTTCTCTCTTCCCCTTCCCCTCGATTTTCTTTTGCTTCAAGATAGATTTCTATATCCCATTGCATGTATGTTTTATTTCCCAGTTGCAAGTAAAAACAATTTTTAATATGCATTTTTAAAACTTTGGCTTTCACCTTCTCTCCCTTCCTCCTTGCCCACTCATCTCCACTTAGAAGGCAAGCAATTTAATATAGGTGGTATATGTGTAGTCATGCAAAAGATTTCCATAATAATCATGATGCAAAAGACTAATTGTATTTTCCTCCATCCTATCCTACTCCCATTTTTTCTGTTCTCTCTTTTGACCCCGTCCCTCTTCAAAATTATTAACTTCTAATTTCCCTCTCCTCCTATTTGCCCTCTTTTCTATCTTCCCTCCAGTATCCACTTATTTCCTTACCACCTACTTTCTTGTAATGTAAGATAGATGTTCATACCAAATTGAGTGTGCATGTTATTCTGTCCTTAAGCTAAATCTGATGAGAATTAGGTTCACTCTTTCCTTCTTACCATCCCCCTCTTTGCCTTCATTGAAAAAAGCTTTTTCTTGCCTCTTTTATGTGAGAGATACTTTACCCTTTCTATTTTCCCCCTCTCTCCTCCCAGTATAATCCTTTCTCACCCATTAATTTTATTTTTTAGACATCATCCCTCCATATTCAACTCACCTTGTGCCCCTGTCTCAAGGGTTACAAATATTATCTTTCCATATAGGAATGTAAACAGTTCAACTTTCATTAGTCCCTTATGACTTTTCCTTCTTTTTTACCTTTTCACAGTTCTCTTGATTCTTTTGTTTGAAAGTCAAATTTTCTATTTACCTCTGAACTTTTCATCAAGAATGTTTAAAAGTCCTCTATTTCATTGAAGAACCATTTTCCTCTGAAGTGTTATACTCAGTTTTGCTGGCTAGATGATTCTTGATTTTAATCCTAGCTCCTTTGACCTCTGGAATATAATATTCCAAGTTCACAGATTCCCATATGTAGAAGCTGCTAGATCTTGTGTTATTTTGATTGTGTTTCTACAATATATGAATTGTTTCTTTCTGGCTGCTTGAAAGTTTTTCTCCTTAACCTGGGAACTCTGGAATTTGGCTATAATATTCCTAGGATATATTATTATTACAATATTCCTTTTGGGATGTCTTTCACAAGAGTATTGGTGTATTCTTTCCATTTGTATTTTGTTCTCTGTCTTGAGCTGGAAATTTCTTTCACTCTGTCATTTTGTGGCTTCTCCTGCTTTAAATTTTGTTTAGAATAATTTTTACAGGTATTTTGTGGGTTATTGGGGGACAGCTAGAGCAGGTTCATCCTTCTATTCTACCTTGTTGACTCCACCCCACATCATTCTAATTTACTGTCCCAATTTTTACTCTACTTCTCTTACTTCATTTTCAAAATCCTTTTTGAGCTCTTCCATGACCTGAGACCAATTCACATTTTTCTTGGAGACTTTGCATGGAGAGGCTTTGACTTTGTTGTCTTCTTCTGTTTGTATATTTTGGTCTTTTTCACCAAAGTAAGATTCTATAGTCTGATTTTTTCCTGCTTTTTTCTCATTTCCCTAGTCATTTACTTGAATTTTGAGTCATTTACTTTGAACTTTGAATTTGAATTTTGTTAAGGTATTTTTCTGTTTTCAGTGGTAGTGGTTGTGGGGCATATTGTCAACCACTTGATCCCTCCAAAATTTGTGAGCCTAGAGTTACAAAATCACCTGCTGTTGCTGCCCTTGCTGTTGCAGCTGTTGTGTCTGACACAGGACCATTCACCCCCCTCTGCCACCCTGAGGCTTGGGCCAGACTACTGGCTCTTTCACAGTATGTCCTACGGTTTTTTTCCACTGACCTTCCAATTTGTCCTCAATGTTTTGGGTTCATGAAGTCTGAAAATCACCACAGGTGCCAGAGATTTAGTCTCCCTGACACCTGCTCAGACTGTCTGTGCTGCTGCAGCCCACACTGGACTGCACTCTACTACCAACCTGGAGTGATAGAAACTTCTCATAAACCTTCCAGGCACTCTTGGGCTGCAGATTTGCTTTCACACTGACATTCTGTGGGTTCTGTAGCTCCAGATTTTGTTCAGAGACATTTTTTACAGTTATTTGGCTAAGCCTGGGGGAGAGCTCTGGCAAATCTTTGTTTGGATGTGTTAGTCTATTTTTTCTTTTCTTTTTTTATTTGTTTGTTTGTTTATTCATTCATTCATTCATTCATTTATTTGTTTATTTATTTGTTTGTTTGTTTATAAATAGTCTACAATCACTTCCTTAAAATTAAGATTTTATCCCCCCAAACCTTCCCCTCGCTACCCTCCTCCCTCCCCATGACAGCATGCAATTCTGTATAGGTTCTACATATACTTTCCTATTGTGCACATTTTCACTATAGTCATGCTATGTAGTCACATTAAAATAAAAAGAAGAAATCATATAACAAATCAAAACATAATACACTAAACCCCCCCCCCCCACAAACATGATCTGCTACATTATGCGAATGAC
>CM053772.1:130152348-130183439 GCA_028658325.1 Potorous gilbertii | reverse complement strand
GCCTGGCTGGTATTCAATGGGAGCTTAAGTTCTTGTGCTCAGGTGGGGGCGTGGCCACCTTCCAGACTCAGTTCCCTCAGGGGGTTTATATGGAGATCTCCCAAAATGGAGCTACTGTCGAGCTCCTGCCTGCTCCAGGAACCTCTGGCTGCCTCGGCTGCTGCCTCCTGAGGGGGCCTGAATCATGGAGACACCCCGTTCCCCTCTGAGACAGCCCAGACATCTTTCTCACTGACGTGTGCGTCTATGGGTGGAGGGACCTTCGCACCTGCTGGAGATTCCATCCCTGAAGCCTTCTCAGACCTGCTCCCTCCTCTTCATGCCACACGGCCAGGGCAGCGCTGGGCTCAACTCTCGTCCAGTGCGCGATGGACCTTTGTGATTGGTTTTTCAGGGCTCTCTGGAACGTAAATCTCCTTCACTGTGTTGCTGCGCGGCTTCCACTGTTCCAGAATTTGTTGGGAGTGCTTTTTGGAGGACATCTATGGGCTGTGGGTTCAGAGCTAGCTAGATGGGAGTCTTTCTACTCTGCCATCTTGGCTCCGCCTCGAATTTGATTTTCAATACACAATTTGAAATTATAATATTCTTTTAAATTACCTATCCCTACTTGAACCAACTAAAATTCACTTTAGGGAGTTTGGGTTGTGATAGAGGAAACTTGATCAACCTAACTATATGCAAAGAAGTTACTTAGTTGAGGAAAACCTCAAAAGGCATTGCTAATCATTTAAATGAGAAAAAGCTTGTATCTGAAAATGTTATGAGTAAGCACTTAAGATGATGCAACCCGTTGTAACTAGTGAAGGTATATCAGATTCTGAGATTTCATTTTCATTTATCCAAAAAAAGAGACAAAACTAGTTTTCCTAGGTGGTGGCAAAGATTAAAAAATTCTTTTTAGTTTTGACTCAATCTGGCCCAAAAATATAGATCCAATATATGAAAAAGGGAAAAAAATACTTTGAAATATCCTTGAATATAAAATACAAGGTAAGTGTCTATTTGCTGACTGCTATGAGAACATCACCATTATTTGATGAATTGCTTTGAGGCAAAGAAGCACAGTTCTCCTGCTTCCTCAGATATCAGAAGGAATTAGGAGGAGAACAGAGAATGTACAAACATTGCCAGAATGTTACATAAAGAGACAAAAATCATTCTTAATAGGACTCTGTCCATTTGGGGTAAATAGAACAATTTAGTTATGAAGAGGGCACAAAAATATTTTAAATAATGGATATATTAGTTATTCAAGGATATAATACATTGCTTCAGGTAGAAATTAGCATTTTGATATTAATAGCAGAAAATTAACTTAGTCTTGCTATGTACTCATCATATATGTATACACACATACATAAATTTGGAAAAAGATTTGGAAAACTTTGTCAATAGTCAAGTGTTATCTCACAGGATATAAGTTTAATGGAATGAAGAGGAAAAGACAGATCTTTTATTTACTAAAAATGGTAAAAAATGAATGTAAAAGAGAAATAAATGTAAAAAAACATTGTTTTAAGAGAAACAACAAAGAGATGCATCATAGTGGAGACTTCAGTGCTATAATACATCATAGTATGTAAGAAATCACATACACACACACTACTAAAGTATATTTACACTTGAGTATTTTATTTTTTTTAATAACATGTAAAGATAGTTTTCAGCATTCCTTTTTTTTAAAGCCAAAGAAAACAAAGTTTATTAAAGATTCACCATCTTGGATTGGCTCTTAAGGAGCCTAAGTATTTGTAACGTTTGTATTCACAAGCAGGCCAGATAGAATCTCACCTAGACAGAGTTTGAGCTGGATTGCATCTGAGCACCTTCATGGAGGCGAGATGGAACTTATATACAGAAAAGACTATAGGAAGGATGGGGGGGGGGCACTGCTGATAGTCTAGAGTGATGGGAGAAGGGGTCTAGGGAGGGTCGTGAGAAGAAGTTCATAAAAGGAATCCCAGGAGGATCAAAGCCTGGAAACACCCGGAGGCAATCAAGAAACAGCAGATTAGAGAGGGCCTACGTGGGAAGCAGGTGGGGCAATCAAGAGGTAACAGACAACGGCCACAGATTCGAGTTTGAGAAGGGAAGTTCTGTGGAGAGATACTCAATATGCATTTCTGTAAGATTTTAAGCTCCAAATTTTTCTCCCCTTTTCACTTCCCTCTCTTCCTCCAAGACAGCAAGCAATCTGATATGGGATATATATCTATATATATCTATATATATACATATATATGTATATATATATGTGTACACACACACACACACACACATATATATATACACACACACATATATATATATATAGATATATATATAGATCATGTTAAACATATTTCCACATTAGTCATGTTACGAAAGAAGAATCAGAACAAAAGGGAAAAACCATGAAAAGGAAAAAAGCGAACAAACGAAAAACCAAATGAAAATAGTATGCTTCAATCTGCATCCAGACTCCATAGTTCTTTCTCTGGATGTAGGTGGTATTTTCCATCATAAGTGTTTTAAATTGTCTTGAATCATTTTATTGCTGAGAAGAACTAAGTGTATCATCATTGATCCTCATGCAACGTTGCTGTTACTTTATACAGTGTTCTTCTAGTCCAGCTCACTTTACTCAGCATCCATTCATGTAAGTCTTTCCAGATTTTTCTGAAATCTGCTTGTTCATCAGTTTTAAAACACGATAATATTCCATCACCTTCTTATACAACAATTTGTTCAACCATTCCCCAATAGATGGGCATTCCCTTAATTTCCAATTCTTTGCCACCACAGAAAGAGTTGCCACAAATATTTTTGTGCATGTGAGTCTTCTTCTCTTTTTTGTGATCTTAAATACACTAAATTTTAACAATTAAAATTTTTTTAAAACTCCACAAGTGAAAAAAAAACCAGAAAACAAGAATTAGATGAAGGAAATTTTGGGGGTTGTGACTTTTTAAATAAAAAATAATGAGAGTCAGGAAGCCATGGGATTCCTAATTGGTCATATTCTCACTGCCATGTACTTGCAGCTACTATTGCTGTTTGGAGTGGGACAGGGAAGGGCCCTATCCCTCTCTTCCCCTTCTCTCAGGTCCGAGGGAGAAAAGGCTTTGGAATAAAGTCAAGAGAAAAAGAGACCAAAACGATAGCCTTTCTTATACATAATATTAGGGCAGATGGGGCATGGAGGGGTGGATAATTTTACTCCATTTGTCCCTATGGCTTCAGGGACAAGTTATCTTTGGAACAACCTCCCAATGTTTGAAGCTCATAGTTTTCAATCAGGAGTTACTTTGTCATCCTAGAAGAAAGTATGTTCTCAGCAAGGTGCAAGAATGCATATCCAATTTCATGAGAAAATGATCAAACCAGAGATTTCCCTGAGCACCTCACACTGAACTTCTAAGTTGATATTGATTTTTCCTTTGCTTTAGCAAGCCAATACAATACATAGATAGCTGATTCAAAATACCTTTCCAAATTTATAGTCATTTCCCCTCCATTAAAACAAAATATAATCAAATATCATTTTCTGTGCTGTTATTCAGGACTCAATATATGCAGATCTAACTGCTTTTCTTGTTCCAGAAGTCATTTGGGACATATAGGAGCATGATTTTTGTATAGTCTATAAGTCTTTGGCCTGATTTTTCAACTTAAAAATATCCTCAGGGTATATCTTTTTAATGAAGTCATTGAATAAGTGTTGATTTAACTAGATTTTTATCTGGCAGATTTTTTCCTGTCTTCTTATCCTTTGCAATAGACATTGGCATATTAACTACAATTATTTCCATGGTGATGTGTGTGTGTGTGTGTGTGTGTGTGTGTGTGTGTGTGTGTGTGAATATTTATCATGAACATTGATACATGAAATTGTCAGGTATCTGTTGAAAATGATATTTCTTGTTTCTTTTAGATAAATGATAAAGATTACTTCACCAACTTCTTTATTTTCCTCTCTAGGGAAAAAATGTGATATAGCTACCCTTTCCTTTTGTCTTTTGCTTATATTTATAGTAAACATTAAGATTGATATGGTTAATTTTCTTCAGAAGAATGATCACTCAGTCACTGAACGTCGATCTCCTATTTAGAATGTCAAGTGTAAAAAGTAGAGGGTCCAAAACTGATTCTTAGCACCTTTATCCACTTCTCAACCATTGTCCCAACACTACAAAGGAAGTAGGGGGGCTATGCAGGAACAAATTTCCCTTGATTGTTCTTTGTTGCATAGTTAGCAATAGTCAAAGAATTTAAGAAATGACTAACCTAGAGATGAGGAGCCTCTTTCGGTACTCAGCTAGATTGGTCTTTAAAAAATAGATATTCTTGTTCATCGTGGTAGAACATGCCAGAGCCTGATAGAAACTGTTTTAGTATTTTAAAAACTAGGTCACCTTTATATCATGATGAAACTTCTATATGGATTTTGGGGGGAATGTATGTAGCCATGCCTTCCTTAATTTTTTTCCAATTATGATACCTTTTTAATAGAGATCACCTTTAATTTGTATTTAAGTACTTCAAATATATTTTTATTTACTCACTTTTGCTATATATAAATTCTATACATATGCCTATGTGTTTGTGTGTGTGTGTGTATGTGTGTATACATAGATAAATATGTTCTTGTCCTTTCCCTTATTAGAATATAAACTGCTTAGTGTCAGGACTGCTTAACTTTTTGTACTTTTATCCTCTGCCTAGCAAAGTGCCTTGTAGGAGTTTAATAAATACTTATTAATTTTTGGCTGACCCTGGCACCTTTAATTTAATTTAATTTAGGGTTTGCATATTTATTATTAACTAATTGAAATATTTTTAGTTTGCAACAATTATTTCCACAAGATTGAGTTACAAATTTTTCCCCACATCTCCATTCTTCCCACCTGAAGATGCTGTGCATTCTGATTACCTCTTCCCCCAATCTGCCCTTTGTTTTATCCCTTTTCCTTCTATTTTCCTGTAGGGCAAGATGGATTTCTAGACCCCATTGTTTGTATATTTTATTTCCCAGTTGCATGCAAAAACAATTTACAATATTGTTTTTTAAAACTTTAAGTTCCAAAATTCTTGCCTATCCACCCACATTGAGAGGGCAAGCAATTTGATATGGGTTGTATATGTGTAGTCAGAAAAAGCACTTCCATAATAGTCATATTGTGAAAAACTTATTTACCCTCCATCCTATCTTACCCAATGTTTATTCTATTCTCTCCTTTGACCAAGTGTAAAGTTACTCATGACAGCACACTTGAGGACTGCTGCTGCTGTGAATAATTTTAAAGGTCTAATCACATAGTATAATGAACTATCTATTCAGCAATGCTCTAAACATTGTTCAATAAAGTAAAGCAACATCCTTAAGCAAAACATATCTACTACATATATGTATCTTATGTCATATAACTCATAGCATATATCATTTCACTCCCGAAGTGAGGGGGTCCCAGGTTAGGATTTTCCCTAGCATGATGAATCCTTAAGGGGTAGCAGAAAATACTACACCATTCACCCCTAGGTCACTGCAAGAACAATCTCCTTAATTAAAACAAAGTGTCCAAGAAAGTCCTCTCTCGTCTTGACTCAAGGTTGAATTCGAAACACCACGATTCCTCCTCCGTGTGCCAACTGCTCCCAGCTCTTGCCTGTGTGTGTTTCAGCTCCTTGTCTCAGCTCATGGGGACTGTTTCACTCCAAACTCTTCCTGAAAACAAAGCTTAACAGGGCTATAAAATATTTATACACATTACCAATGCCATCATATCAATTCACTCATAAAGACTAATAGATAGGACTTCTGTGAGAGAAATTAACACAGACCAACAGACAGCGCTCCCAACATTACAAACATTCTTTCTGTTGGGCCTACCCACAAGCAAGTTCCTTAGCCCACTCATGCTTGCTTCTCCCTCTCTCTCAGTTCTGCTTCTGACTGCTCTACTCTCTCTCTAAGCAATGCAATACAATATATACTATCTATCTATCTATCTATTTTCTATCTATCTCTCTGTCTGTCTATCACTGTTTCAATCAAAGATTCTTGATTCATTCAATACAAGGCAAGACTCAATAAAAGACATTTTATTGCCTAAATCCAGAAAAGCAACACAAAATCGCAACTAGCTATCTAGCACCATTTCCCTCCTTAGAAGTTTTTACTTCTGATTACCACCTCCCTCAATCTGCTCTCCCTTGTACCATCCCACTTCTCTTATCCTCTTCCCCTTTACTTTCCTGTAGGATAAGGTAAGATAGATTTCCCCACCTAATTGAGTGTGTATGTTATTCCCTCCTTAAACAAAATGTGATGAAAGTAAAATTCACTCATTACTTCTCACCTCTCCCACTTTACCTTCCACTGTAAAGGCTTTTTCTTACCACTTTTATGTGAAACAATTTACCCCATTTACCTCATTCTACCTCTCCCTTTCTTCTCCCAGTACATTCCTGTCTCATTCCTTAGTTTGATTCTTTAGATGTCATCCCTTCATATTAAACCCACCCTGTGCCTTCTGTCTATATCTGTGTGTGTGTGTGTGTGTGTGTGTGTGTGTGTATTATATGTATGCCTGCATATTCCCTCCAGCAACCCTAATACTGAGAAAGGTCATATGAGTTACAAATATCTTTCCATGTAGAAATATAAACAATTCAACTTTAATAATTCCCATATTTCTTTTTCCTGTTTACTTTTTCATATTCCTTTTGAGTTTTATATTTGAAAGTGAAATTTTATGTTTAGCTCTGATCTTTTCATCGAGAACATTTGAAAGTCTCTACTTCCTTGAATATCTATTTTTCTCCTGAAGGATTACGTTCAATTTAGCTGGGTAGGATATTCTTGGTTTTGATCCTAGCTCCTTTTACCTCTGGATATCATATTCTCAACCCTCCAGACTTTTAATGTAGAAGATGATAAATCTTGTCTTAAGTTCTGATTGTGTTTCCACAATACCTGAATTGTTTGTTTTTCTGACTGATTGCAATATTTTCTCCTTGATCTGGAAATTTTGGAATTTGGCTATAATTTTTGTAGGAGTTTTCCTTTTGGGATCTTTTTCAGGAGGTGATCTATGGATTATTTCAATTTCTGTTTTACCCTCTGGTCCTAGAATCAGAGCAGTTTTCCTTGATAATTTCTTGGAAAATGATGTCTAGGCTCTTTATATTGATCATATCTTTCAGGTATTCCAATAATTTTTAATTTATCTATCCTGTATCTATTTTCCAGGTCAGTTGTTTTTCCAATGAGATATTTCACTATGTCTTCTATTTTTTTCATTGGTTTTGTTTTGTTTTGTAATTTATTGATTTCTCTTGAAATCATTAATTTTCATCTGTTTCATTCTAATTTTAAAAGAAATATATTCTTCAGTGAGCTTTTAAACCTCCTTTTCCATTTGGACAATTCTGCTTTGTAAGTCATTTTTCTCCTCATTGGCTTTTTGGATCTCTTAGGCCATTTGGGTTAGCCTATTTTTTAAGTTGTTATTTTCTTTAGCATTTTTTTGGGTCCCCTTTAGCAACTCAATTTTTTTCTCTACTTCTCTTACTTGATTTTTAAAATCCTCTTTGAGGTCTTCCATGATCTCAGACCAGTTGATATTTTCCTTGGAGTTTTTGGATGTAGAAACTTTGATTTTCTATCTTATTCTGATTGCATGTTTTGATCTTCCTTGTCACCAAAGTGAGATTCTATTGTTTGATTTTTTTCCTTGGGATTTGTTCATTCACCCAGCCAATTACTTCCCTTTTGAGCTATTTGTCAAGGTAGTTTGCAGCTTCTCGTGGGGTGAGTGGAGGTACTGTTCCACATTTCAGGGGTTTTATATAGCTGTTTTCAGAAATACTTTTAGAGACCTACAAATTTTCATCTCTTCTAAAGTTGTATGATCAAAGGAGGGGTATTTACTCCTTTCCTGTTCTGTTATGTGACTGACCTCAAGCACTGTTTCTCCCTTGGTATTCTGAGTATTCCCTCTCCACCAGTGCTACAAACTCCATGCCAGTGCTCCTCTTGGCCCTAGGATCACCACCCAGGACTGTGACACAGTTCCAAGTAGAGCAATGCAAAAGAATCCAGCATCAGCACCGGCAGAAATCCCCACTATCACCCCCCCCAGTTATCTCCTTGATCCCCCCACAATCTGTGTGCCTAGAGTTCCAGAAAAAAATCAGCTGATGCTCTTTCTCTGACTGTGATGGACTCTACTGCCCTGGAGCTGGGGCCAGTCCACCCTACTCTCTCACATAGGTTAGACAGGTTTTTTTCACTGACCTTTCAAGTTTTCTTTGGCATTTTGGGCTAGTGAAATCTGAAAACTACTACAGATGCCAGTGATTACATCCACTGAAGCTTACTTAGCACTTGTCTTTGCCAGCATGGCCCAAGCTGGACTCTGCTCTGCTCCAAGCCAGGAACAATAAGTACTTCTGGTTCATCTTCCAGGCTGTCTTGGGCTGAATATTTGTTTCACTCCATCATTCTGTGTGTTCTGAAGCTCCAGAATTTGTTTATAGTAATTTTTGCAGGTATTTGGATGGGTTTGTGGGAGAGCTTAGCCAAGTTTCTACTTTTACTCCACCATCTTGACTCAGCTCTATTTTCAAGGTCAGTGGTTTTTCCAATGAGATATTTCACATTGTCTTTTATTTTTCAGTTCTTTTAGTCCTGTTTTATAATTGTTTGCTTTATCATAAAGTCATTAGCTTCCATTTACACCATTTTAATTTTGAAAGTATTATTTTCTTCAGTGAGATTTTACTCCTCCGTTTCTATTTGTCCCATTCTGCTTTTTTAAGGCATTCTTTTATTCATTGGTTTTTGGACTTCCTTTGCCATTTGGTCTATTTTTAAGCTGTTATTTTCCTCAATATTTTTATGTGTCTGCTTTATCAAAATGTTGAATCATTTTTCATGATTTTCTTCCATCACTCTCATTTCTTTTCCCAAGTTTTCCTCTACTTTTCATGCTAGATTTTCAAAATCCTTCCATGGCCTGTGACCAATTAACATTTTTCTTGGAGGCCTTGGATGTAGGAGTTTTGACTTTATTGTCTTTTTCTGTTGTATGTTTTATCTTCTTTTTCACCAAAGTAAGATTCTATAATCTGAATTTTTTTCACTCATTTTCCTAGCCAATTACTCTTTGCTAAGGTAGGGCTCACTTTAATGTGGAGGGTGTATTGTCCCAAGTTTCTGGGGTTTTGTGCAACTGTTTTCAGAGATACTTCTACAGACCTATAAATTTTCAGCTCTTCCAAGTTGGTATTGTCAAAGGAGAAGTGTTTACCCCACTCCTGGCCTATGTTCTGATCTATGAGTGATCAAAAGCACTCTTTCATTCTTTGGAATTATAAAGTGGATTCTCTCCCCTCTGCCCCACAATCTCCTCTACATAGGTTGCTCTTCCTCATTGAAGTACTGCCACTCAGGACTTTGACTCAGATTGTACCATGGGCTAAACGAGAGAATCCCACCTCAGCACCAGCAAAGATATCCCTGCAATGACCTCTTACCAAGTGCTTGATGCCCCCACCATCTGTGGACCAAGAGCTCCAGAAGCAACCACTGCAACTGCTGCAGCCCCCACCTCCAAAGTCCCCTGGGCTGGGAGAGCATGCTCCTCTCTAACTCAAGTCTGACAAAATTTTCTTGCTGACCTTCTGAGTTGTCTTTGGCTTTGTGAGTTGAGAAATATGGAAACCACCTCAGCTGCCAGTGATTCAGTCCTCTGAGTCCTGCTCCAGGTTTGCTGTGGGCCTGATTTGTGTCAACATGTTCTTTGCTAGACTGTACCCCTTTTCCAGATTGGTGCAACAGATGTTTCCTGTTGATCTTTTATGTGGTCTTACACTGGAAATTTGTTTCACTCTGTCATTTTGTAGGTTCTGCTACTCTAGAACTTGTTTAGAGCCATTTTTATAGGTGTTAGGAGGGATTTTGGGGAGATATCAAGGGAGTCCCTCCTTTTACTCCTCCAACTTGGGTCCACTCTTTAGGTCACTATCTTTAGGAATCAAATAGCACTTGTGCAATTCTTTTTACAGTGTTTCTTGCCTTGATTTTAATTTAAGTAGCACCAGGAAGATCTCAATAGCTTTTATTTTCCTTTTAAATTAGAAGTTCCCCCAAGACACAAAGATTTTGTCTTTGTATAAATACTATTGTATTGCCAGAGGAGAATTGAAATGAGCAGACTCCTACTTGTTCATTCAGCAAATAACATTTTCAGTAATGCTTCCCACACTAAGTAGAACAAAGGAATGTAATTTATAAGGCTTGTTGATTGATAATAACAATTTTTAATTTTGTCATAATTTTCCAGGGTAATGTGCCAATTGTCTGAAGTATAATTTTTAATTGTTATCACTAGCAGTAGTTGGAAAAGTGTTTAGTTTTTATTTGCTGCAACATTTATTTACCTGAAAGAACATTTTTATTATTTCACTTCTTTGATGAGTAATTGCAATCAGAAAATGTCTATAATAAATAGCAGCCTATTTAACCAGATGCTCTTTGTTGATGCTACCTTCTTGTCTTTCAAGTGTCACTTTATCAATTAAAAATGTCTGTTTTCTTCTTTTACTCTGAAGCATGGACTTTCTGCTACAAAAAAACCCTACTATTAACACATGCTTACTGTTAATTGATTTGTTAATAAAAACATAACATCGAATACCTAGAAAATATAGGCAGAACAGAAAGTTGGATTTTAGTGAGAATTACTTTAGATTAGATCCGTGAAAAAGCTTTTATTATAGAGAACATAATTCATTACACCTTTTATCAGAGAGAAGCTGCAAAGAATTAATTTGGTGTAAATCAAATTAAGTCAGGATTCTAATGTTGGTTGAAATACATTTCTTCCCATCTGCTAACATACAGTTTGAAAATTCCAGTATATTCTTTAGACAAAATTTTTCTAATCTTTTTTCTTAAATATGCCAATCTCTGTCTAAAGGATTATGAATTTACAGATATAACATAGAAAAGACCTTAAAATAAAAGTTAAGCTATCTGTAACTTAATTTTCTTGTTTTTAATGAACTGTGCCTTACTTTTTCTCATAACTTCCAATAGGTAATGTGAGATTTAGGGAAGTACTAGTTTAACTAATAACAGGAATTATTAGAAATTTCTTAAGAGCACCTGATAAAATTTCAATCTTAAATCCTATGGTACTAAGACAAATTGACTAAAGATTAGGCCTGAGTCAATCAATTTCTTCTCTACATATGGAAAATGCCAGAACTATGCAAGTTCTTCCTATAACCTAGATTTCCAAATAAAAAATGAATATTTTTTGCGTATTTCTCAACATAAAATTCAACCAGATTAAAAAATGTTTTAGTTGAAAGGTAAGATTGTAAGTTTTTTGGAAACCAATTCACATTTTCTCACATAAACAACAGTGACTAGGTTGCTATGTTAACCCACAAAAGCTTATTTGACACGTATTTTAGCAAAAATGAAGTAGTATTCTCAGCCCTGGGACATGAATGGTGTCAGAAGGAGGAAGAGGATTGCTTTTTTTTTTTTCCTTTTTCCTGAGGGGAGTAATAAAACCGGTCATTAGAAAGAAAATCTGCTTAGTCTTAACATTTTCTTATACAACTTTACTTTTCTCATTTCTATTGCCCAATACCAAGCATACAGGGCCTTCATATATTCCTAGTGTAGCATTATCTAGTGGCATCCTTTCTCCCATACCCTTAGGATGTTTCAATCATGATTTTCCCTTCCTTATGGAGAGTGTGAAGATACTCCTTGACTGCCCCCTGGAGACTCAGTTGAAACATGAACATGCACAGGCCTCCTCTCTCTGGTTCCTGTCTGAGTGGAGTTCCCAGTTTCCTCTCCCTTTCTCCACAACAATCCCATTTTGGAGAAAATCTCTATGGGTAAAGTGCCACACATGGAAGAAGAGACAGTTTCCAGCCGATAGGTCTCCGAAGAAGTTGTGAAGAAGATAAGACCATTATAGTTGGGAGATGGAAGAAGGAATAAAGATATTTCTCCACCCTGCCATAATGACAAAATCAAAGCCCTCTGCTTTCCATTTGGAATGTGATCAACCAATTGGTTCTGTATTGGAGGCCTCTGATTGCCTTGTAACTTCTTTTACATTTCCTTTCCTCTAACATCAATATGTGCTATTCATTTTGTCTGTACTGAGAGGATGGGGAAGAGACCTATGATTCTGTTGATATAGGGAGTTCCTGGTAAGAAACTTCCTCCACCAGAATAGGCCAACAACTTCTCTGAAACTTTTAGTCATAGAGAATTACTTAGAGAACTGAGAGGTTAACTGACTTGCTGACATATGTTAGAGACTAGACATGAACCCAGGTCTACTGGGATGTGAGGCCTGCTCTTTACAGTGTGCCATGATGCCTACTCAGCACTTATGGACATTTAATAAATATTTATTGATTGGTTGATTCATTTTTTAACCCTTTGAGCTATTAGCACTTTTGAAAGAGGATAATAAGTAACCCAAATAAATCTCTTTCAGTTGAAATTAATATTATTGTGCTAGAAAGGGCAGTTAAATATTTGAGATAGAAATGGGGAGATATGGTGGAGTAGGAGAGTCAATTCCTGTGAGATTACCCACAGGCCACCTTCCTTATGCCATCTTTCTAATTCTAAAGTCATTGAATATTGGGAAGGAGGACAAAGAAGGAGAGTATAGAGAGGGAGCAAATGTGTATGTGCTGGTAACTGACAAATGTATTATTTTCATCATACTCCCTTTTCCATCTTCCACCTACAATTCCTATAATTCTTCCTAAAGTATATCATTGTGATATGAAGTCAAGGATTCTTGGTTTTTTAGCTATTTGGAATCCAAGCTGTTAGATTATTCTACTAAGGTAACCAGTTCCTCTTCTTTATTTTTTAAACCAATATGATTTAAGATAGTGGAGAAGGAGAAATATATCTATATCTACATCAGAGTTCAAGTAGTGAATCTTTTTAACTTGCTATGTGAATATGCCAGTTATTTTACCTCTCTCCCATATTTTTAATAATTACATTTACTTGTGGAACTAGAGCACCATATATGTGTATGTAAGTAAATATATGTGTACATATATGTGTATATATATATTTGTGTGTATATATACATATACATGTATGCTTATGTATATATAATTACTAAAAATACCTCACTCATAGAAAGTACTTTGTGGTTTGTGACGCATATCTCCTTTATGAGATAGACAGAGTCTTAATAACCTGATTTTACCTGTGAGGGAATGGAGGCTCAGAGAGGCAAGATAGCTTGCATAGGCAAAGTGACATGACAAGTAAAAAGAATATTTATTTGAACTTTGATTTACTAACTTTATTATATTGAACTGTCACTCACCATTATGTCAGATATTGTGTGCTACACAAAGGAAACAAAAAAAAATGTTTCCCACCTTCAACTTATTTTAGGTTTAATAACATTTCTTTCTGAAAGAACTATGTTTCTTAAAAAAGAAATGCAGTTTTTAAATTTAAAATAATGATGTCAATGCTGGGAAATTTGTTGTGAGGGAATTTGTTCTAAGCAAATGTGAACTCAGCACAAGTCTAGCTATAGGAATAGTTGTGGCGGTGGTAGAATTGCGGAGGCAAGTATAGGGCTATAACTCCATGTAGTTTGTCTTGATATGAGTAAATCCATTTTAGAAACTCTGATTTATTTTATTCAAAGTAAAGAAGCCTGTACTGTTCGTTGTCCTTGTACTTCAATATTATTTTGATTTTTGTCTATTTCCACCCATTCCTTGAGTCAGGAAATAAACGTCAAATCCAGGGGAGGAAATATCCTTTTGTTCAGCTAGATAATGATAAAACTCTCCAGCAAGATTGACATGTAAGTTAAGTTCAATGTAAGTTTAATAATGAAAACAAACAACTAAACAAAAACCCTGGCTACTGTACTTGAGGTTTCTTGAGAGGAGACATCTAAAAGCTCTAGAGTTTTTGTGCGTGTTATGGGAGGGGAGAAGACAGAAACTGCTTTAAAAAATAATTACCCACATGGCTTTGAACAATCCTTCCTCACTTAAATCCAATTCATTTGCATGTCATGGCATCACCTCCTTGATGTCATGGTCCTCTTTGAGAATAAAGGACAAACAAAAACAATCCCTAGGGTCTCACCTTTCCAATCTTCTTACGTTTTATTCTCCTTGGACCCATTACGTTGTGATCCAATTGCACTGGCCTTTTTGGTGTTCCTTGTACAAGATATTGCATCTTCCAACTCCAGGCATTTTAATCTGACTCTCTCCCATGTCTCAAATTCTCTCCATCATTTCTATCTCCTCAATTCTCTGCCTTCCTTAGAATCCCAGCTAAAATATCTCACCCTATAAGAAATATATTTTGATCACTCTTAACAGTACTCCTTTTTCTCTGTGGATTATCTCCAACACACACACATTTAGATGAAATATTCATATCTGTATAATCTTTAAGGTAATAGGAAGCCACTGGAATTTATGGAATAGGGAGATAAATTGGTGAGACCTGCACTTTGGAAAGATCAATTTAACAACCGAGTTAAAGATGTGCAATAGTCTAGGCTTGAGATAGTCAGGGCCTGTACCAAGATGGTGACTGTTTTTGAAGAAATAAGGAGTGATAAAGGGAAGATGACACCTATGTTGTGAGTTTTGGTGATTGAGGGTGGTGTGCTGGTGATGACCTCTACATTAATTTAAAAGTGAGGAAGAGGAAAAAAAACGAGACCGATAACAATTTTGGGTGTGTTGAGCTTAAGATGTCTGTGAGAAATCCAGGTCAAGATGTCTAATTGGCAAGATAAATTGGCAGTCTAATTGACTGGATAAATAAATCTGAGAATCATAAACATACAAAGGATAATTGAAGTCATGTGAGTTGATAAGATTACTTAGAAATATTTAGAGGAACAGAACCTTGGGGAAACTTACAGAGACCTAGATAAAGATCTAGTAAAGGACATTGAGAAAAAGCACTTAGGAAAACCAGGAGTAAAAAGTGTCATGAAAACATAGAAAGAATTTAACAAGGAAAAGACAGTGATTTATAATTTCATAGGCTATAGAGAGGTAAAAATGGATAATGGTTAAGAAAAGGGCATTAGATCTGGCAATTAAGAAATTACAAAAAAAAATTTTCAGTGATAGGAAATTAAGAGAAACCATTGATTGTGGAAAACATTCTCTGATTACATAATATAAATTCTGAGATTATATAATATAAATTTTAGTATATTCAGTAAAGATGGTTTGGAACTTTCTCCAGCTCTGTTCAGCAAACGTTAAGTAGGAGCAAAAATAATGGATGCTTGGAGTAATCAATCGAAGGTTGAGACTTGGTAGGAAAAGATCAGTAATAGAATAAGAAGAAAAGGGTCTTGAGAGAAAAGGACAATGGAGAGCTCAACTGGTTCACCAAGGGATCAGTATGGGGAAGAGAGGAAAGTATAACTAGTCCAGGAATGATGGTATGGGAAAGAACAAAACCAAAAAAAAAGTCTAAAAAACCAAAGAGTGGAGGGACTAGGGTTCACACTGCATATGAAGAATAAGATTTGGGGTTACAAGGCAGAAAAAGAGGTGGAATGACACTATACTGTGATCGGATGAGGGAATCTCAGAATTCAAGAAAATAGAAGTGGAATATTTGTGGAAGGTGTCAATATCAAGGGTATGACCATCTTCATATGAGATTTCAGCTCCCTCTTTCTTCTGAGATGAAAGGATGGAGATTCTTTCTTTTCAGGTATAGATCCTCTAAGTCCCAGCCATGTGATACTGTAGGAAGTAGTGGGAGACTGTTTATCTGTTTCTTCATATGCTTTTTCATATGTTCTTTATATATTTCTTCAGTGATCCACAGAATTTCTTCCTGGGGTAAGAAATTTTGAAGTGCTTATAAGTACCTCAATATTTTGGGTATCACAAAATGAGCTGTGGCATATTTGATATTTGGACTTGTACATGACTTCATTAAAATAAATATCAATTCTTGACAGAATGAGGATAATTCCTTTGTAATTAAGTCATATCTTTCATATGAATAAGGACTACATAGCGTAGACACAGTACAATATAAAGTTTCAGGTAAGTTATTTTGGTGATAATATATCTACATGATATGTAAAGCATTATATGTACATTTCTCTGAAGTGCTTTATATTCAAAGAATATAAGAAATATATACCACAGTACAGCAAAGGAAAAGACTTTAAAATAATCCTATAAAATAATAAATATACAAAAAGTGGTGCATATGCAAATAAACAAAGATAAAATGATATATGGTTAACAATGTAGTTACAGTGCTTGAATGAAATTAGCAAAAGAAATGAACCACCAAATAAACATGAGTGAAAACAATTTTTTAAAAGCATACTCAAACATTAGCATTAAGAAATGCTTCAATAAATGTGCAAATACATGCAAAGCATATATAACATAAGTAAATAGCATTTCCATGTGGGTATATTTAATTTTGATGGGTCTTAGATAATAACCTATGACTTATCTACTAGCTATAGATGATTTTTTATCTACTTTGGAAGGAGTTCCCACAAGTGATGCTCTCTAAATATTTCTGTAAGTTAATTTTTTAATATCCTTTCTTTATTTTTACTTAGAATTTAAATATTCCAGAATCTTTTGGCAAATTATCACATTTAACAGATCCTATAGAGACTCCAATGTGCTAGAGATGTGATACTTTGGACTTAAAGATAAACATTTGAATTGTAGTAGTTTAAGCAGGGGTCACAGACTTGTTTGCAAAATCTAACTGACAATAGAAGGCAAATTTGATGCTAATGAAAATTCAGCAGATAGTCCATTCCTATCTATGACAGTGTACAGGATACCTTTGATTTGCTTCCAGCCTTCAATTCAATCTTATTGCAAGCTAAAAGTTACAGCCTATTGATTTTTTAGGGCATTAATTCACTCAAAGCATTATCATAGTCTATATAGAATTTACACATTTCAATTTACATATTTAAAATAAGGATAAGACTTTTCATTTTTTCACTTGGTGAAACAGCAGAGTATTGTCCTACAAACACAGACAAGTGAACCTCAAGTATATATGTATATACATACATACATACATATGTATACACACACACACACACACATATATATATATATATATATATATATATATATATATACACATATGTTATATAAATCTTTTTTCACTCGAATGCAAACCAATTTCAGGCTTTTTTCCAGACTTATAATAGATCCACATTGCTCTCTCTGCTTCTAATTGCTCCCATTTCCATCCTCCATGAAAGTATCAAAGCTATATAATATAACTGTCTACCTATGTTATTCCTTTCCTCAAAAAATACTTAGTTCCCTGTTGTCTTTAGGATTAAATGTAAACTGATTTTGTTGGTGTACATTTCATTTAAAGTCCTTAATAACCTTTCTACAGGCTAACTTTCCAGCTTTCTCCTTCTGGTATACTCTAATTGAGTTGGGAAGGTTAATGTTTAGTGAAGAATGCTTGGTGCTTCTTGCTTTATCCTGTCTGCTGAAGAGAGGCATAATTAGATTTCTTCTCTTTCTTACTGAGGGTGAGAGTTGGAGTTTGGGTGATGATCTTGTCTCTTGTCCATCTCCTTTCCCTTTGCCTTTCCAAGTTCCCTTTGCAGAGTTAATCACCTACACTAGAAGTGTCATATATGTGGTCAGTGGTCTGCACTGTAGCCCATAACACTCTCAAGTGGGTCTTGAATCACTTTAAACTAGATTGAAATATAATTGGGAAATATTTGCCAACATAAGTACAAGTACAATAGAATATAGATAATCTTGACATGTGTCTTTCTGAGGCAATATGTGGCCCAAAGGGGTCTATAGGTAGGGTTTAGAGATACCTCCTCCCCTATTTCTATTTGAGTCTTACACAACTGTTCCTGGAAAGAATCTTATAGACCATCTAGTGCATTACCTTCCTTTTATTAATGAGTGGGGTCAGGCCAGTGGAAAAAGTGACTTGTCCAAAGTCACAAAGGTAGAAAGTGCAAATGCCAGGATTTTAATTTATGATCTAAATTCTGAGGTCAGTGTTCTTTCCACCTACCACAATGATTTCTTTCAGTTTTCTGTCCTAGTACAATAGTAATCTCTACTTATTAACTGTATTACTATTTTTAATATTACTACCACTATTATGACTAGTGAAACTATTAATTTACTGGTAAAAATAACAATCTACACATGCATGTTGCACATATTAGTTTTTGTTCTTCCTTCTTGAAGAGAACCACAATGACATCACTTTGTTAGAGTTAAGTTACTATGTGTCTGACTGGCTGATCAGACCAATATAAGCTCTGAATGTTCTACACAGATTGCACACAAGTAGATCACGTGAAAATTTGGGGTAGATTCTCCAAATTTGTGCATTTCACTTTTTCTCTGAGCTATGTAAATTCTGCTTTGCTCATTGAGCACAGCATCTCTCATGAGAGCATGCCATGCTGGGTGATGTTGTGCCAGTGTTTTCCATGTCATGCAATCAACTCCGTAGTTCTTCAGAGACACCTAGAGAATGTCCTTATATGGCTTCTTCTGACCACCATATGAACACTTGCCTTGTGAGAGGTCTCAGTAAAATAATCTTTTGGGCAAGCATACGTTTGGCATTTAAACAAGGTGGCCAGCCCACTAGAGTTGCACTCTCTGTTGTAGAGTTTGAATCCTTGACAATTTAGTTCTAGTAAAGATTTCAGTGGCCTTTAACTTATGCTATCAGGTGATCTTCAGAATCTTTCTGAGACAATTCATATGGAGGTGACTAAGTTTCCTGGAATAGTGCATGTAGACAGTCCAG
Source organism: Potorous gilbertii (assembly GCA_028658325.1). Lineage (NCBI taxonomy): Eukaryota > Metazoa > Chordata > Mammalia > Diprotodontia > Potoroidae > Potorous > Potorous gilbertii. The sequence goes on along the minus strand of CM053772.1, from coordinate 130,164,571 downwards.
GTTGCATAGGCATACAACAATGAAGCGAGAACAATGAGTGCATAGACTTTAAGTTTGGTAGTCAGTCTAATACCTCTTCTTTCCCATACTTTCCCTCAGAGCCTCCCAAACACTGAGCTAGCTCTAGCAATGTGTGGGTCACCCTCATTATGAATGTGTAAATATCTGGAAAGTATATTGCCAAGGTAGGTGAACTTACCAACAGCATTCAAAACTTCACCATTTGGTGTAACCTGGCTGGTGGGGGACTTACATTTTCTAGCTGTTAATTGTTACCCCAAAATTAGCACAAGCATCAGAGAATCAATCCATACATTGATGCATCTCATTTTCAGAGGTTGCATTGAGTGCACAATCATTTGCGAACAAAAAGTCATGCATTAACTCTCCCTCCATTTTCCATTTACATATATATATATATATATATATAGTATGTATACATATGGTGTACAAATATACATGTATACAAATATTTCAGATATAAAAATGTTCAAATGGTAAATCCATGAGTATATCATTTATTTAACTTCATACAGCAAGAATATCTTGATTGTGTCACAAATATATTCATGCCAATGTTTAAATGCAAAAAAAGAAAAAATATTAGCCATATTCTATGAAAATGAATTAATTTAGTCCAAATTGCACTATATAACTAGTAATTGATCATTCTTTGAGCCTAATCTGAGTTGATTTTCTTCCAAAAAGATAATAAGAAATAGAGTTATTTTAAGTTCATATTTCTGTGCTCATCTCACTGATATTCCAGCATCTATCAGTAAGACAGTCTGTGCAATGCAGATAACCTAAGTAATCTCACAGTAACAGCTTTACACTTTCAATCTTTCTGTATGAATCTTCTAGTTTTGACAGACAACTTTCCTCCCCCATAATCGCCCCCACACAATGAAGATTGAAGTAGTGGCACAATGTTCTTTTCATTAGGCACTACACTAGAGATCTACAAATACAGTGCTGACTAAGAAGAAAAAAATGAGACTTTAACTACATCCCCAGGATAGGGTCAGCTTCCCACATTGGTTGTTTGGCTGATGTCTATCAGAGATATTTTGGGCTATGATTTTCTGAGTCAGATATTCCAAATGATGCTTCATTTAACACCTACCTTGTATAAGTCTATAATTTAAATATTCCTACTATAGAATTTACTGATGAGTCACTTTCAAATCTTCTTTTAAAAGCCTATTTTGGAACCTTAGCATATGCATGATAATTTTCTCATAAAGAAATAAACACATGTTTAAATACATGTGTTTTGTTTGTTGAATAAGAGATACAGCAGACAACTTCACTGAATTAAATTATTATGGAGGGATAGAAAGAACCAGAAAAAGGTCAATAATGTATTTGGTAGATCTTCTGGTTTGTGAAAGATATATGTGAAATAATATATGGTGTGAAGGCATAAAGAGATTGCAATCTGTAATAGGGGAGAGAGAGAGAGAGAAAAAGAGAGAGAGAGAGAGAGAGAGAGAGAGAGAGAGAGAGAGAGAGAGAGAGAGAGAGAGAGAGAGAAAGAACGAGAAAGAGAGAGAGAGAGATCACTGATCCATCTCAGTTTTTAAAGTACCACTTTTGCCTGGGTTAATCAGCACATCTAGTTAGCTCATAGTTCTTATAAGGCCCAGTTCACATCATTGATCTCTTAGCTGTACAGAGAGAATTTCTGCCTTACATCCACCAAGCTAAACTTTAGTTAGTCACCTTGCAGCTCCATGTCTTTCATATTGACCAGAACCAACGTTATTATGACAATCTAAAATTAATTTGACCTTTCTTGCCATGGATAAGTTGATCATAATGGCTTTCTATATACATGAATTCTGAGCCATGTCTTTTTTGCGTAGAGCAGTATAGTGGAAAGTGCACTGTTTTTGGAGTCGGGAGATCTAGGATTATCAATCAGTTTAATGTGCCTGGGAAAATCACTTCTCCTTTGCCTCGGCTTCTTGCCTGTTAAATAAGATTAATAAACAGTCTTTCTCACATTTTGGGGGAGGAAAAGAGTTTGTAAATTTAAAAGTGTCATCATAATATAAGATATTGTAATAATGACATTTTTTCCTAAGGCTTTAAAGTTTGAAACAATTGTTATCTAACGTGGGCCTTACAACTACCTTGTGAAGAAGGTACAACAAGTCCTATTATTTTCATTTTGCAGATGAGTAAACTCAGGGTCACAAAAGTTACAAGATTTGCTCATGATAACATAGCTAGCAAATGTCACTGATAGGTTTTTCAACTGAGGTCTCTTTCACTGCAGAACTAAATAAAATTCTAGCCACTATGCCACATGATCTCCCACATGCAGGCATATACCATATTCTTTTGAGTAAAGAACCAGTCTAATTATAGAGGCTTTTAAATTATTGTTTGAAAATATTTAGTGACAAAACAATCTCAAAACAGTCTAATCAAATCAAAGGAAACTCACCTCTACCAGTGAGAATATAAAATACAAAGAAATTAGCAAGTCTTCTTATTGTAGTTTCCTCCTTTCTCCATTAAAAGTTTATTCAGTGTTGCTCTTATAGTTCTGAGGTGGACAGTGCATAGTGGATAGAGATGTGGCATGCCTAGGACCACAAAGAAAAAGTGCGAGGTCCTCCTAGGTGATTACCCATTGCCACTGCTAAAGAATACATATAGACTTATCCATGCTTTATGCTGTATATTCAGTGAGTTTTTCCCTAATCTTTATTAACCTACTATTCCTATAGTAATAAAAGAAGCAGATATATATATATTTTGTGAAAAGGAATGTGTTTCCAAATGTTTCCTGGGTCATTCTAAGTTGCTGAAAAGAACATATCCCTAATATGACTCTTCTAGTTTGATTGTCAGTAATGCAGATGGTAAACACATCAGGCAAGTTTATATGTCTATGGACTGTGGACTGTTTTCCAGAGCCCCATCTTGTCCTCAGCAGACAAAGACTGGGGATGCAATCATGAGCACCTTTTCTCAGTCCTTCAGTTTTACTTCTCGAATAAGAACTACTCCAGGGAGGCATGCTCTTATGAATACCCTTGCCTGTCAAGCTGAAACTTAAAGCACTGTAATGACGTGACAGACCAAGGCACTGAAGACTGTGCTATTCTAAACAACCAGAAGGTAAAAGAAAATGATTGGGTAGTTCCATTTTACTTTATTTTTAGTTCAGGAAGCCTGAAGGATTCATTATTCAAAAGAAATGGAATTTACTCCTCAATTCCAGTTATAACTAGTGAGGTCTTGGTATTTGGAATGTAAATCTCCTTTGATCAAGGGCAACATGGTTCTTTATAACTGCTAGTCATATATAGACTATATACCTTAAGAACCAAGCTTCAACTAGATATAACTCTATCTGGAAGTCTGTAGAATTTGACTGCAAATGCAACAAATGACAGATACACAGAAACAATGTCTAAATGATGTTTGTGTATTAATCCAAGGGAATGATATACCTGAAAACAAGGAAAACAAAGGAATAATACTCAGTTATCTCACTGGCTCATTTTGAATTCTTCAGTTTAAACCAAGTCATTTAGCTGAACAAATTAAATGAAAAATAAAATCAACATTTAAAAATTATATTGTTAAGAGAAGTATTTTGGGAAAGTAAAATTTTGGGAAATTCATTTTCAACACTCATCAAAACTTTAATTTCTATGTTTGGTGTGGGATGTGTTCAGGGAAAAGCAGTATCTCTGGTGTGATGGCTGCTGAGCCCTTTCCAGGGATGCTTTCCAAATTCTGTGTTCATCTGTTCCACTCAGCTCATACCTGTGGCTGCAAGAAGCTGTAGCATGTGCAGTGGCCACACCCTGGTAAACTGTTTCAACAGATGGGCTAAACCAGGTTGAGGGTAACTAAGGGGTCTCAAATCCATTGGTGAGTAAGGGGGGTGTCCACCACAAGAATGTGAAGACTTCCCTTGGTGGGAGGGATGAATTAGAACAATTTGTTCCAACAGCCATGAAGACAACTGAAGCAGGTGTTGTGTTTAGAGATTTGTTAGATATCGAAGATGCCAAGGTCATCCACTGCATCCTGAGACATTGCCAGTCATCTTGATTCTTTCCTGCAGCCGGATTGTGATGACTCTGAAGGAGAGAGTCATGATGACTTCATGCAACTCTGCTTTACCTAAATTCAATTTACATTTGAAACAAAAGACATCACCCAATCCGTGGTAGAGTGTTCTGATTCATATTGGCCTGATCAATGACAATGTGACACATTGAAACTTGACTTAATCATAGTGATGTCATTTTGGTCCTGTTCAAGAATGAAAGACAATAACCAACCATTCAGTTTCTATGTATTTTCACAGTGTGGTCCTAACCATGGAATCAGGAAGACTTAGGCTCAAGTTTATTCTTTAATGCCTACTAGTCCTATGACCTTGTTCAAGTCACATAATCTCTGAATGACCCTAATCAATTGTCTAAATTGTCTGAAATCATAAATTGCCAATCTACATTGGAAAGAATATTCTTACTGGGAAATCAATATGCCATTGAAGTCAAAGGTACAGAATAACAGTAACAAAAAGATATTTTCCCCTAAATTCTTGTAATGTAAAACACTGTATCATTTGCTTGTTTGTATTCAAGTTGTGTTATTCATATTAACATATCCCAATAGAGTCAATAGTCCCATCATGCAAAATTTTCTGGTGAGCAATCTTTGGGAAGTTCATAAAGTTTGAAAAATCCACCCCAGAATGTTTGAGATTCGACAATTAAATGGGGTAATGTGAAGTGCAGCTAGTAAACAAGTGTGATAGGCCCAGTATCTTAATTTCATGTGAATTAGATGAGATTTTCCTTGACAGTTTCTGTAATCATCCATGAGACGTGATTGCCTCGGGACTCTAAAAGTTTAAGCTGTCGACATCACTTCCCACCTTAGTACAAGAAAGCTATGGAGAATCCTGGGTCTTCTCTGATGCCTGAAGTACTTTGGTGGGAAATTCAGTCAATGGAGTTTTGTTTAGCTATATCAATATGGTTGTCCCCAATGCATATTCTTGTTGAATTTCCTTCTTCAGCTATGGCAGAGCAAATCTTTTCTTAACTGTTGAATTACCTACGAGTTTCTCATTTTGCTCCAATATCAAAATTAAACTATCATGAAATTGACCTGAACAACGATGAAATGGCTCCTGAGTATAAAACAAAAAGAGGGTCATATTTGTTTAGGAGGATGAACTCTGGTAGCTATCCCATGAGAGGCATGACAGACTGGAAAAGGAGGAAAAAATAAGATGAGAGGTAAGAGGTTATGTAATACAAAGAAGGGATGAGGAAAGGATGAATATATCCAGTAAAGTCTATGAGTTTCTTTTGTTCTCCTTAGACTATATTGAATAGATGTTTAGTTACTAAATCAAGAAATAAATTCAAAACAATAACAATAGTAGTAGAAAATCCTGGAAATACAATTAAGCTGTGGCAACTCATGAGAAGAATCACAGGCAAAGAGCGAGAGAAGCTAAAGAAAGAGTAGTCTATTTTTGGTCTTGTCTTCTCAAGAATAAGTAATTAAGTAGTATATTGGGAGGGTGAGTGATGGAAAGATATAGTAATAATATCATTAACTCCATATCAAAGCTATGACAAGACTAAAAATTTATTTTTGCTTCTTCATAAGCCAAAGATAACACTATAGTTAAGACTTCATTTTTGAAGCTCTATAAGTCTCCTGTCTAAATTAATCTACCATTTTGGAGGTGTCTAAAGGTATATATATATATATATATATATATATATATATATATATATATACATATACATACAGACACACACATACATGTTACATATATATGTTATTTATAATATATACACATACGTACATGTATATGTATACACACATATACACATATATGTATATAAAACTAAATATAATGGTATGTTGTGGATTCATCTTTACTGAATTGCTGAGTTAGTCTTTGCTTCCTTTGTACCATGGTTTAAGACAGTTGGAATAACTTAGATATAGAAGATCACTATTTCAAAATCAATTTTTAGGTAACCAAAATCTCATTTAAAATGCCCATAGTTTCTAGGGTAGAAAGAGATGGAAACAAAACCAATATAGCCTTTTGTTCTTGCCTGAGTCTGTAATACTGAACTTGAAATCTCAAAATTTCTTTCTGATAAAAAATAGTTTATTAAGTACTTACTATTTAGCAAGAAGTGTGTAATACTAATGAGAGTTAAAGATCTTCCCCATCCGTTGATGGGCCTGCCCATTAAGGAAAGCTAGATTAAGGGAGGCCCACACCGTTTCTTAATTTCTAATGGGGCACCTGTTCTCAAGGGGTTTGATTCCCCCTGGCTCTGAAAAGTGCATAAATAATCTGACGTGAGGTTTTATTTTGGGGCTTATTCAATGGAAGTGCTTGTCTAGCAGATGAGATTCTGGGCAGCCACTAAGGGGCCCTCTGACTTTGAAAACTCAGATAGATGTTGGTGCTTCTCTCTCTGGTAACTGTATGTATGGTTGTGCTAACCCTTCGTTGCCAAAGAGGACCATGCCATCAGAGAAATAATGACATGACTTGCACTTGACTTTGTTTCGAGTGAGGGAGGGCTGTGCAGGTCACCAGCCTCGCTTGTCCAGAGCCATCTGAATCCAATGACCAGATATTCATCAGGATGACTGGAGATGACCCAGGATGAGGTAGTTGGGGTTAAGTGATTTGCCCAAGATCACACATCTGGTGAGTGTCCAGTGTGGACAATAACAAGCAACAATTGACAGTAGCCGTAACAGTTGTGTTCTTATTTCATTTCTGTTTTCTCTGTCAAGAATGATCTTTACTTTGGATATTATGCAATAGAAAATTCCTTGAGAGCTGATCCTCAAGTGAAACAAAGAAATAGTAAGAAAATATCTAATTGTCTGAAAAGTTCTCCGATCATCTGCTCCAGAAAGACTGTTTCTTTGGATACCGAAAAAACTAAGATATCTGATTGCTGATTCAGGCAGTGATAGCTGAAATCTCATGAAGAATAGTTGAGTCACCATAGTAATAGAGACAAATGATCCACTTTTTCAGAAACGGTTAAAAATGAAATTTACCACCTACAGATAAATAAACTTGTCTATGACTACTGGGAAAATTCTAGAACACATTGGCAAAGTGATAAGTTATCTACTACATATATATAAAAGATCTGGTGACAATAACCTTATGTAGACTATGTAGGTCTGATTGATGTCAATAATGCACTATTCATTAATAGCTGGATCAAATTTCTATCCCTTGGCTTGCTACTGGACACATTGTTTTATGACTCTCATCCTGTGTATTAGGGAAATCAGTGCATGTATTCTTATATTTCTTCCTAAATTATTTTAAATATATTATCTCACTTCTTAAGTAATTGATTTGCTTTGAGTCTTCATCCCACTCTATTAAATAAACCAGAAAAAAATTTTCTCTACATTTCATTCATTTTTTTTTCTATTTCTTTAAACTTCCTTCGTCTCATAAGCTAAACAAACTCTTTGATGCTACTAGAAACAGGTCAACATAAACTGCATGTTTCTGGCATGTTGTGGTCTTTAGGATACATTCACAAACCTTTGAACTTTTAGAAACTTGGCTTTTGAAGAAGCACTGAAAGAAAGATTGATTAAAAACCACTCTAAAAATTTACAAGGATTTTCTGTGGTGGGAGATCATTCAGTAAATTAAGATTTGCTGACCCTATTCTTGATAGTTCGAGGAGTTATACCAATTGAAATAAACCCTTGCTACATATTTGCTAATCCCGTTTGTCATATTTTCACACTATTGAAATGTAATGAAGAAAATGGATTAAGTTAATTAGACTTCTATTTCTGTTAAACTCGTGATTGCAACACTAAGTACTGGAAATGGAAACAAGATATAGGTAGAGACTCTAAAAATGGTGATTCACATGGGTGAAAATAGTTTATTTTAAAGTTAGCAAATCCCTGAATTTTCCTATAAATTTTATCTTCTTTGCAGCAGATAACTGTCATAACATATGCTTTTAAATCTTCACCAAAGTATTGTGTTCCTAAATTTTGTTAACCATGACTGAAAAATTAATATTTTCAATTACAATGCTGGTTTTATACATAAATTGAAATGGCACCTTAAATAAAGCACAATCATATTGTCAACATAAGAAGGATAAACATTTTTTTCAAATGGAATATTAAATATATATGCAGATGGGGTTCTGGACCAAAAAAGTGTTTTATTAGATAATTTGGTCAGACATCTTTAATTCTCTTAACTTCAAAGAAAAAGGAAGCATGAACCAAATATAGAATAATTATAGTTGAACCTATAGGGAAAAAAAGAGAAATTACACAAGGTAATATCTTCTGTAACCCTAGAGGATTATAATTCTTATCAAAAATAAGTTTTAATCAATGTATTCCATGTATAACCAACTCCAAGATCTCATTGATATGTTACTCTTTCAAAATTGGTGGACATCTATTCCTACCACCCGTGTGAGAGGAGATGGCAAGAGGAGAGAGAAGAGATTTTATCTCTTTGAACTCGATAGTCTTTCTAGTCTCTTAAGTCTCTCTGGGTTATAGATGCTTTCAACTTCTGCCTTTGAGAGAGATGAATGATGCCATTTCTACTTCAGGGTGCTGAAGGGAAAATAATACTCTGGAGAGAAATTAATATGAGAGAAGCTGAAAATCTCCACCAGAGACTTTGGGGAACCTCCCCTTAGATAAGCTCTAGCTGGCACTTTTTCTCTTCACTGAGCAGAGGAATCTCTCTCCCAATGGAAGAGCTCATTCACTCTGTATTGTCTGGTGTATATGTCCCTCCATTACTTCTAGTATTGCCTGGTATATATTATACATTTCTCTTACTTCTGTTTTGCTCTCTACTTAGATAAATGAATGACCTTACTACTTATTTTTGTTCATTGTGGAACTGGTATTTGGCAGGAAAGAGCTGAAGCCTTGGATATAAAACTTGATTTCCTTATTATACCAGGAAACAAGACCAAAAATTAACTTGAACCTCAAAAATCACATCCCCTAGATGAGTAATATTTAAGGAGACAGATATAAGTACAGCCTTGGACCTTTTCTCTCTAAGGAAAACAGAGAACCCAACTTCTTCCTCCGTTTCCATAGGAACCCTTGGAGAAGAGTGGAGAAAAGAGGCTAGAGATGCCTATTCTGCTCCCATTCAAGGTACGTAATAATATTCTCATGTTACAAGTGGGGGACAGTCCTTGCTATACATATAACACATTAATTCCAAAGGAAAGAAAAGCAAAGGAAAATAAATATAATTTATTAATAATACATTAAACATCTGAAAATATGTATAGTGAAGAACACTTGAATACCTTCCACGTTTTCATTGAATAAGTATGGAAATGTCTTGTCATATCTCTTTTTTTTGGAGCCATGATTGTTCTTTATAATTTTGCAACATTTACTTCACTACTGAAATTTTCATGTTGTGGTGGTGGTGGCACTTTCCTTTTACATTGGCACTATCCCTTCTTTGGTTAAGAATACTCTCACTCACAGCTGGAAGAAATATATGATTGACTTCTCTTATAATTTTTATAGGATGATCTTTAATATAAAAAAATCTCATTGATTTACAATGTATTGCTTAATATGGTCTAAGATATTGTGCCAAACCTAATTCTGCCAAACTGTTTTTCAGTTTTCTCAGCAATTTTTATTAAGGAGGGATATTTTCCAGTTTATTGACTGCTGACTTATGAGTTCTATTATTTCTGATTTTAATTGTCTAATCTATTCTACTGATCCTTCTCCTATTTTTGAACCAGTACCAGATGGCTTTGAAGTTTGAGATCCAGAGGGGCTATTTACTTTTTATCTCTACCTCTTTTCCCCATTTCTCTTGATATTCTAGGTCTTTTTTGTTTTCAATTGAAATTCTGTTATTTTATTGAATCTTTAAAAGTGTCTCTTTGATAATTTGATTGCTATGAGATTTAAAAATATAATGTTGGTAATTTGCCATTTAAAAAATTATATTGGCACATCCTATCCATGAGCACTAATATTCTTCCAGTTACTGAAATTGTTCTTTGTTTCTTGAAGGAGTACATTGTGATTTTATAAGTTTCTGTAGATTGGTATTGACACTTCATGTGGAATAGAACTTCCCTTTCTGTTACGGTTTTTTAGATTATTTTACCATTGTTAATGCTACTGCTGCTGCTGCTGCTGCTGTTACTACTACTGCTACTTCTTCTTCTGCTACTACTACACAAAAATACTCTTGATCTTTAATGATTTATTTTGTAGTCATAAACTTTGCTGAAGATATTAACTGATAATCAGTACCATTGTTGATTTCTTAGAATTCTCTAAATATATCATATAATCATCAAATGGGCATAGTTTTATTCCTCCTCTCCTCTATATTTTAGATCTTCTTTCTCTTGTTTTATTGTTTTTTGTAGCATTTCGAGAACTGTAGAAAAATAATACGGAGAAGAGTGAGCATTTTTAAGTAGGATAATTAAGGTTATAGTGGGAAAAGGTCTAGTGCATGTTCTAGTTGCATGTAATGTTTATTTTTGGTTTTAATCAGTTTTTTAAAATTATATTAAAAATGGCCCCTCCAGACTTATACTTTGTAAGGTTTTCAACCTACGTGTCAAATGTTTGGTTTTTTTCCTGCATCTTTTGAGATGATACTGTGGTTTTGGATATTTTTGTAATTAATACCATTGTTTTGATTATTTTTTAGTCCTGAATATTTGTTATAAAATCAACTTAGTGAAAATGAATAATTTTTGGATTAATCATGTTAGTCTGTGTGAAAAGATTTTATTTACTTTTTTTATTTGATATTCATTAACGATACTGATACATACTTCTCCTCGACTTTATCCTTCCATGGGTTGGATTTTAGAGGTATATTTTACCAAGAAGGAATCCTTACCAAGCACTCTGTTGCTGAAAATAATTTGCATATTATCTATGTTTTGTTGTATTTTCATTTTTTGGCAAGTATTTCTTACATACATTTTAATCTAGTTTGGGCAATACTCTAGAATGTTGTTTGTACATGTGACTGTGTTTTATACCTCTATCTTTTGTGACCACTGTTATCTGCCCAATGATCAGAGGTGCTACTGATGCATCAATTTCTGCTTGTAGAAATAAGGCTGGGGAAGGATCTGTTCCGCGGGGGTGAGCCCACAGCGCACAGAGCAGCGCTGCCAGCACAGCAGAGCAGAGGGGATCCGAGACACCTGAGCGGCAGACGGAACCAGAGGAGCGGCACCAAGGGCCGCTGAATCCCAGTTCGGGCACCAAGCCGAACTGAATCAGTGAGAGCCGCCGAGTGCCAGATATCAGCACAGCAACTCCAGAGACCTTCAGCCCTAAGATCAAACTTCGGTAGGTCACCTACTTGAACTTCCAGGAACGAGGATGGTGGAGTGATCAGTAAATGCTCTCTCCTCCCCACTTGACAACCGTGAAAGAACCATAAAATATTTCTCCAGAAAAATCCCAGATCAGCAGAAACAGCAGAAGGAGGCCAATAATCTCATAACACCTGAGATGAGGAAAATAGCTAAGGAGGATTCCTCCTATGGTGTAAGAGGCAAACTGGAACAACAGAGGACGCAGGGCAGGGAAAACTTGCACTAGGACCCAGGCAATCCTCAGCGCCAGGAGAGGAGCCCCAGGAGGGGTGGTAACACACATTAACATCTAGGCAAGCTTCAGCTGTCCAGGGGAAACAGAAAGACAACAGCCCCTGAGCTTGCTGTTGCCTCAGGTCAGCTGAGGAGATCTCCTGTGACCAGACTGTGACCTGCCCCACACTTAACAATCTAAACCCAGGGCTGATTGGGGAAACACCAAACAAAAACCTGCTTTTAGCTTTATCAGACATCAACTCAGCAAAAAGTTCTCTATCTTTGGACTGAAAGAACAAGAAGCCACAACACTCAATCAATATCATGAATAAAAAAAAGCAGATCCATAGAATCCTTCTATGGGGATAAGGACCAAAACACAAACACCAAAGAGGTCAGAGCTGAGACTGTACTTCCATCTGAATCGTCTGAAGGGACTACGAACTCCTTGCAAGTTCAAACAGCTCTCCTGGAACAGCTGAGGAAGGAAATAGAAGATAAACTGGCCAATGATCTTAAAATTATTAAGAAAGAATTCACTGATGAGACCATCTCTTTGA
>CM053772.1:130124832-130151848 GCA_028658325.1 Potorous gilbertii | reverse complement strand
ATTCCTATATATTAGCAACAAAGTCCAACAGCAAGAGATAGAAAGAGAAATCCCATTTAAAGCTAGAGTAGACACTATAAAATACTTAGGAGTTTGCCTGCCAAAACAAACCCAGGGATTATATGAACAAAATTACAAGACACTTTTTGCACAAATAAAGTCAGATTTAAGTAAGTGGAAAAACTTCAGTTGTTCGTGGGTAGGCCGAGCTAATATAATAAAAATGACAATTCTACCTAAATTACTCTACTTGATTAGTGCCATACCAATTAAGCTATCAGATAAATATTTTCTAGAGCTGGATAAAGTAATATCAAAATTCATTTGGAAAAACAAAAGGTCCAGAATATCAAAGGAACTAATGAAAAGAAATGCTTGGGAAGGTGGCCTAGCGCTACCAGACCTCAAATTGTATTATAAAGCAGCAATTATCAAAACCACTTGGTATTGGCTAAGAAACAGAGGGGTAGACAAATGGAATAGACTTGGCACCCAACACACAGTAGGCAAGGAATATAGCAACCTCCTGCTTGATAACCCAAAGACCCCAGCTTCTGGGATAAGAACTCACTGTTCGACAAAAATTTCTGGGAAAACTGGATAAGAGTGTAGCGCAAACATAGACATAGCGTACAGAAGAATAAAGTCCAGATGGGTACATGATTTAAGTATAAAGGTTGATTCCATGAATAAAGTGGAGAAGCAAGGAATAGTGTATTTTACAGATTTATGGAGAGGGGAAGAATTTTTTTCTAAAGAAATGATAGAAAGCATTATGAAATGTAAGATGAGTAATTTTGATTACTTTCAACTGAGAAGTTTTTGCACAACCAAACCCAATGCATCCAAAATTCGGAGGGATGTAATAAATTGGGGAAAAATATTTATGGCTAAGCTCAGGGATAAAGGCCTCATTTCTAAAATATATAGACAACTGACTCAAATATATAACCATACAAGTCATTCCCCAATTGATAAATGGTCAAAGGATATGAACAGGCAATTTTCAGGGGAAAAAATTAAACATATCTATAATCATATGAAAAAGTGCTCTAAATCACTACGGATTAGAGATGCAAATCAAAACACCTCTGAGGTACCATATCACACCTATAGGATTGGCAAACATGTCAGAACAAGAAAATGATAAATGCTGGAGAGGATGTGGGAGAGTTGGAACACTAATTCATTGTTGATGGAGCTGTGAGATCATCCAACCATTCTGGAGAACGGTTTGGAACTATGCCCAAAGGGCTACAAAAATGTGCATACCCTTTGACCCAACAATATCGCTACTAGGACTGTATCCCCAAGAGATTATAAAATGGGAAAGGGACCCACATGTACAAAAATATTTATAGCGGCACGCTTTGTGGTAGTCAAGTACTGGAAATCAAGGAGATGCCCATCAATTGGGGAATGGCTTAATAAATTATTGTATATGAATGTGATAGATTACTATTACGCCATAAGAAACGATGAACAAGAAGATTTCAGGGAGGCTATATGATCTGATGCTGAGCGAAAGGAGCAGAACCAGGAAAACTTTGTGCACAGCAACGACCACAGTGTGCGAGAGTTTTTTCTGGTAGACTTGGAACTTTGTAATAATACAAGAACTTACTGGAAAAAAAATTTCAATGGCGATTTTCTAAGGCAAAATGCCTCCCACACTCAGTGAAAGAAATATGGAAGTCATTCACAGAATGTAGCAGATCATGTTTGTGTGTGTGTGTGTGTGTGTGTTTTAGTGTATTATGTTTTGATTTGTTATATGATTTCTTCCTTTTATTTTAATGCGACTACATAGCATGCCTACAGTGAAAATGTGCTCAATAGGAAAGTATATTTAGAACCTATACAGAATTGTATGCTGTCATGGGGAGGGAGTGGGTAGCAGGGGGAAGGTGTGGGGGGGATAAAATCTTAATTTTAAGGAAGTGATGGTAGAACATTTAAATAAATAAATGACACCAAAAGGAAAAAAAAGAAATAAAGCTAAGTAATATACCAATGCCCTGTGGAAGATTGGATGTATTTGCTCTGTAATATATATTGAAACTTCCATGGAAAACTATATTTTTTTTTTCTTAAGAGAATAAACAGTTATGTAAAATGTATTGCAATTTAGTCTTTCCTTCTTGTAGTATGAGTTAAACATTTTTTAAAAAAATATAACACACCCTACTTTTAACCTCTAAGCTTTCCTACAAAGTTCAGTAGTTGCCTTTTTCCTCCTAAATTTTCATAGAAAATATTACTGTGAAAGTTTGGTCCCACTCTTATGAAATAATAGTTATTTCTTCAATGTGTTTCTTATGCTAATTCATTGGGCAGTACACCCACTAGTCAACTAGGACTCCTGTCCAGTCAACAGGAGAGAACAGCTACCTCCCCAAAGTTGTGTACTGTAAACAAAGGTGAAGCATGAATTTGTAAACTGTACACAAACTAATTTTCCTATATTCAGACAATTGGAACTCTCCAAACTTTTAAGACTTGATCAAAAAAGACTATATTACAAGAAGGATATTTTTTGTAAGATTAATATACCCTCAAAATACAATGCTGGTAACGATTTACACCTCTAGTCCATAGGCATAACTTTTCCTTTTATTTTGGAGAAAGTTACATTCCAATATCCCTTTTAATTGCCTTGAGTCTCAGCTGTCTCTGTTACAATTTCAATAATTTTCATTTTTGTGTGTTAGTTACATGTTTGACTCTGCCTTTACTTTCTAATAACACACTTTTTTTTTTACCATGTAACTCTCCATTTAGATTTCATTTCCTGCTAAATGTTGGAGAATGGGCAGGAAAGTCTGGCTACTTCCTTGCCCTCTCAAAGTAGTTTCTCCAATCTGCATATTTAGAGAAATTTATTTCATCATGTACTCTCTGAAGTCAAAATTAATCATGTCGTTGATTTCAATTCTGATGCTGTTTAGTGGTGTGATTTTTTTAAATTTTGACTATTGTATATATTATTTTCTTGGTTCTGTTTACCTTGATTTATATCACTTCATATAAGTCTTTTCAAATTTTAATGAATTTCTCAAATTAATTGTTATGTTTATCATATTGCTATGTGCTATTATATTTATATACTATAACTTATTCAGTAATTTTTCAATTAAGGATAATGCATTTTATTTTTTTAAGTTTTTGCTTCTATGAAAATTATTTAATATTATCATTCTCATTTTATAGTTGAAGCTTTGAGAAATAAACAGATTTTCTCAATGTCATGTAGCTAGTTAGTGAATTATCTGGGTTTCTGACACATTATTTCTTTAAATGTTATTTCAGTAGACCATAGGAAAATATGGAGCCTTCCTCAATATAATAAGTAATATCCACCTAAAGCCATTAGCAAGTATTATATGGAACGGGAATAAGCTAGATACATTTCCAAGAAGTCCAGGGGTGAGACAAGGGTGTTCCTTATCACCACTGTTATTCAATATGATACCAGATATGTTAGCTTTAGCAATAAGAGAAAAAAAAAGAAATAGAAGGAATTACAATAGGTAAAGAAAAAAATTAAGTTATTACTCTTTGCAGATGACATGATGATATACTTAGAAAATCCTAGAGAATGAATAAAAAAATAAAAAACAACTACTTGAAATAATAAGCAATTTTGGCAAAGTTGCAGGATACAAAACAAACCCACATAAATCATTGGCACTTCTATGTATTACCAACAAAGCCCATCATCAAGAGATAGAAAGAAAAATTCCATTTAATTTATGGTAGACACTATAAAACATTTGGTAATCTACTTGCCAAAACAGTACCTAAACATTTTCTGTACAAATAAAGACAGATCAAATTAATTGGGAAACATCAGTTGCTTGTGGGTAAGGTGAGCTAATGAAATAAAAATGACATTTTTACCTAAATTAATTTACTTATTCAGGACCATACCAATCAAACTACCAAAAATTATTTTCTAGAGCTAGAAAAATGTCAAAATTCTTTCAGAAGAACAAAAAGTCCAGAATATCAAGGGAATTAGTGAAAAGAAATGCTTTGGAAGGTAGTCTAGCCATACCAGATCTTAAATTGTATTACAGAGCAGCAATCATCAAAACCACTTAGTACTGGCTAAGAAATAGATGGGTGGAACAGGGAAATAATTTAGGTCCACCAGACACAGTAGTAAATGATTACAGCAGCCTACTGTTTGATAAACCCCAGGACCCTAGCTTGTTGGGCAAGAACTCACTGTCTGACAAACACTCCTGGGAAAACTAGAAAATAGTTTGGTGGAAACTGAGCATAGAACAATTCCTGACACTGCGTACCAGAATAAAGTCCAAATGGGTACATAATTTGTATATAAAGGCTGATATTATAAACAAATTAAGGGAGAAAGGAATGCTTTATTTATTAGATTTATGGAATATGGAGAAATTTATGACTAAACAAGAGGCAGAGATTTGCATTATGAAATGCAAAATGGATAATTTTGATTATATTAAATTGAAAAGATTTTGCACAAACAAACCCGATGGAACCAAGATTAGGAGGGAAGTAGAAAACTGGAAACGATTTTTACTACTAGTGTCTGTGATAAAGGCCTCATTTCTCTAATGTATGAAAAACGGAGTCAAATTTACAAGAATGCTTACAAGAATACAAGAATACTCATTTTTCCAGTTGATAAATGGTCAAAGGGTATGAATAGGCATTTTTCAGAGGAAGAAATTGAAACTATCTATGGTCGTATGAAAAAATGTTCTAAATCACTATTGATTAGAGAGATGCAAATCAAAACAACTCTAAGTTACCAAAACACACCTATCAGATTGGCTAACACTACAAAACAGCAAGATCATAAGTGTTGGAGAAGATGTGGGAGAGTTGGAACACTAATTATTGGAGAAGCTGTGAGCTGATCCTACCATTCTAGAGAACAATTTGGAACTATGCCCAAAGGCCTATAAAAATTCCTTTGATCCAGAAATACTGCTTCTAGAGCTGTATCCCAAAGAGATCATAAAAATTGGAAAAGGACCTAAGTATACAAAAATATTTATAGCAACTCTCTTTGTGGTGGCCAAGAACTGGAAATAGAGGGAATGCCCATTAATAAGGGAATGCCCATTAATTGAGGAATGGATGAACAAGTTTTGATAAATGAATGTAAAGAGATATTATTATGCTATAAGGGATGGTGAACAGATGGACTTCAGAAAAGCCTGGAAAGACTTATATGAACTGATTGAAATGAGCAGAACCAGGAGAACATTATATACAGTAAGAGTCACAGAGTGCAAGGACTGTTTATAATAGATTTAGCCCTTCACAGCAATGCAAGGACCTAAAACATTTCCAAAGGACTTGATGCAAAATGCCATCGACATCCAGAAAATTAACTATAGAGTCAGAACTCAGAATGAAACAGACTGTTTTCTATTTTGTTATTTTTTTTTTGTTTTGGTTTTTCTCATGACTTTTCCCATTCCTTTTAATTCTTCTACGCAACACGACTAATGTGAAAATGTTTTTAATAAGAACGTATGTGTAGAACCCATATAGGATTAAATGCCATCGTGGGAAGGGATTGAAGGAGGGAGGTGGAAAAAAATTTAAAACTTATGGAAGTGATTGTTGAAAACTGAAAACAAATTAATTGTTAACAAAAACTTAATTTTTCCTTTATTTAACTTAGATTTGACACTTTCCTACCAATTTTAGCATCCCTTGTACCAAAGAATATAAAAGAAAGAGAAAAAACAATTCCCGTAAATCATCATCAGCCATATCACTGAAAACTGACAGTTTATGCAATATTCCACATCTCTGGTTCCCACTTCTACAAAGAAGGGGAGTTACTGAATTTTCTCAACTTCTCTCTTGATCAAAGATTTTGGTCACCTATTTTTATTATTTTGTTCTTTGCATTACTAGTCATTCTCCTTTTAGTGTTCCTGGTTCTATTTTTTCCATTTACAATTTATCAGTTCATATAGGTCTTCCCATATTTCTCAGAATTCTTCTTGTTCATTATGTTCTGCAGCACAGTATTCATTACATCCAAGTATCACAATTTGTTTAGCCTTACTACAGTACATGGCAATTGACCTTGTTTCCGTATCTTTGTTACCATAAAACTAATGCTATGAATATTTTCTTGTATAAGGGACCTTTATTACTGTTCTTTTCCTACTTGGGTAAATTCCTAGTGGTGGGCTCTCTGGCTCAAAGCATATGGATATTTTACTTATTTCTCTAGCATATTCTCAAATTGATTTCTATAATAACCTTTAGAATAATTCATAGCTCCACCATCATTCTCTCTATGTATGTGTGCATATGTCTGTGCATGTGCATGTCTACATAAATTCACATATATGTGTATGTATCTATTGTGGGTTTATATACATATATAAAGGGAGGAAATGAAACCATTCGAAAGTTATAGAATCATAGAGTTTGAGAGGACTTCAGTAGTCATCTAATCCATTCCATAAAAAGAAGGAATTCATACTATAATATACGTGGAAAGGGGTTGTTTAATCTGTTTAAAGGCTTTCAAACAGTGGAATCTCACTATATCTTGAGGCAGTCCATTTCACTTTTTTATTCCTCTAAATGTTAGGAAGAATTTCCTGATCAATCTTAAATTGTCTCTTTACAACTTTTATCTATTTCCCCTGGTTCTGTGCTTTGAGATCAAAAAGAACAAATCTAATTAACTCTCCTTCCACCTCACATCCCTTCAAATAAGCGAACATAACTGTCATGTTCCCATGAGTCTCTTCTCCTCCAGACTAAACAGTTCCAGGTTCTTCAACGGATTTTGCAAAGCCTTTCGCAACCCTAGCTCTAATTTTAACTTCAATCCTTATAGTAACTCTGATTCTGGTGTCTTTCCTATTCACATTCTCAAGATTTTAATTGTCCTTCTTTTACCTTAGTGTCCATATTGAAAACAATATTTTAGATTAATTCTTAAGAGAAAAGAGTACAACAGGATCTTCATCATTCTATTTCTGAAAAGTATAACATTAAATTTAGGCCAATGTCACATTGAATCTTTTACTGCCATTTCATACTGCTGATTCATAATGAGCTGTCAATCCACTTAAACCTCAAGATGTTCTTCAAAATAACTGCTTATGGTCCGTGATTCCCTCTTATAATGCTTGTTAAATTGATTTTTTGTACCCAATTGCTTACATTTTTCTTATTAAATCTTATTAATATTTTCTTATTAAATATTAAATATGTTATTTAATATTTTCTTATTAAATTTCTTATTATTTTCTTATTAAATCTCATCTTAGATTCAACCTAGTGTTCTAGCCTATCACGATTTTTAGTCTCCTGATTAGTCACCCAGTGTATTTGCTATTCCTATCAGTTTTGCAGATTTGATAAGCAAATCATTTATGCCTTTATCCAAGTTATTGAAAACAAATATTTAACAGCCCAAGGTCAAACACACATCCATAGAGTACTCTACCAGAAAACTCTTGCCACATAGTTCAACATTGAATCATTAACAACAAATTCTAGTTGACTGTTTCTTAAAAGGTTGCATTGTGTACAGGTAAGGTATGTGTACAGATAAAGCTTTCTTGCATAGAGTATTCAAACTTTAAATCAGAGATGATAGTTTTAATAATAAAGAGCTTATCTTTATAATTCTGGTGTATGTTTTCTATGACAAAATTGGAGGAAGGAAAAACCTTCAACTATGGCATGTAATTCTCAAAAATTTGGGGGCAAGTTTTGACAAGCTTTGAAAAGACAAATTTTATATTGATTCTGAAACTAGAAAATCTAAAGTTTTTCCTTTTTATTCATAATTCTTAGAGATTTATTGATAATAATGAGTTGTAATTGTTATTGAAGAATTCCTTTTAATTATATTAATCTTTCCAAACACTTAAACATGTGATTATATAGTGATGAAATTATTAATCAAAAATTTATACAACCAGAGAAATATTGACCTTCAAAAAATTCCTCTTGTCAGGTTATAAAGTCATTCAGTGCTAATGTTAATCAATCACAAACTCAGAGAATTTCAGAACTGAAAGTTAGTTCAGAATTCATCTAGTCTAATTTGCACCTGAATAGAATCATCTTTTAAAATTATAGAATAAAATTAATGGAAGATATGTCCAAGACCATCTTGTCTAGAACAAAGCAGTGGTTTCTTCTATAAAATACTAAATTTGATACCTCTGAAGAAGTAGAATTCACCTTAAGGGTCAAGAAATGTAATTCTGTTTTTGGACATATCTAATTGTTAAGATTTTCCTTACATCAAGCTTAAATCTAGCTGTCTTCAAATTCTATTCCTAATTCTCTTTATGCATGAAAAATAAATTTGATACCTCTTCCACATTCAAAAATTTTGAATACAAGTATCATATTTCATATAAATTTTCACTTTTCTTCATGTTAGTTCTTTCAGCTGATTTTCTTATGTCATAATTCCAAGTCTCTATATGATTCTGACCATCTCCTCCCTACTTTATATCTGTTACATTTTGTCAGTGTTTTAATGTGGGACATAGAATTAAATTTAACCTTTTAAATGATTTCTGTCAAGAGAGTGATACAATATTTGAGCCATTTTTTATTCTGCTACCAGTTTACAAGTAACCCAAGCAAATAAATATCCTTAGTTTACATTCACATCCCACTGTATCATTTTGCTGTCATCTAATGCTAGCTTGGCATAAAGAAATTCCTGAGATGAGGGAGGAGAGGTACATTGATGGGTTTCTACACAGAAAAAGAATGCTGAAGACAAATGAATCACAGAATTATTCAAATAGAATTCAGTAACAATTAATAATTAGTAACTGGACACCTATAGGGTGCACTGTATAGACCACTTTTTCTTTAAAGAGGCCTATTCACTGAATGAATATTGATTCATTCAAAGTGAGAAATTGAAAAGACCTTAGCTTAAAAGTATCAAGATCTCCAACTGTATCCTGGGCCATCTCCAGTTGTCCTGATTGATATCAGACCAGTGGCCACAACTGGCTCTGGAAGAAAAAGTGAGACTGATGACTTTGCACAATTTTCCCTAACTCACATCAGAATCAATTGTAAGTCATGCCATCATTTCCATGATTTCAAGGTCTTCTTAGAGAATGAAGGACAAACCACACACAACAGTGTATAGTGCTCCAGGCCTGGAGACAGAAAGATCCAAGTTCAAAATTCAACCTCATATGCTAGCAGTGTGAATCTAGCAAGTCATTTAACCCTAATTGCCTCAGTTTTCTCATCTGTAAAATATGCTGGTAAAGGAAATGACTAACTGTTCAAACTTCAATTTTCTAAAATGTTTATACCCTCTCTCTTTGTGGTAGAAAAGAAGTGGAAAATTCAGGGATGCCCACCAGTTGGGGAATGGCTGAACAAGTTGTGGTATATGATTGCAATGGAATATTATTGGACTAAAAAATAATGAGTTCAATGATCTTACAAAATCATGGAAAGGCTTATAAAAATAATGAGGAGTAAAATAAAGAGAATCAAGAGAATATTGTATACAGTAATAGCAATGGTGTTTTAGGAATAACTGAGTTAATAAATCATTTTGATTATTATAAATATTCAAATTAATTATAAAGACATGAAAAAAAGATGCTATCTGCATGTAGAAAAATAACTGATCATAGAACTATACATAGAATAATTTTCCACACACACACATACACACACACACACACACACACACACACACACACACACACCAATTTTTGTCTAATAAAGCCATCTATAGGGCAGGGGTGGGAAGAGGCAAAAAGGAATAAAAATAAATTTACATGATAACTTTATTGCATATTTTTAAAAAATAGAAACTTATACATAATATATTTGCAGTTTCACAAGAAATCTTTTTTAAAAATTATACTATGTTATGGAAATGCTTGTTTTGTTCTAAATTAAAAATAAAATAAATAAATGTGAAAAAAAAATATTCCAATATCTTTGCCAAGAAAACCCCAAATGGAGTCACAAAGAGTTAGACATGACTGAAACAACTGAAAAACAATTTACATCAGTTGGGAGGTAAATATTTGCACCTTATTAAGACATAACATTCTTTTTCAGTCATGCTAATTATGCGTTTTGCATTTTACTTCAGCCTTGCATTGTCCAAACATTCTGCTAGTGAAAATCTGTTGACAACATGATAAAACTGGACTAATCCTTCTGGTGCTCATTCCTTGAAATGCAAAACCTTCATCTTCTAGCAGAGGAAGGGAATTTGATCCTCACAATTACTTTTGGAAGTGGATAGTCTTACTTAGTTTCCTTCTGCCACCGCTATAAACAAAACTGATTTAATTGATTCTGATGCTTTTTTTTTCTTTCTGCAGATAGACTTGTTTTGGATCATTGTATGACTGAGAGTAATTCAATCATTCATCATAGAAATGATCATCATAAATATTGCTATTACTCTGTAACAATGTTCTGTTTCTGTTCATTTCATTTTGCATCAGTTCATGTAAATCTTCCCAGGTTTTTACGAAAGCATCCAGCTGATCATTTTTTATATCACAGTATGATTCCGTCCTAGTTACATACCTCAACTTTATTTTATGGATGAGGAAACTGAGGCTAAGAGAGGTTAAATGACTTTTCCAGCATCACATAGTAAATGCCTGAGACAGTATTTGAACTGTGGTATTTCTTTTTCAAGGCTTAACATTCTATTCACCATCTCACTAAAGGTAATATAGCTGCCTCTAAAGAGTTCCTAATTAGTTAACGACTTTCTCACAAACTGGTATTCATTTATTAATAACTACACCTTAGGTCTGGTCATTCACTAGTCCACATAGCTAATTCAACTCTTGTTAAACCCATATCTCTTCTCATTTGGCAGAACTGCATGGGTGAATTTGTTAAATGCTTGTTGAAATTTAAGTTTTTGATATTTTTTAATATATGAGAAAATTATTTTATTGAGGGAAATTATTGGGGGGTCATAAAGAGATTATCAAGTGATTTTTATTATTTCTTGTTACCATTTTTCATGTTCAGAATTTTATTAACATTTTATTAATACCATTTTCATATTCCCAGGATAAGTACAACCTGTTCATAGGGAATATTTTTAAAAATTACATTACTGCAGTCCATTTGTTAGCATTTTCTGCAATATTTGCAGTGAATGAGTCAGTTGATAAAGTGGAGAGAAAACTGAATGCAGAGGCAGGAAGATTTGAATCCAAGTCCTTTCTGTAATACAGACTGATGGAGTGATACCCAAGAAACTACCTTCACTTCTTGGAGATCCAAGCCACTCTTGAAGATTTTATTGGCAGAGAATATGCAAAAACTTGTTGGTAGAGGGAGTTTCCTCACTTCAAGAGAGCCAGCTGAAGTAGCCAGGAACCCTGAGGGAGAGACAGGGGAAGAACTATCATCTCCATGGTCTAAGGAGACCCTGATGAAGTCAGTCCAGGACCCTAAACCCTAGAGCCCTTGGAATAGTAGTGTCCTCAAACCACAAGATGTACTTATAGCCCAATACCTGTAGCCATCATTTATGGGAGAAATAATTATATAGAAGGGGCATAGGAACAATTACTGGCTAATTGCTACCAATAAACAGGTGAACACTAGACCCCTGGAATTTCAGCAACACTCAAATGAGAGGTTCTATTTCTAGCCTGGCCCTCAGCCAATTTTTATGAAGAAGGGGCTAACCCTTCCCACCAATTGCCTCTAAACCTGACACATTAGGCTAGCTGACATAGCAAAATAATCTGAGGGAGGAAAGAGGCAGCGTGTACCAGACAAGTCAAATTACTGCCACCATTGTGATCATCAGCATCCGTCAAACCCTGATAGGGACAGCCTAAGACACTGAACCCAAGAGATTTTGCCATGCAATTCTTCCAACCCAGTCATAGCTGGGTTGTCAAAACCCATAGTTATGATACCCAGAAAAGAGCCCCCATGGGGATGTAGCCTGATATTGTAGTCGCAAAAGCTTCATCTATAGAAGACCTAGAAAAGAAAGTACTTGTCACAAAAGTCCTTGGCACTATCAAATGGTTCATCATCAGAAACTGATATAATTTATTCCGTGGATACTAATGAGAAGCATTACCATCTGTTTTGCTGCTGCACCCTAAGGACCATTGGACCTTTCTAAATGACTGCAGCTGAAACCTTTCAAATTTACTTCCTGCATTAAAATGAGAACTACTTTAGAATGGTGACTTACTTTTCTATTTGTAATCCTAGCATTTAGCACAGTGCTGGGAACATGCTAAGCACTTAATAAATGGTTCATTTATTTATTCATTCAGGTACTCAACACCAATGAAATCACAGGTCTAGTTAATTATTTTTAAGTGAAAGTGATCTATAGTTTTATTTTTCTACTTTATCTATCTATGAAGAAGTTTCCTCTACTACTGCTGATCAAATTGATAAGCATCCTGGGATTATAGAGAAAGACAAAAAGCAGTCCCTGTTCTCAAGTATCTCACAGGTTAATGAAAGAGAAGGGAGAAAAAGCTCCTAAATTGCAAATTTTAAAAAATTATTTAGAGAACTGACAGGTAAAATGACTTGCCAAGGGTGTTGCCTCTAGTATGTATCAGAGGTGGTACTTAAACCCAAATCTTCCTGAGTATAAAACTAAATCTTTTATCTATAGTGCCATGTTTTCTTTCATATTTTTAAAAAATCTCTATCATTTATGTTTTTGGTGTTAATTGGCAAATATTTAACAATAATATTTTTCTGATTAAAATTAAATTCTTTTTTATTTATTGTGCATTGCTTTTCATTTTCATTTTGATTAATTTTGTATTTTATCCTTTTCCTCTTCCTGTTTTTCTCACAAATCCCCTCCTTTTCCTTTCCTTTTCATTTCCTTCACCATGTACCTTTCTTTTTCTTTCTCCCTCTTCCTCTCCTTGAAATAAAAATATCGAATAGCTTATCTATTTCTTTGGTCTTTAAAAAATCCTTCAGTTCTATTCATTGTCTTGGAAGTCTTTTCTTTTGTTCCCAACTTTTAAATTTCTTCTTTAATTCTTCAGTCATTAATTTCTTGAATTTATGGAGGTTTTTTTTTTAAGTTGTATGCTCAGTTGTCTGATTTCCCTTTTATTTATATGTGTTTAGAAACAAAATTTTCTGTAAGGAATATTTTATTAGCATTCCACAATTTTGGTATGTTGTATAATTGGTGTAATTTTGAAAATATGTGAATACATATTGTTAACAGGATTTTACTGAACCAGTTTGTAACCTGAAAATGACAACAGGCCAGAGACAAAGTGTCAGTAATGAGGTACTTATTTAATTAATTCGTTTCATTATGAGAAACATATTTACAAATTGCGAATTCTCCTGATCAGAATTTCACCTCACTGAAGTGAAGACAGAGATGGTATATGTTAATCACAAATGGGAAGGCAGAGGTAAGGTACATTACAAACAATAGTTCCCAATACCACAGTGTTTTCCCACAAGAAACCTCAAAATGGAAGACAATACAAAATTTCTGAAGTTCTGTCGAACAATATCTCTCAAGTCCTTAGGAATTACTACTTGGTCGGTCGCAAGACGAAAGTTCTTTGACAGGAGCAAATTGTATAGTCTTTGATTCACTTCACTTCATGTATGTAGGCAGAAGGATGGCAATGATTATAAACCTTGTCAAAGTTTGATCAGTTCAACCTCATTGTTCAACCTCTCACAAAAGAGGCAATTGTGAAAAATCTAATCTATTAGTACATTCATTACACACATCATATTGATTATTGTTATTAAAATCGAAATTCTCTCCAAAGTATATATGTATATAGGAAGACATCTATACATATACATAAATACTTATATATTGTATGATTTTTCTTTTAGTCACACATTCTATAGCATTACATTTTTTAGTTATACTCTTTATGATTTCTGTATTCCAACTACCAAAATTTGTACTGTTTTGTCTTTATATTACTCTTTTAAGATCCTTAACTTTTTTTTGCTTATCATTTTGTTAGACATATCTACGTCTAAAAGGAGCATTTTGAAATATCCAAAAAGCTAGCTGCATAAATCCTTCCCTTCCCTTCTCTTCCCTTCCTGTCCCTTCCCTTCTTTCATTCTTCTCTCCCTAAAACCCTAAAGTCCATGCACTCTGAAGTCCATAGATTAAACAAGGAAGGTTACATATATAAATATGCATATATATATATATATGTGTGTGTGTGTGTGTGTGTGTGTGTGTGAAGTTTTAGTTGCCTCAGATCTATTCCAACATATTGTTTTGTTGAGGCATAAAAAATTACTATTCCAAACTCTCATCTTGACTGGAGGTTAATGAATGAATCCTGATGCAATATGTTTCTGTAGCTACCAGTTCCCTGACTTTGCTTTTGTATTATTAATGTGTCTTTAATAGAATGGGAAGATATTTTCCCTTCATTAATAGGCCGATGTAACCTATTTAAGTCACACAGAAGCCTAATTCACATATGGTGGGAGGAGTTTGCTGAATAGGTGAAACAGAAAGAGGCAGAGCGCAGCTGAATCAAGAGAAATTTGGTCAGAGTAGTCAAAGCTGGGGAGGACAGAGAAAGCAGACAGCCGGGGCAGCAACAAGCTTAAGTGGGAAAGCTCATTTGTGATTATGTTTAAGGGAGTCTTTTGACATTTGTTTAAGGGAGTTGATTTGTGGGAAACCTAACAGAGGGAAGACATGGAGATGCTACTGCCCCCTTCATTGTTATTTTATATAGATTTCTTTTTTGCTATGATGAATTTGATTTTTGTCTGATGAATTTTAAGATTTGACTTTTTGTTCTTTGAATTAATGTTTTGGTGTTGTCTTCCATGTAGAGAGTCTGCTATATTTTATGATTCAGAACTGTGCTGGCATATTCCGAGTCACCTTGGCTCTGTGAATATCACATTGACGTACATGTAGCTATGAAATATTAGACCTCATTTGGAGGTAGAAGGTCTTTAGAGAAAGAAATGGCTATCCCAATACGGGAAAATTTGCCTTATTCCTGCCACAATACTGAAAAAAGATCTCATGAGTTACAAATAATTACCTTTCCATGTAGGAGTGTAAACAGTTCTACTTCAGCAAGTCTCTTATGGCTTCTCTTTCCTGTTTGCCCTTTCATGTTTCTCTTGATTCTTTTATTTGGAAGTTAAAATTTCTTTTAAGCTCCGATCTTTTCAACAAGAATGCTTAGAAGTCTTCTATTTCATTGAAGTTCCATTTCCCCCCCTGAATACTCAGTTTTGCTGGGTAGGTGATTCTTGGTTTTAAGCCTATCTCCTTTGACCTCTGGCATGTAGAAGCTGGTAGATCTGGTGTTATCCTGATTGTATTTCCACAATACTTGAATTGTTTCTTTTGGACTGCTTATAATATTTTCTCCTTGTCCTGGAAACTCTGCAATTTGGCTACAATATTTCTAGGAGTTTGCCTTTTGGAGTCGCTTTCAGGAGGTGATCAATGAATTCTTTCCATTTCTATTTTACCCTCTGTTTTTAGAATATCAATAGAATTCCTTGATAACTTCTTGGAAGATGATAGGATCTTCTTTGGATCATGATTTTCAGATAGACCAAAAATTTTTTAATTATGTCTCCTGATCTCTTTTTCATGTCAGTTGTTTTTCCAATGAAATATTTCATATTGTCTTCTATTTTTTCATTCTTTTGGTTTGGTTTTATAATTTCTTGATTTCTCATATAGTCATTAGCTTCCATCTCTTCCATTCTAATTTTTAAAGAGCTATTTCCTTCAGTGAGCTTTTGAACTTTCTTTTCCATTTGGCCAATTCTACTTTTTAAGACATTTTTCTCCTCATTGGCTTTTTGAACCTCTTTTGCCATTTGGATTATTCTATTTTTAAAGGTATTCATTTCTTTAGCATTTTTTGTGCCTCCTTTAGCTAGCAATTGACCCATTTTTCATGGTTTTCTTGCATCACTCTCATTTCTTTTCCCATTTTTTCCTCCACCTCTCTCCTTTGATTTTCAAAATCCTTTTTGAGCTCTTCCATGGCATGAGACCATTGCATATTTTTTATAGACTTTGGATATAGGAACATGGACTTTGATGTCTTCCTCCAGTTGTCTACTTTGCACTTCCTCATCCAAAAGGATGGAAGAAAATACCTTTTCACCAAGAAAATATCATTTTTCCCCCTTTTGGGCATTTTTTCCAATCAATTACTTGATTTTTGAGTTCTTTGTCAAGGAGAGGGTATACTACCCTAAGCTTCAGAGGTTTAGTGCAGCTGTTCTAGAGATATCTCTAGGAACCTGTAAATTTTCAGTTCCTCCAAAGTGACATTCAAGAGAGAGGTGTTTACTCCTTTTCCTGGTCTGTGATCTGATCTGTGAGCAACCAAAAGCACTCTTTTGTGCCTTGTAATTGCAAGTAGGTTTCCCTTTTCACACCTGCCACCAACTCTGCCACCACTAACTGTCCTTGTAATCTTAGAACTGTCATTCAGGACTGAAATCCAGACCAGCTGCTCAATTCCTCCAGTATCTGTAGTCTACAAGCTCCAGAAGTGACTGCTGGTGTAGCAGCGGACGCTGCTGCCCTGGAACTGGTGCCTGACTGTACTCCCCTCTCATTCAGGTGAAAGAGCTTTCTCATTGACCTTTGAAGCTGTCTTTAGCATTTGTGGGTTGAACATTCTGAAAACTGCAGCAGCCGCTTGTGACTCAGGACCCTGAAGCCTACTCCAGTCCCATCTGTACCAGTGAGGCCCACCCTGGTCTCCACTCTGCACTCCACTTGAAGCAACATGAAATAGACCCTTTCTGTTGGCCTTCCAGGCTGTCTTGGGCTGGAAATCTGTTTTGCTCTGTCATTTTGTGGTTTCTACTATTCTAGAATTTGCTGAGTCATTTTTACGGGTATTTTAATGACTTTGTGGGGAGAGCTTGAGCAATTGTGTCCATCTACTCTGCCATCTTGGCTCTGCCCCCCCCCAATAAGAAAGATCTTGGGACCAAATGTATTATTAATATGTTTTTAATGAAATGGGGAGATCTTTCCCATATGTTAATAGGCTTATGTCACTTGCTTAAGTCACATGGAAGCCTAAGGCACATGAGTTTAAGTCACATGGAACCTTAATTTCCAAAGGGCAGGAGGATCTTGTTGAAAATGGAAAACAGGAAGAGGCAAAACTTGAGTAGAGCTGAGAGGAAGTAGGCCAGATTAGTCAGAGCTGGGAAGGACAGAAAAATCAGGCTGCTGGGGCAGCAACTAGTATGAGTGGAAAAGGTTGATTATGATTTTTTTTTAAGGGAGCTAGTTTGTGGGAAGTCTAACAGAGAAAAGGCATGGGAATGGTAGTTCCCCCTGCATTGTCTGTCTCTGTCTCTCTGTCTCTGTCTCCTTCTCTCTCTCTGTCTCCTTCTCTCTCTCTCTCTCTCTCTCTCTCTCTGTCTGCCTGTCTGTCTCTCTCTGTCTCTGTCTCTCTCTCCTTTCCTTTCCTTGGTATTTTTTTCTGCTTTTCCATTCTTTCCCCCTAAACACTCAATACCAAAGAATGGCTATCTTTGTTTCCTCACTGTTCCTTGGAGATGGTAGAATTTCAAAAGGAGTAACTGCTTTTTCTCAGGGTTTTAGAGTATAAGTGATTGGTCATTAATTGACTTGGAACAATCCAAAATTGCTTACATTTTTAAAGTTTCCTTTATCTGCCATTTATGATTTTGTAGATTCTGCCTGTCTGTACTCATTATTAATACTTGGGAGTCATTGATTCTTTGAAAAATTATTTTTTCCCTGTGGAATTATGTAAAACTTTGTAGGACACTATTTGGTATATACATCATTATCTTCTCTTTCACCCTTTCAGCATAGTTACTATATCATCCTGTGTGATTTTTATTTTAGTTCCCTGTTATAAGGTCTCTCTCAACTCAGTCATTTATAATTATTTTTCCTCAATATTCTGAGACACAGTGTAATTTTTTATGGTTGACATACCTAGAATTTCTTATTGAATTTGCCTTTTCTACTCTGATTATAATTTTAAATAATGTCAAAATATTTTAGATATTTTAGATATTTTCTTCTATTATGCTTTTATGGGAGACTGACAATTCTTAAATTATCTTTCTATACACTTTTTTTCCAGATGAGTTATTATAATAATGTATATTTCACATATTCTTCCAATTATTAGGTCTTTTGGATTTTATTTTATATTCTTCATTGCATCATTTTTTTGAGTTACATTACTCTATTTTTTCATGGCTCTACTAGCTAGCTTCTGAGATATTTATTCCATTTTCTATTCATTTTTAAGAGTTTCTTTTTTTTAGATCTTTTTGGGGCTCAAAGTCCTTCTGGCAATTAAAATCTCTTTTCTGAGTTTCTAGTTGTAAACGCTGAAGAATTATTTCCTTATTTTGAAATTTTATATTGACATTCTCTTGGCTTATGGTATTTTATGCATGATATTAGTTTATTATCTTTTGCTCAGTCTCTTCACTTAAAAATCACTACACTTATAGTTAGTGTTCAACCTATTTGCTATTGCTTCCATACGTATTTGAACTTAAATTTCTGGAGCTGCTGCCACTCAGAGACTATAACTAAGGGTCTAAGGTGGCATCAGGGAATGGGCAACTAATAGCTACAATAGGATAGAAAATGAATGGATAGTAAAAGGTAATGATGATTATTGACCAGTTCCCTGGTAACATTCATTGACTCAATATCTATTTTATCTACTGCCAAACTGAGCCAACAATCCAAGGCCTGGAATGTGGTTAGGGGATGAGTAATTTGGAAAGTTGACAATATACTCTTTTTTCTTAATTTTCTCCCTGCCCCTTCTTTACTTAGGGATTTGATTGTGCAATTTTCTTACTTCTTTCTCTTTTGACATTTTTTATTTTTGTTTGGAACATTTCTTAAGGTGGGGAGAAAATTAAAATGATTTATCTAGATCTTTTGACTCCCCTATCTTTCCAGAAGTATTTACACACCAATTATCTACCTAGGTTTTCCAAACAACTTACCTAGAAGGGCTATGTTAAAGAAAGTCTTTCAAAACCATGAGTCTGACCTATTATTCTCTATTTTATTTGATTTTATCTGTTTTCATTTAAAAGTAAATTTATTTGTTATTACTTAACTATCCCCACTTATTTAAGCATGATAGTGAATAGAGCTGGCTGTAGCCAAGGTTTCTTTATTTCCACATCTAAAGCTGATCCTGTTACAACAACTATCTCTGCAATGCAACCCATGCTTCTGAATCACTTTCATTCACCAACCAAATCTTCAAAAGCTGCACCATTTACAATGTCCCTGTTGTCAATAAGTATGTACTTTAGAGGTTGAACTCAGTACTTTTCAGAGGATTCATGGAGGCATTGTAGGAAAGGTTTCCTGTATGGATGTTATTTGGATGTGGTGGCCTATGAAGACTTTCTGAAAACATTTATTATATGAACAATGAAAATTCTATGATATGTGCTGATACCACAAACATGACAAGGACATATATAGTGCTTTAAAGTGTGCAACAGTATTCATTTACATAGTCTGTTTTCATATTTACAACAGCTCTTTAGATGTTGGTTCTACAGGTATTTTTATTTTCATTTTACTGATAAGGAAACTGAGGTTCAGAGCAATTAACTACTTGACTTGTGGTTACATAGCTAGTAGGATCAGGGATGGGACTAATGCCCAGATTTTCTCAAGTTCAAGTTCTACACTTTTTTCACTCATCCTCTACTGCCTTTCAACTGGAAAGCATCAATAATATTTATGGCAGAAACCTCAAAGAGTATGAGTAAACTTCTTTTGAGCAATTAAATTTGTTTTGTTTTACCCCATTAGACAGAATAGAAGAAAATGAGTACAATATGCAAAGAAGAAGATTTGGGTTTAATATAAAAAAACAACCCTTGACTTTCAGACCTAGCTGAAACTGGATTGGTCTGCCATGGAAGAAAGGGTTCCTTTTCATTAGATATATTTTGTGTCAAAGCTGAATGATCACTTTTTGGGGAATATTATAGTTCAAGCTCTTGCTCAGGTATAGGTTGGATTATATGGCACCAGAGACCTTTTCTCCTTCTAACATTCCATGATTAGTAAGTACTTATTACGTGTAAGGCTATGAGTGATAGTCCAGATAGGATAAAACATTTATTTCTTAAGTAATGGACAACTGTTAGAAATTTTTGAGTAAGAGATGATATAAGCAGAACTAAATGTTAGGAAGACTAATCTAGCTGTATTGTATAGTGTAAAACACAAGGGAGAGTCTTGAGGAGGGGAAATTATTTAGAAGAATTTAATAACAATCTAGATGAGATGTAGAGGACCTGAAGTAGATTTTTGCATTGTGAGTGAGGAGAGGCTGTACCTGTGAGGTTACAATGGGAGAAAATATGATCATGACTAATAATTCTGAGGTTTTTTAAAATAGTGCTACTATTGAAACTAAGAGGAAAGTTCCAGGATGAAAAGCAAGGTTGATTTTGTTGAAGAGGTATTGAAAGTTGAAAAAATTCAGTTTTAGACGTTTTGAGTTTGTGGTATTTGTAGAATAAGGCGAAGATATCTAAGATTCTGCTGGAGATGCTAAAGTCTTGAGTTTATGAAGACAAAAAAAAAATAGAGGTTTGGGAGTCACATGCATAGAACTGCTAAATGAATCTTTCAGTTCTGACAAGATTACCAAAAAAGACAATAAATAGTGAGTATAAGGTTGAGGACAAAACTCCTAGAAAGTTTACTATAAGGAGATTAGGACTGTGAGGAGGAAGAGATATTATGGAAGGAGATGGATAAAAAAATGAGGGAAGTGTAAGAAAAAAGTAGTTTTAGCAGTACTAGAGTTAAATGCCCAGACTGAAAGGGGTTGAGAAATGTTCAAGTAAGTGATAAAGAGTAAATGTGAGTATAGATCGCTTTTTTATTTATTTTATTCTGAACTTAAGAAATAAAACAAGCATTTTCATAATATAGTATAATAGAAAAAAGATGATTATGCATGAAACTACAAATCTATTACGTACTATTGTTATTCCTTTTAAATATATAATAAAATATCATGAAAATTTCTTCTTTTTTTGCGTTTTTTCTTCCCTTCTCCACACCCTAGGGATGGCTACCATTAGACACAATTGTGTGTGTGTGTGTGTATGTATGTATGTATATATGTATGCAAAATCATTCCATACATCTCCTATTTATTGGTTCTTTTGGTTCTTTCTCTGGATTCAAATAGCATCATCCTTTATAGATCCTTTATAGTCAATTTGAGTATTTATAATGGTCAAAATGACTTTCAGTCAATGTTGTTCTTAAAACAGTATTGTTGTTGCTATATACAATGTTCTCCTGGTTTTGATCCATGTTTTCCTAAGATCATAGAGGTCATCATTTTTTATAACATATAGTATCCCATCTTGATCATATACAACAACATTTTAGCCATTCCCCAATGGATGGGTGCCTCCAGAACATTCCAGGTTTTTTGCCACCAGAAAGAGAACTGCTGTAAATATTTTAGGGTGTTTATTTTTCTCCCTTTTCCTCTAATCATCTTTGAAAGCAGATCTAATAGTGACATTGCTGTGTCACAGTGAATGGGCAGTTTAATAATGATTAATAAATCCAGATTACTCTCCAAAGTGGTTGAATCAACTCACAATTCCACCAACCGTGAATGATTGTCTCAACTTTTCCATTTCCCCTCCAACATTTGTGACTTTTCCCTTCAATCATTTTGGCCAATCTGGTAGGTAAAGAATGATACCCTAAGGTTGTGTTAATTTGCATTTTTCTTATAAAAATGATTTAGAGAATTTCCATATGACTATGTTGTTTTGATTTTTTCATTGGAAAACTGTCTATTCATATGATTTAATTTGACCATTTTTCAATTGGGAAATGATTTTTATTCTTATGGATTTGAAAAAATTCTTTATATATTTGAGCTATGAACCCTTTATCTGAGAAATTGTCGATATACTGTTTTTCCAAGTTTTCTGTTTTCCTTCTGATCTAGGCTATATTTCTTTTATTTGAAGAAAACCTTTTAAATTTAATGTAATCAAGTTCATCC
The DNA here is from genome assembly GCA_028658325.1 of Potorous gilbertii. Lineage (NCBI taxonomy): Eukaryota > Metazoa > Chordata > Mammalia > Diprotodontia > Potoroidae > Potorous > Potorous gilbertii. The sequence goes on along the minus strand of CM053772.1, from coordinate 130,129,748 downwards.
ACTTTATACATTATACTATTTTCTATCTCTTGTTTATGCAAAAATTGTTCAACTATCCTTAAGACTGATAGGTAATATGTTCTATGTTCTTCAAATTTTCTTGTAGTATCTTTTTATACATTACAAAGTATTTGAATGCTGTAAAGATACTTTTTGAACAATCACAGCTATCTGAATATGAAAGATTTTTTTGTTAAGTAACAGGGTCTTCTCACTGGAGGCCTTCAAGCAAAGACTGAATGATAACTTGTTAAGTCACAGAAAAGATTCTTATTCAGGTACAAGTGGAACTGTTTGTCCTTGTTTTCAAAGGAGACCAGTGATATCATGCGATATGCTGAGTGATATCACTCAGCATAAATTGAATTTAAGTGAGGCGCAATTACATAAAATCTTCAGCCTCTTTCTCTCTTCCAGAGCCTTTGAAGTCCAAAGGAAAGACAAAAAGTCAAGATCACTGGTGATGGTCCCTGATACAGTGGATGACCTTGGCTGGCATCTTTGAGGTCTGACCAACCTCTAAGCAATCAATAGCACTTGTTTTCACCACCTTCATGCCTGTTCGAAGAAGTTGTCATCTATTCCATCTGTTGGAAAAGTCTTCATATGCTTGGGATAGACACCCTCCTAACTCACCAATGAGTTTGAAGCCTGTAAGTTTCCCTTAACCTGGTTTAGCCTGTCTGCTAAAACAGTGGGTTTTGTGCCTGCTATATAGCTTCTTGGAGTCACAGGTGAAGGCTGAATGCCAGGTAAAAACCAAAGATGGACAAACAGCCCTGAAAAGGGCTCAGCAAGGCCTCATGCCAGAGGTTCTAGTTCTACTTGAACATACATGTCATGCAAGAGATGAATGAAATGACTTCTGAAGAGCAATATTAGAAATATGTTTAACTTAAGATGTGCTTAATTTTTCTTTCTTTGGGATGGGAGAGAATCTGAGTAAAGTACTTGCTATAGCAGAGAAGGAACTAATTTTCCTTATTTCCTAATGCCTCTGAGGTGACACAGTGCATTGACAAATAGGGAATCATTTGTTGAAGGAGATGAAATGATATGTGCAATAAAAAATAGAGAAAATTCCAGAAAAAAAGAAAAATATAAGCAGAGCTAAGTGGTGTGTGTGTGTGTGTGTGTGTGTGTGTGTGTGTGTGTGTATGTGTGTGTGTGCCTGTGCACCTGTTTTATGTGATTGCAGGATAATCGTATGGAAGTCAGAATAAATAAAACAATAACTTTTAAGAGAAATGCCAAAGATGACTTAGAAACTTCCCTTGGTTTAGAAGTGCATCAGTGACTCCAGTGCATATTGACATCAATTTCTCTCCATCTATGAAAGGCTGGACATGTTGTTGACTTTTTAGTCATGTTCAAAGAGGATAAATGGAATGGATATTACAACAATTATTCTTTCTATATGTTAAGTCACATTTTTGTTTTAAAAATCTTATGCTTCTATTTTCAAGGCTGAACTTTAACCCAGTTTTCAGAGATTATTGATGTTCATGTTTGACTTTTTGGCATGTATTTCTATTTCAGTTAATAAATGCACTCTTGAAATTACTTTTGTGTAGTGGGAGAAAAAGATAAAATGCTTCAGCAATGAGATATGTTTTCACAAATTTCTTATGTCTTATAAAGTCTATTTTTATGCAAACTAAGGTCATATAATAGTTTCATTTTAATAGAAGGATGTTAATAGTGTTCTGTTCTGGGATTGCATTCTATCAGGTACTGTGGGGATATGGGCTGTCATTTGTTATACTCCATTGGCAAATTGTGTATAGTTCTGCTGAGGTAAGTTATATTGTACTCTTTCTACTACTTGTTACATCTTGGTGTTTGCAAATAAGCTGAAATTTAGCTTTGAGCTATGTTCTGAAATGAATTTCACTTATACTGTAATTTTCTTTTGTGATAGAACAGTGAATTCTGATTAGATAATAGTGAAAAATGATTAAAACATTCATTTTAGTCAACCACAAAAAAACATAGAGAAGCCCAATGGAAAAAAACATCTAAGCTATCATGCAAAATTTTGTGTGTGATTATTTTTATAGAATATTTAAAAAAATCCAAGTGTAGTCCAAGTATACCTGGGGTCATAGAGAAATGCATGTCAGGAGTAGAATTCTATAGATACAGTAAAGCTTCTTGTGATTTCACAATTGGTCATTGAGGCTGAAGGGAAGGCTGAGTGTATTACCAGATTGCTAGGGCCAAGAACACAAAGAACTCCTGCTCTAGCTAAATATAAGATTACTTATTGTTCTTTTTAAGTTGCTACTTTTATTGAGTGTGCATTATTAGCTTGCTTTTTGGGTTCCCCTTAAACAATAAGCTCCTTGAGGGTAAGCATTGTCTTTCTTTTTCACATTTGTATCACCGCACCTTAGTCCATCCAGTGTTTGGCACAAAGAAGATACTTGGTAAATGTTTATTGACTGACTACTCTATTATGATAGTGAATAAGATAAGAAAATATAGAATCAGGGAAAGAAGTGTTTTTCTAATTTTCTTCAAATGTTATAATGAAAAATCATTAGAGTTGTCCCATAAATCAAGGCACTATATTATAAATTCTGTCCATGTCTCCTTTTCTTCCTTAGGGTCATGATGGAGCCTACTTTGTACTTGGACATTATAATTTATTGAAAGGGGCATTAAGGAAAAAGACATTTATGTGAGGAACACAGAGAAAAGCAGCTTTTCAGATAAAAGTACTTGGAAAGAAACACAGTGTTCTAAGAGAACCTCAGAGAAAGCTGTTCCTCAGAGAATAGTTCTGAGATCTGAGACAAAGCAGCTGGCACAGAAAAATTACTTGGTGAATATAGTGGTGGAAGAAATGTCTTGATTTCCAGTATCTAATCTACATATGTTTGTTTTGAGAATTTGGGGGTTGATAGCTAGAAAATCGTGAATTAAATAACTAATAATTTTGTATTGGACAAACTGTGGTGTGGCTAATAGAAATATGATTTTTTTCCTGGTCCTTACTTTAACATAGATTTGATTGCAGAGATGTGCTGAGACAAATTGGATCAACTTAATTGGCTCAAAGGAGCTGATGTTAAAGTTTTGATGTGATTACCTAAAGCCTCAGAAATCAGCCCATATTGCAAATCAGAGCTTGTTTTGTTGGTTATGTAGATCTAAGGAAGTAGTGGGGCAAACGTTAGTCTTGCCAAACTTAGTTCCAATCTTCTCTAACAATCCCATTTGCTCTAAATCCTAGTTGTTGTTGATGTTGTTGTTGTTGTTGGTGGTGGTGGTGGTGTGTGTGTGTGTGTGTGTGTATGTGTGTGTGTGTGTGTGTGTGTGTGTGTGTGTGTGTGTGTATTTCCTTTCCTCTGATTCTATAGCAGCTCAGAAAAAGCCAAAGTTGTCCATACTGTTTTATTTCTCTAGAACATAAGTTAGGGGGAAGGAATGAGTTGAGAAAAAGATAGAACCAATAAGATTGCAGAATCGTATATCTAGAATAGGTAATGATTTGAATTCAGGTCTTTTTCCTCTAAAGTCAGTGTTCTTTCCACTGTTCTATGTTGCTTGATGGATAATTGAATATGCAACATGAAGAATGAGGAGTAGACTATGTTTCTGAGATTGAAAGCTTGGGTGACAATAAGTATTGTTGTCCTCAATGGAAATGAGAAATCTTGGAAAAGACGTGGTTTTGAAGGGAAAGATGATGGCTTTGAGGTCTGTCAGTTGCCCTCAACTTGGTTTAGCACGTCTGCCGAGATGATTTTTGCAGATGTGGTCATGTAGCATGTTGCATCTTTTTGGAGCCAGAAGTGAAAGTTGAATGACAGGCGGACACCATAGAAAGGAAATCTTTTGCCTTGAACATCCCTGAAAAGGGCACAGCAAGTCTTCATACCAGAGGTACTAGTTCTTCCTAATTGCTCTATTAGTCAGAGAGAAGACGGACCCAAATTTCTGTTTGCAAACCTTCCCTCAGTTTAAGCTATATTCTCACAGTTCTCATTGTTGTCTTTATATGTGTTTATCAATGTGTAAGATTCACGTGCGTTAGACTTCAGATTTCACCAGACATTGTATACCATTCATACCTTCATGTTCCTCAGTTAGGTATTAAGATTTATTTTCTTGGCCTCCTAATCTTCATCTCTAGAGTCATCTATATTGCATCCTCTTTATGAGGATACTTTTCACGTTAAACTATTATGAATTTATTACTTAAAACCAAAAAAGAATAATCTAGGTAATCAGTTCTTTGGACATGAAAACTACTATAAAAATTAAAAATACAAAATAATTCTCAGGATTTTGCATCTATTACTTTCCATTTACAATATGATAATGGCAGAAAAGGGAATTCTTAAGTATTTATAACTATAAACATGTTAGACTATCTACAAACACAATTGTAACTGGTGCACTGCTCTCACCGTATATTCCCTGCTTTCCAGATTGGGGAACGATCGACTTGGGCCAATATTTTATAAGTTTATTTATTTAACTTTTTTCACAAACTTTTGGGTTCCAAAATTTTCTCTCCATTTGTCCTCTCCCCCCTTTCCAATACACTGAGCATTCTAATTACCCATATCACCAATCTGCCCTCTCTTCTTTCATCCCTCCCTTCCCTTACCCCATCTTCTCTTTTGTCCTGTAGGGCCAGATAACTTTCTATTCCCCATTACCTGTATTTCCTAGTAGCAAGAAAAATACTCAACAGTTGTTCCTGAAACTTTGAGTTCCAACTTCTCCCCTTCCCTCCCTCCCCACCCATTCCCGTAGGGAAGGCAGGCAATTCAACATAGGCCATATCTGTGTAGTTTTGCAAATGACTTCCATAATAGTCATGTTGTGTAAGACTAACTATATTTCCCTCCATCCTATCCTGCCCCCCATTGTTGCTATTCTCTCTTTTGATCCTGTCCCTC
>CM053772.1:130087257-130124332 GCA_028658325.1 Potorous gilbertii | reverse complement strand
CATTATGTTCCATTTTTTCATTCTTTTGGTTTTGTTTTGTGATTTCTTGGTTTCTCAGAAAGTCAATAGCCTCCATCTCTTCTATTCTAATTTTGAGAGAGCTATTTTCTTCAGTGAGCTTTTTCACCTCTTTTTCCACTTGACTAATTGTGCTTTTGAAAGCTTTCTTCTCCTCACTGGCTTTTTGAACCTCTTTTGCCAATTGAGTTAGCCTATTTTTCAAGGTGTTATTTTCTTCAGCATTTTTTTGGGTCTCCTTTATTAAAGTATTTACCCGTTTTTTATGCTTTTGTTAGATCTCTCTCATTTCTTTTCCCAGTTTTCCTCCACCTCTCTAACTTGATTTTCAAAATCCTTTTTGAGCTCTTCCATGGCCTGAGCCCATTGCATATCTATTTTAGATGTTTAAGATATAGAGACCTTGACTCCTATGTCTTTACCTGATGGTAAACATTGGCCTTCTTCATCAGAGAGGAATGGTGCAATCATCTGTTCCCCAACAAAATAACCTTCTATGGTCTTATTTTTTTTTCCCATTTCTGAGCATTTTCCCAGCCAGTTACTTGACTTCTGAGATTCGTCTCCACCCCTGGCCTAGGTCTGCCCAGCTGATGCTTGGGGTCTGAGATTCAAATGCTGCTCCCCAGACTCAGGGCTTTTGGTGGCAGGTCTGGCTGCTATTCAATGGTGCTTAATTTCTGGTGCTCATGTGGGGCAGTGCCGCCTCCCAGGCCCAGTTCCCTCAGGGGGTTTATGCAGAGACCTTTTGTAATGGAGTTGCTGCCTAGCTCCTCCCTTATCCTGGGAGCCTCTGGCCGCCTGCTGCCTCTGCAGCTGCCTCTGCTACTGCCTCCCGAGGGGGGGGCCTGAGTCCTGGAGCACCCCCCTCCCCTCTCAACCAGTCTCTCTCACTGACCTGTGAGTGGAGGGAACTTTTTGGCCGCTGGATATTCTGTCCCTGAATCCTGCTCAGATCTCCTAGCTCCTCTCAGTGCCACACGGCCAGGGCAGGGCAGGGCTCTGCTCCCATCTGGTGTGCAGTGGACCTTTGGGGTTGGTTTTCCAGGGCTCTCTGGAACGCAAATCTCCTTCACTGTGTTACTGTGCGGCTTCCACTGTTCCAGAATTAGTTGGGAGTTCTTTTTAGAGGAAATCCATGGGCTGTGGGTTCAGAGCTAGCATATGTGGGTCTTTCTACTCCGCTGTCTTGGCTCCGCCCCCTTGGTCCAATATTGTAAACAGTCTCTAGCTGTCCCCTGTTTTTCTTATCCCCTGTTATCTTCTTACCACTCCTCTTCCTAAGGCAAATGTATCCTCTGGGAAAAGGAATGATAATCCATACCCCCTTATTCTATAGAACCACTCACTAGCCCAATATCTTTCTGAACCAAAGTATTCTTCCTTTGTCACCACTCTGCTATATGTGTATTGTTTTCCTCTAGTAGAACATAAGCTCCTTGAGAATAGACTAGTTTTGTTTTGAATTTGTGTTCCCAACACTTGACACATATTAAGCAATTAAGTTTATTCTGAATTTATTAATGAATCTAATGGAATCCCTTAAATTTTACAGATGAGGATATTGAGTCTGAAAATGACAAATTGATTTGTTTGAGAGAGAAGTATTATAATTGTAGTAAGTGGCATAGACATGATTCAAATCTAGGTCTTCTGACTCAAAATTCAGAGCTCTTGCTACTGCAGTCTCATCTTTCTATTTCTCTCTGAGCTCCTTATGTAAGAGAGTGATTCTTGACAATTCACTTGTTTGTGGCACAAGGATTCTTCATTCTTCTGACAAAAGCGGTTGCTTGCTGAGTGCTCTGAGACAGTAGTTGCTTATTTTCATATAAGAGGAAATTTGTTCATTATGGCTTTTGTTGTGAGGAACAGGAATACTGATGATATGCTTGACTCTGTTGCAATTTATTGCTAAGAAGGAGTGAAGAGAATACATTTTGCTCTCTGAATTGCCACTTGCTGCTAAGAGGAAGAAGATGAGTTAGAGGAAATATGCTTTGTAGGCACTTTCTGCCAATAAGAATATGAAAAAGTGGAGAAGATAAATTTTTCTGTTAGCTACCTCTTGCTGAGTAGAAAAAGATGAGGAGAATGATTTTGTTCTCTATTGCCACTTGCAGCTAAAAAGTAGCAGGAGGAGGAAGAAACTGATGAGAAGGAAGAGAGGAAGGAGGAAAAGTGGAAGAAAGAAAAAGGAGAAAGAGAAAGGAAAGGAAAAAGAGGAAGAGGAGGAAAAGAAGGAAGAAGAAGACAATGATGATCATCACCTAAGGACTAGAGTTGGAGAGGCATTTGCCACTGGAAGGATATGGATCATTGTCATTTCCTAAATAAATATAATACTAATTCAACTGAAAATATGCGCTAATCTTGAAACTGAAAGTGACATATACTATATTTGTTGGTGAGCCCAATAAAGCAGAGAAACATCGTGGAAAAAAAAAGTCACAGTTGCAGTTCATTGAATCATGTCCAGCTAATATAAGAGGCATTATATTCTGAGATATAAAGAATTGAACGTCTCCAATTCCTGTTGAGAGTTGCCCTGTCCTCCTATCTTCTTTTCTCATATAGCTTATTAATCAGTGATTTTAAATATGTGCATCTTCTCATTCTGCAAGAACATTTTCAGGTTGTAATAATTTGTGATTATGTGTTTGCTTTACTTTTTAAGTAAATATTTTTTGTTACTGTTAATTGACTCATTTGTGGCATTTATCAATGGGGAAGTTATACCAATGGGGGCTCACGAGCTGTAGAATTAGTAGGAATAATCACCCACAAGGTATACCCCTAGTACTTTGAGATTATTAAAAGTAGTAGCTTTTCTTCCTCTGCCTCTGAAGAAAGGTCAATGAGTAAAAGACACACAGAGAAGGAAGAGGGGAGGGCAGGTGGATATGACACAACCTAGTATATTGCAAGTTGACTTTCATCAAATAGTTTCTACATTTTCGAAGAATAACTTCTAACTGCAAAACGATATTTGATTCCATTAATTATACTTCTAAAATCTATTTATCAATCTGTGATAACTCACTTTATTTCCAATATTTTGCTACTACAAAAAGTACAACTACAAATATTCCCTTGAATATTGGATCTTTGTTGCTATCTTTGCCTTTCTTAGGATTTTTGAGAGTAAGAGTAGAGTGTTTAGTCACTTTTCTTCCATGACTTCAAATTAAAATCCAGAACGTTTGGATCAATTCACAGCTCAACCAATATTTATTTACATATTTTCCAACGTTGACTGTTTCCATGATTTTTCACTTTAAACAATTTGAAGAATGTTAAATGAAGATTCACAATCATCTTTATTTGCATTTTTACTATTGAAGTTTAGAAAATTTTCATGTTGTCATTTTTATTTGCAGCTATTTTGAAAATTGTCTATGTCCTCTGATGACATGTATTGGAATAACGATTTTTGCTTTTATATATTTAAGTCACACACACACACACACACACACATAGTATTTCAGACTTTTATCAGTAATTGATACAAATATTGTTGCACTTCTCATTTTGCTGTTTTTTAAGTCAATTGTCCATTTTCCAACAGTTGCTATGCTTGGTTTCAGTTCCATGGAACATCATCTCCTCCCCCACCCAGGACAAGAAGATCACCTGAAATCTCATCAGTATGCTTCTTAGTTCAACTTTTATGCTTCTGAACTCTTATTAGTTGCTCTTTTCTTCTAATTGTTAGGCTTTGGGTCAAGTTCTACTTTTCAGATAACTCTCCATTTTCCCTCTATGGCTCTGCTTAGTTTCTGTTACACTTAATTATCATTTCCTCTGGGGCCCCTGCCCTCTACCTCCACCTTCACCTCTTAGTTTCCTCTTATGTATTATCTTCTGCTGTTAGATTATAAGCACCTTGAGGGCCAAAGCTTTATCTTTTTATTTGTATCTCCAGAATTTGTCTCAGTGCCTAGAATATTGTGAGCACTTAATAAATGTTTATTAATTGATCCTCTGTGATGAATTCTTAACTCTTTAAAATTACTTTTCTTTAGAATATTGTTATGAAACTTATACAAATTACAATTTAATTCATATATTAATATAGTATGTTATATATTTATGCAGATTGTTCCCCTACTTCTATTTACTTTAGATCAGATGATACAAATCTTTTACCATTTCTTTGAAACTGGTCACTTTCATCACTTCTAACAGCACAGTAATATTCTATTAATTTGTTTATGCAGTCTCCAGTTGATGAATATACTTCTTTGATCCTGCAACAAAAAAATATAATTTCTATAAATATTTTTGTATGTATAGGATATTCTTCCCCCTTTTTTGAGATTTTTGGGGATATGGACCTAATAGTGGTATTATTAGGCTAAAGGTAACCGCAGTTACACATTACTTTGCAAAATGACTGGACTGCTTTTCACTTCCACCAATAGTGTTTTAAAGTACCTGACTTTTCACAATCCTTATAGCAGCTACAATTTTCCTTTTCAAGAAAAAAAAGTCTATGTTTATTTAATAAGTTTGTGGTATGGGATAGGACTATATAATTTTTTTTGCTCTGTATTCTTTAGTTCTCTGAATTTCCTAGCTTCTATTACTTTTTCCTCTCATGTAACTTGATAGAACCTCTATTTACCGGAAGCAGCCCAGACCAGTCATGTCACCTTCCTCTCTCTAGGCTGCTCTCAACATTTACTCTACCATTTTCTTGTTGTTGTTGTAACTGTTGTTCAGTAGTCATTTATGTTGTCTCTGACTCTTTGTTACATCATTTGAGGTATTCTTGACAAAGATACTGGAATGGTTTGTCATTTCCGTCTCCAATTTATTTTACAGATAAGAAAACTGAGGCAAACAAGGTTAAGTGACTTGCCCAGGGTCACATAGCTATTAAGTATATGAGGTCTAATTGGAACATAGGCTTTTCTGATGATAAGCCTGGCACTCTATGCACTGTACCACATTGCAGCTCCACTACTCTACAATGTGTAGGTACATTTATCAACCTCTCCCCAACTATTTTTTTTAAACTATCCTATACACAATGTCTACTCCCATTAGAATAAAAGATCCTTAGGGTGAGGCTTACCTTTCTTTTTACTCATATTTATATCTTCTGTGGTTACTACAGTACCTGGCACATAATAAATATTAATAAGTGTTGGATGACTGACTGCCTGACAGGTATAGAAAGGAGAAATGATATACTTATACATGATTAGAGAATAGTATACCAAGTATGAGGAGTTAACAAGGAATACATCTCTTGTTTTCTATAACCAAGAAGGGAATTATACAAGGGGAAGGATAAATCTCAGTATTGCTTAAATGTCACTGTATATTCAAAGGTTATCTATCATACATAATAATTTTTAAAAGCATTAGGAATGATGATATCCCTAAGGTATAATTATGTTCTGCTAGTCAAAATCAGATCAGTGTTATACTAGGCACAGAACATTTTATAATTGTCCTAAGTGTTCAGAGATTACCTTTAAAATTCCAGCTGATTATACAAAGCTTAGCATCTTCACACAGGAATTAGAAATGAAACATTCTAAAACCAGAGGATGGGGGGCAAAAACATAAAGGAGATGAAATTAAATAAATATTATGCTTTTTTTGTTGTCAACTGTTAAAATATGCTGAATTAAGAAAAATGATCAGTGTTCAAATATGGTCCCTTTCAAGTAAAGTTTCAGTAAATTTCCTTTGATTTTGTGTATTAAGATTAATTGCCTTTCCCACTTTCAGTCAGTTAATCTAACCTGCTCTAACCTATTTTAATTGTCAATTCAAGAAACTAATTAAAAAATAAAAATAACTCAACAAAAGATGTTCCTTTTAGCAAGTAAATTGGATTCCATTTAATTAATTTGTTGGATTACATTCAAAATCTCATTCTGAAAGGAACAAACAAATGGTTTTAGAAATATTCAGTCTAATCTGGGGCAAAGGGGCTAAGGAAATACTAAGAAAAGATTTTTTATGCATAAAAACTTTTTTGATTGAATTTAGTAAATTAATAAGTAAAAGAAAGATTTAATTCAGAAATCAATTTTACACAATGTAAAAACAATTAGGTAATTTGCTTAATTCAGTGAAAAGGAGAAAAAATAGTTCCATCAGTATTTTTTTTAAATCACGTGTATTAAAATGTACAACAATTAGAACAATAGCAACAAAGTTTTGACTGAATTCCTTATTTCTCAGCTGTCTAATAGAAAAAAAAATCCTAAGGAGTTTTGCTAGCTGAATAAATAAGGAAATAATGAGAATACCTTGCTGCCTTTTATGAATTCAAGTAATCTAGTCCAGGTCAACTGCATCCTTGGGTACAGAAAAAAAATAGCAAATATAATTAATTTTGTATTTTTAACTCTCTATAAAAGACCATGGACAATGGGAGAATTGCTACAAGGTAGTAGAAAGACAAATGGCCTGCTTTTCTTTTCTTTTTCTTTTTTTTGAATATTCTTTCTCCCCCAAAATTATTACTTTATTTGTTTTCAGATTTCAACATTCACCTCCAAAAGTTTTAAATTTTCTCCCTCTCCCTCCCTCCCCGCTACCCAAGATATCATACAATCTCATATGGATTCTACACATACATTCTTATTAAACACATTTTCACATTAGTCATGTTTTTTATAAAACAAGCTTTTAGTTTTATTTATTAGTTCAATAGCTTTCTTAATTTCAATTTTGTTTAATATCTCCTTTGGTTTTCATTATGTTGTATTTGATATTTAATTAGGGATTTTCTATTTGTCCATGTATCTACCGTTTTCAGTTGCATGCCCAATTCATGGATCTCCACTTTCTCCACTTTATTCATGAAAGCATTCAGAGATATAAAATTTCCCCTAACAAGTGCTATCACTGTATTGTATAAGTTTTGGAAGGTTGTTTTGTTATTGTCATTCTGTTGAATGAAGTTATCATTTCTATGATTTGTTGTTTGACCCACTCATTCTTTAGGATTAGATTATTTAGTTTCCAAATAATTTTTGGCCTATCCATGGCCCTTTTTACAAATAACTTTTATTACAACATGATCTGAAAAGGATGCATTGACTTTTTCTGCTTCTCATCACTAGATTTTTAGGTTTTTATGTGTGGTGAATTTTTTGTGCATATGCCATGTGCCACTGAGAACAAGGTATATATTCCTTTCTATCCCCATTCAATTTTCTCCAGAGGTCTACCATATAGACCTTTTCACTTCTATTCATCTCCTTAACTTCTTTTTTGTTTATTTTGAGGTTAGATTTATCATGTTCAGAAAGGGGGAGGATGTGGTCCCCCACCAGTATAGTTTTGCTGTCTATTTCTTCTTATGACTCCCTTAACTTCTCTTCTAAAAATTTGGATTCTATACTACTTCGTGCGTATGTGTTTAGCAATGGTATTACTTGATTTCTTATGGTGCCTTTTAGCAGGATATAGTTTCCTTCCTTATCTCTTTTGATTAGTGGTACTTCATGTGAGATTAGTATTGCTAGTCTTTTTTTTTTTTACTTCAGCTGAATCATAATATATTCTACTTCTGCCTTTTACCTTTACCCTGTGTTTATCTCCCTATTTCAAATGTGTTTCTTTTAAATATCATGTCGTAGGATTATGGTTTTTAATTCATTTGTCTATCCACCTCTATTTTATGGGAGAGTTTATCTCACTCACATTCACAGTCATGATTGCTACCTCTGTCTTTCTGTCTGTCCTATTCTCTCCCCCCACCACTGCATTTATGTTTTATTTCCCCCCTTTCCTTTTCTCTCCTGAAAAGTTTTAGTTTTAACCACCACCTCCCTCAATCTTCCCTCCCTTCTAACAGTCCACCTCCCTTTTCCCTTACTTCTTCTTCCCTCACTTCTAACCACCCCTCCATTTTCTTTCCCCTTTTTCCTCCTACTGCCTGCAGGGAAAATTTGATTTCTATTCTTAACTGATTATGTTGTTCCCTCCTTGAATCAAATTCCATGAGAGTAAAGCTCACAGAACACTCATCTCTCTCTACTATAATATGTTTTTGTGCCTCTTCATAGGCTGTAATTTACCCTTTTCTGTCTCCTCCTTTCCTCTTCTCCCATTACAATCACTTCACACCTCTTAATTAGGTTGTTTTTGTAATCACATAAGTTAATTTAAACCCACATCTTCTATCTCTCTATGTGTATCCTTTTTAAATTTCCTAATAAATACACAGTTCTCAAGATTAACAAATATCATCCTCCCATATAGGGATGTAAACATTTTGCCTTTATTGAATATTATTTTTTCTTTTTTTTTCTCCGTTTACCTTTCTATGCCTCTCTTGAGTCTTGAATATGAAGATAAAATTTTCTGTTGACCTCTAGTCTTTTCCTCAGGCAAGTTTAGAAATCCCTTATTTCATTGTATGTAAATCTTGTCTGAATGATTGTGGTCCACTTTGGTTTTTTTATTATTATTTTTTAATTAACTTTATTTTCAGTGTTCTACAATCACTACCATACAATTTAAATTTTTTCCCCTCCCTCTTCCCATCTCCCCCTTCACTCCCCAAGACAGCATACAATTTTATATAGGTTCTACACATACCTTCCTATTAAATACATTTTCACTATAGTCATACTGTGCAGAATTAAAATGAATAGGAGAAATCATAAAACAAACCAAAATGTAACACACAGACACACACAGATCTGCTACATTATGAGATTGAATTCTCTAGTTCTTTCTCTGGATGTGGAAGGCATTTTGCCTTAAAAGACCATTGGGAATTTTTTTAAGTCCTTGCATTGCCATGAGCTTCCAAGTTTACCAGAAGAAAGTCTCGCATACTGTGGTCGTTACTGTACACAAAATTCTCCTGGTTCTTCTCCTGTAGCTCAGCAGCAGGTCATCTAAACCATTCCAAGCCTTTCTGAAGTCTTCCTGTTCATCATTTCTTATAGCACAATAGTATTCCATTACACTCACAAAAAGTGCTGCTATAAATATTTTTTGTACATGTGAGGACCTTTCCCATTTTTATGATCTCTTGGGGATACAACCCTCGAAGAGATATTGCGGGGTCAAAGGGTATGCATATTTTTGTAGCCCTTTGGGAACAGTTGCAAATTTTTCTCCAGAATGATTGGATCAGCTCACAGCTCCACCAACAATGAGTTAGTGTTCCAACTCTCCCACATCCTCTCTAACATTTATCATCTTCCTATTCTGTCATGTTTGCCAATCTGATACATGTGATGTGGTATCTCAGAGTTGTTTTGACTTGCATCTCTCTAATCAATAGTGACTTAGAATATTTTTTCATATGATTATAGATAGCTTTGATTTCTTCCTCTGAAAATTGTCTGTTCATATCCTTTGACCATTTATCAACTGGGGAGTGACTTGTATTTTTGTACATTTGACTCAGTTCTCTGTATATTCTAGAAATGAGGCCTTTATCACAGACACAGCTGCAACAATTATTTCCCAGTTTTCTGCATCCCTCTGAATTTTGGTTGCATTGGGTTTGGTTGTAGAAAAACTTCAGTTTAATGCAATTAGAATTACCCATCTTGCACTTCATAATGCTTTCTATTACTTTTGTAGTCAAAAAGTCTTCCCTTCTCCATAAATCTGATAAATATTCTATTCCTTGCTCCTCCAATTTGTCCATAGTATCAATCTGTATATCAAGATCATTTACACATTTGAACTTTATTCTTGTGTGCCATGTCAGGCATTGGTCTAAGCCTAGTTTCTGCCACATTGTTATCCTGTTTCCCCAGCAATTTTTGTCAGACAGTGAGTTCTTATCTCAAAAGCTGGGGTCCTTGGGTTTATCAAACAGTAGATTGCTATGTTCATTGCCTACTGGGCTTTGAGTACCTAGCATATTCCACTTGTCTACCCTTCTGTTCCTTAGCCAGTACAAAGTGGTTTTGATAATTTCTGCTTTATAATACAATTTGAGATCTGGTAGAGCTAGGCTACCTCCCCTGGCATTTCTTTTCCTTAGTCCCTTTGATATTCTAGATCTTTTGTTCTTCCAGATGAATTTGAAATCATTTTATCCAGCTCAAGAAAATAATTATCTGATAATTTAATTGATATGGCATTGAATAAGTAAATTATTCATTTTGGTTTTAGTCCAAACTCCATAGTTTTATCAAATGTCATATTCCAAACCTTCTGATCTTTTAATATAGAAACTGCAAGGTCCTATATCATCCTGGCTGTAATTCCTTGATTTTTGAATTATTTCTTTCTGACTGCTTGCAAAATTGTCTCATTGACCTGATAATTCTGGAATTATATTCCTTGGCATGCTCAACTTGGATTCACTTTCAGTAGGTGTGCAGTGGATTCTTTCAATGATGATTTTGCCCTCTGGTTCTAGGACTTCAAGGCAGTTTTCCTTGATTTTTTCTTGGAAGATATTGTTCACCCTTTTTTTTTTCATCATGGCTTTCTGGTAGACCAATAATACTTAGATTTTTCTTTCCAGGTAAGTTGCTTTTTTCCAATAAAATATTTTATGTTTTCTTATTTTTTTCATTCCTTATATTTTATTCAACTGATTTTTGAGGCCTCATGGAGTCATTAGCTTCTACTTGCCCAATTCCAATTTTTAAATCGTTTTCTTCATTTAGCTTTTGCACCTCCTTTTCAATTTGTCCAATTTTTCCTTTTAAGGAGTTATTTTCTCCAGTTAGGTTTTGTACCTCTTTATTCATTTGCCAATTTTACTTTTTAAGGAGCTGTTATCTTCAGTGATTTGTTTTTTTTTATTTTGTCAACTGTAATTTTAAAATTATGGGTCAATTTTTCTTTTACCTTTATAATTTAGTTTTTAAAATCTTTCTTGAGCTCTTCCAGGAATGGTCTTTGGGATTGAGACCAATCTACATTCCTTTTCGAGGTTTCAAATGTGAGTATAGTGTTAATGCTGTTCCCTTATAAATTCAAATTTGGTCTTCCCTGTCCTTGTAATGAGATTCTGTGGCCTTTGCTTTTCTAATTTGCTTCTTACTCATGGTGATTTAATTTTTCCTTTCTTTTAAAGTGGATCTCTGCTTCTGAGGCACAGAGGCCTCTGTCCCACTTTTCTTGTGCTGGGAACTATGAGCCTCGTTACTGGCTTTGTATGCTATGTCATCGAGTTCTGTCAAGTAGGCACCTCTATCTCCCCAGTCTCCCAAACTAAAAGATTGGTATACTCTTTCTGCCGGCCCCACTATTTTAGGATTGTTTCTGGGGCAATAGTCTCTGGGGTTGTCAAGGTCGACATGAGGAGGATGGGAGCACTTATAGTTTACTCTGACATCTTGACTCCCATTGCTGTTCTTCTTTTCAAAGAAATGAAGAAAACAGAGTCTCTAAACTCTGATTCCTGGGAAAATTCTATAATGCATCAGCAAACATCTGAATAGAAAAAAAGATTACAGAGCTTCAGCTTTGTGTCATAAAGAATGGGTCTCACTAGATTAATTTCATTTCCCTTTTTGATAGGACCATTAAACTACGATAGTCAATATTGCTTAGTATATGATTTACCTTAAAGCTAGGCAGACCTTAATTCATTTCCTACCTCCAATACATACTGATTCTATGAGACATTGCTTCAAGGAACAAGAAGGCTAGAGTTCCTTTCCATTTTGCCTTTTCTAGACTCTATCTGGGGTATAGAGTTCAGTCCTGGAGCCCATATTCAAGAGGGACTTTGATACATTGAAATGACCATAAGAAAACAAGCAAGGATAGTGACATGTCTTGAATATATAGCATATGAGGACTAGTTGAAAGAATTAGGGATATTTAGCCTGGAGTAGAAAACAATTAATGGGGGGCATGTTAATTTTCTTCAAGTATCTGAAGATGTATTATATGGAGCAGTTATTCAGGAGATAAGGATAGAAGCTAAAAAGAGATGCTGAGGTAGAGGGGAAGAACCCTAAAACTTCCTAACAATTTAATTAGTCATTTTTCAGTTGTATATGACTCTTAATGAACCCATTTCAGGTGTTCTTGGAAAGGATACTGGAGTGCTTTGACATTTACTTTTCCAGATCATTTTACAGATAAGGAAACTCTTTCAAACCAAGTTAGGTGACTTTCCAGGGTCACACAGGTAGCTAGTGTATGAGATCAGATTTGAACTCAGGAAGATGAGACTTCCTCACTCAAGACCTAGCATCTCATCCACTGCTTCACTTTGATGGCTTCCTAATAGACCTATCCAAAGGTAAATTAGGTTATTCCAATAGGTAAGGAAATCTTTCTTCAAAAAGAAGCTGGGTGACCACTTGACAGGAATGTTATAATGAATATTCCTCTTGGTGATGGGTTGAATTAGATGTTATCTAAAGTCACTTCCAATTCTCAAATCCTTTTATTTGGTCTTTCTCTGTTGGTGTTAGAGAGAAATAGTGACAGAAAAATGATGTGTCAAAGAAAATCACCTCATGCAAATTGGCTATTGCAGCTAAATGAATTGATTGCTAATTTTCTTTACTTCTTTTAGATCTAAATGTAATTCATTACTTTCCTGAAACCTTTTTGCCATTTTAGGGTGTGAATCAAAATAAGTAGAACAACCAAATAAACATTTAACATTTTTCGTAGTAATAAACCATACACTGACAAATCCTTCCCTTATTTTGTATTTTCAGAGTACTTATAAATTCAGTTTGTGCCACACTTAACCAAGGTTTCACACCTATGTTGCCAGTTTTTTTTCTTTATTAAATAATTTATTTTAGTTTTCAACATCCACTTCCATAAATTTATGAGTTCCAAAGTTTCTCTCCATATCTCCCTTTTCCACTCCCCAAGACAGTGTACATTCTGATTACCCCTTCTGTCAACCTACCCTCCCTTTTGTCACCCTCTTTCTCTTTTCTCCTTTGCTTATATATTCCTATATGGCAATAAAAGTTTCAATACTGAATTACTAGTGTAAATCTTAATGCTGAGTTGCATGCAAAAAGAATGTTTTTAAAACTTTGAGGTCCACATTCTCTTCCTTCCTCCATTCCCACCCACTTTCATTGAAAAGGCAAGCAATGCAACATAGGATATCCTTATGTAGTCACGTAAAACTCTTCCATAACAGGCACATTGTGAAAGACTGACTATATTTCCCTTCACCCTATCCTACTCCCCCATTCTATTCTCTCCTTTGACCCTGTTCCTCTTCAAAAGTGTTCGCTCCTGATTAGCCCTCCTCCCATTTGCCCTCCCTTCTTTCATCCTCTTACCTGCTTCTTATCACCCTCTTATCCCCTTTCTCTATTTTTCTGTATGATAAGGTATGTTTTCATACCCAATTGATTATGTGTGTTATTCCCTCCTTAAGCAAAATCCAATAAGAGTAAGGTTCACTCATTCCATCTTACCTCCCCACACTTGCCTTCCATTATAGGTTTTTTCTTTTCTTTCATGTGAAATAATTCATCCCCTTCTATTTCTCCCTTTCTCCTTCTAATCCATTCCTCTCTCAACCCTTAATTTATATATACAAAATTTTAATAATTTATATGTAATAAAATTTTATGCTTTACATATAATATAATTATATATATGTATATGTATATATACATATGTGTGTATATATATATATATTATATATATATAAAATTTAAAATTTTCTATTCCACTCTGTTCTTTTCATTAAGAAAGCTTGAATGTTCTCTCTGTCATTGAATGTCTTTTTTTACTCTGAAGTATTATAATCAGTTTTGTGGGTGATTGATTCTTGGTTTTAATCTTAACTCCCTGGACCTCTGTAATATCATATTTCAAGCTCTCAGATACTTTAAGGTAGAAGGTCCTGAATTTCATTTTATGTTGACTGTGTTTCTACAATAATTGAAGTGTTTTTATTGGATACTTTCAATAGTTTCTTCTTGAACTGGGAACTCTGGAATTTGGCTGCAGTATTCCTAAGAGATTTCCTTTTTGGGATCTCTTTCAGGAGGCAATCAATGAATTCTTTCTATTTTCTTCTCTGGTTCTAGAATATCAGGGCAGTTTTCCTTGATAATATTTTTTCCAATTTATTTATTTATTTTTCTATTTCAATATTCATTTCCACAAGATTTTGAGTTTCAAATTTTCACCCCATCTCTCCCCTTCCCCTGTCCCAAAACACTCTGCATTCTGATTATCACTTCCCCCAATCTCCCCTCCCATCTATCACACCCTTCCCTTCCCTTATCTCTGTCTTCTCTCTTTTCTTGTAGGGTAAGATAGATTTTTTTATACCCCATTACCTGTATTTCTTATTTCACAGTTACATGCAAAAGTAATTCTCAACATTCATTCCTAAAACCTTGAGTTCTAACTTTTCTCCCTTCCTTCCTCCCCAGCCATCCCGACTGAGAAGGTAAGCAATTCAATATAGACTACATGTGTAGTTTTGCTAAAGACTTCCATAATATTCATGTAGTGAGAGACTACCTATAATTTTCTCAATTCTATCCTGCCCTCTATTCTACTCTCTTTTTTGACCTTATCCCTCCCCAAAAGTATTTACTTTGACTTATCCCCCTCCTCTCATTTACCCTCCCTCCTATCATCCCCTCTCCACAGCCCACTTATCTTCTCCCCTACTTTCCTCTGGTGTGGGATAAATTTTGATACCAAATTGATTGTGCATGTTATTCCCTCCTTAAGGCAAATATAATGAGAATAAACTTCACTTTTTCCCTCTTACCTCTCCTTTTACCCTTCCATTGATAAAGCTTTTGCTTGCATTTTTTATGAGAGATAATTTGTCCTGTCACATTTCTCACTTTTTCCTCCCAATATATTCCTCTCACACACCTTAATTTTATTTTGTGATATCATCCCTTCCTATTCAACTCACACTGTGCCCTTTGTGTGTATATACATACATATATATGTATGTATACACACACACACATTTATATGTGTGTATGTGTGTATAATCCCTCCAACTAGCCAAACACTGAGAAAAATTTCAAGAGTTACAAGTATTATCTTTCAAGGTAGAAATATAAATAGTTCATCTTTAGAAAGTCCCTTATGATTTCTCTTTCCTGTTTAACTTTTCATGCTTCTCTTGATTCTCCTGTTATCCCTTAATATAGAAACTGCCAAATCCTGTGTTATTCTGATTGTATTCACACAATAATGGAATTGTTTCTTTCTGTCTCCTCATGATATTTATCCCTGATCTGGGAACTCTGGCACTTGGCTAAAATGTTCCTAAGAGTTTTTCTTTTTGGATCTCTTTCAGGAAGTGATTGTTGAATTCTTTCAATATATATTTTACCCTCTGGATTCAGAATAACAGGGGGTGTTTTCCTGGATATTTTATTTTTTGATCATGGCTTTCAAGTAGTCCCATAATTTTTAAATTGTCTCTCCTGGATCTATTTTCCAGGCCAGTTGTTTTTTCCAACGAGATAGTTCACATTGTTTTTTATTTTTTCATTCTTTTGGTTTTGTTTTGTAATTTATTTGTTTATAATAAAGTCATTAGCTTCCATCTGCTCCATTCTAATTTTTAAAGAACTATTTTCTTCAGTGAATTTTTAAACTTCCTTTTCCATTTGGCTAATTCTGCTCTTTAATGCATTCTTCTCGTCATTGGCTTTTTGGATCTCTTTTGCCATTTGATTTAGTCTACTTTTAAAAGTGTTAATTTCTTCAGTATTTTTTTGGGTCTCCTTTAGCAAGCTATTGACTTACTTTTCATTATTTTCTTTTGTCGCTTTCTTATCTCTTCCCAATTTTTCCTGCACCTCTCTTACTTGATTTTCAAAATATTTTTTGAGCTCTTCCATAGCCTGAAACTATTGCATATTTATTTTTGAGGTTTTGGATACCGAAGTCTTGACATTTAGGTCTTCCTCTGATGGTAGGCATTGTTCCTCCTCATCCAAAAGGATGGAAGAAAATATCTGCTCACCAAGAAATTACCCTTCTTTTGTCTTATTCTTTTTCCTTTTGTGGGCATTTTCCCAGTCAGTTTTTTTGAATTCTTTGTCAAGGTATACTTTTGACACCTGTAACTTCTCAGTTCCTCTAAGATGACACAATCAATAGGAGGTGTTTATTCCTCTACTGGTCTGCACTCTGCTCCATGAGCAGGATTCCCTCTCTAGAGCCTCCACCAGCTCCACCATGCCAGCACGCTTCCTGATATACAGTTCAGCTGCTGTGTTCCCCCAGGGGCTTTGGGGCAGGGCTCCAACAATGGAAGCTGGCGTTCCCTGGGACCAGGGCTAGAACGTTGTGTTCCTTTCTCACTCAAGTGAAGGAACTTTCTCACTGGTGTTTGCGGCTGTTTCTGGCATTTGTGACTTGAGGAATTTGGGATCCACATCTGTTGCCAGTGGCCCCTTGAAGCCTGATCCAGTCCTGTCCTTGCCCCGGTTAGCCCAGGCTGTGTTGTGCTCCATGCCTGATGTGATAGACCTTTCCTGTTGGCCTTCCTACCTACCATGGGCTGGGAGTCTCTTTCATTCTTTCCTGTGGTTGTTCCTGCTCTAGAATTTATTTAGAGTCATTTTTACAGGTATTTTATGGGCTGTGGAAGGAGAGATTTTAGAGGTGTATCTTTCTACTCCACCACCTTAGCTCCATCCTCCTTGATAATTTCTTGAAAGATGATGTCTGCGCTCTGTCTTTTTTGATCATGGCTTTCAGGTAATCCAATTATCTTTAAATTGTCTCTCCTGGTCTCTCTTTGTGGTCAGTTCTTTTTCCAATAAGATATTTCATATTGTCCACTATTTTTTCATTCTTTTGTTTTGTTTTGTTTTGTTTTTTGTAATTTCTTGATTTCTCATAAAGCCAGTAACTTCCTTTTGGTCCATTCTAATTTTGAAGGAATTATTTTCTTCAATAAGTTTTTGGACCTCCTTTTCCATTTAGCCTATTCTGCCTTTTTAAGAACTTCTTCTCGTCATTGATTTTTTTGTGTGCCTTTTGCCACTTGGATTAGTCTATTTTTAAGGTGTTACTTCAGCATTTTTGGGTCCCCTTTAGCAAGCTATTGACACACTTTTCATGATTTTCTTGCATCTCTCTCATTTCTCTTCCCAATTTTTTGCTCTACATCTCTTACTTGATTTTCAACATCCTTTGTGAGATCTTCCATGGCCTGATACCAATTCCATTTTTTTCCTGGGCTTTAGATGTAGGAGTTTTAATTGTGTTGTCTTCTTTGGTTGTATATTTTAATTGTCCTCTTTATCAAAGTAAGATTCTGTAATATGAATTTTTCCCCACTGTTCACTCATTTTCCTATCCAATTCCTTAACTTTTTAGCTCTTTGTTACGCTCTTTTACCTCTAGGACTCTTCTTCCAATGAGAAACATGTACTGTCCTAAGTTTTAGAGGTTTTGTGCAGCTGTTTTCAGGGGTCATGTTAATTTTTACTTCTTCCAAGATAGTATGATCAAAGGAGAGGTGTACACTTCTCTTTTGGTCTGTGTTCTGATCTGTGAGTAGGAACAAGCGCTCTTTTCTGCCTGAGTAAGAATGCCTCTTTGCCATCATCACAACCAATGTCAGTGCTCCTCCTTGCTCCAGGACTACCACCCAGGACTGTAACGCAGGTCCAGGTATGGGTAAATCAAGAGAATCCTACCTTAGTGCCAGCAAAGAGATTCCTGCAACACCCTTCTGATCAGTTCTTGATCCTTCCACTGTCTATGGGATGAGAACTTCAGAAGCAGCTGCCGCTGCTACCATCACTGCTGCCTCTATTGGGGTTAGGGTTAGGCCTTGCTGTTCTCTCATCCAGGTCTGAGAAACCTTTCCTACTGACTTTCTAAGTTGTCTTTTGTATTTGTGTGTTGACAAGTCTGGAAACTGCCATTGCTGCCAGTGATTCAGTGCCCTGCACCCTGCTCCAGTATTCCTGGGGCCAGTCTGTGCTGAAGTGGCCCACACTAGACTGTGGTCTTCTCTCATACTGCTGCAACAGACCTTTCTTGTAGACCTTTCATGTTGTCTTAGACTGGAATCTTTTTTCACTCTGTCATTTTCTGGGTCCTGCTGCTGTAAAATTTGTTAAGAGTCATTTTTTAATATATTTGAAGGGGTTTAGGGAAAAGCTCAAGCAAGTCTCTGCTTTCATTACACCACCTTGGTTGTGCCCTATTGCCAGTTCTTTGAGGAATAAGCTGTGTTCCAGACTTCCTTTTCTAATACCCATTGCATATTTGGATTTCATCTTCCACCCAACTATTACCTGTGGCTCCAAGAGGCTGTAACAAATGCAGTGCCTAGACCCTAGTGAAACTGTCACAGCAGAGACCTGGCTAAACCAAGTTGAAAGTAACAAAAAGGTTTTAACTTTTTCAATAAGATAGGAAGATATCTATCCCAAAATTGTAAAGACTTTCTTTGGCAAAATGTGTGGATGAGAATAATTTGTTCCATAAAAAAATGAAGGCAGGTGACCAGGTCCCGTGGAGTGCTTACAGCCTAGTTAGACATCAAAGATGCCAAGGTCATCCACTGCCGCCTAAGCTATCACCAGCTTTCTTGACTTTTGACTTGCCATTGGAGTTCCATGACTGGAAGAAAGAGTAAGCCTGAGGACTTAGCACAATTCTGCCTTACTTAAATACAATTCATGTATAGGTCAAGACATTATCCCATCATGTCGTTGGTCTTCCTAAACAAAGGATGAACAATAACAGCTCCTCATACAGCCATATACATATGGAAGGTGATCTAGAAATGTTTATTTTTTATATTGTTTATTTTAGTTGTACGTAGTATTTTCCTTTTACACATATACACAGAAACAAACACAAACAAAATGATGACACCTAGGGATAGAGGATGTCTAATATTTCTTTTCTCCATTTTCACAGAGTCGTTACTGGACTGTCCAGAACAAAGACTTGTAAGCATACACACATCATAGGTAAAAGAATGAATTTTCCATATATATATAATTTAATGATATCTTGTTTCTCCTTAAATGATCAAAGGGTCTACTCAAATATACAAGTCCAGAAGAATGATGAAACAACACTTGAAAAGACTTTCAAAACGTTTACAAAATAAATACTAATAAAAACAATAACTAATATCTAGAGAACACTTACTACGCCACAGATAGTGTTCTGAGTTCTTTACAGATATTACCTCATTTGATGTTTACAACAGCCCTGAGAGGTAGATGCTATTATGATCCCCATTTTAAAGGTGAGGAAACTGAAGCAAACAGGGTTAACTGACTTGCTTAGGGTAATGCAGTGAATAAGTATCTGAGGCTGATATTGAACTCAGATTTTCCCATTATCCATTTTGCATGCCATCTAGCTTGCCAAATAAAATAAAGCAGGAGTCTGGAATAGGAAAGAAGCATATCTAATGAGGCACAGTATGTGAATCCAGTGCTAACTTACAATTCTCTTTCATTAAGAAAATAAGTCCATTTTATTTCTTTACTTTTAGTTGCAATGTGACTCAGTAGCAAACAAATTAAATTTACAAAATAGATCCAGATGAATAAAAAATGGTCTCAATCAAAGTTAATCCTATCTTTTGGCCAAAATGCCTTACTTGTGTCCTTTTAATGGATTACTTGACAGACTTCTGTATAGATAAAAGAGAACTCTCAAATGATTCATGATGTAATTAAAAATCTGAATTATAGTATATTGTTCTTTGAATAATGTGGACAGATGGCATATATGTTAAAAATCAGATTTTGGCAAAATAAGATGCCAAGTCACTAACTTTATAAGTTTTTGTATTAAACATTCTGATAAGGATAATAATTTTAATGTATGTCATTCCAAAGACACTCCTTCTTAAGTTATAAAGTATTTTTCTAAACTAAAGGAATAGAGAATCGAATCTTATTTTCAGTTCTTTTAAACAAATGCACAAAATGCCTCGTTTTTTGGTGGTTTCAATTGGGCAGTAAATTTAAATATTCAGTTTTAGAAAAATAATTTTTGAAAGTGATCAATAAGATGAACTGATATGGATATCCATGATATATTTAAGGAAAATTAATAGATCAGTCTGAATAGGTTGCAGCATTTGTGTGAGGGAATATTGAGGGTAGCTAAAGAAATTTAAAAATTGGAAATTTTATTCTACTGGTGAAAAAGAAGGAATTCAGAATTTTCAAGAAGTATGATATGATTCAATGTAATAAATTATATTATCATTATAAAAAAAAGTGGGAAAGGGGCATATCTTTTTACCACCACAAGCAGTAACTCTTGACCAACTGTCCCAACAGTCAGATAATCACAAGAATCGCAGGAATGATATCACCTCCCAGACCATGCTGATCCTACGTCCAGCAAAGCTCCATAGGCATCATCCAGGGAAAAAAACTCCTGTGGAGAAGGACCAGTCATCTCCACCAAATACCAACCAATTATCATTGCAAGAAATTGCAAGCTAGACCAGATGAAGTATCAAAGTTTTGATCATTCTGAAGGAGGTACAGCAGACAGCATGTTCCAGAAATGTCAAATCATCACTATTTTGACCACTGTGTCTCCTCCCACCCTCAGGGAGATAGTCAATGACCTTCAGGGAGATAACTGACAACCGTGAACCAAGAATACTTGAAACAATAATGCCTCTACCTCAGTGCCAACAGTCATCATCCTAGAACACAGTCCTTCATTATAGAACATGGTCCTCATGTGTTATACAACAAGAACTACTGAAGACCCAGAAAAGGAAGTGCTTTCTGCCAAAGTTCTTGCAAATAGTTTAATATCAGAAACTGATGAGTTCATCAGTGGAAATGACATTAAATAAGAAGCATTATCATAAGTTTTACTTCTGAAACCTAGTAACTATGAAACTTTTCCACCTGACTCACAGTTGAAATCCTTTGTATGTGCTTTGTACTTAAGTAGAAAGTGAGCTCCTTGAAATCAGGATCTAGCTTGCTTTTCTGGAAAACTGAGCTCAGTGCTTTGCATATGGTGAGCATGTAAAAAATGGTTCATTCATTCATAATATAAAAAAAGTCTATGATAATATTGTTATTTACTAAGGTGGAAAAAGGTATTCAGATCCCAAGGAATTTAATTTTGATCAGTAAGAGTGACATCATTTTTCTTCAACAATCTAGAATACTGAAAGTAATGATGATAAAAAATGTAAAATGCTTAAAAATTTCTTTTTTTAAAAAATCATTTAAGTATGAGAAGTAAAATACTAATGGTATTTTCCTTGCTTAAATATTGAGGACATTTATTTAATCATAGTAATATATGTATCTCTGTGTATATATATATGTATGTATACAGGCACACAAGCACAGAAACACACACACATATATTCTCATTATATGATTAACTGAGTCAAAATCTAATTTTTATATCAGGAGAAACATTTCATGAATGGGTCTATTTCAATGACTCATTTATAGCAATAAGGAATACAACTTGTTTTTATTATCAATTCACTGATTAAACAGAAAGGGTTAAAAAGTTGAGAAAATTATTCATCTTCTAAATTCAATAATAATCAATATTCAGTAATTATTCAATAAGATTCAATTATTATACAAATTCAAGAAAGTCTTATACTTTCTCAGCAACTAAAATTGCTAAAAACGTAAGTTGATATGCTCTTTTGTTTCTCTAAAGGGACTGCTTACTAAGGAAAGCATTTTGACTTAGTGAATAGAACACTAGGTTTAGCATATGAGGATGAATTCAAAACTTGTCTCAGATATTCATTCACTGTGTGATCATGGGCAAGACATCTTCCCTCTTAGACTGAGTTTTTGATTTGTAAAATGGGGTTGATAATTGCGCTTAACCAAAAGATTTTTATGAGGATGAAATGAGATAACACCTTTTGAAAAGCTTTTAAAATCAAAGTGCTATGTAATTTTGATTACTAATATCATGAAATATCATGCCTACACATAAATGCATTTATTTCATAAATAAAACAAAACATTATAGCATTATAATTTTAAAATTGTATTGTATATTAATTAACATTTAAATCAGAAATGATAATGAATATAATGGAGAACCATTTTGTAACTTTTCAAAGGACACTAACAATAATAGGAAAATTTCTTACTAATTATTATGTAACTCAGTTTGGTCTTTAAGGAAAAATTCTATTTATCCTCTATGAAATATTTAGATTATACATATATCTAGAAAATGCACCAGACTGAGTTCTAATGAGGAAATCCTTGAAAAACAAATCAGTAAGTCATTTTTCCTGTCAAGTTTGGCAAAATCAAAGCAAATGAACAAACAGATAAAAAAACAAAAAAAGAGGTTTCCTGACACCATGGGTGAGTTCTATCCAGAAATGATTTAGAACATTTAGAATATTATAAGAAGAGGTTATAACACAGAGTAAAAAGTGACAGCAGATCAAAAAGTGACTCAGAAAGCCCTGACTTTGTGATAGGTGCAAGAAACACCTGAGATCAACTAGTAAGTCTGGTATTTTCTATCCAGTTCTAAGACACAGATCCAGGACAAAGAGAGAGGGGACCTGAGCCTATTATATGGATTTCTAAGGTAAGGAGCAGTCACGGCCTCTAAGATGTGTACTAAGCAAGGAACAAGTCCAAAAGCAAGCAGTAACTGTATTGGTCCCTCCATCCTATTTCCCCTCTGCTTATCCTAATCTCTTTCTTCTTTTACACTGTCAATTTCAAAAATCTTTTGCTTCTATCATCTCACCTAAGTTACTCTCCAGAAGAATAATTCTTAAACAAACAAAATAATTATAGACTGATATCATTAATGAATATTGTACAAAAATTTAATTAAAAATAAGCATGATTTACTGCAATGTATCAAAAAATCTGTTGTGACCAAATTTCATAGATACTGGGATAACTGGAGAAACAATTAACATAACTAATTGTAAATTTAAAAATGATCTAGAATTGAATTATTTCATCAGATACAAAATGTATTTTGACAGTGAATGATAAGTGTTTTGCTTTTGTCAAAACATACCAAAATTTCTGTAATAAATATGCATAAACGAACCTTTATAAAATATATATAACAAAATGTATGTACCTGAAACCCAAGCTAGAAAAAATATTCAATAGAGACAAAATAGAATCTTTTCTAACAAATAGGAGAGTAAAACAGGAGTGCTCTCTTTTTCTACTTTTATTTGGACCATATCTGCCTAAATTAACAGTAGCAGTAAGGCAAGAGAAAGTAATTAAATATATAAAAGCAAAATGATAGGCAAAGAGGTGTCAAAGTTAGCCAGTTTGCTGCATGGCATTATATTGTGCTCATAAAATTCTAGAGAATCATTAAGGAAACTAATAGCTTTAGTAAATTAGAAGGATATAAAATTAACCCACAAAAATCCATAACTTCTATTCAGCAACAATAAAATCCAAAGCAAATAATATAAAATATAGTCCCATTCAAAATAAGAACAAAATGCACAGATTGTATGGAGATCAATCTACTAAAGACATTTGTAGATTCAATTACAAATTATACTTTAAAGAAATAAAGAATAACAAATAATTGGGGAGATGTTCAATACTCATACCTGGACTTGACTTAAATGACAAAAATGGTGAAGGCCATGTCAGAGGAGAGAAGGTACCTATGTAATACATGTTATGAAAGCAAAATAAACACTCTTGGTGACTGATTGACAATGAGGGATAAGAGTGAGGCATCATGCATGACTTTACAATCTTTCATTGAGGTTGCAAGCCTGGGAGGTCTTGGAGAATGGTATTGACCTCAAAGTGACATGGAAGTTAGGAAGAGGAGAGATTTTTTTTTCGGGCGGGGAGAGGGGAAGTAAATCAAATAAATTTTGGACAATTGAGTTTAGGATAACTGTGGGGATCCATTTATAAATGTCCAGTAGACTGCTGGAGAAGTAATACTGGAGGTCAACATAACAATTAGGGATAGATAAGTAGATTTAACAAGTTTTCATGTAGAGATATTAATTGACTTCCTGGAAGCATATGAAATTTCTGAATATAGTAGAATAGGTGGAAAAGAGACAGGACACAGTCCAATGGGACCTCTATAGTCAGCAGGTGTGAGAAGTAAAGAAGACTGAAGGGTAGACAGATAAATAAGAGGAAAAGGGAAAAGAGTATCAAAAAGTAGGGAATCAATAGTGTCAAAGCCTTCAGAGAAGTCAAGAAGAATGAGAATTGAGAAAAGACGAGTTTTGGCAATGAAAAGATTTTTTAAAATAACTTTGGGTGCATCACTTTCAGTTGAATGATGAGGTCAGAGACAAGATTGAAGAGAGTCAAGGAGACCATGAGAAGAATGGAAGGGGAAATACCTATTCTAATGTCCTATTCAAGGAGTTGAGCTTCAAAAGGGAAAAGATATATGGGATTAAAGCTAGCAGAAATGGATAGATCAAGAAAGAATTTCTCATGGATGGAAGAGAGCTGTGCATATTTTTTAACAGTAGAGAATCAATAGGCAGGTAGAGATTAAGATAAGTGAAAGGACAAGGATAGAAATTACATGGAATACATTCTGATGAAGAACTCCATTCCTCCATATAGATGGACTTGCTTTAGCAGGGATAAACATCATCTCATCATATGAGTGAGAGTTGAAGGAGAAGATAATGACAGAAGACATCTGGGTGACATGTGGTGAGGAGGGATGAACAACAGGAGGTCTCAGGAAATGACATCTTTTTTTCAGTAAAATATAGTACAAGGGTCTCAGCTGAGAAAGTAAGGTCAAGGGTAGCCATGGAGAAGTGGCTCAAAGAGGAATGAAAAAGGTTTGGAAGAACTGAGTGGAATAGGGAGTAAGTTATGGGTCATAAAATGATTGACTTGTAGTAATGAAGGTTTGACTGAAGTTATGTAACATAAATTTGTAACGGATCCAGTCAATACAGTTTTAGTGTTACCTTAGCTTTATTTAGCAGTTTGTATGTAGGACTGAAGGCAGTGGATGGAGGCTGAGACATGGCAGACAAAAGTAGTGATAGGTTTATGGTGGGTAAAGGACTGAAGAGAATTGGATAGAGTAAAACCGAGCTCATTTACTCGGGGGTAAAGGTGGGGAAGTGAGGAGAATGTATCCAGTGTAGAAGTGGGAGAGAACTGAGAGGTTGAGAGACTGGAGGTCAGTGTGAATGAAAAAGAGGGTTCAATATTTCAAGGCAGAAAGGGAAGATAGAAAGATAGTAGACTGATCAAATAAGAGAATTTCAACATTAAAAACATGTTCTACATTTGTGGGTGATGGCAAGGTCAGTGGCATGATCATCATTATGTGTGGCCAAGATGAGTTAGAGGAGTAGTTCATAGGAAAATAAGAAGTTGAATAACTGCATGATTTGAGTGTTTAAGGGAGGATCAATAATGACACTGAAGTCTTCGAGTATGAAGTCAATAGTTAAGGAAGAGACAAAGACTCTGAACTCATTGAGGAAAGAAGGATGTGTCTTGGATGTCAGTAGATAACAGCTACCAGAATTTTGATTGATTTATGGATTGAATGAAGCTCTAAGGAGAAAGGGTTATCTCGTGAGAGTGCTAGACCAAGAACTTGATAGTGTTAATGGGGTACAAACAGTATTCCAATTCCTATACCTTGACAGTGAAGGGAAATGAATGAATGCAGTCAGCACAAGAAAGGGAGACTTAGTGAAGCTTTGAATTAGTCTAAATACTCTGAAAGAAAAATTGGAATTATCCTAAGGAAATGGCTAAAACTCCCGTACACTTTGCCCACAGATGCTACTGCTGGGTATATTATAAAGGAGGTTATTGATAAAAGAAAATCCCCATATATGCCAAATTACTCATAGAAGCATTTTTTAAATTATAACAATAGGGTATATGATGACAGCTGGAAATTCAGAATAACTGGAATGAGGAGGATATGACCAGAAGGAAATTGGTTATTCACCAAGGAATGATTTCTAAAAGTTTTCAATGTCCACAGGTGTTTAGTCTTGGGGTAGAAAGAATATTTTTCTGGGCTTCTGGAAGTTCATGCAAGTGGACAAATTCAAGGATCTAAAGAAATTATGTTAATACCTTTTCAACAATGTAGGAGACCAGGCTGGAGAGTTGAAAGAATGACCTTCAATAGAATGCAGAAGTTTAGTGCTAGATAAAATGGTATTCCTCCTCTTACCTTATAAGTCTGGAGACTAGGCAGGAAATCTGAGGGGATGGAATGTTATTTCTCCTCTTTTTAAGGGAGGCTGGGAAGCAGGCAGGTGACCGCAAGCAATGAAATGAAATGTCTTATCTTCCCACAGGTAGAAAATGACAGAAATGGAATTAGAAATCAGTCCTTATATTATATCTCACTGCTTCCCTTTAAATAACCAACTTAAAAAAAAGAAGCATTGATGAGGATATTAGTTTCAGGATGCCATTAAATTTCTTATTTCTTTTTCATTAGATGAAGTTTAAACTCTATAGTTTCTTCATCTCAAATATTATAGAATTCCTATAATTAATCTCTGGGCATACCAAAAGTTGGAGTTTACTGGATATTGTCTTACTGTATTGACTGCATATAAATTTTGTACTGACTTCACTGTATGAAATTCTGAAGTTTTTTTAATCTCATTTGCTCATTAGTAAGTTTCTAGCATTAGAATCACTACAAAATTTTCAATTATCTTATAACACAAAAAAATTAATAAAAAGTTCAATAGTTTTGATTTATAAAGTTTATATCCTATCACATTAGCATTGTTAGAGTAAATTATATCTGAGTGATCCAAGTAGCTAGAAAGATTCACAACTACTCTTAATCTTGAAGACTCAGAGGGGTTATGATCACAAATATTTACCCCTTTAGAGGGATACCCCTTCCACAAGAGCTAGTTAAAAGCTATTACTCACTTTCACCCAGAGATTTAAGAATGCAACCAAGTCTCTCAAGAGATATATTTCCTTCTGGATAAATTCACCATCACTATAGTGATACAGAGATAGGTGACCTCCTTGATGTTGTTAAAAAGTGAGATATTTTCTAACAATTTCATACTATACTACCTCAGTCCCTTTATGATAAGTTGTCCAAACCAATCTGAGAGAAAAGAGACCTGTAAATTTCCCCAGGATGTATAAAGTTACCCTAAGAGTAACCATTCCTAAGGGAATGGCATGAAGAAGAGTCAATGAAAATCAGTCAATACTATGGCTAAAAGTGGTCCATTCTCATCTGACAAATCTTATTTTACTAGAAACTATGGAGCTCTCCCTCTTAGTAGGATTACATGAATTTGTCAAAAACAAAGCTTTTTGGAGGATTCTTCCAGAAATAATCAACGCTATTGTGATAAAACTATTGTTTCAAGGGTCCATTCAACAATGTCAGTGGTCTGAGAAAAGAAAATCCAATGGATATGATAGAAACAAGCCTAATATTAGATCTTTGTCATATGAAGTGGGTATATAAATCACAGGCAATGATGCAGAAGGAATCATAAAGAAAGATATGGTTTGTGAGATAGTTGATGGTGGCTGACTAATACAACAACAATGCCATATATCTCAAATAAATGTCAATTGTAGTAAGAACAAATCTCTTGCTTTGAGACAGGATGAATGGAGAGACTAATATAACAAATTTTCCAGTTGTAGGAAGATTAGTAATGCGTACTCGCATCTCCTTGGCTTAACTGAACATCCAGGTTTAATCAATTATCATATCAACAAAGGTTGGAATCCATCACTAATCTGAATGTAGAAGATATCCGTTTTTTTCAGTGGGTCATGGCCATGTGATTCTCCCAAAGAGAAAAAAAAAGCAAATAATACTCTATCTCTGTCCAATGATGGTCCTTTTGCTACTCAAAATATCTATCTCTGAAGAATTACTGTAAAGGGAGGAGAGAAAGGAAGAAAATAGGGAATGAATTAAGGAAAATAAAGGAAGGAAAAAGAAGGAAAGAAAAAACAAAGAAAGAAGGAAGGAAGGAAAGAAAAGGAGAAAGAAAAAAAGAATGGAGAATAAGTAATTAAAGTTAAAATGCGTTATAAGGTAGAGAAGATGCTACCAGATTTGGTGAAGATACTGGTGAGTTAAGGCAATCTCACCCTCTATTGTTGGTTTTCTTAGATGCAATTCTGAATCTAGATTTTGTTTTTTCCAGAAACTTCCCAACTATGGGTTGGATGACATTTTCTTAAAGGCAAAGGAAGAAGAAAAAAGGTCTAAATTTGACTTAAAGGTAAAGAAAAAAACTCAAAGAATCTTTCAATTAAAAAATAAAAATTTAGATTGCTGGAAGATAGAAGAAAATGGGAAGAGAATGTATAGATTGACTGAGCTTGCAAAGAGGGGATTATATAAGAACTGGGCTAAGACTTGGTCCTTGGGAGGAATTGCTGCTGAAAACCTTTATTCTAACACAGAAAGAGGTAGTGTTGGAGCAGGAATTACTTGGAATAATAACCCTGCCTGAGTACCAAATGAATGAAGTCATTTAGCTCTCTGATAAGACAAACCAGATTACCCTAAATATTATCTACAAAGAATATTTCCTTTTTACTTGACCAGTCAGATACAATGTACACAACCACTTAGACAACATAGTAAGGCAGAAAAACTATTGACACTGGAGTTAGACAAACTGAGTTTGTATCCTGACTCTGGGCTTTCTACATGCATGAACCGTGGTAAACCATTCCATTTAATCTCTCTGGGTCACTTTTTTTTCATTTGCAAGATGAGGAGTGAAATAATTTTGATGTGCCTTCAACCCCAATTCTTTTATAGAGTCAGAAGGATACATGGTTCCGTCTGAAGAGTAAGGATATGCCATGATATTTGACTGTAACTTTTTTTTTCTCCTTGGGGAGAGGACATTCAAAAGAGGAGTTGATTCCATCTCTCTTCATCAGAGATTTATTTAGTGCATGACTCTGCATCATTAATGAGGTAATGAGATAAAGAAACAAAGGAGTAAGGAAGTAGCTTACTTGAGATAATCAGCATTCTTGGAGACAAATAAATAGATGTAGCCTGGGGTGTTCTTTTGACTTCTGTTGGCTGCCTGTCTAGAAGCATCATTTTTTTTCTTTTGGTTCATAGGAGGAGTTACATCATGCTAATTTAGATCCTAACCTAATTAGTACTTTTGCCAGAGCACAATTTACTAGCAACTGAGAGTTTTTATCAGGCATTCACAATTACAACAATAATCTTTTTTTTTTTTTCTGAGTATTCTCCATTAGGCTTTTCTGCGGAAAGGATTGCAGTGTTGCATGGACATAGGATTTTATATTAAGGAATTTTTCAATTAAAGGTTGTAGTCCTTCCCAGGTCTCAGGTTTAATCAGATACTGGCTGAAATGGGGGAGAACTTTAAGATCTGGTAGACTAGCAGTGCTGAGGTGGCAGAAGTAGCTCTCTCTGGAATTACAGTGTCCCAAATATTTGGCCTGACTGTCTCCCACACACTCTCAAGGAAACCGGGGAAGATAGACCGAACAGAGGCAAAAGGGAGATGAGAGGTTTAACTACAGAGAATTGGCTCTCCAATTTCACCATGAGGTCCCTTCCCAATAAGGGGGCAGGGTCAGAGGAGGGCATAAGGAAGGAATGTTTAAACAACAGATCCTCAAGCAGGCTGGGGAGGGTGTATGTCTGGAAACATTTCTTAGTTTCCTCTTCAATGCCTATGACCCGAGGGGTCAAGGGATGGGTAGGGATAGAGTGAATGGTCAAAGCACAGAATTTAGCCATGTTAAAGTGGGCAACCTTACCTTCAGCCTTCATTTTTGCCCAGGGCTTGATGAGAGAGGAGGAGAAAGTGGGAGCACTGCCAGCACCCAGGCTTTCCCATTGTTCCAAGTCTTGAGAACACTGAAGGACAGGGTACTGGGGGGCGGCTCCACTACTTTTCTGTCCTGAGGGACAATCTTTCCTCCAATGTCCCTCCTGGTCACATGGGCATGGTTCCACAGGCATTGGTTCCTGAGGCTCCCTGTCTGGGGGGCGCCCTGGAGGGGCACTCCTTGGACCAGTGACCTTCCT
Source organism: Potorous gilbertii (assembly GCA_028658325.1). NCBI lineage: Eukaryota > Metazoa > Chordata > Mammalia > Diprotodontia > Potoroidae > Potorous > Potorous gilbertii. Next base: position 130,094,356 of record CM053772.1, on the reverse strand, counting down.
TATGGCAGTGAAAGCAGGTTTCCCCACAGCCCAAGTAGCCAGCCTTCCTCCAAGGGGGTACCCTAGAGGGGTGTTCCCTGGCTCTTTTCCTGGCCAAGGCAGCAGCCAAGAATTGAGCATGCTCCCTGGCCCTGATCCCTCTCCTTCATTCTCTTTCCTCTGCTGCAACGAGGTCTGTTGTTAAAGACTCCAAAAACCATCTCCAGTAACTGGGTCTCAGGTGTTTGGGGTCCCGTTGCCAATTTCTGCAGTTTCCTCTGAATATCTGGGACAGACTTCCAGTTTTAGCAGAAGAACTTGAGATTAGCTGCTTTCCCGGTCAGGAAACCATAAATGATGAGGTTGAGGGGTGTTGGGAGGACCCCAAAATACTGACAATTCGGGTCGTGCTCGAATGAATTTGGCTCAAACCTTCTTAAAGCCAAAGAAAACAAAGTTTACTAAAGATTCGCCAAATTGGGTTGTCTCTTAAGGAGCCTAAGCATTTGTGACACTTGTACACACAAGCGGGCCAGATAGAATCCAAGCTAGACAGAGTCTGAGCTGGATTGAGTCTGAATGTACAACAATAATCTTCGGGCAAAGTGTTCCGGTTGCACATCATTTCGGTTTATGTTCTTTTGCCTGTCTTTGCCTTCCCTCCCTCATGAGATGGAAGTTGGTTTGCTTTTGATTTGGGTTATCATCATTGTGATGCTGATCTACATCATTAATGATGATCAATAACGATGACATCCTTATTGATGACCAACATAGTCTAGGCTGCTAAGTAGGGGGTAAACCAAAATGTACATTTAGTTAAATGAGCTGAAGTACAAAAATAGTCTTACATCTATTCTCAGATACAGAGACCTAGAGACCAGAGTCAAGGAATCAGGGGAAAACGCCTCTTCTAACACAGAGTCAGATTACCTATCCATTCAACATGGTATGTTGTCTCTATTTTTGATGTTAACCTTAAAATGTCAAGAATGTTTCTCTTTCTAGGTTGTAGCTCTGTTACTCAGTGGGAATTTAAAAACAGTTTTTAAGACAGTGAAATGGTTAAAGGAAGGATGAGGAAATTTTTGGAACTTCAGTAGGAAAAGTATAAATGAGGTTGAAAATTAAATTTAATTAGCTATTTGTAATAGATTTCCTGCTTTAAGACCTGGAACAGCTTTTTTTTTCCATTAGGGCTTTGGAGGATAATATTACTTGCCAAAAGACAGCACCTGTAGAAGATGCAAGTAGTGGTAGTTTATGATTCCCAGATGTGGGGTACCAGGCAGCAAGTAATAAGTTCTGCTACAACACATGTATCCATGACTTGATGGAGAGTTTACACTGACTTGTCGTGACCAGTGCCTACTCTTCATGGTTTATGGAATAACCAATGTATCATGAAAAGAATTTAGAAAGGTAAAAAAAGGAGAGTATTTCAAGGACATAGACAATTTATATCACTATTTTCTCCAAAGGTAAATAATTCAGTACAAACAGGACATTTTAGTATAGAGATGAAGAAGGTTGTTTCTGAGAGTAGGATTTGAGTTTCTCTCTCTTTCAGTCAGTTTCACACATGTGCATGTGTGTGTGTGTAATTTTGGTTTATGCATACAATTAATACCGTTAAAGCAATTACTATCATTAATCTATAAAAAATGATCAATATGAAGAATTCAAAGAAACTATAGAAGACTGGAAGGAACCAAAAAGTGTATGAACAATTTACATGATATAATAATAACACAAAGGAAAATAATTTTGAAAGATATTAGAACTCTAATCAATGCAGTGACCTATTTCAATTTCAGAGGACTGACAAGTGAAGCATTCCTGTCACTTGCCAATGGAGCAGTGGTAGAGCAGAGGTAGAGAATGATTCATACATTTTCACACTATACTATTTTCTTTATTTGATTTGTTATTAGGGAGGACATTCTATTGGGGGAAGGGAATCATTAGGAATTAATAATGACATGAAAAACTAAAACGATCCACAAAACATCTGAAAAGAAATAAAAAAGAATAGATAAAATATGTAAAATAGGCTTTTGTTTCATCTTAAAATGCATTCATATGAAAAAATATGCAAAAGAAGAAGTATGAGGGCAGTGTTTGTGTGAAGATCAATTGTGTATGTGATAAAAATTTGACTTGTCTGAGCATAGAGAAATCTACAAGTAGAAAATTTCTGAACCTTCCTTAAGCTAATAACTGAGACCTGGTAATTAAATTGGGAGTGTTTTAAAATTTGGTGAGTTGAGAAGGGGTTGGTAAATAACTTCTCCAATTTCAAGTTCAGATAAGAAGAGAAAAAACAATATTTGATCACTTTGCATTGAAATTTGGATTAGTGCTCTGCATTTGGGATTAATGACTTTCAAACGGTGTATAAAAAGGATAGTTATCAGATCCAACAACTTCAAATTCTATGGTGAAGTTGACTTAGTGCAAAAGAAAATTCTCAAGGTTGATATTTCAGAGATATAAACAGAAATGATTCTTATGAAGAAAATGCAGATTTGTCTAAAGAGACAGATGCTACCTCTCCTCTCCTCACAGAAAGCTCATTGACTGTTGGATTTTCAAAATATATGTGAGGAAGAAAGAGCACATTAACAGAGAAGAATCCAAAAGAGTAACGTGGTCTTCTAATAAGAATTGTCCAAAGGGTAATAAAAAAGGAAATTTTTAGCTATGTTAGGGGGCAAGAGGAGGTTCTAAAAGTAATAGGATCACTGTTAAGATTAGAAAGTATGATTTTAATTGCTGACAATAAAGAGATAGAATTAATTTGTCATAGTTTCCTTTTTTTCTAACAAGGAAAATATCTTTGTGTTGTAGTAAATTGAATAAAACAATAAGCAGGAAGTGGAAATGAAAGAAACTGGTTAGAAAAAATACATAGCTGAAGTCATTTGTTCTGCTTTTCTAAAATAAGACAGTGATTGATACTGCAAACAATGTAGAACTTATTCCTTGAACAATTATAAAGTTTATTATCAAGAGGGGATTTAGTTATCGTTTAGAAAGAAGGAAATGTTTACCTTGAGTTAGCATAGCTTCCTCAAGAACAGGATATGCTGTCCTATCATGCTGTACTAACTTTGCTGTTTATTTCTTTTTTTACAAAATTCACAGAATATTTTTACAGAATTTTTTTTTACCACTAAATGAAGAGAATATTCTAGAAACAGTACATATACCAAAATTTCAGGAAAACATTTCACAGTCCCTTTCTTCTCCTTGGTGGACAAGATAGAGAGATGTGAGCTAAATAATAATTTATTGAAGTAAATTCAGAAATGGTAGAATACTCAAAAACAAGTGAGTAGCTATTGGAGGATGCTCTACTTTGGTAGGAATTCTCCAGTGAACAGTTTGAAGGACCTGCATCTGAATGAATGAATGAAGTAATGGGTTTTAGACTTATTTCCCCAAAGCACATATATGCTAGCAAGTCAATGCTCCAGAGCTATTTCTCTGGGCTAATCAAGTCTCAGAGAAAGTTTAATTGCATTGAAATTGTGTCTTCTTATAATTTCTGCCAAACACTCTTCCCCCTTTGCCCAACCATGTTAAGTAACAATGAATAAGAAGTACGAATTAAGAGTGTAAAGGGAAACATGGAAGCCATTTGGCAAAACTACCTCCTAAATTAATTAAGGTCACATCCAGAGACCCCCTGCTAAATAAGAGAAGTCAACTAGGCCCCAGCAAATACTCTCAGTCTGGAAGCTGCAATTAAGCTTCAGACATGAATTGTAAAAAACAGAAAAGTGTTATGTTAATAAGGAATTCTTAAAGTTGCATTAGATAACTTTGAGATGATACTTGATAAGCTAACAAGCCATCCAGGTGGTATGGATAGGAGTTAGGCTGTCGTCCCTGACCAGAACTGTATTAGAATGGGATGCCAAAACCTTACCCCTGGAGGACTCCTCCAATTGTTAAGGGTCCATGCTACCTGAGTGCTTCTAATTATGATCCACAATTATGTAAGTGATTCTATGTGCTCCTTTCCTTCTCTCTTCTTCCTAATCTGTTTGCCTTTCTCTCCCACCCCATTCTCCGTACTACCTTTTGCTACCTTCCTCTATATTCTCTCTGCCTTACCAGCATCGTCTTTCCCAGAAAGTTTCCAAAGAACCAGACTTGTTTGTCCTGACCCAATTGGGGGTCAATTTATGGTTCTTTTTAAATTTATGTCCAAGTACATATAAAAACAGTTTTTAACATTACAAATTATTGAGATCCCAGGGTTCTCTATTCTCTCCTTAAGTGCCCCCTCACACACCTTAAGGAAAGTAATTTGATATATAAATGTGAAGGCATATAAAACACATTTCCATGTTAGTCATTCTGTGAAAGAAAACACAGATCAATAAAACAAACAAACAAAAAAAAACAATACAAGAAAAATATAAAGAATGTAAAAACAACAACAACAAAAAAAAACCGTGTTCCATTTGCATTCAGACTCCATGAGTTATTTCTTTGGAGGTGGTAAAACCTTTCACCCTAAATCCTTTGGAATTGTCTTAGACCACTGTATTGCTGGTAATAGGTAGGTCATTCACAACCGATCACTATACAATATCGCCATTACTATGTACACTGTCCTAATTATGTTCATTTTACTTTTCATTGGTTAATGTCTTTCCAGGTTTTTCCAAAAGATTCTGCTCATCATTTCTAATAGGACTGTAATGTTCCAAAGCAATCATATGCCACAACTTGTTCAGCCACTCCTTAACCGATGGGCATGTCCTGAATTTCCAACTCTTTACCATCACACAAAAATAACAGCTATAAGTATTTTTGCAAATTTAGTCCTTTTCTTTTATCAAAAATTCCTTGGGGAGACAAACCTAGTAATGTTTTTTTTTTCTGGACCAAAGGTATGCATGTGGGGTTTTATAGCCTTTTGGGCATAGTTCCAAGTTGCTCTCCAAAATGGTTAGATAATTTTACAACTCCACCAACAGTGCTTTGGTGTCCCAATTTTCCCAATTCCTGTCCAACATTTTCCTTTTGTGTCATATTAGCCAATCAGATAGGTGTAGGGTTGTACCTCAGTTTCTCTGATCAAACAATGATTTAGAGTATTTTTATAACAATACATAGTTTTGGATTTCTTCATCTGAAAACTGCCTGTTCCTATTTTTGACCATTTATCAATTGAGGAATGACTTATAGTCTTATAAATTTAGCTCTGTTCTCTGAATATTTGAAAAATGAGGCCTTTATTGGATTAACTAGCTCTAAAATGTTTTTCAGAATTATACTTAGTAACTGCCTATTTCCCTCCATTCCACTTTCCTTTCTGCTTATCATTCTCTCTTCTCTCTCTCTCTCTCTCTCTCTCTCTCTCTCTCTCTCTCTCTCTCTCCTTTGACCCCGTCTTTCCTCAAAAGTATTTTGCTGAGAGTAGGATTCAACATTGCAGAGTAAAGGCAGAGAATTTTCTGAGCTGTCCCTCAAAAACTCCAAATAACTTTTATTTAACAAATTCTAGAGTAGTAGGACCCACAAAAAGGAGTGAAACAAATTTACAGCCCAAGACAACTTTGAAGGCCAGAAGGAAAGGTCTATTACACCAGGGTGAGAAAGAAGCACAGTCCAGCACATACTACACACTTGCAGACTGGGCCAAAACAAACTCAAAGTATGCCTCAGGGTGGCTGAATCATGGGCAGCAGTAGAGGTTTCCAGATTTATCAGCCTGCAGATGCCAAAGACAATTTAGAAGTTCAGCAGGAAAAAGTGTGTTGTACTGGGTGAGAATGGAGCACACTCCAACTGGCTAAAAAAGTTGTGGTATATAATTATAATGGTGAAATATTATTTTTCTCTGAGAAATGATGAGCAGGATGCTTTCAGCAAAACCTGGAAGGACTTGCATAGGCTGATTCAAAGTGAAATGTACTGTATACAAAGTAACAGCAATATTATAAACTGATCCATTGGGAATGACAACTGTTCTCAGCAATATAAAGATCCAAGACAGATCAGAAGGACTCATTCGGAAAAATGCTATAACTTCCCAAAGAGAGAACTGATGGTGCTTGGATGCAGATTGAAGTATACTTTTTAATTAAAAAAAAATTCTTGAAATCTTTTATCTGTTTTCTTTTACAACATGATTTTTTAAATTAAATAAATTTATTTATTTAACTTTTTACATTCATTTTCACAAAATTTTGGGTTCCAAATTTTCTCCTTATTTGTCCCCTCCCCCCTCCCCAATACACTGAGCATTCTAATTACCCATATCATCAATCTGCCCTCTCTTGTTTCATCCCTGCTTTCCCTTACCCCATCTTCTCATTTATCCTGTAGGGCCAGATAATTTCTATTCACCATTCCCTGTATTTCTTATTTCCTAGCAGCAGGAACCATACTCAACGGTTGTTCCTTAAACTTTGAGTTCCAACTTCTCCCCATCCCTCCCTCCCCACCCATTCCCTTGGGAAGGCACGCAATTCAATATAGGCCATATCTGTGTAGTTTTGCAAATGACTTCCATAATAGCCGTGTTGTGTAAGACTGACTATATTTCCTTCCATCCTATCCTGCCCCCCATTGTTTCTATTCTCTTTTCTGATCCTGTCCCTCCTCAAGAGTGTTGACTTCAAATTGCTCCCTTCTCCCATTGCCCTCCCTTCCATCATCCCCTCCCCCACCCTGCTTATCCCCATCCCCTCACTTTCCTCTATTGTAAGATAGGTTTTCATACCAACACGAGTGTGCATTTTATCCCTTCCTTGGTCAAATGTGATGAGAGTAAACTTCATGTTTATCTCTCACCTCCCCTCTTTTTCCCTCCACTAAAAAGTCTCCTGCCTGCCTCTTCTGTGAGAGACAATTTGCCCCATTCCATTTCACCCTCTCTCCTCCCAATACATTTCTCTCTCACCACTTAACTTAATTTTTTTTAAGATATGATCCCTTCCTACTCAATTCACTCTGTGCTCTCTGTCTCTCTATGTGCGTGCATGTGTGTGTGTGTGTGTGTGTGTGTGTGTGTGTGTGTGTGATCCTACCAACTACTCAGATACTGAAAAGTTTCAAGAGTTACAGATATTGTCTTTCCATGCAGGAAGGTAAACAG
>CM053772.1:130064196-130080672 GCA_028658325.1 Potorous gilbertii | reverse complement strand
CTCATTTCTCTCTTTTGAAGAACTATTGTGTTCAGTGAGCTTTTGAGTCTTCTTCTCCATTTGTCTACGTCTGCTTTTTAAAGGCTCTTTCTCCTCATTAGCTTTTTGGACCTCTTTTTCCAATTGAGTTAGTCTCCTTTTAAAGGTGTTATTATCCTCAGCATTTTTTGGTTCTCCTTTAGCAAGTTGCTATCTTGGTTTTAAAGTATTTCTATTGCCTGAACTGAATATAAGTTCCCTTTGGAGGCACTGAAGGCAGGGGCCTTGACTTCCTGTGACAGTATGCCTTGTTCTTCCTCATCTGAAAGAATGGGAGGAGACACGTGTTCACTAAGACAGTAACTTGTGGTTTTATTATTTTCCCTTTTGGGGGCATTTTCTCAGCCAGTTACTTGACTTCTGAGGATGTCAAGAGGATGGTCTTATTTTCCCTCCTCTCCAAAGTGCTATATTCAACCTGCAATCTGCTGCCACAACCTCTGCTCTCACCTGGGGCTATTGCTGGAGGATCCTCATTCCCTCTCATCCAACTGGGAAAGCCTTCCCATGCTGACCTTTCGAGCTTTCTTTGTCTCTTGTGGCCTGAGGTATCTGGGACCCTCCCTGCTGGAGACTCTGCCCCTGAGGTCTGTTCGGGTCCTGTTCCTTCCAGGCCCACATGGCCAGCACTGGACTCTGCTCTGTTCAGCATCCTGTGACATAGACCTTTCCTGTCAGGACTCCCAGGTTACCTTTGGCTGGAAATCTCTTTCTCTCTGTTGTTGTGTGGCTTCTGCTGTTTTAGAATTTGTTGAGAGTCCTTTTTTTGCAGGCATTTTGTGGGCTGTGGGGGAAGCACTAAATATATTTGGCTTTCTACTCTGCCATGTTGACGCTGCCCCTCACATCTATAGTTTTAATTCTACCATCCAGAGCCAAACAAAACAATTGTTGTTCTTCATCCTTCACATAGTGGTAGAAAGCTCTCATGTTCCCACAAAGTCTTCTCTGAAGAAAAGATCCCTACTTTCTTCTACTTACTCGAAAGTTTTACCATCTTGGCCACTTTCTTATCAAGGGCCTTTTGTTTTCATTTTGAAATTGGTAAATTAAGACATCCAATCATTTGTGTAAGAAGATAAACAAAAGCTGCCTTTGTATTTGCAGTGCTATACTTCATTGTAAACTATTCAGCAGTCTGGAAAATGTCTGCTGGGTTTTTATAGTAGCTATAATCAGACAGTCTCTTTCAAAGTTTGACCTGTCTACTCATCCAGTTCCATTATTTTGTGTACTACAGAGACATATGGCCTCAAAGGAAAAGTACAGCATGAACCATTTCCCCATAAATGCCTCAGAGATTAAAGTTCTGCTGATAGCAACAGAGATTCCATGCAACAAATGATACCTGCAACTTAATCTTGGCAAAAGGCATATCACAGTGCACATAGAACAACTTTACACAAGGACCTCTATCTTATAGGGTGCCTTAATAATTATATTTCATTTCTATGAAATTGGCTTAATTTCATTTCTTCCACAAGGGTCCATGCCCAACATGCCATGTGTTTCTTTTGATATCTCTTCTGACATATCCTTTATTGAAGTAATTTTTTTTTGCTTTTCCTTCAGTGACAAGGCATTATATCATTTTGACAATTTATGTATTTTTGATTTATCATATTGGCAAAACAATCATGATTAAGTATTTATCATCACTGACAAGAAGTACATTATGTATACATTATGGGGGTAAATGTTCTGCTCAGTGCACAGGAGATTCTGCATGTAACTCTTATTAGTATATGAGTAACACATGTAATTTCTCTTATGGATAACTGAAAAATTCACTCCTAAGTTTCCAGAAGCATTCTTTAGAAGTTAATAATGAGCTTAGTAAAACAGGCACGTCAATGTAATACTGATGAGCTTGAGAATGGATGTGATTATTGTGGAAAGCAGTTATACCAAAAAGTTACTAAACAGTGTGTACATTTTTGTCTAGCTTTACTGGTACTAGATCTATGCCCAAACAGATCAAATAAAGAGAAAAAGATCCTTTTATGTTCAAAACTATGTTCAAAACAGCTCTTTTTTGTTGTTGGCCAAGAAGCCCTAAGTTCAAATCTGGCCTCAGACATTTAGTAGCTGTGTGATGTTGGGCGAGTCACTTAACCGTGGTTGCCTCAGTTTCCTCATTTGTAAAATAAATGAAAGAAGAAAATGGTGAACCACTCCAAATATATTTGCCAAGAAACCCCCAAATGGGTTGATGGAAATGATGGAAAAATAACAACAAAAACTAGTAAATATTGAGGGAATATGTATCAATTGAGAAATGACCAAAATAACATATTAATGTGATGAATTCTACTGTGCTGTAAGAAATGAGGAAACAGTTGATTTCAAAGAGGCATAGAAGACTTCTATGAACTGAGGTAGAGTAAACAGTAACAAAAGGATAGCTTATAAAATCAAGATCAATATTTAATAAATGAACCATTTTGAATTTTATCAACTAGTGAATAATGAAATAAACAGCATGAGAATAGTTTGTATAACAGAACACTGTAAAAAAATTTGAAAGCTGTAAAAAAAACTTGATCATCAAAATTATCATTTATGACTCAAGAGGACAAACATGATATCCATTTTCCTAAATATATCAAGTCTGCAGAGAGATGACAAATTTAGATTTCAGAATCAGACAGGTGATTTAGGATACAGTCATTGAGGAATTTGTTTTGCTTGATTATGCATATTTGTTATGATGACCTGTTTTCCTTTCTTTTGCTTTAAACAGAAGGGGGAGTAGAAGAAGATAAAATAGATTTCTAATATTTTTTTGATAGGTGCAGGGCACTATATACATAAAATACTGCATAAACTTTCAGACACGGTCACAATATTATTTGTTTCACTTGCCCAAGATCTGTCAAGGAGTAGGAGTATTTTGTAAATGTTTGAAATGTAAAAATAGCATATCAATAAAACTTGGTCTAGTCTAGCCTTCTCCATTTATATTTTTATTTTACTACCTTATTTTCTATTTTAATTTACCATTTTCAATTGGCAAAATGTATATTTTTCTCTCTTCCCAATTCTCTCAACAAAAGAAAAACCTTAGTAGAAAATATTCAGACAAGGAGAAAAAAATCACTACATTGTTCATTTCCAAAACAAAAAAATATGTCTCAGTCTGTCCACTGAGTCCAAAAATTATCTGTGAGGAGATTGTTAGCAGTTTCATTACATGTCTTATGAAATAGTAGTTGATCCTTGCCTGGATGGGATTTCTTAAGTCTTTCAAATTTGTTTGCCTTTGTTATTATTGTATAAAATGTTTTCTTGGCTCCATTCACTTCACTCTGCACCAATTCACATAGATCTTCCCATTTTCCTCTGAAACTGCCCATTCAATTCTGTAAAGCCAAGGTGAACAATAATATTTCATTACATTCATATGCCATACTTTGTTCAGCCATTTACAAATTGATGATCACTCTAAGCCAATACAAAATGAATGTCTATAGATATTTTTAATTATATGAATCATTTTCCTTTTTATCTCTTTTTATAGAGGCCTACTCACTGCATTACTGGATCAATGGGTATGAATAGACCAGTTCCTAGCTCCAATAGCAACACATCTATGTGACTTTTCCCATTGGCCTTCCAATATTTGTCACTTTCCTTTGGTGGGGGAGAGAAGTAGGGAACAAACTTCAGATCAATGCAAGGCAGATCCTTAAATCAGTTTCTGTAATTTGAGTTCTCTAATTGCCAAAGATTGGAAATATTTTTATATGACTATTGATAGCTTGAAATTTTTCCTTTGAAAAGTGACTATATAGTTTGACCATTTATCAACTTGGAAATAGCTATTATTTTTATTAATTTTCATCACATCCTTTAATATCTTGGAAATGAAACATATATAAAAGAAATTTCCTGCAATGATTTTTCCACAGTTATGTTAAGTTTAACTGCATTGGTTTTGTTTATACAAAAACTTTTACAAATTATGTAATCAAAATTATCCATTTTATATTATATGTTCCTCTCAATGCCTTGTTTGAGCACAAACTCCTTCCCTGGCAATCAGTATGAAACTTAATTTCTCCCTTGGTCTCCTAATTTATTTATGATGTCATCTTTTATATGTCTCAAGGAGCTTATTTTGGTATTTCTTCTGCAGTGTTGATGTGTACCTAAATTCTGCCAGACTGCCTTCTAATTATCCAGAAATGTTTTCTTTTGTATTGTTTTTTTACAATAGTGAGTTCTTACCCTACTAGACAGAGGCTTGGATTTCCTATTTGATAACTAGAGACTACTGTAATCTACTTCTATGTGTTGTATACCTAATCACTTCCACCAGTCGATTTGTCTCTTTTCTTAATCAGTATCAAATCATTTTGATGATTACAACTTTATAGACATTTCCAAGTGATAGACTCTTTTCCTTCCTTAATTCATTCATTATTTTCCTTGAAATACTTGAACTTTTATTTCTCTAGATGTGCTTCATTATTTTTTCTAGCTCTATAAAGTCATGGCTTAGTGCTTAGATATAATACAAACAAATACATTAATTCTGATGTAAGCAATTATTTAGGTCCATTTTGTTGGCATAAATAAAGGAATTGTGTGTGTGTGTATGTGTGTGTGTGTGTGTGTGTGTGTGTGTGTGTGTGTGTGTGTGTGAGATCAGGTAGACTTTCAAGTATTTTATCTATTCTATGTGATTTTAAATGAAAATTATTGTTTTGTCTCTTCCTGCTGAGTTTTGTTGGTGCTATCAAGAAATGTTTACCCTCTCTTTTTATAGAAGGGGAAATTGAGATACTCATAGGCAAACCGAGGCTTAAGAAATATTTTCCTGATATTACAAGGTTTTGACACATGTCTAGATAACCCAAATCAGAGGTACTCATGTTGAAGATACCAGGGATCTGCTTCAAAGGGAAGACATGCTGTTTTCTCCCTCCATGCATATGGGTCTAGCCCCTTTCCATCACTTGTGTTCACAGAACTGATTGCATTTTAAAATATATTTTATGGAAGCATAGTTGTACGCTTTCTACTTCCGGTGTTGTATATTGGCAAAGATCTCATTCACTCATAGCACAAGCACCATGTGGTAAGCTGGGTGTAGAGAAAGAATATATTCTTCCCCTTAGGTCTTTTGAACTTAAATATCTGCCCCAAATTTTTTTTTCCTTACCTATTTCAATTGTTTTTTCCAGTTCCACATAAAAGCAAAGGGGTACTACTCCCAGGTGCTTTAGCCATGATGACCTTGCAGTCAGGATTCCAGACTAAACGGTGCTACCACCCCAACATTGAAGCCCTGAAAATTCAAAGTACAAGAATATAAGTGCAAGAGGTTTGTGGACTTGAAACTTGTTGGGATTAATGCCATATCAGAACTGAGCTAAGCTATGAACCTAACTGCTCCCTCTCCCCAGAGATGAAGGTGATCTAGAGCTAATTGGGAATATTTGTACATTTGTTATTGCAATGACTTTCAAGCATCATATTTTTTGGTAAAGGCTAATCTACCATTTGACCAAATTGAACTGGAGGGCTAGGGACCCTGTATCAATAAGCTCCCCAGCACACACAGGAGGGTCTGCTGCACAGGTTCTTTGATTTGCTTTTCCAAAAGGAAAACTACTTTTGAGGGGTATACAATCTTCTTTAATTCCATTCACCAACAGGGAAAATACAAGCAGAGAAATAAAGACCAAAACACAGGGTCTGTCTAACTATAGGTAATACATATATGACAGATCAACGGACAGATCCAACTGTCTGACCGTTACCTATATACATAGTTACCAGAAAGAGAAGCACCAGCATCTGGCTTTTCAAGGTGAGGGCTCCTTAGCAGCTACCCAAAATCTCATCTGGTACACGAAACTTCTTCCACAGAGAAAACCCCATTGCAAAACCTCACCTCCAAGTACATACTTTTCAAAGCCAGAGGGCAACATGACCCTCATAACCCAGTGCCTCATTAGAAATTAACAAAAGTTATCTGGGGCCTATTAATGGGCAGGGAAGATTTTTAACTCTAATTAACATTACAGACTCCTAGAATTAATGGAACACAATGGGCAAAAATTAGAGTCCGTGGGAGAGATTATATACTCTCAAAGCCTTTAGTGGTACCAGAGAACCCTGGTTGAGGGGCAAAATGTAACCTAACTGGCCAGCAGTGCACTAGTATTTAATAGCTTGAGTAATCACTGTTATTAGGAAAGAGCAATTACTGTTACACTGGTGATTACTCTCCTACATAGACAGTGCAAGTAGTTTTATCTTCATGTTATAGAAGATGAAGCTGAATCTCAGAGGGGGTAAGTGACCTGCCCAATTTCAAATACCCAAACTCACAGTTTTTTTTTCACTGTGTTACTCCTGTCTTACTAGAAGCTGGTATCTTCAAAGATGTTTATTTTTTAATAATCCTTTATATATTTATCATTTGAATCCAGAGGGAAATTATGAGTACATCTAAATCGGGTATAAAATATCCAAGGTTTTGGGGTACAGTCAGTGTTGACTAAAAGAAATTAAGCAAACTCAGCTTTCTACTTTTTTGCTTTGAAATACAATTTCCTCACAACTTCTCTGTAAGCTAGAAAGTAAAAGGAATTGGTTTTTCCCCACTTTAATCCTGAGGAAACTGGTTCAGAAAGATAAAGCAACTTCTTAGTCATACAGTCGGTAAATGTAGGAGCTGTGATTCAAATCCAGGTATTAGAGCTCTATTTTCAGGATTCCTTATATAATACAGCATGCTTTCTCTTCATAGATATTATTGCCACTTTTTCAAAAGGTCCTTCAGAAATAAAAATTAAGCTACCTTTAAAGTGAGCAGTTATGTGGTGGAAAGGCTAACATCCTATTAGAAGTAACAAATGTTCTTTCGAAACCTTGTTATCAAAGGCACACAGCATTAATCAAGAATAACAGAGAATGACCAGGTAAATGGGTTCTATTATGAGAAATTTAATAAAGGAAAATAAAAAGGAAGATAAAGAAATATACTAATGTGGAAGGGAAGAAGAGGGTGGACCTTACTATTTCTCACATGCAGGGTGCATAAGAAAAAGAATATAGAAGCATGGAAGAAAGAATGGAAGAGTGGGCATGGAATGAACTTTATTTTAACCTAGACAAAAGTGCACACAAAAATAAACTTATGGAAACATATATAAAATTTAAAGGGTTGGGAAGTAGAGATAGGAGGGAAGCAGGGCATAAGAGGGACAGATTAGTAGAAAGCAGAATTACTTTCCTGATCCCAAAGATGGATTTGAAAGGAAGGAAAAAAATAGGAAAGAATAGTCTAAGAGAATTGGAAAATGACTGTACAAACTGTAGTATATGTGGCATATGTTTGAACAATGGAATACGTACATATATGTGCATATATCTGAACAGTGGAATATCACTGAACTTTAAAGGAAAGTCATGATTTCAGAGAATGCTGGGAAAATTAAAATGCTATGTTAAAACAAACAAAAAATCCTGCTCTCTATTTCCTTCTGAGGCTCTGCCACTGCTGGACTACGACTGATGCTGCCATTGCCTCTGTCATCTACTTCCCACGTTCTGTGCCTTTCAGAGGGTATTTATACTGCTCTCCTACAGTGACATTCCCAGAACAGGAGTGCCTTGGGATATTTCATTAATGTATACCTCTTAAAGAGAGGCTAAAGTCTGAAATGCCTCCAATATTTAACAAAATTCTGTTTTCCCTCAATTTCTATAATCGTACCTTGCACACAAATGGGTTAATGTGATAGCTGTGAATACTTCTTACCTGAATCATTTCAAAAGGCTCCTGGGGGTAGGTTGGAGTGGTAGGATGGACCTACTCTAGCTCTACCTCCGTAGCCCATGAAACACCTATAAAATATGACTTTAAACAAATTCTAGAGCTGCAGAAGTCATAAAAAGACAGAATGAAAGAGATTTTCAGTCCAAGACAGCCTGGAAGGCTGACAGGAAAGATGTATTCCCCCAGGCTTAGAGAGGAGCACAGTCCAACCTTCACCATGCAGCATGGCATGGACAGCACTGGATCAGGCTTCCGGGTGCAGAATGAGGGGTATCAGATGTCGTTACCACACTTCCCAGCCCACAAACGCCAAAGACAGTTTCAAAAGTCAATAAGAAAGCTCTTTCACTGGATAAAAAGAGAGTCTGCTCTGGCCCCACTCTGGCCCTAGGATGTCACCAGTCACTGTGGAAGCAGCATTCTCATTTGGAACCCTGGACCTAAAGACCCTGGGAGAATTGAGCAGCTGATATGGGTCTCAGTGGCAGTCTTGGGGTGAGAAGGAAAAATGGTGTGGTGGAGCTGGTGGAGGCTCTGGAGAGGGAATCCTGCTCACAGACCAGAGAGCAGGCCAGGAGAGGAAAAAGTGCTTCTCCCTTGATTGTGCCATCTTGGAGGAACTGAGAGCTTATGGATCTTTAGAGTGTACCCTCCACTTGAAAAAGTACTCAAAGGTCAAGTAACTGACTGGAAATGACCAAAAAGGGGGAAAAAATAAGACTACAGAAGTTTACTTTCTTGGTGAACAAGTATTTTCTTCCATCCTTTCAGATGAGGAAGAACAAAAGTAAATGTCAGAGGAAGACATCAAAGTCAAGACTGCTACATTCAAAACCTCCAAAAAAATATATACAGGGGTATCAAGTCATGGGAAAGCACAAAAAGAATTTTGAAAATCAAATAAGAGAGCTGGAGGAAAAATTTGGAAGAAAAATGAGAACAATGCAAGAAAATCATGAAAAGCAAGTCAACAGCTTGCTAAAGGAGACTCGAAAAGAGACTCAAAAAAATGATGAACAAAGTAACAGCTTTAAAAATAGACTAATACAAACGGGAAAAGAGGTCTAAAAAGCCAATGAGAAGAAAAATGTTTTAAAATCAGAATGAGACAAATGGAAAAGGAGGTTGAAAAGTTCACTGAAGAAAATAGTACTTTAAAAATTACACTGGAGCAGATGGAAGCCAATGACTTTATGAGAAACCAAGCAATTACCAAACAAATCCAAAAGAATGAAAAAATAGAAGATGATGTGAAATATCTCACTGGAAAAATAATTGACCTGGAAAATAGATCCAGGAGAGATTATTTAAAAATTATTGGTCTAACTGAAAACCATGATGAAACAAAGAGCCTCGACATCATCTTCCAAGAAATTATCAAGGAAAACTGCCCTGATATTCTAGAACAAGAGGGCAAGATAAAAATGGAATGAATTCAGCAATCACCTCCTGAAAGAGATCCCAAAAGGAAAACTTCTAGGAATATTGTAGCCAAATTCCAGAGTTCCCAGGTCAAGGTGAAAATATTGTAAGCAGCAAGAAAGTAACAATTCAAGTACTGTGGAAATACAATCAGGATAAAAGAGGATTTATCAACTCCCAACCTAAGGGATTGAAGGGCTTGAAACATGATATTATGGAGGTCAGAGCAGATAGGATTAAAACCAAGAATCACCTACCCATCAAATCTGAATATAATACTTCAGGGGAAAAAATGGAATTTCAGTGAAACAGAGGACTTGCAAGCTTTCCTGTTGAATAGATCAGAGCTGAGTAGAAAATTTTATTTTCAAATACAGAAATCAAGAGAAGAATGAAAAAATAAACAGGAAAGAGAAGTCTTAAGGAACTCATTAGAGTTGAATTGTTTACATTCCTACATGGAAAGATGTTATTTGTAACTCATGAGACCTTTTTCACTAATAGAAGGAATATTGATTGTTATCCTTCTTCTTCGAGGAGGACTAAATTGACATCAACATGATAAAGTGAAATTTCAGTGTGTCCAACTGTGTCTGATCAGACCAATAGGAGTTTGGAATGCTCTATCACAGGTTAGGCACAGATGGTCCGTGTGAATATTTGTTAGGGGCCAAGCTCTGGACGACCTTTGGGTGCTGGGACCGCCCTTCGGGAGCTGGCTCTGCCCTCAGGGAGGAACATGGGAGGGACTCTGGCTGGGGATATAAGGGGCTATAGGGGAGGGATCAGTGAGAGATGTAATCAATAAAATGAAGTGCACTTGCCTCCTCGAGTGCTCTGCGTAGTCATTTCCCCTCCCCCACAGGAGGGGTTCCCCTACCACATGGTAGGGGCTGGAGATGTTCAAAGACCCAGGAAGGGTAAGTACAGGCGATGGCTGGGGGGGCTGCCCCGTGCAAATATTTAGGGTGGATATCCTAAATTTGTGCATCCTGCGTTTACTTTCTGCTGTCTCAATTCTGATTTGCTCAGAGAGCACAGGACACTTTCTGACGAGGGTGGACCACATTGAGCGGGCCTGTGCAGGTGTCTCCTATGTTGCACAGTCAAATACAAAGTTCTTGAGAGTGTTCTTGTATCATTTCTTCTGGTCAGCATATGATCACCTGCCCCATGCACGTTATCCATAAAATGGTCATTTTGGTAAGTGTACATTTTGCATTTCAACAATGTGGCCAGTCCAACAGAGTTGTGCTCAAGTACAGTATATATACATATACATATATATATATATATATATATATATATATATATATATATATATATATATATATATATTCATGTGCATATATGTGTGTATATATATATGTATACATATGTAGGTAGGTATGGGTATATGTGTATGTGTATATGTGTAGGTATGCATATGAACATGATGTACATGAGTGTATATGTGTGTATACATATATACACACACATATACATCTATATACACACATGCACAGAGGGCACAGTGTTAGCTGCATATGAAGGGAGAATACCAAAAAAATATAAAATTTATGGTTGAAAGGAATGTACTAGGAGTAAGAGAAAGAAATATTGCTCAGTATCCTCTAGAAAGAAGAGAGGTTTTTTCGCTATCTATAAAATTTGTGTGTTAAATAAAAGTCATGGTATATATAATATGTTTGCTACCTTGAGGGTTGATGTGGAAGCTGAGGAATCTTTTGAGGGAACCCTATAAACATACGACCTGCTATTTCTTAGGGTAGGACCAAAAGAAGAGCCAGAAAGATTTAGTGAGAGCATCTCTCCCCAAAAATCATATTTTCACTTTATTTTAAGAAGATCATTCTAACAACTAGGTTGTATATATTATAAAATGAGGAGATTTAAGAATACAGTATGGTAAGTAATCTCTGAGGACCCTTCCAGCAAAAAGTAAAGAACCAACCAGGCTAAAGGACAAAATAAATGATACATAATGACACAGAAGACATAATTACTGTTTATCATCCCTTTAAATTCCCTTCCTATCATGTTATAAAATCTTTCAGCCTTTTCTTCACAAGTGATGCAACACTGATCCAGTGATGTGGACATTTTCCAAAGGTCTTTCTAACTCAATGATTCCACTATTCTGTGATCTTCCATTGATCCTGAAATTCTCAATTCTTAGATATTACAGAATTTATGTGTTTGAAGACAGTCACTCAATAAGTGCCTACTGTGTGCCAGGCACCCAGTGCTAAGCAATGAGGATATAAAGAAGGGCAAAATTCCCTTTTCTCATTGAACTCACTGTTTAATGGGGAAAACAACATTCAAACAACAATAGTGAAACAAGATATATATACAGGGCAAAGTGAAGATAAGCAACAGAAAGGTGTTAGCATTTAGGTGAATCAGGACAGTATCACTATAAAAGGTGAGATTTTACCTAAAACTTGAAGAAAGCTAAGGAAGTCAACAGTGTACTGCTGAAAATTGTATTGTATAAAGAAGCCAATGACAGATATCAAGATGTTAAGTTATTCTTGTCACTCAGCAAACATAATGCTATTGAAATAGAACAAAGAACTCAAAGCTCTTGAATAGGGTTAGGGGTTTGGCATGGTGAATTGGAAAGACCAGAAACAGTCACACATGGTATAGTTCCTAGTATGAGGCAGTGTGTCATAACAGAAAGAGTGCTGAACTTGGAATAAAACCTGATTTTGCTGTGACACCTTAAGCAAGTAGTGACCTTTGAGCAATTTTCTCTTTTGTAACACATAAATAATATAGGTTACATTACTTTCCTCATCAGAGTTGTCCAGAGCATATTTGTGAGCTTTAAACTGATATACAAAAGTAAACAATTTTAAACTTGATTAGCATTGAAATTTTTGGGCCAACTCAGTGACCAGTGCTAGTCATTCAGGGAACAACATGATGACAATTGATTGTGGAAAGAGGTTATTGCTGTTCAGTCATATCTGACTCTTTGTGATAACAATTGGAGTTTTTTTTGCAAAGATACTAGAGTAGTTTGCTATTTACTTCTTGAACTCATTTCACAAATGAGGAAACTGCGGCAAAAAAGGTTAAGTGACTTGACCAGGGTCACATAAGTGATAAATGTCTGAGACTCGATTTGAACTCAGGTCTTCACAAGTCCAGCATGCTATCCATTGTGCCACCTAGGATGGTCATTTCATAAAGCAAAAAGGGGAAAATGTCCAATGAAGTGGATAAAAAAAAGGAAAAAAATTTCTCTTACTCCACAATTTTACTGTGGCTAACCCTGTATGGGAAACATATTTTGTCCAATTTTCATTTCTTATTTCTCCAACTCTTAGACCATCTCGTTATTTTTCATGATCAAAATATTCCAGAGAAAATAGATGAGAGAAATTAGAAAAACAGCAGCAGGCCCTGTGGTATCATACCTAGTCCTTCATTTATCTGTTTTTTCTTTATGGTGTGCTAAAATGCTCCTCCTCAGAGGAGGATAAATATCAATGATCATAAACCTGCCTCACAGACCAGGTTTTGCGTTTTACAATAATAGCAGCATCTTGTATTCAAACCAGTCCATTATGGTAAATATTAGATGAAAAGAAACTTTAAAAAACTCCAGGACAAGAAACGTTAATACTATTCTGGCAGAATTTATTAGAGATTCTTGAGCTACCATGGGAATGATAAATATCTTGAATTATTTGTCATGTCTGAGGGCTCATTAAAACACAAAACATGCAGTTTTGCATTTGTTCTCACAGCTTATAAATAATTAGCAGGTAAGTTTGAGTTTGTTTTCTATGTACAGTCACCCACACTCTTTCTTCTTTTCTTGATTCTTATTTTTACCAGAGACTTCATTTCCACAGGAAAAAAAAGTATATACTAGACACTTCCAGATTATAGCATGCAGGCCAAGGATATCATGCAAGGTAATGTTCAGTGTCCTTGACATTCTTGTCAATATCTAGAAAAAATAAGAAGATGGAGTTTGTTTCTGATATTATGGAAGCATGCTGAATCCTGCCCTTTTTTCCTTTATCTTTTCTGTTTATATGTCACAAAACAATATTAGGATAATACTTTAATCTAAAATTCATGAAATAATGAGAAACTTATTAACAGAATCAGATTTCCAGGAATCAGCTCCATTCTCTAAGTCCCCTTTTCCCAATAACCTTGAGGAAATAGTTCAAGGAGAAACTTTTTTCTTTGACAATAACATGAGAACTGATGTGGCATGATGATTAGACAAGTAGGGAGTTTGATTGAGCCACATAAGAACTGTACCTTCTTTCTCTATGCTTTGACCAGATTAGGACAATGATCAAACTAAAAGAAAGAAGAAATCCTTGATTATTTCAGCTGCCTGAAGTTTCTCTTTTCTACTACTAGACTGAAATAAGAATCTTTAGGCAGGGCTTCTTAACCATTTTGTGTGTATTGTGGATGTTTTTGACAGCATGACCACTTTAATGTTTTTAAATGTATAAAAATATAGAATATTACAAAGGAAACTAACTATCTTTAAACATATTTATCAAAAACATTGAAGCTCATGGAGCCCAAATTAATAATCCTGGCCTTAAAGAGAATGGTCAGAGAGGATTTGAATGGTTTAGGAAATTTATATGTGCAGACATATGTGAGGACAATTTAAATAACTATTGTACTTAAATTCTAAGCCTTTGTATGATCTTTATTCTAGAATTTTGTCTACAATTTGTGGATATTATAAATTATCAATCATATGAATATTATCATAGGAGCATGGATTTAGAGTTGAAAGTGACTTTAAATCTAATTAAATTTAAATCTAATACAACTCTAATATTTTACAAATGGGGAAGATGAAGATCTAACATTTTAAGTGACTGACAAAGGCCATGCAGTTAGAAAGTTGTAGAAGAAGGGCATGAAACCGTATTGGCTGACTGACGCCAAATCCACTTTCACTGCTCTTTCCACTGTGATATGTGGATGCATATATGCATTATGTATGAATGTATGGATACATACCTACATATGTGTGTATATATGTATGCATCTATATATATATATATATTAATATTTATTTATATAAGTGTGCATATATACGTGTGTGTATGTGTGTGTTTGTATGTGTGTGTGTATGTGTGTACTCTGTCATATCTATTTGACACTATTGGAAGATAATAAAATGTAGGGAAAACATAAAATTACAAAACTAGGAGAAGCCATTGATAGATAGATAGACAGAAAGATACAGAAACGTTCTGTATGATTACATTATGACTATTAATACTGGTATGTTTATATTCCATTTTAAGCTTTGTAACAGGTTTGATATATATTATCTCAGTAAATCCTCATAAAAACTGTGATATGTTTAAATCACCATTTTGAAAATTGAGTTGTTCCACGAATTGAAAATTAAAAAATAAAAAATAAAAACTTACTTCTGGGAGTACAAGATGACACGGTAAGAAATAAGTTGCTCTTACCCTCCCTTATGGACATCTGAAAGCCTCCAAAAATATTGCCCCAGAAAAATCCTGGAACTGCTGGTCCAGCAGAAAGATGGCATATGGAAGTCTTGTAACCCAGAAAACTTGAGGGATTAATAATAAAGGTCCCTTTTGCTCTAGGGCAGGGAGAGCAGTACAGGACCAGAGCCATCCCAGCAAGTCAGAAGCAAGATCAACCTCAGCAAATCAGGGGGAGATCCTGAGCCCCAGGGTGGTGGAGCAGACAAGAACTAACACCAGAACAACCCCCCCAAAATTCCTCAGCACAAGAATGGGAACCACTAGACCCCAGCTCAGAAGACTACCACATATGCCCTCCAACAGCCAAATCTCCTGGTGCTTCAGCACAACTCCAGGTGCTATAGCTCCAGGTTGGGAGACATCCTCCAACAGCCAAACATTTGAGTCCTTGAAAGAAATCTGGTTAAGTAGGCATCACCCAGGGGCCAGGCTCCTCACCTGACCCTGACAGCTCCTGTGTTGTTGATCCTAGCTCAGTACCAGGTAAGTTTCCATTTGACTACAGCTTACAGCTGCCAGCACCTGAGGCCCCAGCACACAATGCTAGTGACTAGGTCCCAGGCTCCAAGCACAAGAAGCTTGGGTCAGTACTCCTGCACTCTAGATAGAGAGTTCAACTTTAAAAGTCAGGAAATAGGCAAACATCATGAGCAAGAAGCAGAAATGAATAATGACCATATATTATTATGGACGCAGGGAAGACCAAAGCACAAATTCAGAAGAGGTGAGCATTGTCAATACACCCACATCAAAACCTTAAAGGGGAATATGAACTGACCTCAAGTCCAAAAAGCCTTCTTGGAAGAGCTCAAGAAGGATTTTAAAAGACAAATCAGAGAGATAGAAGAAAATGGGGAAATAAATGAGAGGTATACACGAAAGAGTCAACAGCTTGGAAAAGGAAGGACCAAAATTCACGGCAGAAAACAAGTCCTTAAAAATGCAATTGGCCAAATGGGGGAAAAGTATGCTAAAGAAAATAACTCTTAAAAAAGTAGAATTGGCCAAATGGAAAAGAAAGCACAAAAACACACTGAAGAAATCTCTAATAAGTAAAATGGGCCAAATGAAAAAGAGGGTACAAAGTCTAATTGAAAAAGAAAAACACGGGGGGCGGAGCCAAGATGGCGGAGTAGAAAGACTCACCTATGCTAGGTCCGAACCCACAGCCCATAGATTTCCTGTATAAAGAACTCCTGACAAAGTCTGGAACAGTGGAAGCCGCGCAGCAACACAGTGAAGGAGATTTCCATTGCAGAGAGCCCTGAAAAACCGACCACAAAGGTACCCCAGACACAGGCGCGGAGTCCTGCCCACCTGAGTGCTCCCCTCCCCCGCTCCAGCCACGCAGCACTGAGAGGAGCGAGCAGAGCCCAGCAGACGGCAGGGACCTGAATCTCCAGCAACCGCGAAGGTCCCACCACCCACAGACTCACAGGTCAGTGAGAGAGACGGGCTGAGAGGGGAGCGGGGGGATCTCCGGGACTTGGACCCCCTGGGAAGCGGCCGCTGCGGCAGAGGCTGAGGCAGCTCGGCCAGAGGCAGAGGCAGCTCAGCCAGAGACTCCCAGAGTGGGCTGGAGCTCCACCCCAGCTCCACTACAAGGGATCTCTGTATAAACCCCCTGAGGGAACTGAGCCTGAGAGGCGGCCCTGCCCCCACCTGAGAACCAGCAGATAAGCCCCCATG
>CM053772.1:130047387-130063696 GCA_028658325.1 Potorous gilbertii | reverse complement strand
CAAATTTCCTTCTCTGTAACTAGAGAAGCACATGAAAGGTATGTAAAATTGAATGAATTGGATCCAATGGTGTTCTGTGGCTCTGCCATGCATAACAATGCAGTATCATTTATCTTGATTGTCCATCACAACAAAGGCACTGTATTTAGTAAATCCAGGGGTGTATGGAAAGAACTGAGATGCATGTTTTCTTGAACTTGAGTAGACAATTAAAATTTATACTGAGAAAATACACATTTATTAATATTAGGTTACCTATACACACACACACACACACACACACACACACACACACACACACACACACACACACACATATATATAAAATCCCATCCATCCATATAGATGAAGGATGTTACTTGACAGTTTGTAAACAAAAATGACAACTTAATTTAACAAATATACTGTGTGATAAACTACTTAGTTTACATGTGGAGAAACTTAAGGAGACACAGAAAGTTTAAGAGAATTTTCAGGGTCACTTAGGTAAGAATGACTGAGTAAAGACTAGAACCCAGGTCTTCTGACACCCAAGGTAGTATTCTTTTCACCATACTACCTCAAGCTGATGAACAATTGTGTTCAGTCCTGTCCCTAATCGTGTTCTAGATCAACTTTTCTTTTAGTGGTATTTTTTGTCACTGAGACTCCCTAATTTTCCTGATAACTATCTGTCATTATTTAAAGAATTTCAAATGTAACACTTTGTCCAACATTGTGTACTAGGAACAAGAAGTAGAAGTGGTAGAGAAGTAAATTTAAGCTGGATGAAAAACTTCCCAATATTTAGAACACCCACAATGTGGGATGGGCTGCTTCTGGTGATAATGGGTTCTGTTTTCACTAAATGTCTCCAAGGAAAGGTTGGATGACCACTGTCCACATATGAGGAGGAGCAGATTCTTGTTCAGCTTTGAATCATAGATATACACATGGCCAGGTGTTCTAGCACATCTGGACTATTTCTTAGCACCATGTAAGGACCTATATGATACTGAGCTCCCTTAAAAATCCGAGATTCTCTGACTCTATGCTTATTTAAAATTTACCACCATGCTCAGGTTTTTAAGACAAGAGTCTCTTCAACAGATGGCTACATAGAGACAATTGCTTTTAATTAGTTTTAATGCTTTGTGGTTGCTTCAACCTGCTCAGGATGAATGAATTTCCAAAATGCTAAAGAGAAAAATACACTTTCCTGCAGGTTAAATGAATTTTTCAGACAAGAGGTTATCATCCTAAAGACAATGAATTTTTTTACCAGTCATCATATAACAGTATAACAATAAGCTTCTTCATAACTAATAATCAAGCTTCTTAAAAATTATGTCCTTGGACCCACATGGACAAAAATATTTACAGCAGTTCTTTTTGGGGTAGCCAAGAACTAAAAATTGAGTGAATGACCATTAATTGGAGAAGGACTGAACAAGTTGTGTTATATGACTGTAATAGAATACTATTGTTTGATGATAAATGATGAACAGAAGGACTTCAGAAAAACCTGGAAAGACGTACACATACTGATGCTGAGTGAAATGAGCATAGCCAGGAGAACATTATGCACAGTAACAGCCACAGTGTACAAAGACTGTTTATAATAGACTTAGTCCTTCGTAGCAATGCAAGGACTTAAAACATTTCCAAAGAACTCTTGATGCAAAACGCCGTCCATATCCAGCAAAAGAACTGTAGAGTCAGAACACAGAAGAAGCAAGCTACTTTCTATTTTGTTTTGCTTTTTCTCATGGTTTCTCCCATTCATTTTACTTCTTCTATACAACATGACTAATGTGAAAATGTGTTTAATAAGAATATATATATATATATATATATATATATATATATATATATATATATATATATAAAACTGTTGGGAAGAGGGAGAGGAAGAAACATGTAAAACTTATGGAAGGATTGTTGAAAATTGAAAATAAATACATTAATTATTATAAAAAATATGGCCTAAGAACTGTACTTGGTCCTTTGAGGAATAAGAGAGTCTTTGTTACCACGGAGCTTGTCAGATACTTAAGGAGATTTTTAAACACCTAGAATGTACCAGTCCCTATGCTAAACACTATGTATATAAAAAGAAGTCAAGATAGCCCTTGTCCTCAAGGAACTTACAGTCTGAGGAAGACTACATTCAAACAAATATATGCAAAACAAAATATGTGGAGGTTAAATAGGAATTAAGATGGAAAGCACTACAATTAAGAGGGATTGAGAAAGTTTTCCTGTAAAAGAAGGCATTTTATTTAAGACTTAAAATTTCAGGGAAATAAGCAGTTGAAGAGGGAGAGTATTCGACTCATAGGAGACAGTCAGAGAAAATGCCCAGAACTGAGAGATGGAGTGTTTTCTTCATGAAACTGAAAGGAAGCCAGTGTCACTGAACTGAAGAGTAGATGGCAAGGAATGATGTATAAAAAGATAAAAAAAAAAGGTATGTGGGGGATAAGTTAGAAAAGCATTTGAATGCCAAATAGAAGATATTCTGGTTTATCCTGGAGGCAATATGGAGTCACTGGAGTTCATTGAATAGGGAGGCAACATGGTTGGATATTTACATTATATTATTCTGACCCAGATATGAAGCAAGAACAAAATCTCTGAATCTTAGGTGAAAGGATCACGAATGAAAGGGGAATATAGTTTATATTTCAAGATCATGCAATCATAATAATAATTTATCTTTATGCAAATTTTAGAGTTTTACAATGTGCTTTACATGTATTATGTCATTTGTTCTTTAAAACAACTCATTGAGATAGGTGTTATTATTGTCAGATAGGGAAACTGGGCTGAGAGAGGTCAAGTGATTTGTCCAGCATCACTCAGCTCGTAAGTGTTTAAGGAAATATTGAAACTCAAGTTTTCCTAATTCAAGTCATGTTATAGTTCTAAAGCCAGAAATTGTCTTGAATATCATTCATTGACTAGCCCTACCCCCTTGTGTATAAGTGAGGAAATCTAGGACCAAAAGTATTGAATCACTTTCCCAAGGTCACACAAGGACTTTTGAAATTTGTTGCCCTGACACAACATTTTATATTATTTCCAGCACACCATACTGTTTCTCTTAAACTTACTACTTTTTTCTAACATAAGTGAGTTCCACTTGGGAGGATTTAAGATTACTCCACTGACCCTTGCTTCCTAAAACTGGGCTTACAGTCATACCCCTTCCTGATTTCATATCTGATCTCAGACATTAAACAGCTCTGTGATCCCAAGGAAATAATTTAACCTCATTTGCTTTAGTTCTAAAAAAGGAGCTGGAGAAGGAAATGCAAATCACAATCCCAAATGGAGTGATGAAGAATGGGGCACAACTGAAAAGCAATCTTTAGTATGAGATCAGGAGGTGGTGAAGAAAGACATTGTCTTGTAGACAATGAACTCTCATGAAAGAAGGGAAGTTTCCTAGAAGTCAGTAGATAAAAGCTTCTGTGATCTTGATTAAGTTTGAATGAATCGCAAAGGAGGTTATTGAATGATGAAGGTATAGCAGAAAAAGATCTTACAGGTCATTTGGTTCAAATAGTTTCTTTTATATTTGAACAAATGGAGGTTCAAGGTCACACAAGTAGTAAATATCCGAGGTAAAATTTGAATTTTGCCGTTAAAATAACAGTTAAAATATTTATAGATCATCAAAAAAACTGTGATTTCTTATTTCCCTCAGCTCCTCATGTTTTCTATCTCTAATCTTCCACTAGGACTCCGCATTGGACTACTGACTAAGAAAATGCATACGTTTTCTATTGAGAAATACTCTAATTTCCACAACCTTAAAAGAGTGGCTTTTGTTCTTCTTAGGGTAACAGACTATAGATTAGAGATTTAAGGAGCTTCAGAGGTCACTGAATTCAGTGTCTTTATTTAAAAGATGAGTAACTTAGACCAAGAAAGGGACACTATGTTTCCTGGGGAAATCCAGGAAAAATAAAAAAGGAGGGGTTCTTTATAGAAAGAAGAACATACAAGGGAAAGAAAAAAAATAAGTAGATTTTTAAAGTTTATAAATTTTAAGAAAACATTTTTGTAGTGGAAGAATTTTTGGACTGGTTGAAGAAAATTTATATCGGTACTGTGGCATGGAAGGGAATCTGCTTTAAGTTGTAATGGAGAGTATTTGCATGAACTATACAAGAAGAGAATATAAGGTTTCAATTTTGATAAGTGATCACTCATCTATTGTGAGGAAAATCCTAGAAGGTCATGTTTACAGAGCTCTGAAAGTTGGTAGTATATAATAAAGCCTTAAGATATGGCTTTTGTCTTGTAATTTTCTTTCTGTGAGTGTCAATTTATTAATTTTGTAAAATGGTCAGAGCTATAATCAAGATAATGTGACAGCAACTTTCCTCCAACCTACCAAATTTTGAGAGCACCCAATAAAGGGGATACTGACAGCACTGGCACTTTCTGCAGCATAGAAATCATAGAGTTTAGTGCTTAGTTAGCAGGAACATTTAACTAAAATAGTAAGTGACCAGATGGTAGACTAGGGAGAGTTTCTTCTCCCACTCTATTCTATACCAACTCCTCCAGCATCAAACTTAAGTTCATTTTTTAGAATTTCTCTCTCCCTCATAGGTCAGCTTACCTTCTATTCAAATCAATCTTGACTATGATCCATATAATTTCAACTGGAAACTGTTTATGATACTTGCCCCAGGCACAAAAATTCCTATTTAGGTCTTTGAATTAAAATATCTTGAATATTTGTATCATTTTTGGATCGAAAACCTAAGAAAGTCTATCAATTCAGTGGTGCAACTGCAGGCAAAGTGAGTACAAACATCCTTATTACTAAAGATGACAGTAAAAACTGGGTAGTAGATAGGATGTTACAAATAAATAATTGGCAAAGAAGTGTAGCTTGTTACTGTTTGGGCAGTGGCTCTTAAGTTATGATCACAGTAATGGAAATAAAGTAATAGCCTAATAACAATACAATAATAAAACTAATATTCAAGTCACGTGGATCAGCCACTCCACTTTAAATGCCACCTAAAATGAAATGTGGACAAGGGAAGAATTGTGAAATCTAGTGAAAAATTTTCAGATTGTTACCCATTTTGACCTACAGTCGTTCAACATAGATAGTCACTGCACCCAACCATGAAGAATAGACATCAGTGGTCTCCATCATCACAGTAGTATCTGAGATTATTTGGGGACCTATTTTTGAGAAAGTCATGAGAGGTTAGGGAACTTACCACAAATTTCAAAGTCCATATGAACTTTGACCTGAGAATGGTAATGAGGTCCTGCAGAAAAAAAAATGGTTTTATGTGGGAGAAAATTAAAGTAAGCATGAGAAATAAGGTTATACAAGCATGTTATCCATGCTTAAATGAACAAATTATTTCAGAAAATTTTAACATATTTTATGAATTTGAACATTTAAAAACATTATTTTGTCACTTAAAATATATTTGTATCACTAAGCACAAATACACATGTATACTGTGTAGTTTCTTAAGATATATATTGATTCCCCAAAGCTAATTTTCTCATGCATTTTGTATAATTAGTTCAGATCATTTTGGTCATAAGAACTCAAGTAATGCTAAGGAATTTACCACTAACTACAGTAATTGGAGGTAAAAGCATAGCCTTACAGTTTATTGCTCTTAGATTGAAGGGAAAAATATATATGATTTTGTTGCTAAGTAAGTTACCAGGAACAAAGCAAAAGAGTATAATTAGGTGATATATTTTCTTGAATATGTCTTGTAAACCTCAGCTGTGAAATGACCTTGATAACCCTTTTTTGTTTAATTCATTAAGATTATAGTCTACAATTTTATTTAATTATTTTTTGTAGATGGAAATATTGAGGATGGAACTAATAGATACTCTTGCTTGAGCTTTTTAAATAAGAAAAGAAAAAAGATAAGAATATTTGATGTACTAATAATATCATATTCTATTTTAAAAATTTACTATCTTCTTGGTTTTAGGGCCTCAACTTTGACAACCTTATGGATATAATAAAGGTACGAAGGCAAGAGACAAGGCAAGAGAAAAACAATCATTTCTTTTTTCTTTTTCTTCTCTTACATGTTTGCATGAGGAAAAAAATTAATTTGAGTTTTGAAAAACTGAGGGGACACAGACTGAAAAAAACCCTTGGCAAATGGTTAGAAATATAGACTATATATACAGCTGCTGACTGAGTACAGTTTAGTTCTGCATGGTACTGGGATCAAACCAACAAAATTGGGTAATTAGCATCACACCCTAACCAATTGAGTCAATCAGTCATCCTATATGAGATGTTCAAGGAGGGCTAGCACTTCTCATGTGAGGGCTTGCCAATCATTTTCAGGGTTGCTTATACACCTTTCTTGTCTATCTATCACAACTCCCACTTATGGCTCTAAAAATTGCAGCATACTTATCCCCATTAAAACTTTCATGGAAGGTGAGCTAAACCTGGTTAAGGGTAACTGACATCAAACATGTTGGTGAGTTATGAGGATGTCTATCTCAAGTATGTAAAGATTTCCTTTAGAGGAATGAGTAGATGGGAACAATTTGTGCCATCAGCTATGAAGACAACTGAAGTATGAGCTGTGGAGCACTTAAAGGTTGGCCCTACATCAAAGATGCCAGGGGAACCCATTGTGTCCTGGACCACTGACTCTCATCTTGATTTTTCTCTTGACAGGGCACATCATTGACTCTGGATGAGAGTGTGAAACTAATGAGTTTGTGAAGCTCTACCTCAATTAAATCCATTTCATTGGTGAGTCAAGGCACCACCACATGATATCATTGGTTCTGTTTGAAGATGAAGTATGAAGAAAAGGTACAGTTTGCATTACACATTAAGCAGGGACCTACAAGTGTTGTCTTATTTTAAAAAAGAGGCAGAGAAGTTCCTGACAGAGAATCCTGTCCTTGACAAATAAGAAGTAAAATTAAAAAAAAAAAGAACAAAGAATGAAGACCTAGTTTTCTTGGACTGTTCGGTTTTGCAAAAAGCTTCTTACCAGGGGCAAGGAATTTCCATATGGAGAAGAACACCCCATTTTAGACAAGACTTGGTGAAAAGATTGTCCCTCATTTTGGGATGAAAGAGCATTAAGCTTTTTTCCATTTTTCCCTTTAGCTGATCACTGGGTATTTTGGGGTTTCTCCCTTCTGAAAGAAGTATAACAAAAGACATAGTTTTAATCTAAAAGAGATTCTTCTTAAGCTCTTCCTTGCTGTTATCACAGAGACATGACTCCTCTAATTTCTATTTAAAGTTGTTCCCAATCTGAATCCAACCTATTTTTCCCTCTGGTTATTTCACATTATTCCTTTTCAGTCACTATACATTCCAAACCACCTGGTCTAAACCCAACATTGAATCTCAAATCTCTATGACTTTGTACAGGATGTCCCCTGTGGAAGAAATATACTCCTTCCCTTTTGTTTCCTAATTTGTTAATTCCCTTCAAACCAAGAATAGATGACATATGACGTCTATCCTTATCCTCCATGACCAGTTTCTAGTGACTTTCCTAAAAATAATGTGTGTATCCTTAACTTTTTATATGTTTTTTTCCCCAATTGAATCTATGTAGAGTATCTAACAGAGTAACTGGCACAAAGGAAGCAATGAATAAAATATAATCATTGAGTAAATTAAGTTACGGTGCATTTATAGCTGAGGACTCTAGCCAAAGACAGAAACTGAAATTAGAAGCTCTGCAAACTTTGCCCAAGTTGAACCATTTCTAGCAGCAACCAACAGTGACCACAAGATTGATAAAACCCCCAGACAGAAACAGTGACATAACATAATCATAAGCTCTCCTGTAACAACTTGTGTGTCAAAGGAGACCATCAAGAATGAAACCTTGACCCCACAGAAGATGGCAGGAGGAAACCAGGGACTTGTTTGAGTTCTCCCCCAAACATGCAAATATCTGCAACACTCACTCTAAACAAATTCTAGAGGAGAATCCACAAAATGACAGAGTGAAACACATTTCCACCCCAAGACAACCTGAAAGGTCTACAGGAAAAATCTGTTGCACCCATCTGACAGTCTGAGAGAAGAGCACAATCCAGCATGGTCACAACATGAACCTGGAGCAGGGTTCAGAGGAATGAATCAGTCACAGCTATGGCAATTTCCTGACTTCTCAACCCACAAATGCCAAAGACAACTTAGAAACTCAGTAGGAAAGCTTTACTGGATCTGGGTGAGAGCATATGATCTGGTACCAGGCCCAGGGTGGTGGCAGCAGTGACTGTTCCTGAAGCTCTTGGCCCACAGACAGTGGGGGGAATCAGGCAGGTGATCAGAGTAGGATTGATGGGATTTCTTTTGCTGTTACTTAATTGGTACTATCTCCCTCTGCTTGTGCTTGGATCTGGGTGGTGATCCTTGGTCAAGGAGGAGCACTGACATGGCAGAAATTGTGGTGGAGTTCGATAGGGAATCCTTCTCACATATCCAATGCAGAAAAGAATGCTTGTGACCACTCATAGACCATAGCACATCTCTTCAAGATATACTTGCAAGAACTGAAAATTTGCAGCTTCCCAAGTAGTATCTCTGAAAACAGCTACACAAAATCCCTGAAGCCTGGAAAAGTACAGCTTCCACATTGGAAGAAGAGTTCTCCCTTAACAAAGAGTTAAAAACTCAAGTAAGTGCCTGGGAAAATGAGCAACAGAAGGGGGGAAAATTAGACTATAGAATCTTAATTTGGTGACAAAAAAAATCAAAACATACAACCAGAAGAAAATAAGAAAACCAAAGCTCCTAAATCCAAACACTCCAAGGAAAATACAAGTTGGTCTTAGACCATGGAAGAACTCAAAAATGATCTTGAAAATCAAGTAAAGAAGTAAAGGAAAAATTAGAAAGAGAAATGAGAGTGATACAAGAAAACCATGAAAAACAAGTCAACAGTTTGATGGAGGAGACAATAAAAATGAGGAAGAAAAGAAAGCCTTAAAAATACACTTATCCAAAAGGAAAAGAGGTCCCAAAAGACAATGAGGAGAGGAATGTTTTAAAAAGCAGGAATGGCCAAAGGAAAAAAGAAGTTTAAAAGCTCACTGAAGAAAACAATTCCTCAAAAATACTAGAATTGAGCAAATGGAAGCTAATGATTTTAAGAGAAACCAAGAAATTTTAAAACAAAACCAAAAGAAAGAAATAAAAAGGAAGACAATGTGAAATAACTCATTGACAAAAAAAGACAATTTAAAAATTATTGGACTACCTGAAAACCATGATTTTATCTTTCAAGAAATTATCTTTCAAGAAATTATCAAGGAAAACTTCTCTGATATTCCAGAACCAGATGGGAAAATAGAAATTGAAAGAATCCACCAATCACCTCCTGAAAGAGATCCTAAAAGGAAACTATGAATACTGTAGTCAAATTCTAGAGTTCCCAGGTCAAAGAGGAAATATTGCAAGCATCCAGAAAGAAATAATTCATTTATTGTGGAAACACAGCCAAGATAACAAAAGATTTAGCAGCTTCTATATTAAGCAATGAAAAGGATTAGAATACGATATTCTAGAGGTCAAAGAGACTAGGATTAAATCCAAGAATCACCTATCCAGCAGAACTGAGTATAGTCTTTCAGGGGTAAAAATGGATCACCAATGAAACAGAAGACTTCCAAACATTCTTGATGAAAAGACTAGAGCTGAAAAGAAAATTTAACTTTCAATTATAAGACTCTAGAGAAACATGAAAAGGTGAACAGGAAAGAGAAATCATAAGGGAATTATTAAAGTTCAACTGTTTACATTCCTACTTGGAACTCATGAGATCTTTCTCAGTGTTAGGCTAGTTAGAAGGAGTATACACACACATATACACACATATACCTATATATATATATATACATATGTATGTATGCATGTGTGTGTGTGCGTGCGTGTGTGTGTGTGTGTGTGTGTGTGTGTACAGAGGGCACAGGGTGAATCAAAAATGAAGGGGTGATACCTAAAAAATAAAATCAATAGTTGAGAGAATATACTGGGAAAAGCATAAAGGGAAAGGTAGAATAGGGTAAATTATCTCACAGAAAAGAGGAAAGAGCAAGCTTTTACAATGAGGGGAGAGAGAGGGAAGGTGAAGTGGAATGAGTGAACCTTACTCTCGTTTGATTTGACTTAAAGATGGAATAGCATACACACTGAACTGGGTATGGAAATCTCTCTTACCCTATAGTTATTTAGGGAGAAAGGGGATGATAGAATGGAGGGAAGTCTGGGAGAGGGGATATTCAGAAGCAAACACTTTTGAAGAAGGACAAAGTGAAAGGAAAGAATAGAGTAAATGAGGGGCAGGATAGGATGGAGGGGGCTATAGTTAATCTTTCACAATCTGACTGTTGTGAAGTGTTTTGCATGACTACACATGTATAACCTATGTTAGAGCATTGCTTACCATCCAAATGAGGATGGGTGGGGAGAGAGGACAGGAGAGAGCATGGAACTTGAAGTTTTAAAAATGAATGTTAAAAATTGTTCTTACATTTGATTGGGAAATAAGATATTTGGGAAAGGGGGGTTAGAAATCTGTCTTGCACTATAGGAAAG
The DNA here is from genome assembly GCA_028658325.1 of Potorous gilbertii. Lineage (NCBI taxonomy): Eukaryota > Metazoa > Chordata > Mammalia > Diprotodontia > Potoroidae > Potorous > Potorous gilbertii. The sequence goes on along the minus strand of CM053772.1, from coordinate 130,053,111 downwards.
TAGAAGGGAAGGGGATAAGAGCAGGAGGGTGATATAATGGAGGGAAGATTGGGGAAGGAGTAATCAGAATGCATGCTGTCTTAGGGTGGGGTGGGAAATGTGGGAAGAAAATTTAGAACTCAAAATCTTGTGGAAGTAAATGTTGAAAAATAAAAATAAATTAATCAATAAAAAAGTGGGAAAAATTAGGTTGTACAACGACAACCAGAAAACAGGTGGAGCTCTGTATTGTAAGTAGCACAAACTCATATGTGATAACCTTGATCATGCATGATGCCTACCCATCTGACCCTCCCCACATGACCCTCCCTATATTGACCACATATTTCCCCTCTATGTGAATCTCTTCTTTTGTGTGTACTGTATATGTCCACCTTTTCTACTAAAAGTAAGTGAATTTAAAGAAAAAATTTGCCTCAAGAATGGGGAAGATATATTTCCTTGTTAGTTTTCTTATTGTGACATTTCTTTACTTGTCACTATTCCCAATAATTATTCAATATTGTTTACCAGAAAAAGGAATATATTGGTAAGGAAGAAAGGAAACAAGCATGCAGTAATCACCTGGTATGTCTCAGATAATGTGCAAACCATCTTAAAATATTATTGCATTTGATTTTTACACTAGCTCTGGGAGGAAGTTGCAATTATTATTCACAGATAAAAACTGAATAAACTGGGAAAGGACTTTTACAACTACTGTCTGTGATAAAGGCCTCATTTCTAAAATTTGTAGAGAACTGAATCAAATTTAAAAGAATACAAGTCATTTTCCAATTGATAAATGATCAAAGGATATGAACAATTTTCAGAGGAAGAAATTAATGTTATTTATACCCACATGAAAAAATGCTCTAAATCACTATTGATTAGAGAATTGCAAATCAAAACAACTCTGAGGTACCACATGACACCTATCAGATTGTCTAACATGATAAAAACATGATAAATGGTGAAAAAGATGTGGGAAACCTGAAACACTAGTTCATTGTTGGTGGTGCTAGGAACGGATATTCTGGAGGACAATTTGGAACTGTGCCCAACAGGCTATAAAAATGTGAATTCCATTTGATCCAGCAATACTCTTTCTAGAGCTGTATCTCAGCAAGTCTAAATATAGTAGAATCATTTGCTGTTTTTATTTTACTAAAAGTACCTTTGATTGAATAATCATCCTCATACATTGATGAGCCTATCCATTGAGGGAAGCTTGATTAGGGGAGCTGTTTTGTAGGAAGGTGCCAAGTACTTTTTGTTTCTTCTATTGAGGCACTGGGACAAAATGTCATGCCTTCTGGCTCTAAAAAGTGTATAAATAGAGTGAGGGTGAAGTTTTTTTTAAGAGATTTCTGACTGAAAGTGCTTTGGCCAGAGGGACAAAGGACAGAGGAGGACACAGTTTGGCCACAGGAGGACTGTAGGAAGATGCTAAGGACCCTCTCACCCTCTTAGAAAATCCAGATGTTCCCTCTTTGGTGAAGTTATTTGTATGTATGTTAATGGTCAGACATTTTGGAAGCATGTCTGTTGACTTGATTTCTCTGTATTTTCTCTGAAGTCTAAGGTGCCCTGAACTAACTGAATAATACATGTTCTTGTTTTAAATGATTGTTTTCCCCTCAAAAGTTTCCTTTCCTTTTAGAGAAGCAGATCAAAGAACCTATGAAAACAGAGAAAGAAAATTATAGAACAATTTCTCTAATGAATATAGATGTAAAATTTTAAATAAGATTTTAGTAAAAGGAATATTGCAACTTATCACCAGAATAATACATTATGATCAGGTAGGATTCATATCAGCAATGCAGGGCTGGTTCAATATTAGGAAAACTCTTAGCATTATCCATAATATCAACAACAAAACTAGCTGAAACCACATGATTGCAATAAATGCAGAAAAAGCTTTTGACAAAGTACAACATCCATTCCTATTAAAACCACTGGCGAGCACAGGAATAAAGGGAACTTTCCATAAAATAATAAGCAGTATCTACCTAAAAAACCTTCAGCAAACATTATGTGCAATGGAGATAAGCTAGATGAATTTCCAACAAGATCAGGGGTTAAACAAGTTTGTCCATTATCATCACTATTATTCAATATGGTACTAGAAATGGTAACTGTGGCAATTAGAGAAGATAAAGAAATTGAAGAAATTAGAATAGTCAAAGAAGAAACTAAGTTATGACTCTTTGCAGATGATATAATGATATACTTAAAGAATCCCAGAGATTCAAGTGAAAAACTACTTGAAATAATAAACAAGTTTGGCAAAGTTGCAGGTTACAAAATAAACCCACAGAAATCTTCTGCCTTTCTGGATATTAGTAACAAAGCCCAACACCAAGAGATAGAAAGAGAAATCCCACTTAAAAATAGGGTAGACACTATAAAATATTTGGGAGTTTACTTGCCAAAATAAACCCAGAGACTATATGAACACAATTACAAGACACTTTTCACACAAATAAAGTCAGATTTATGTAAGTATAAACATTTTTGCACAAATATGTCCTTCCCACTTTTTTTTTATTTCTTTGGGATAGAGACCTAACAGCAATATTTTTAGGACAAAAAGTAGATGCAGTTTAATAACCCTTTGAGTTCAAAATAGTTTTCTAGAATGGTTGGACTAGTTCACAACTCCACTAAAATTTCATGTGTCCCCAATTTATACTTTCCCAGGATCTGTATTTTTTTCTGTCATTTCAACTAATCTGAACTGGTATCTCAGAGTGATTTTAGTTTGTATTTCCCTAATCAGTAGTGATTTAGAGAATTTTAATGTGGTTATAGAGAGCTTTGATTTCTTCTTTTGATAACTGCCTCTTCATATCTATTGACCATTTATAAACTGAGGAACAGTGTCATATAACAAGTAGCAGAGAAGAGACAACAGCTAACAGAAGATAGTCCACACTGTTAAATGTTGTAGAGAAGACGAAAAGGTTCAAGATCAAGAATAGTCCATTGGTTGAGCAATTAAAACTATTGGTATCTTTAGAGGGAACAATCTTAGTTAAAGCATTAAATTGGAAATTCTTTGGGGATTTTTTTATAGAGGAGTTGAAATGCAGGGGTGTAGATGGATTTTTAAGAAGTATATCTAAAAAGGAGGAAAAATATAGAATGCTAACTAATGGATACTGAAGAATTTAAGGAGGGGTTTTATGGATGGAGGAGGTATGCATCTGTAGGGAGCATAAAATTCATAGTAGAAAGGGATATCTTATAATTTAGAAAAAAAAGAATTTTTATGAGCATTATTTGGTTTAAAATGTGGAGAATGTTGGATGAAGAGCACAGGTAAAGGGATTGTCTATAGCAAGTGAAAAGGATACCTCGTAAACAATGACTAGAACGAGGGAGGAGAAAGTAAAGGACAACATTAAAGGCATGTGACACAAGGAGGAGAAAAGAAGAGGAGAAGAGGGAGACTGTGGTGAATAACCTCAATTTCTTTTGGCAGGGTCCGCAGCAGAGGGAGGGAATGACATAGGAGGAATAAGAGAAAAAGTTTTAAACATTTGCTATCATAAGCAGGGTAGGAGAATTAAGGAGGAAGAATAGAGTGGTTTATATGAATGATTAAATCTAGTGTAATACCGTCTAGACTTTGTCAAGGTCGAATGTTTTCTTTTAATTTCCTCAAGGAAATTTCCCTATTTTAGGGACTGATGTAAAGGGGTTAATGAGACTTACAGATATCGTCTCAGTGTAATGTATTAGAAGCAGTTAAAGTCATGGATGAGTTGAGAGAGAACACAGGGAAGCAAAAGGAGGGGTGGTGATCACTGGGACCAGGAGTTAACCTGCAACTGAGAGAAGAGACTCTATCAAGGACAGCAGCCCTAATTACAAGATTATCAGTGCTGGACTCCAGGACTAGAAATGTATGTGTGGATGATGAACAAACGAATATCAAATGAGTGGATGTTATGCCAAGGGACTCAAAGCTGAAAGGAGGAGAATAATTTATTCATTTTTCCCCACAACTTCCCAGAAGAGAGAGGGATAACAGTGATTAATTCAGTAATGTGGTGTTGTGCAGGAGGTGCTATGACTAAATGGGTTGATATTGGAGATAGGATTTTTGTCACAAACTTTTAGCTTTCTTTAAAAGCAAAACACATTTTCAGATAAAAGATGATGAGGAAAGAAAATTATGCCTGAAGGAAGAAGACCTCATAGAGTTGTAAGGAAAAACAGCTTAGCCTTGACAAGAGGGGGTGAGTGATGGTGAAACATCGTGCTCACCAAAGCAACATACTACTATATCAAGATGTCACTGCTATAGATGCAAAAAGGGAAAAAAATGAAAAGAAAATCTTATGTTGTATACCACTCCCCTTTGAGAACACTTAATTGAGGACCCCTTCTTTGCTACTATGAGGAGATTTTTAAACGTACTGTTGAGTTTCTTAAAGGAAGTAGTAATATCTGACCCTTGAATTCTTCCTGACAATGATACATAAGGATATATATATATATGTGTGTGTGTGTGTGTGTGTGTGTGTGTGTGTGTGTGTTTGTGTGTGTGTGTGTGTGTGTGTGTATGAGTCTGAAGGACTAGTGGAAAGAACTGGATATCATTTTGTATCCTTTTCTATCTTTTGATTCTTTTTGTCACTTATTTTCTTTTCATCAGCTTTAAGTGAAATTCATCTATTTTATTAAAGGTTCTTTTTACTCTGTAGGTTAGTCAAACATACTATGTTTCATTGCAAACTTTATCTTTTTATATATTTATTTTCACAGATATTTTATTGTTTCCATAAGTTTTAGCAGTTTTACTGATCAAATATGGAAAAAAATACTACTTTTAAAGATTTTGCATTATCATCCTACTGATGATCCTGGATCTTGGTTCTAGAGGCACATTTCTCTCTAATAAAAAAAAAAATCATCTACCCGTGATTGAAGGCTCAAGATCTTTAACTTCCAATGTCAAGACGTAACTTTTACCTAGGAAACTGTTCAGGCTGTTTTTATTTCTGAAAGAGTGCCCTGTCAAAGGCTTATGCAGTAGTACCTGAATTCTATACTTTTCCATAGTACATACTCTTTATGGTAGAAAATCCTGAAATGGCTCCTAGGGAATTAAGTGACCATTTTCATTGAGAAAATATATGAAGCTTGTTGTGATGAAGAAAGCCTCTTTTGCCATACCTTCACTTAGAAGAAGAATTAACCTGAAAATTGTATTTTTTAATACATTTTCTTCATAGCTCTGCCTCGCTTAAATCCATTACACTTGCAAGTCAAGACATCACCCTCCCTGTGTCATTAGTCCTCTTCAGGAATGAACCACAAACACCAACAATACTTATTTTAATAAACTCTCTTGGGGAAGCAGATATTTTCTTTTTTTTTAAAATAAATTTATTTAACTTTTTACATTCATTTTCACAAGATTTTCGGTTCCAAAATTTTCTCCCCCTTTGTCCCCTCCCCCCTCCCCAGTACACTGAACATTCTAATTACCCATATCACCAATCTGCCCTCTCTTCTCTCATCCCTCCCTTCCCTTATGCCATCTTCTCTTTTGTCCTGTAGGGCCAGATAACTTTCTATTCCCCATTACCTGTATTTCTTATTTCCTAGTAGCAAGAACAATACTCAACAGTTGGTCCTAAAAGTTTAGGTTCCAACTTCTCCCCATCCCTCCCTCCCCACCCATTCCCTTTGGGAAGGCAGGTAATTGAATACAGGCCATATCAGTGT
>CM053772.1:130021439-130046887 GCA_028658325.1 Potorous gilbertii | reverse complement strand
TTTACATTCCTACATGGAAAGACAATATCTGTAACTCTTGAAACTTTTCAGTATCTAGGTAGTTGGTAGGAACACACACACACACACACACACACATACAGAGACAGATAGCACAGAGTGAATTGAGTAGGAAGGGATCATATCTTAAAAAATGAAGTTAAGCGGTGAGAGAGAAATTTATTGGGAGGAGAGAGGGAGAAACGGAATAGGGCAAATTATCTCTCACAGAAGAGGCAGGCAGGAGACTTTTTAGTGGAGGGGAAAAGAGGGGAGGTGAGAGAAACACATGAAGTTTACTCTCATCACATTTGACCAAGGGAGGAATAAAATGCACCCTCATTTTGGTATGAAAACCTATCTTACAATACAGGAAAGTGTGGGAGGAGATAAGCAGGGTGGGGTGGATGATGGAAGGGAGGCCTATGGGAGGAGGGAGCAATTTGACGTCAACACTTGGGGAGAGACAGCATCAAAAGAGAGAATAGCAACAATGGTGGGCACGATAGGAGGGAGGGAAATATAGTTAGTCTTATACAGCATGACAATTATGAAAGTCATTTGCAAAACTACACAGATATGGCCTATATTGAATTGCCTGCCTTCCCAAAGGGAATGGGTGGGGAGGGAGGGATGGGGAGAAGCTGGAACTCAAAGTTTTAGGAACAACTGTCGAGTATTCTTCTTGCTACTAGGAAATAAGAAATAGAAGTAATGGGGAATAAAAAGTTATCTGGCCCTACAGGACAAAAGAGAAGATGGGGACAAGAGAAAGGTGGGAAGATAGAAGAGAGGGCAAATTGGTGATAGGGGAAATAAGAATGCTCAGTGTACTGGGGTGGGTGGAGGGGACAAATGGAGAGAAAATTTTGGACCCCAAAATTTTTTGAAAATGAATTTAAAAAGTTAAATAAATAAATATATATTAAAAAAAGAAAGAAAAAATCCAAGCTATTATACAATCATAAGAAAAAAGTGCTCTAAATCACTATTGATTAGAGAAATGCAAATCAAAACAACTCTGCGGTACCACATTACACCTATCAGATTGGCTAAAATGACAAAACACAAAAAAATTGTAAATTCTGGAGAAAATATTGGAAAATTGGACCACCAATTCATTGTTGGTGGAGTTGTGAACTGATCCAATTGGGACTAGGCTCAAAGAGTATATCCTCTTTCTTAACAATACCACTATGAGGTCTGTGTCTCAAAGAAATCATAAAAAGGGGAAAAGGACTCAAATGGACAAACGTATTCATAGCAACTCTTTTTGTGGTGGCCAAGAATTAGAATTTAAGGGATTCCCATCAATTAGGGAATGCCTAAACAAGTTGTGGTATGTGAATGCAATGAAATAGTAATGTAGTATAAGAAATCAAGAGCAGAAATATTTCAGAAAAACCTGGAAAGAGTTATGTGAACTGAGCCTAACTGAAGTGAACCAAACCAGTAAAACAGTACACAGTTACAACAAAGCTGTAGGATAATCAAAGATGACGGTCTTCGCTCTTCTCAAACACACAATGATCCAAGAAAATTCCTAAAACTTGTGATAGAAAATATTATCCTTATCCAGAGAAAGAACTATGGAATCTGAATGCAGATAGAAGCTTAATATTTTCATTTTTTGGTTTATTTTTCCTTCCTCATGATTTTTCCCCTTTGTTGTGATTCTTCTTTCACAACAGGACTCATTTGTTAATATATTTAACATACTTGTGCATGTACAACCTATATCAGATTGTTTTCTGTCTTTGAGAGGTGAAAGAAAGATAGAGAGGGACAAAATATTGAAGATCAAAGTGAATGTTGAAAGCTGTCTTTACATGTACTTTGAAAAATTGCTATTAATTGGAAAAATAAGCAGAAAAAACTAAACAAACAAAAAAGGGAAATGAATATGATGGTATCACTGTCAAAAAGATTTATTTATTAATTTGGCACCTGCAAAGGAAGCATTAAGAATAGTATTATGTGTAGACCTAGTGATATGATAGACCACTACATTCTGCCTCATCAGACACTTGTAATATTCCATTTAGCTTTGTGAATCAACTTCTTCGGGGGCTTATCACTGAATATATTGGAAAATAGCCAACATGGGAAAGGCATGGGAAGGAATGACATCAACAGATGAATTGATAGAACTCTATATTTTTAAACTGAAAGATTTAAAACAAATGTTTCATTTTTCCCCAATACTTAATGAATTATTATGTGGAATAGAGATTATGCTTATTTTGCTTTGCTCTAGGGAGAAGAATAGGAAATAATGAGTGAAATTTGCAAAGAAGCAGATTTAGGTTTAATATAAGAACATATATAAATGCATTAATACATATGTACATAATCACTACATGAATAAAAATATTGAGAAAAAATTTGCTTTAATATAAATGTCAATGTTATATCTTTTCCATACTGTCAAACTTTAAGGATGCATCCCTCCTTTCTGATTAGGGTAGGTAAACCATTTTCTGGAAATAGGTTTTGCATGGGGTTTGCTGGAAAGTGTCTCATGTGAAATCAAAATTAATTGCTAATTTAAGAAAAAAAGATACCCTTTTCTCCCTCTCCACTAAAAAGTTCTAATATACTATAATCTTTTTATTCTTATTATACAAATGGATCTGGAGATATATTAACTTACACATGCTTTCAGCAGTATGTCCAATTACTGAGAGAGAATACCACTCTACATCTTAGCTAATGCATATGATTGCTATTTTAAGCTATTTGAATGCTTAGAAAAGAAAATATATATATATATATATATATTTCTTTTGAATTTCATATAATATCAGTTAAGATAGTGTGTTCAAATGAATGCATATTTATTTACATGCTTATATGCACAGATAAATACATAGATATATGTACACACCCAAACACTCTTAAAGTAATTATTTGCACATTCTTCGTGATATTTGAGGCTAGATTTCTACAATAAAGAAAGAAAACAACCTGTGATGACTCATGTGTTTAGAAATCTAGTTTTTCTGCACAACTTGTTGGAAAATACATAGCCCCTAAAACCATGTGATGAAGGTATAGTTTCTGTTTTTATTACACAACTATTCTCAGAAAAAGCATTCAGTAAAATTTATTTTCAAAACAGTGTTGTAAGCTCAAATGGAATTTAAACACCTGATAGGAAGCACACGAAACTATTTTGTTTTGTTTTCCTTGATGAAAAAGCATAGAAGCTTTGTGTGTGTGTGTGTGTGTGTGTGTGTGTGTGTGCATGCATGTGTCCATGTGGTGTGTGTGTGTGTATGTGTATCGAGGTGTGTGTGCGTGTGGGTATGTGTATTTTTCTGTGTTTGTTTAGTAGGTATGTAATACCTCAGATTACTCATCTTAAAGTGGGAATAAGCTGTGATGCAGTTGAAAGACCATGGATTCTGAAGCCAAAAGACCTGACTTTAATACTCACTTCTGCCACTCTGTAGTTTTGTGACTTTGGGCAAGTTCTTTACATTATTTGAGCTTCTATTTCCTTGGTTATAAAATGGAGTTTTAAAAAAGAAAACTACCCTATATTCTTCCATGGTTTCTGATAACTTCCCATTACTTAATATCTCTAGCATCCATAAAGTATTATATAAATATCATCCCTCATTCTTTGTCCTCATTTTTCTTTTCATGAATAGAAACTGTTGAATGCCCCTTCTTTTCTGATAATACCTCCTTAGCTTTTTTTGTAAAACTGCTCTTAACTGATTTTCCTCTTCTTATCTAACCAGTCCTTCTCACTGTGCTTTTCAAGATTTTCAAGTATGCCTCAATTTGTTTGTCTAGTTTAAACCAGTGGTATATCTAATACTATTTTCTCTTTTTCCTAAATATTTTCTTACTCTCTGATCTCATGAACTATCATTTTTGTTGCTGTTTGGTCATTTCAGCAGTATCTGATTCTTTGTGAATCTCTTTGCAGTTTTCTTGGCAAAGATATACAATGGACTGATTTTCCATTTCCTTCTCCAGATCATTTTACAAAAGAGGAAAAGGGGGAAAACAGGGTTGTAACTTCTTTCCCAGGGTCACACATGAAATGAGTGAGGTCAGGCTTGAACAAATGAAGATGACTCTTCCCAACTTAATGTCTGGTACTCTATCCACTGTACCACTTAACGATAGACTAACTTGGGTTCTATTATCTTTTCTATTTAGGTGACTCCAGGTATATTTATCCAATTTTCATCTTTTTCCTCAGCTCCTTTCCTATATTTCTAATTTCTTGAAGGACACCATCACTTTTATGTTTCATAAGCATCTGAAATTCAATATGTAAAAATCAGAATTCTGTCTCTCCCCATAACCCAACCTACCTCTCAACATTCCTATTTCTGTCAAGAGTACATTTTCCTCCAATTAAAGAAATTCACTGCAAGTTTACTCTCCATCCTATTCCTGCCATGGATACATTCTAACCTATATTAAACAAGTTCATAGTATCCTCACTCTCTTTTGCCTTCTTCCACATCCAATCAATTGCCAAGACTTATTCCCACATGCAACAGTATCACTCATATCTGTCCCCTTCTCCACTCATATCACCGTCACTCTAATACAAGACTACACCTTACCTAGACTGTCTAGTTGATTCTCCCAAGCTGTCTCACTGTATGTAGACTCTCTTTTATTTAATTTCTCTTCTATGTAGCTTTCAAACTTATATTACTAAAGCACAGGGTTAACATCGTCATTTTCTTCCTAGAGAAACTTCAGTGACTCCCTATTGTTTCTTGAAGAAAATACAAATTCCTGGGCCTGGCATTTGACACCTTTCACAGTCTTCCTCTAATCTATCTTTCTGACTTATTTCATTTTAGTCCTCTTCAAAAAGGCTTCATTCCACCCAAACTGTCCCACCACTTCTTTTCCTGCCTTTATACTCTTGCATAAACTGCTCTCTATGACTGAATCACTTTCTCCTCACTTCTACCTTTTAGAATTTCTATTTTTCTTCAAAGCTCAACTCAGGTACTCCTATGAAAGGTTTACCCCTGATTTCTGATAGCAAAAAAAAAATATGAAAAAAGAAAACAAAGAAGAATTTTAAAGTACAATTGGACAAAAAGAAAAGGAAGTACAAAACATAACTGGAGAAAATAACTCCTTGAAAGAAACAATTGGACAGATGGAAAAGGAGATGCAAAAGTTAACTGAAGAGAACAATTTGATCAAAAATAGAATTAGGCAAGAAGAAGGTAGTCAGTCTATGAGACTTCAAGAATTAGTCAAACAGAATCTAAAGAATGAAAACATAGAAGAAAATGTAAAATATCTAATTGGAAAAATAACTAACTTGGAAAATAGATCCAGGAGAGAAAATCTAAGAATAATCGGTCTACCAGAAAACCATGATAAAAAAAAAACCCTGGATAATATCATCCAAGAAATCATCAAAAGAAATTGTTCAGAAGTTCTAGACCCAGAGGGCAAAATAGTCATTGAAAGAATCCACCATTCACTTCCTGAAAGAGAACACAAACTAATAACACCAAGAAATTCTGTTGCCAAATTCCAGAACTATCAAGTGAAGGAGAAAATACTGCAGGCAGCCAGAAAGAAACAATTCAATTATCGAGGAGCTATAGTCAAGGTCACACAGGACCTTGCAGCTTCTACATAAATAGATCAAAGGAATTCGAATATGATAGTCTGTAAGGAAAAGAAGCTGGGACTGCAACCAAGGATAAATTACCCAGTAAAGTTGAGTATAGTATTTCAAGGAAGAAAATGGACATTCAATGAAATAATAGATTTCTAGACCTTCCTAATGAAAAGACCAGAGCTCAAGAGAACATTCAATCTTCAAATGCAAGTCTCAAGAGAGGCAAAGTAAGGTAAACAGTGAAAAAAAAAACCAACTTGTTGTACAATATGGACAAACTGTTTACATCCCTATAAGGGAAGATGATACTCGTTAATCTTGAGAATTGTATTTTTATTATGACATGTAAAAGGGATACACATCAATAGAGCGAGTGGGTATACATTAAATTATGTGATGATAGCAAATGTGTTTTAAAGATTTGAAGGGATTGTAATGAGAGAGGTAAAAAAGAGGAGGCAGAAAAAATAAATTCCATCACATGAAGAAGCAGAAAAATATATTCCAGTAGAAGGAAAGAGGGTTGGGAGATGAGTATAGATTCAGAGGTACCCTCATTTGATTGGATTCAAGGACGGTACAAAAAACTTAATTACGTAGAGAAATGCAACTAGCTCTATAGACAGTAGGAGGGGAAGGGGGAAAGAAAAGGGAAGGAAGAAGTATTAAGGAAAAGAGGGATTAAAAGGGAGTGGTTCTGAAAAAAGAGAGGAAAGACTAAAGGAGGCTGTGGTCAAAAATTGAAACTTGTGGAAGGGATAGGAGAACTAAAATCATAAACAAAGAGAAAGGGGACAGAAGGAAAGACGAAGACAGTAACTGTAATTATGAATGTGAATGGGATGAACACTCCCATAAAACAGACCCGGAAACAATAATTGATTAACAACCATAACCCAACAATATTTTGCTTACAAGAAAAACATTTGAAACAGGGTCATACACACACGGTAAAGGTAAAATATTGAAGCAGAATATTTTGTATTTCAGCTGATGTAAAGAAAGCAAGCCTAATCTCAGACAAAGCAAGAGTAGAAATCGACATAATCAAAAGAGATAAGGAAGGAAACTATATCCTGCTAAAAGGCACCATAGCCAACGAAGCAATTTTATTACTAAACATATATACTCTAAGTGGTATAGCATCCAAATTCTTAGAAGAGAAGTTAAGGGAGCTACAGGAAAACATAGACAGCAAAACCATACTAGTGGGGGCCCTCATCTTCCCCCTTTCTGACGTCAAAATGAGTAAGAAAGAAGTTAAGGAGGTTAATAAAACTGTATAAGGTAGATATGATAGATCTCTGGAGAATATTGAATGAAGATGAAAAGGATTATACCTTTTTCCCAGTGGTACGTGATACATATAAAAAAATTCACCATGTACTTGGTAATAAAAACCTCACAATTCAGTGCAGAAAGCTAGATATGGTGAATGCATCCTTTTCAGATCATAATGCAATAAAAATCACATATAATACAAAGCCATGGAAAGATCAAAAATTAATTGGAAACTGCATAAACTAATACTAAAGAATGAGTGGGTTAAACAGCAAATTGTAGAAACAATCAGCAACTTCATTGAAGAGAATAGCAATCCTGAAACTACCTACCAAAACTTATGGGACAGTGTAAAAGCAGTTCTTAGGGGACATTTTATATCTTTGAATACCTACGTGACTAAAATAGAGAAGGAGGAGATCAACGAATTGGACATGCAGTTGAAAAAACTAGAAAAAGAACAAATTGAAAATCCCCAAGTAAATACCCAATTAAAATACTGAAAATTAAAGGAAAGTTTAATAAAATTGAAATTAAGAACTGTTGAACTAATAAATAAAACTAAGCATTGATGTTATTAAAAAGCCAATAAAATCGATAAACCTTTGATCAATTTGATTACAAAAAAGGAAGGAGAAAATGCAATTAACAATATCAAAAAGGAAAAGGGTGAATTAACCTTCAATGAGGAGGAAAGAAAAAAATTAATTAGAAATGACTTTGCCCAATTTCATGCCCATAAACTGGAAAATCAAAATGAGATGAATAACTATTTTTTTTATATAATTAAAGCGAATTTATTCAATTTTTTTATTTTTTTTATTTTTAATGTTCTACAATCACTACAAAACTTAGATCTTCCCCCCTACCTACCGCCAGCACTCCCCTTCCTCCTCAACACGGCATACAGTTTTATATAGGACCTACACATGCTTTCCTATTGAATATGTTTTCACTATAGTCATACTGTGGAAACGAATTAAAATAAATGGAAGAAATTATATAACAAATCAAAACATAATACACACACAGAAATGATCTGCTGCATAGTTCTTTCTCTGAGTGTAGAAGGCATTTTGCTTAGAAGATCATTGAGAATTTTTTTTTAAGTTCTTGCGTTATTACGAAGTTCCAAGTCTACCGGAAAACATTCGCACGCTGTGATCGTTGCTGTGCACAAAGTTCTCCTGCCTCTGTTCCTTTCACTCAGAATCAGATCATATAAGTCCTTCCAGGCCTCTCTGAAGTCTTCTTGTTCATCATTTCTTATGGCAAAATAGTATTCCATTATATCCATATACTATAATGTATTCAGCCATACCCCAATTGATGGGCATCCCCTTGATTTCCTGTTTTGGGCAACTACAAAGAGTACTATTATAAATATTTTTTGTATATGTGGAATTCATTCCCATTGTCATGATTTCTTGGGGATACAGTCCTAGAAGTTATATTGCTGGGTCAAAGGGTATGCACATTTTTGTAGCCCTATGGACATAGTTATATACTGCTCTCCAGAATCATTGGATGAGCTCACAGCTCCACCAACAATGAATTAGTATTCCAACGCTCCCACATCCGCTCCAAAATTTGTCATTTTCCTCTTCTGTCATGTTTGCCAATCTAAGAGGTGTGCTGTGGTACCTCAAAATTAGTTTGATTTGTATCTCTCTAATCAAAAGTGATTTAGAGCATTTTTTCATATAATTATAGATATCTTCAATTTCTTCCTCTGAAAATTGCCTGTTCATATCTTTTGACCATTTATCAGTTGGGGAATGACTTGTGTTGTACATTTGACTCAGTTCTCTGTATATTCTAGAAATGAGGCCTTTGTCCCTGAGATTAGCTGTAAAAATTATTTTCCAGTTTACTACATCCCTCCAAATTTTGATTGCACTGGGTTTGGTTGTACAAAAACTTTTCAGTTTAATGTAATCAAAATTATGCTTCTTGCATTTCATAATGCTTTCTATCTTTTCTTTAGTCAAAAATTCCTCCCTTCTCCATAAATCTGATAAATACACTATTCCTCGCTCCTCCAGTTTTTCCGTGGTAACAATCTTTATATCTGGATTGTGTACCCTATTTGGATTATATTCTTGTGTACAGTGTCAGGCATGGGTCTATGCCTAGTTTCTGCCAGATTGTTAATCCAGTTTTCCCAGCAATTTTTGTCAAATAGTGAGTTTTCATCATAAAAGCTGGGATCCTTGGGTTTATCAAACAGGAGGTTGATATATTCCTTGCCTACTGTGTCTTGAGTGTCAAGTCTATTCTACTTGCCTGCCCCTCTGTTTCTTAGTCAGCACCAAGTAATTTTGAAAATTGCTGCTTCATAACACAATTTGAGATCTGGTAATGCTAGTCCACCTTCCCTAGCATTTCTTTTTATTGGTCCCTTTGATATTTTGGACCTTTTGTTCTTCCAGATGAATTTTGATATTATTTTTTCCAGCTCTAGAGAATAATTATCTGATAGTTTAATTGGTATGGCACTGAAGTAGTAGATTAATTTACGTAGAATTATCATTTTTATAATATTAGCTCAGCCTACCCATGAGCAACAGATGTTTTTCCACTTACTTAGATCTGACTTTATTTATGTAAAAAGTGTCTTGTAATTGTGTTCATATAGTCCCTGGGTTTGTTTTGGCAGCTAAACTCCCAAGTATTTCACAATGTCTACCCGAGCTTTAAATGGGATTTCTCTTTCTATCTCTTGCTGTTGAATTTTCTTGCTAATATATGGGATCACAAAAGATTTGTGTGGGTTTATTTTGCAGCTTTGGCAGAGTTGTTTATTATTTCAAGAAGTTTTTTAGTTGAATCTCTGGGATTCTCCAAGTATATCATCATTATCATCTGCAAAAAGTGATAACTTAGTTTCTTCTTTGCCTATTCTAATTTCTTCAATTTCTTTATCTTGTCTAACTGCCACAGGCAACATTTTTAGTACCATATTGAATAATAGTGGTGATAATGGACATCCTTGTTTCACCTCTGATATTATTAGAAATGCATCTAAGTTATCTCCATTGCATATAATGCTTGCTGAAGGTTTTAAGTGGATACTGTTTATTATTTTATGGAAAGTTCTATTTATTTCTATGTTCTCCAGTGTTTTTAATAGGAATGCATGTTGTATTTTGTTAAAAGCTTTTTCTGCATCTATTGAGATAATCATGTGGTTTTTTTGTTAGTTTTGTTGTTGATATGATCAATAATGCTAGCAGTTTTCCTAATACTGAACCAGCCCGGCATTCCTGGTATGAAACCTACCTGATTGTAATATATTATGCTCGTGATGAGATGCTGTATTCGTTTTGCTAAAATCTTATTTAAAATTTTTGCATCTATATTCACTAGAGAAATTGGTCTATAATTTTCTTTCTCTGTTTTGTCTCCTCCTAGTTTAGGTATCAAAACCATATTTGCATCATAGAAAGAATTTGGGAGGAGTCCTTCTTCCCCAATTTTCAAAAATAGTCTATATAGAATTGGAATTAACTGTTCTTTAAATGTTTGATAGAATTCACTTGTAAATTCATCTGGCCCTGGAGATTTTTTCCTAGGGAGTTCATTGATGGATTGTTCAATTTCTTTTTCTGAGATGGGGTTATTTAAGTATTCAACTTCCTCTTCTGTTAATCTGGGTTGTATTTTTTAAAATACTCATTCATCTCACTTAGATTATCGAATTTTGGGGCATAAAGTTGGGCAAAGTAATTGGTAATTATTGTTTTAATTTCCTCCTCATTGGAGGTGAGTTCACCCTTTTCATTTTTGATATTAGTAATTTATTTTTCTTCTTTCTTTTTTTAAATCAAATTGACCAAAGGCTAATCAATTTTGTTAGTTTTTTTCATAAAACAAGTGATTGGTTTTACTAATTAATTCAGTAGTTTTCTTAATTTCAATTTTATTAATCTTTCCTGTGGTTTTCAGTATTTCTGATTTGATATTTACTTGGGGATTTCGAATTTGTTCTTTTTCTAGCTTTTTTATCTGCATGCCCAAGTCATTGATCTCCTCTTTCTCTATTTTATTTATGTAGGCGTTCAAAGACATAAAACTTCCCTAAAAACTGCTTTTGCAGTATCTCATAAGATTTGGTAGATTGTCTCGCTACTGTCATTCTCTTGAATGAAATTGTTGATTGTTTCTATGATTGCTTCTTTAACCCACTCCTTCTTTAAGATTATATTATTTACTTTCCAATTGATTTTTGGTTTATCCTTCCCTGGCCTTTTATTACATATAATTTTTATTATGATCTGGGAAGGATGCATTGATCGTCTCTGCCTTTCTGCGCTGGATTGTGAGGTTTTTATGTCCTAGTACATGGTCAATTTTTTTATATATACCACGTACCGCTGAGAAAAAGGTAAATTCCCTTCTATTCCCATTCAATTTTCTCCAGCGATCTATCATATCTACCTTATCTAGAGTTTTATTTACCTCCTTAACCTCTTTCTTGTTTATTTTGATGTTAGATTTATTAAATTCAGAGAGGGGGAGGCTGAGGTCACCCACTAGTTTAGTTTTGCTGCCAATTTCTTCCTTCAACTCCCCCAACTTCTCCTCTAAGAATTTGGATGCTATACCACTTGGAGCACACATGTTTAGTGATGATATTGCTTCATTGTCTACGGTGCCTTTTAGCAGAATATAGTTTCCATTCTTATCTCTTTTGATTAGATCTATTTCTGCTTTTGCTTTTTCTGAGTTTTGGATTGCTACTCCTGATTTTCTTACATCAACTGAAACACAATACATTTTACTCCAACCTTTGACCTTTATCCTGTGTGCATCCCTCCGTTTCAAATGTGTTTCTTGTAAACAACATATCGCTGGATTATGGCTTTTAATCATTCTACTATCCATCTCCGTTTTATGGGAGAGTTCATTCCATGCACATTCACAGTTATGATTACAATTTATGTATTTCCTTCCATCCTCTTGCCCACCGTTTGTGCTTTTAGCTCTCCCATCTCCCTTCCCCTCCTCAATAGTTTTCACTTCTCACCACCACCTCCTGCTGCCTTACCTTCCTTCGTTTTGCCCCCTCCCTTTTACTTCCCTTCACTCTTACTGCTTATTTCCTCCCTTTTAGCTTCCCTCCCCTTTCTTCCCCCTTCCCCTCCTACTGCCTATAGAGCTAATTATGATTACATACTTAAGTTTATTTTTCCCTCTTTGAAACAAATCAGATGAGATTACCTCTCAAACAATGTTCATCTCCCTCCCCTCTTTCCTTCTACTTTGTACTTCTTCCTGTGATGTAATTTACCATTTTCTGCTTCCTCCTTTTCACACCTTCTTTTACAATCCATTTGCATACTTACATCATATTTTTAACATAACATCACTTATTTTATACCCATTCCCTCTATTTATATGCCTTTTATGTTTCATAATAGATGCACAATTCTCAAGATTAACAGGTATCATCTTCCCTTATGGGGAGGTAAACAGTTTGCATAAATTGAGTAACAAGTTCCCTCCCTGCCCCCCGTTTACCTTTATATGCCTCCCTTAAGACCTGCGTTTGACCAAGAAAGCATAGATGGCAATGAAAATTCAAAAGAGAAAGAAATTATAAGCTTAGAGAGGGAATAATAAAGAGGAGTTTACAAGGCAATACATACAAGGTAAAAGCATGTGATTTGGATCTCAGTAACAGGAAAAGAAAGGGGCAGGAAAATGAAGGCTGATGGCATCAATCAAAGAATATTTTTCTGAGCACATGTAGGTGTCATGAGCAGGTTTTTGTTTTGTTTTGTTTTTTCATAGCAGAAGCTAAGAGGAAAATGGAATGAAATGCACAATTAATGATCATAACAGTGTATTTGAATGGGCTGAGCTCAGAAAAGGAAAGAAGATAAAATTCTCTGAAAACCACATTAAGCAATATGTTATTTACAAGAAACCAATTTAAAACCAAAGGCTCATATGCAGTTAAAATAAAAGGCTAGAGAAAAATCCACTATGTTTCAGCTGAACGAGAACAACAGTAACAACCACAGGAGCAGCTGTCATACTCTTATACAAGAAAGCAGAAAGCATATTCAAAGGGGAGAAAAAAATTGCCTTTTACAGAATGCCACCATAGACAAAGCATTAATTTAAACACTCAACACTCAGTGGCATATATTCTAAATATTTAAGGAAAATATAAATAATTTACAGGGACAAATATCTAGTGAGACAATAGTGATGATGACCATAATGATAGCTAAAATTTATATGGTACTATAAGTTCACAGAAATTTTAAATGGATTCCCTCTCCTTCAAAAAATATTTTATTTTTCTAGTTATATGCAAAGAGAATTTTAATATTCAATTAAAAAGCAAAGATTTGAGTTACAAATTATTTTTCTTCCTTCCTTACCATCGACTCCCTAACATAGAAAGCAAGTTTGTATTATTATATATGTGCAATCTTGCAAAATATTTCTATGTTAGTCATGTTGTTTTGATTTGTCTCTTTAATCAATAGTGAATGAGAGCATTTTTTCATATGGCTATAGTTAGCTTCAATTTCTTCCTCTGAAAACTCTCTGTACACATCCTTTGAGTACTTATCAATTTGAGAATGGATTATATTCTTATAAAATTGCCTGAGTTTTCTATATATTTGAGAAATGAGATATTTATCAGAAATATTTACTATAAAGATAGCTTCCCAGCTTTCTTTCTAATCTTGATTGCATTTTGTTGTTTGTGCAAATCCTTTTTAACTTATTGTAATAAATATTATCTATTTTACATCTAATAAGGTTCTCAATCTCTTGTTTGTTCATAAATTCTTCCCTTCTTCATTGATCTGAGAAACAATTTTTTGCTCTCCTGCTTTGCTCTCAGTATCATCCTTCATGTCTAAATCATGTATGTATTTTGATCTTATCTTGATAAATGTTTTAAGATGTTGATTTATACTCAGTTACTGCCATATTGTGTTACAGTTCTCCTAGCAGGTTTTGCCAAATATTGAATTCTTATTCATCACTCGACTTTTTGGCGAGTAGATGATAGTTTTTATGCTTTATAATACAATTTGAGATCTGGTAAAACCCAATCACCTTCTTTTGCATTTTTCTTCATGAATTCCCCTGATATTCTTGACCTTTTGTTCTTCAAGAAGAATTTTGTAATTTTTCTCTAGCTCTGTAAAATACTTTTTGGGGTAATTTGACTGACATTACACTGAAAGCATAGATTAATTTAGGTAGAATTTTCATTTTTATTATATTGGTTCAGCTTACCTCTGAGCAATTGATATTTTTTCTAACTGTTTAGATTTGACTCTACTTGTATGAAAAGTGGTTTACTATTGTGTTCATATAATTAATGCAGTTGTCTTGTCAGAGAGACTTCCAAATGTATTATATCATCTACAGATATTTTAAATGGAATTTCTTTGTCTCTCGTTACTAGCCTTTGTTGTCCATATATAAAAATACTGATGATTTATATGGGTTTACTTTATATTCTGAAACTTTGGTAAAGCTGTCCATTACATAGAGTAGATTGGTTTTATTAACTGAGTCTTTAGAATTTTTTAAGTGTTTCATGATTATCATCTGCAAAAAAGATGGTAGCTTTGGCTCCTCATTGCCTATTTTAATTCCTTCAATTTCCTTTTCTCTTATTGCTGTAGCTACATTTCTAGTAGAATAATGAATAATAGAGGTGATAGCTGCCTTTATTCCTGTTGTCTCTAGTGTTTATAATATGAATGGGTGTTGTATTTTGTCCAAAGATATTGAACATGGAATGAGATAATCATCTGATTTCTATTGGTTTTGATATTGATATGGTCATATACTGATAATTATCCTAATATTTAACAATCCATTGTTGGTATAAATTCCACTTGGATACAGTGTATGAATCATTGATATATTGCTGTTATCTCCTTCATAGTATTTTGTTTTTTTAAAGATTGCATCATTATTCATTAGAGAAATTGGTTTGTAGTTTTCTTTTTCCACTTAATTTTTCCTGCTTTAGTATCACATTGATTTCATAAAAGGAGTTTGATAAGAGTCCTCTTTTGCCTATTTCACCCAATAATTTTCTTAATTTTGAAATTAATTGTGATGTATTTGGGAGAATTTCCTTGTGAAACCAATCAACCTCTGTGTATTTTTTCCTATAAAATTCATTAATTTTTTCTTTTTTGAAGATGGGGTTATTTAAGTGTCATATTTCTGCTTCTGTTAATCTAGACAATTTGTATTTTCATAAGTAATCCTCAATTTCCCTTAGATTGTCAGATTTATTGGTATATAATTGGAGAAAACATTTCTTGATCGCTTTACTTCCCTCTGTTGCTGGATTCATCCATTTCCTGAATCATTTTTGATAATGGAAATTTGATTTTCTTTCTTTTTTAAAAAAATCAAATTAGTAACCCTTCATTTACCCTTTTTTTTTTATAAAAAGTAATTCTTAGTTTTATTTATTAGCTCAAAGTTTTCTTACATTTCATTATATTAATCTCACTTTTGGTTTGTAGGATTTCAAATTTGGTGCTCAATTGAAGATTTTTAATGTTCTTTTATTCATATTATTTTTAGTTGATTGTCTAATTCACTGATCTGCATTTTCTCTATTTTATTGATATAAGAATTTAGAAAAGTAAAATTTCCTTTACTGCTTTGGTTGCATCCTATAAATTTTTGTAAGTAATCTCATTATTGCTATTCTTTTATTTTTTTTGAATTAATTAATTGATTTTTAGTTTTCAACATTCACTTAAACACGAAATTGGGTTCCAATTTTCTCCCCATTTGCTCCCCCCCAAAGATGGCATGCTTTCTTATTACTCCTTATCCCAATCTGCCATCCTTTCAATCATGCACACACACTCACATCCACTCCTATCTTTTCTTATCCCCTTACCCATCTAATTTCCTGTAGGGCAAGATAGATTTCCATACCCTGTTGACTGTATATCTTCTTTCCCAGTTGCATGTAAAATCAATTTTAACATTCATTTTTAAACTTTGAGTCCCAAATTCTCTCCCTTTCTCCTTTCTCATCCACTCTCATTACGAAAGAAAGCATTTTGATAGAGGTTATGCTTTGTAGTCATGTAAAACACTTCCATTGTAGTCATGTTGTGAAAGACGGACCATATTTCCCCCCATTCTATCCTGCCCCTTGTTTATTCCATACTGTCCTTTGACCCTGGACCTCCTCAAAAATGTTTGCTTCTGATTATCATTTTCCTCAATTTGCCCTCCTTTTTATCAACCCCTTTATCTCCATCACCCGTACTTTCCTGGAGGGTAAGATAGATTTTCAGACATAATTTAATGTGTATGTTACTTTTTGTTAAACCAAATCTGATGAGAGCAAAGTTAACTCATTCCCTCTCATGTTTCCCCTCCTCCCTTGTACTATAAAGGCTTTTTCTTACCTTTCTTTCTCCTTCTTCCAGTACTTTCCTCTCTAAACTTTTAATTTTATTTTTACATATCATTGCTTAATATTCAACTCACCTTATGCCCTCTATTTGTATATATGTATGTATGTATGTATGTATGTATGTATGCATGTGTATGGGTATATATGAATATATGTATATGTATATTCTCCAAGTACCCTAATACTGAGAAAGTTCTCATGAGTTACAAATAGCATCTTTCCATGCAGATATATAAACAGTTTAGCTTCATTAAGTCCTTTATCATTTCTCTTACCTGTTTACCTTTTCATGCTTCTCTAGATTCTTGTATTTGAAAGTCAAATATTCTATTCAGTTCTAATTTTGTCATCAAGAATGTGTGAAAGTCCATTTCATTGTATATGCATTTTTCCCCTGAAAGAATATACCCATTTTTTTTGCTAGGTAGCTAATTCTTTATTTGAATCTTAACCCCTGTGTTTGTTTGTTTGTGTGTGTGTGTGTGTGTGTGTGTGTAATATTTGTGTGTGTATTTCATTCTTTTGGTTTTGTTTTACAATTTCGGGAGACACATTAGCTTCCATTTGTTTCATTCTAATTTTGAGGGAATTATATTCTTCAGTGAACTTTTGGACCTCCTTTTCTATTTGGCCAATTCTGCTTTACAAAGCATTCTTCTCCTCACTAGCTTTTTGGACCACTTTTGCCATTTGTAGTAGTCTACTTTTTTAACGTGTTATTCACTATCTTCTGGGTCTCCTTTAGCAAGCTGTTGACTCATCTTTCATGATTTCCTTGCATCATTCTCATTTCTCTTCCCAGTTTTTCCTTTACCTCTTACTTGATTCTCAAAACTCTATTTGAGCTTTTCATTGACCTGCAATCAATTCATATTGTTCTTGGAGGCTTTGGGTATTTTCTCCCACTGTTTTCTTATTTCCCAAGCCAACTACTTGACTTTTAATTCTTAGTTACAGTAGGACACTGATTCCAGATTGGAAGACTAACTGTTCCAAACCTGAAGGGTTTTGCGCAGCTCTTTTCAGTGATATTTCTATATATTTTCAGTTCTTCCAAGGTTCTATGATTAAAGGAGAGCTGTTTCCTCCTCTCCTGGCCTATATTCTGGTCTGTGAGTTACCACAACCACTCTTTGCTTCCTTGGAACTGTGAAGAAAATTCTCTCTCAACCACTAGATCTGTCATTACAGCCTTCCTCCTAGCCTCAGGACTGTCACCCAAGACTGTGACCAGATCCAAACACTGGCAAAGCAGGAGAATCCAGCCTCAGCTCCAGTAGTGAGATTCCTGCAATGCACCTCTGATCAGCCACTTGATATCCCCAACATCTATGGAACAAGAGCTCCAGAAACCATAGTTGCTCCCACTCCAGGCTTGAATGTGGACCATGCTCCTTCCCCACCCATGTCCAACAGACCTTTCCAATTGACCTCCTAAGTTGCCTTTGGTATTTGTGGGTTGAGATGTTTGGAAACCACAACAGCTGCTATGATTCAATCACCTGATGACTGATCCAAGACTGCTGGGACAAAGTCTTTGTGAGAATGTTTTGAACTGGCTGTACTCATCTCCCATCCCAGTACAACAGACCTTTCCTGTTGACTTTCCAGATTTTCTTGCGCTGGGACTTTATTTCACTCTGTCATTTTGGGCATTCTGCTGCTCTAGATTTTGTGAGAGTCATTTTTTATAGTTAGTTGGAGGAGTTTAGGAGAACTCAAGCAAGTTCCTGCTTTTACTCCACCATCTTCTACTTTCATTCTTTTTCAATATTTTCTTGATTTGTTGTTTGAACCACTAAATTTTTGTTTCCAATTATTTTTAATAAATCTTTCCACTGCCCTTTTTGAATGTAATTTTTATTGGATTATAATTTGAAAAGAAGATGTTTAATGCTTTTAGTTTAAAGATACGGTTTTCATGTCCAAATCTATGGTCACTTTTTGTTTAGGTGATCTGTGCAATCTAGAAAAAAAGGTATATTTTTCTGTACTCATTTAATATTCTTCAGAATCTTTCATATCTAACTCTTTTAAAATTCTTTTTGTCTTTTCAAAGTGTTTCCCATTTATTTTATGCTTAGGTTTATCTAATCCTGAGAGCAAAACTGAAGTCTCCTGGGAGTATAATTTTTCTGTCTCTCCTCATAACTCAATTAATTTCTACTTTGATAATTTGAATGTTATCTCACTTGGTTAATTATGTTTAGTATTGATATTACTTCATGCTCTATAGTACCTTTTAGCAAAAATTACTTCCCTATCTTATCTTTTCAATTAGATTTATTTTTGCTGTTGCTTTGTCTGAGACCATTATTGCTATCTGCTTCCTTACTTTTTTGCTTTTTACTTCACCTGAAGCATAATAGATTCTGTTCCAACCCCTTCGCTTTGCTCTCTCTGTGTCTCTCTGCTTCAAATGTGTTTCTTGTAAACAATTTATTTTAGGATTCTGGATTTTAACTCTCTCTGCAATCCACTTCCATTTTATGGGAGAGTTAGTCCCATGTATATTCATAGATAAGATTAATAAATGCATTTCCCTTCATCCTATTTTTCCTCCTGTATTTCTTTCCCTCTCTCTTTTTACTCTTTCTCTTCTCACCAGTCTTTTGCTTCTGACCATTACCTCCTCCAATCTGCCTTCCCTTCTGTTAGTCTCACCTGACCCACTTTACTTAACCTCCCCTCCTACTTCCCTGTAGAGCAAGACAGATTTCTATACTCCACTGATTGGGTATATTATTTTCTCGTTGAACCAATTGCAATGAGAATAAATTTCAAATAATGCTCACTGTCCACTGTCTCAACTTCCCTTCCACTGTAATAAGTCTTTCACACCTCTTCGTGTGAGATAGTTTACCACATTATATCTCTCCCTTTCTTCTGCTCCCAGAGTAATCCTTTCTCACACCTTAATTTTTTTATGCCATCCCTTCAAAGTCACCTCATACTTGAACTCTCTTTGTACAATCCTTCTAACTGCACCAATACTGCTATAGTTTTTAAGAATCGCAAGTATCATCTTCTATGTAGAGATATAAAAAATTTATCTTTCTTGAATTACTTATGTTTTTTCTTTCCTTTTTACATTTTTTTATTTCTCCTGAGTATTGAAATTATCAATCTTTTTTTTATTGTTGTTGTTCAGCTCTAGACATTTCGTTAAGAAAATTTAAAAGCTTTCTATCTTATTGAATGTCCCGTTTTTACCATGAAGGTTTCTGCTCAGTTTCACTGGGTAGACGATTATTTGTATTATTCTTATCTCCCTTGTCTTTTGAAATATCACGTTCTATGACCTCTGATACCTTAATGTTGAAGTTACTAAGTCTTGTGTAATCCTAACTATGACTCCCTGATATTTGAATTATTTCTTTTTTGTTGTTTACAACAGTTTCTGCTTGATCTGGGAGTTTGTGAATTTGGTTATAATGTTGGGAGTTTTCATTTGGGGATCTCTTTCCAGAGGTGATCATTAAAATTTTTCAATGTCTATTTTACTGTCTGTTTCTAGGATATCAAGACAGTGCCAGTTCCTTTTTTTGTGACTTTCAGGTAACTCAAAAATTCTTAGATTATTCCTCCTAAATCTATCTTCTATAATAGTTATTTTTCTAATATGGTATTTTAAATTTTCTTCTATTTTTTCGTTTTTTTTTTAAATTTTGTTTGACTGATTCTTGATGTCTTATGGAGAAATTAGCCCCACTTGTCCAGGGATAGGAAATCCAGAGTCTTGAGGCCACATGTAGCCTTCTAGATTCTTCACACAGCCTTTGAATAAGTCTACAATTTACAAAACAAATTACTTTATTAAACGGATTTGTCAAAGTGCCACACTTGAGAACCTAGAGGGACACATGTGGCCTTGAGGCTGCATGTTCCCCACAGCTGCATTTGACTAATATAATTTTTAAGGATTAGTTTTCTTCTGTTAAATTTTTAGCCTCTATTTTTCAATTTGATCAATCCTATTGCTTAGATAATTGTTTTCAGTAAATTTTTGTATGTATTTTTGGCCTGATGCTATACTGAGGCAGGAATGTGGAGCTAATTGGTACTGTTTCAAGGAAGATAGGAGGTCCTACTGCTGCTCTGAAGCATGTAGAATGGCTCAGTGCTGTCATCTTCCTGTTTACCTGTTGCTTTTCTGAGACTCAGGTCCTCCTGTTGGCTTACTCAGGCAGGGTCTTCTATCGACTCTGCAGTTTCTTCCCCTTTTACTGCAGTAAGACACACTTTTTCTACTGATGTTTCCAGCTGCTTGGAGCTAGAAAATTGTTTTACACTATCTTTTGTTGGTTCTATCATTCCAGAATTCATTCTGTGGCATTATATTATAGCTGTTTGGAAATGAATATGAGAGAATTCAGGTGATTTCCTGCTTACCCAGTCATCTTGACTGTGAGAAGTCCCTCAGAAATTCTTTTTCTTGCATTCTCATTGTATCTTTATAATAACTTCGTGAGGTAGGTGGCCTCAGTATAATCTTTTGAGAGTTAGATAGAGCTAACAACAGCAACTAAGTGGGAGAGAATGAAAAATCTGAATAGAATTTTTAGAAATGCTAAGTTACATATATATATATATATATATCTTTTAAGTTTTGGATGGCATTAAAAAGGAATATTCAGATTTCTCAAATATCAAGGATACCTTTACAGAAAATTGCCATGTATTCCAGAATAAAAACCTTATGACTATGTAGAAAAGCAATACTAATATTTCATTCATTTACTACAATTAAATAACATTATTTTCAATTTAATTCATTAAGCACTTACTAGGTACCTTCAATATCTCAGAAACTATGCTTAGTGTCAGGCATACAAAAAGAGTCAAAAGACATTCTCTCCTCTCAAAGAGTGTAAAGGGGGAGATGACATGCAAGTACATATATATGCAAAATATATGCTACCTATAATGGATAAATAGAAAATAATTAAATGAGGGAAAGCACTTGAAATTAGTGAGGCTTCTTGTAGAAAGTATGATTTTAGTTACAACTTAAAGGAAGACAGAGAGGTCAGTAGTCAAGAAGAAAAGGGAGAGTGTTCCAAACACAGGGTAAAACCAGAGAAAATGACCAGGGCCAAGAGAGGGAGTATCTTTTTCACTGAAGAACTAGCACATGAGTGTCATTGAATCAAAACACTGGTAGTCAGGAGTAAGATGTAAGAAGACTAGAAAAGTAGAAGGGAGCCAGATTATGAAGGACTTTGAATTTCAAATGGAACAATTTTATTTGGTGCTTGAGGCAGTAAGAAGAAACTGGAGACTATTGATAGGAGTGATGTGATCACACCTGCATTTTAGGGAAAATACTTTAGGGGCTAAGTGTAGGACACATTAAATGGGAAAGGACTTGAAGCAAGCAGACATATCAGTGGCCTGTTCCAATAATCAAGACATAAGGTGATGAGGGTCTGGACTAGAGTGATGATAGTACCAGAGGATGGAGGAGGGATATTGAAAAGGTGTTATACTGATGAAACTAGCAGGTATTGACAACAGCTTGTATATGGGTGGCAAAAGGCAGTGAAGAACTCAAGATTATTTCTAGTTTGTGAGCCTATGGACTGTGAGGATGGTGTTGCCCTCTCCAGCAATAAGGAAGGTAAGAGGGGGAGAGGATTTAGAGGCAAATCTAATGAGTACTGTTTACTACATATTGAGTTTCAACTATTTACTACATATCCAGGTGAAGATGTCTGAAAGATAGTTGTAGATGTGAGGTTGGAGGTCAGTAGAGAGAATGAGGTGGGGAAGGTAGATTTGAAAATCACTATCACAGTATTTGGCACATAGTAGGTGCAATATAAATGCTTATCCCCTTTCTTTCACTTTAGAGGGCTAGAAGAACTGTTTGATTTTATGCCTAGCATGCTGACTTATATAGACTCTAGTAGGCCCTTAAAGAAAGGTTTTTTAACTGAAATGCAAGAAAACCTAATTCAATGTAAAAACAACATTTTTAAGTCAATTTCAAATTCCCTAACTACATTTTTAATTTACATAAAATGAGGGAATAAGTTCAATCAATACATTCACATTTCACAGCGCACATCAGAAAGCAAATTAAAATTAACAAACATTTAATGGATTCAAAGCACCTACTTATGGTAGCTGGACAGTGAGACTAGACAAGAATTCAAAATTTGAATTAATTGCACAATAAGTGCTTGCTCCAGTCAAAATATATGGTAGGGAGGGACATATATGTTCAAAGACAATTCACTGTTACTTATAGAATATCATGAAAAGTGATGCTCTTATTATTGGTTTATTCTCATAATAGAACAGTTTACCTATACATTCTCTTATTCATTTGGACTTGCACAAGTGTTTGGCAATAATGGTGGCTTGGTCATGAGCACACAATGGTAGTTCAGGTACTTTTCTGAACATTTGCTTCCTGCTTTATAAAACGAACAATTTTTATTAGCTTATCTTTCATATCTCAGTTTTGCAGTTCTATAATGCTCTGCTACTTGGAATGCCTTAGGCTTCCTGAAATTTTTGTTAAAAATTCCAGCAATAATTTTCAGGCATATTAACTTATGCTAACATGATATAATGATACAGTGATAGTATATGATACTGGATAAGACTCAGCTGTATATGAAAGATTTACTTTAGCAAACTTATATGTTCTATTTCAAAGACAAAGTCTAATTCAAGAACTTTTTAGCAAAATTCTCCTTTTGTTGGTCTTGCTCTTGGACTGCACATGTAAAAGCACAAAGCACACATGCCACATATTGTAAGGCAAGAATGACTTTTGTTGGTCTGTTAAGTCTAATTTGATATTGGAATGAAATGAAACACTATAGACAGGGTTGTTCTGGAGCCAGATAATACTTATCTGAACTATTTAATAGCATTTTAAGTTGCTAGTGAAATATAAGTTTCTGATATAGATTACTTCCCTTACACTTCTGAAAATTTGGAGAATAAAATCGATGTCAACAAATGGCAAAAAATATGTAGCCACCTATATTTTCCACTAATTCAGCAATTTTAGGCAATTTATAGCATATCACAGGTTGATAGAAATCCAAAATAATGTTGGACCGTAAAAAAATACACATATTGTGACCTTAAAGTAAAAAAAAAAAAGTTCAAAACAGACTAATCCATTAATTTTCTCTATATCTGACAGCCAAAATAAATTTTAGTGAATAATGAATTTGAACAGCTACTACCAGATAATATAAAATACCAATAGAGAAAAGTAATTTTCAGCATAAATACACCATACATTTTTTAATTATGTCATTATTTTGAACATTTATCATATTTCAGTAATGAGAAAAGCTAAAGTTCAGAATAATCCTCATTCTAAAATTATTTTGAATATTTATATAAAGTGCTGTGGAATATGCCATTTGTTTGTCTGTAGGGAGACTGGTTCACTTTGCTTATCATCATAATACCCCTAGTAAATAGCATGCAAACTCTTCATGAACTGTGCTCAGAGAATCACTTATGTAAATAAAGTCATGTTGATTTTGTTTGCAAATAAAATCCGTGAATTCAATTGCAGTGGGACCAACTATTGCCTCATCTTTTTTTTATCCCCATCTGTTTTTAATCATTTTGATTAACTTAGTCAAATATACATCTTGTGGAAGTTTTCATGCCTTCATTAAGTATTCTAGTAGATGTTCTTCAATCATCCCAGCATGCAGTCTTTTACATCTTATGATCTAAAGATACTCATGTAGTCAATTTCTCCATGATGCAATTAGCAATAAATCTGTGAGTATTAATCTATCATATATAAATGTCTTCTACACTAGTGATGTGCTGATGTCTTCTCATAGCATGAAGGTGACTCTGAGTTCTCAAAGGCAATTTGAAGACACTTCAGAAAAGTACCCAGATTGGTCAGGTTCTAACAGAATGAACAGTGTTGGGTTTTTTGTTTGTTTGTGTGTTTGTTTGTTTGTTTTTTTTGGAAGATGGATCAAGTAAAAGACTCCATGTCTGTCAGTAAGAAATGGGACTAGTTAGTTATGGCTGCCAAGTGAATAACTATCCTAGTCATGAAAAACTAATGATTTCTTGTTCTGTGGGAAAGTTGGCATCTGCACTGGTAGAGGGAGTATACATATTGATCAAATAATGAATACTAAAAAATGACAAGTAAATATCATATACCTGCAAGGAAATAAGAGTTCAAATATTATGGCATTATTTACCTACTAATTGTCCCCATATTGGAAAATTAGGATCATCAGATAATAATGAGGAAATAAGTTGAGGCTTGATACAATAACACATTATAGTTATCTAAAAGTATAAGAGGCTATTTCAGGAGTTAGTAATATCCCATTTACTAGGGGTTTTTAAGTAAAGGCTGGATGATTACAAGTCAAAGATATTATACCGGAGATTGTTGTTCAATTATGATCAGACTAAATAGCCACTATATTCTTTTTGAATATGAAGATTTTGTGAACTTGCAATTAATATAAAAAAGATATTTTGAAAGGGTAAAATATGCATAATATATTATTGTAATAGAATTCTGGTAGTAGAGTATCTCAGCCATCTTGCAAGATGTGTGGAACTTGAAATGCAATTCAAAGATTTTGTTTTAGAAAGGGAATGACACTATAAAGGTGAATCTCTATGTAAAGGGTATAAGCAATATAATACACCAATTGGGAATCCACCCGCCCCCCACACACACACACACTATAGGAGGAGACAATGAAGTCTAAAAATTTATTTTAGTCCCAACTCCTTTACCTTATGGAATATTGAGTTACAATTTTTTTTGATCTTTTAATGTAGAAGCTGCAAGGTCCTGTGTAATCCTGACTGTATCTCCTTGATATTTAAATTGTTTCTTTCTGAATGCCTGTAATACTTTCTCCTTCACTTGATAGCTCTGTAATTTAGCAACTATATTTCTTGGGGTTTTGTGTTTGGCATCCCTTTCAGGAGGGGAACGGTGGATTTTTTCGATGACTATTTTGCCCTCTGAATCTAACACTTCTGGGCAATTTTCCTTGATGATTTCCTGGAAGATATTGTTCAGGCTCTTTTCTCCATCATGGGTTTCTGGCAGGCCAATAATTCTTAAGTTTTATCTTC
>CM053772.1:129996209-130012964 GCA_028658325.1 Potorous gilbertii | reverse complement strand
ACTAAGAAGTCTCCTGCTTGCCTCTTCTATGAGAGATAATTTACCCCATTCCATTTCACCCTCTCTCCTCCCCCTTCATTTCTCTTTCACCGTTTACCTTGATTTCTTTTAAGATATGATCCCATGTTATTCAATTCACTCTGTGCTCTCTGTCTGTGTATGCGTGCATATGCGTATGTGTGTGTGCATGCACGCCTTGTACATGTGTGTGTAAGTGTGTGTGTGTGTATGTGTGTGTGTGTAATACCACCAACTACCCAGATACTGAAAAATTTCAGGAGTTACAAATATTGTCTTTCCATATAGGAATGTAAACTGTTCAACTTTGATAAGTCCCTTGTGACTTTTCCTTCCTGTTTACTTTTTCATGCTTCTTCTCATTATTGTGTTTGAAAGTCAAATTTTCTTTTCAGCTCTGGTCTTTTCATCAAGAATGCCTGAAAATCCTCAATTTCATTGAAAGACCATTTTTTTCCCCTGAAGTATTATACTCAGTTTTGCTGGGTAGGTGATTTTTGGTTTTAGACCTAGTTTCCTTTGACTTCTGGAATATCCTATTCCACTCCCTTCATTCCCTTAATGTAGTAGCTGCTAGATCTTGTCTTATCCTGATTGTATTTCCACAATACAAAAATTGTTTCTTTCTAGCTGCTTGCAGTACTTTTTCCTTGAGCAGGGAACTCTGGAATTTGTCCACAATGTTCCTAGGAGTTTCTCTTTTTTGATACTATTTGATAAGCCCAAAGATTCAATCTTCTGAGATGAGAACTCACTATCTGGCAAAAACTGTTAGGAAAACTGGAAAAGAATATAGTAGAGAGTAGGAATAGATCAAAATTTCATCCCTATTCCAAGAAAAGGTCAAAATGGATGCATCATTCTGACATAATACCATAAGCAAATTAGGAGATAAATAATAGTTTACCTGCCAGATCTATGAAGGGAAGAATTAATGACTAAATGAGATAGAGAACATTATGAAATGAAAAATTGATAATTTTAATTACATTTAATCAAAAGATTTCTTCAAAACCAAAATCATTGCAACCAAGAGTAAACGGAAAGCAGAATGGGAAACATTTTTTTTTAGAGTAAATGTTTCTGTTAACAGTCTCCTTTCTGAAATATAAAGGGAACTGAGTCAAGTTTATATGCCATCCCTCAATTGATAGATGGTCAAAGGATACAAAGAGGTAGCTTTCAGATGAAGAAATTAATGCTGTCTTTGATCATAAAAGTGCTGTATATCACTACAGATTAGAAAAATAGAAATTTAAACAAGTCTGTGATACCACCTTATACCTATCAGATTGATTAATATGACATGAAAGAAAATTATAAATGCTGGAGAGGATAAGGGAAAATTGTGACCCTAGTACATTTTTGTTAGAATTGTGAACTCATTCAGTCATTCTGGAAAGCAATTTTAAACTATACCCAAAGAACTATAAAATTGTGCCTACCTTTTGATGCAGCAATATATTACTAGGTCTGTATCCCAAAGAGATCTTAAACAAAAATTCCTTCATGGACAAAAATTTTTAAAACGTCTCTCTTCGTAATGGCAAGAAATTGGAATTTGAGGCAATGCCTATTAGTTGGGGAATGACTGAATAAGTTGTGGTATATTGTTGTAATGGAATTCTATAAGAAATGATAAGAAGGTATATTTGTGAAAAATCTAAAAAGTCTTACATGAACTGATGCCACCTGACGTGAGAACAAGAAGAATATCATGCATAGTAATAGCAACTTTGTAAAATGATCAGCTATGATTGACTTAGCTCTTCTTAACAATACAATGATCCGAGAAAATTTTCAAAATTCTCATGACTGAAAATGCTATCCATATCCAGAAAAAGAAACTATACATTTTAATTCACATTGAAGTATATTATTGTCACTTTTTTGGTGGCTTGTCTTCTTTTTCTTCGTTAACAACATACCTAAAGTTTAAATCTGTTTCTATGATTGCACATCAGATTTCTTGCCATTTGGGGAAAAGGAGATGGAAGGGAGAAAAGGTCTTAGCTTTAAATAATACTAAGGTGAATATCAAAAACTGTCTTTACATGTTATTGGAAAAAATAAAATGTTATTTAAAAAATAATTATTCTGCTATTATTTTAGAATGTGTCCAAGAAAATAAACAGAACTACATGGTAATCAATTTTTTTCCTTATTTGATTGTATATATATATATATATATATATATATATATATATATATACACACAATCACATAATACAATATATAATATAATAATATAAATAATAATAAAATAAGATAATATGTAATATTTTATATAGTATATATCAAATTTATATATATATATATATATATATATATACTTCCTATAATTATAATTATTACTTAACATTGATGAAGAGTAATTTGAGAAATTTTAGACCTTACCCAGCTTAAATAATGTTGATACTTGAATTAAAATATTTATCAATATTATCAGGGGAGTAAATGTGCGTCTTAATGGGAACAGGTCTGTGGGCAGAGAATTGCGGTAATATGACAAGTGGTTTTTTTTTTTCCCCTTTCCTAATAAAATGTATCTATATAAAAGAGAACATTATGTATAACAAGAGGATTTTATGAGAAAATGTATTTTACTTTCAGCATTAAGAATATATGAAATGGTTAGGCAAATATGTTTTTGCTTAATAAAAGATGAAATATTTGTGTAATTATATGCTACTTAACTTTTAGTTTATGTGCATCATACTTACACTAAAATTAAAGAAAAACAATACTCCTACATAATAATTATGACTATTAGCATATGTTAATCTGTGAATTATAGAAATTACTGTACCACTCTTGTTTCTTCCACACAAATTGAAATATTAACAATTATGAGTGGTTTTATATCTTTCAGTTCAGCAGAGGGTACGTGATATCTCTCGTGGGTACTGTGTTCCATAAACCTCATCGAATAGAGAACAAGGAATCTCCTAAATCCAAAGTGTTCAATAAAATAATGGATTTCTTTTTTTTTAATTTTGTGAAAGCAAATGTTTGTTTTGTACTGTGTGCTGAACCATCTGGGTTCTTTCCACCCATTGTATTGATCTGAATATGTTCATTCCCCAAGTATATTCGTCTTAATGATCCACCTGGATAAGGAAATGACACACCACTTCAGTATTTTTGACAAGAAAACCCCATTAAAATAGTATAAGCATCCTATGGTTTACATTATGCATCACAGAGTTGGACAGGACTAATTGACTGAAGAACAACAAAATTATTAACTACAATTGTGATATAACCAAGGGAGCAAACTACTTCCATTTGGTCAAGAATATCCCCTCACTTACTTGTGTGCTTCCTGAAGCCATAATTTTATCTGGATTACCTCTATGAATTCATTAAGGTTCTCACATTATGATATAAACTAGTTACCAGTGTTCAGCAGTTACTAATTCAGTCAATGAACCTGCCACATTTTTCAGGTCATTAAGCCTTAGCCTTGTGTTATCATAGCATGTTATCCTAGGGAAGATATGCACCGTCCTTCAGAGAAACTTCTGCCTTTACACTAGTGGGATTCAGAGTCCCTAAAATCTGAACACTGAAACATGGGTGGCTTAAAAATAAAACTCCAAGGAAACAAATATTAATTCTGACTGCTACAAGAATTTATGTCTCTAAACATTACACAAAAATGAGATGTAGTGGATATAGAACTGTGCTTATTTTTACTTGTTAAGGATTTATTGATTTAGTACCTAAATACAGCCGGTCATACCTCTTAAGCTAGTCAATAATGCAAACAGACGTGATTATCTGCTCTACTTTCAGTTTGAGTAAAAAATGAGGATAGCAAGAAAGAAAAATAGTAATAAAGAAATAATAAATTTCTTTATTTGTAATAAAGAATAAAGAAAGAAAAAAGAGGGAGGGAGATAGAGGAAAGGAAGGGAAGAGAGAGGAAAGGAAGGGAAGAAGTAAGGAGGGAAAGAACGAAGGAGGGAAGGAAGGAAGGAAGGGGGAGAGAGAGAAGGAAGAAGGGAAAGAAGGAAAAAGACTATGCATGGAAGAATAATTGTTCATTAGAAGAATTACTAGGATTCAGTAACAAGTTACTATTGTTTTCCATTGGAAGGCTACTATTTATACCTCTTCAGCATAATAAAATGGTAGGACTGTTATTTATTCATGTTACATTTTACCTCTACCTTGTACTGTTATTCGACTTTAAATTCTAGTTTCTTCTGAACTTTATTTTCAGTCAATTCCACCTTCACATGTTCCTGTACCTTAGGACTTTTCAAACGAAAATCAAAACAAAACAAAACAATGGGTCACCTGCTCAGGAACAAGTAAAGGACAATAAGTCACATAAAGTGAGAATAAACTGAGTCCATGATTTATATGATGCCAGAAAGAGAGTAAGGGGAGAACCTATCCCATATCTCTATTCCCTGTCATGGAAAACTTAGAGAAAGACTGGAATATGTCACAATATTCACAATCAGAAAGAACACTGGAATGCAAGGGACTGATAACTTCCTTTTGCACTTACCCTGAGTCATCAGTTCCTCCAGCAAAGCAGTCGATTAAGGGACTGACATTTTTCATTGCAACCTCTCAGCGATGAATCACATAATGCCAAAAGCATCCCACAAAGCTACCACAGTGTCGAGCAGAAAAAGGTAGGTATATGTGGTAATCTTTATGTCTCATATTAAGTAAGACTCATAAATTCAGAGATGTATCCACTTATCAAGACAAATTATTTGCAATCATGTATCTTGATCAGTGCCAGAAATAATTTTTATTCAAGTCAGAGATCCATTCCTAACTTTGTGTAACTCATGGTAATAACTCCATGACATTCAGAATTGAAGGATACGTAAAGGTACAATGGTGGTGAGGAGTAAGACAATGATTTAGGGAGGCACTGAATGAAGAAGAAAGTGATTCTGTTACTGCTAAGAAAAATCGTCTATACATACTTGTATATTAAGATCTATGTGACCATTACCTTCACACTACACTGCCATGATTTTATTTTTTCCTACTTCAAGGATTAATTTAAATTTCGTATTCAATTCATTTTTAATTGTATAAAAAGTCTGAATGGGCACTCTAGGATTTTATATTCCTTCTCCTAACCTTATTCACAGAAAAGCAACTTGTGTTATTGAGAAATATGTGACAAAGTCTGAAAAATATGACCAGCATAAATGATCTCTTCTATCTTGAATTACCATGATTTTTTTTCCTACAAAAACAGCAGTTTGGGATTTTTCCTATTTAATAAGTGTACAAAGAAAATGTAGTCCCTGGAAGATAAGCAGAAAACATATCTACCAAATAAATGCATTACAGACATATGTGACACTTAATGAAAACTAATGTAAAATTTCCCAGATTTTTATTGATGAATAAGACAATAGAAAGTTACTTTCGTGGTGACCAGATGTTTCCTCCTTTCTATTCTGATGAGGAAGAACAATACTTACCATCAGGGAAAGAAATAGGACTCAAGTCCCCTGGTTTTAATTCTAGTTCCTGTTTCCTCCAGAACATCATGTTATAAGCCCTTCAATCTCTTATTATAGAAGTTGCAAGATCTTGTGTTATCCTGATTGTATTTCCATAACACTTGATTTCCTTTTTTCTGGCTGCTTACAATATTTTCTCCTTGACCTGGGAATTCTGGAATTTGGCTACAATATTTCCAGGAGTTTTCTTTTCAGGAACTCTTTCAGGAGGTGATCAGTGGATTCTTTCCATTTATATTTTACCATCTGGTTCTAGAATATCAGGGCAATTTACTTGGTAATTTCTTGAAAGATGATATATAATCTCCTTTTTGATCATGAATATCAGGTAGTCCAATCATTTTAAAATTATTTATCCTGGATATATTTTCCACATCAGTAGTTTCTGCAACGAGATATTTCACATTATCTTCCATTTTTTCATTCTTTTGGTTCTGTTTCATAATTTCTTAATTCCTCATAAAGTCTTCCATTTATTCCATCCTAATTTTGAGGGCAATTATATGTTTCAGTGAGTTTTTGGACTTTCTTCTTCATTTAGGCAATTATGCTTTTTAAGGCATTCTTGTCTTCATTAACTTTTTGGAGTACTTTTTCCATTTGGTTTAATCTACTTTTATGATGCTATTTTTTTTAGTATTTTTCTGAGTCTCTTTTAGAAAACTGTTGACTTGATCTTCATAATTTTCTTGCATTACTCTCTTCCCAATTTTTTCTCCTCTGAGTTGATTGTTCCAATAGTTTTTGCACATTTTGTGACCTGTGACCAATTCATCTATGTCTTATGTCCTTTTGATGTAGAAACTTTGACTTCATTGGTTTCTGATTGTATGTTTTATCTTTTAGTTACCACAGAAAGAACTTATGGTCTGAGTTTTTCTCTATTTACATCGTTTGCTCATCTTCCCAGCCAAGTATTTCACTTTCTTACTATTTGTCAAGGTAGGACTCTGCTTCCAGTAGGGGTGAGGGTGAAGGTGAGTGTACAATTCATGTCTTCAGGGATTTTGTATCAGCCACTAGATCTTCCACTATCCCTTTTCTGACCATTTTCCCAGCTAGTTTCTTGACTTCTGAAATTCCTCTCCACCCCTGCCTAGATCTGCCCAGCTAGTGCTTGGGGTGTGAGTTTCAAATAGTGCTCCCCAGCCTCAGGACTTCCAGCAGCAGGTGGGGCTGCTATTCAATATAAGCTTAAGTTCTGGTTCTCAGGTGGGGGCAGGTCTTCCTCCCAGGCTAACTTCCCTCAGGGGGTTTATGCAGCAACCTTCACTAATGGACCTGAGGTCCTGTTTGCTCCAGGAGCCTCTTGCTGCCGCTGCCTCTGTTGCTGCCTCCCAAGGGGGCCGGAGTTATGGAGACACTCTGCTGCCCTCTCGGCCAGCCCAGAAGGCTCTGTCACTGACCTGTGTGTCTGTGGGTGGAGGGACCTTCTCGACCACCAGAGATTCCGTCCCTGAAGCCTGCTTGGATCTACTCTTCTCGCTGCCATGAAGCCAAGACAGGACCAGGCTCCACTCTGTTTCCGGTGCACAATGGACCTTTTCGGTCGGTTTTTCAGGGCTCTCTGGAACAGAAATCTCCTCCACTCCATTGCTGCGTGGCTTCCACTGCTCCAGAATTTGTTAGGCTGTGGGTTCAGGGCTAGCATATGTGAATCTTTCTACTCTGCCATCTTGGCTCTTCCCCCTGTGTCAAACTTTAGATAATTCATCTTCTTTATAAAAAAATATGTAAATTGATTATAGTGCTCAGATCAATAAGTAAAGAGAGAAATTATGACATGATACTTGGAAATCATCTTTGCAATAAAAAATCTTAATTCAAATCTTGATTTTGACATATTCCAACTGTATGGACAGTTGGCACAATGCACACAGTTACTATGTGGAATTCATTTACCCCTTAATGCTCTAAAGCACCTCTCTAAGATTATATGTGAAAGAGATATTGTTGATCTGTATCCCAAGAGGAAGTTTTGATAATGGAGTATCTCATACCAATGAAATCATTACAGCAGGTAATGATGATCTTGATAGTTGTTTGGAGAGATCAAGGGTAAATTAATTTCAGACATCTAAAACTAATATATAAAGCGAAAACTCAGAGGTATTATTTTATTTCTGAAGGATACAGTACAATGGACTGTGATCCCTTGACTCATACTCCTCCCCAATACTGTCAGTGATTGGGAGTTAGGGTACTATGTCATTTAAAAGGAGAAATATGTTCTAGTTTCAAACCACAAGGTGAAATTATATATTTTCTGTACTGAATAAATGTTGCAGAACTTTAGTGCTTCTTCATCTTACCATAATATTGACATTATCTATATGTCAGGTGGTGCAGAGCAGATGGACTAGGAATTCTGTATTTTACCCAGACTTTTTTTCCATTCCTGTTCATATGCAAACATACTTGTATGGATGTGCATGCATATTTATATATACATATATATATATATATATATATATATATATACAATTTTATTGAACATTACATATGTACATGTATGTGTATATATCATATATATATATATATATATATATATATATATATATATATAAATTTTTTTCTGGACAATTTTCTCATTTATTAGTGTTTTATTTTTCTGATTACATGTAGAGATAGTTTTCAAAATTCAACTTTATAAGATCTTGAGTGCCAAATATTTTCTCCATCTCTCACCACCATCATCCCCAACAGAGAAAGTACTCTGGTATAGGTTTTACATGTAGAATCATATTAAGCATATTTCCAGAGTCATTATACTATGAAAGAAGAATTGAAACAAGTGGGAAAAAACGTGAGAAAGTAAAAAGCAAAAGAGCGAAAACGTATGCTTTGATCTACAATCACTCTCCATAGTTATTTCTATGAATGTTGATAGCATTTTCCATCAGAAATCTTTTGCAATTTTTTATGATTCTTGTATTTCTGAGAAAGTTAAGTAAATCATAGTTAAATCGCCATACAAAGTTGCTGTTGCTGTGCACAATGTTTTCCCAGTTCTTCAAACTTCACTCATAATAAATTCATGTAAATATTTCTGGGTTTTTTGCCAAAATCCTCTTACTTACCATTTCTCAGTGGACAATAGTATGTCATTATATTTATGTACCACAGTTTGTTCAGTCATTCTCCAAAAGATAGACATTCTCTCAATTTCCAATTCCTTGTCACAACTAAAACAACTATTATAAATATTTTTGTTATGTAGGTCCTTTTCTCCTTTTATGACCTTTTTTTGGCATATAGACCTAGTAGCGGTATTGCTACTCCAATGGGTATGCATAATTTTATAGCACTTTGGCATAGTTCCAAAATGATCCCCAGAATAGTTGGATCAATTCACAACTTCACCAACAATGCATTGGTTTCCTCATTTTCCCATATATTCTCCCACATTTGTCATTTTCATTTTTTGCAATATTAACGGATCTGACAAGTATTCGGTGGTACATCAAAGTCGTGCTAATTTGTATTTCTCAAATCAATAGCGATTTAGAACATTTTTTCATATCACTACAAATAGCTTCAATTTCATCTAAAAGATGCCTGTTTATACCATTTATCATTTGGGGAAGGATTTCTATTCTTATGAATTCGTATTCAATTCTCTACGTATTTTAGAAATGAAACCTTTATTGTAAACATTTGCTATAAAAATAGTTCACCATCTTTCTGCTTTTTTTATAATCTTGGTACCATTTGTTTGTTCATACATTTTTTTAAATTTAATGTCATAAAAATATCCATTTTACATTTCATTATAGTCTCTTTCTCTCTTGTTTGATAATAAAATTTTCCCTTCTGCATAGATCTGACAGGCAAACTATTCATTGTTCTCCTAATTTGCTTGTGGTACCACACTTTATGTCTAATTCGTATATTCATTTTGACCTTATCTTTGTATATGGTATAATATGCTGGTTTCTGCCTAATTTCTGCTATACTATTTTTCCACTTTTTCTAGCAGCTTTTGTCACTCAGTTCTTTTCCCAGAATTTGGAGTCTTTGGGTTTATAAAACATTTTATAAGCGTTTGCCACGGTGTCTTTCAACAACTGTCTCCATTGATCAACCATTCTATTTCTTAGCCATTCCTAAACAGTTTTGATGATAACCACTTTATATATAACACAGTTTTAGATCTAGTATGAACAGGTCACCGTCTTTTGCATTTTTTCATGAATTCTCTGTGAATCAATGTGAATTTTGTTGTTTTTTTCTAGCTTTGTAAAATGTTTTGGAGTTTGGTATCATATTGAATAGGTAAATTAATTTAAGTAGAATAGTTTTTATTATATTAGCTCAGTCTACTCATGAGAAATTGATGTTTTTTCTATTTTTAGATCTGACTTTGTGTGAAGTGTTTTGTTACTGAGTTCATATAGATTCTGGATTTGTCTTGGCAGGTACAATTCCAAATAGTTTATGTGGTCTACAGTTATTTTAAATAAGATTTCTCTCTTGCTAATGGGCTTTGTTGTCAATGTTATGAAGTGCGGATGATTTACATGTTTGTTTTATATCATGAAACTGCCAAAGTTGATAATTATTTCCAGTACTTTTTAAGTTGCTTTTCTAGGATTCTTTAAGTTTGCCATCATATCATATGTCAAGAATGACAATTTTGTTTCCTCATTGCCTATTTCAATTCCTTCATTTTCTTTCTTTTCTTTTATTGCTGAAGCTAACATTTCTAGTATAATATTGCATAATGGTGATGGTAATGGTCAAACCTTTCCTTCATCCCAGACGTAATTTGATCAATTCACATTTTTGGGATACTTTAGATTTAGGAGCTTTGACTTTGTTGACTTCTTATTATTTGTTTTCATCTTCCTTGTCACTATAATAACTTTCAATATTCAGAATTTTTTTTCTGTTGTTTGCTCACTTCCCCAACATATTAGCCGACAAATATTTTTTAAAGTAGGTCTCTGCTTTCAGGGTGGAGGGCACATTTCCCAAGTTTCAGGGGGTTTATGAAGCTGTTTTCAAAGATATTTCTAGGTACCTGTAAGTTTTCAGTTTTTCCAAGATGGAATGACCTAAGAAGTGTTCACTATGTTCTTGGTCCATGCTCTGGTCAATGAGAACACAAGCACTCTATTTTGCCCTGGAAATGTAAGGAGCATCTCCCTCCTCTGTGGATGCAGGCTCTGCTATGCTAGTGCTTCTCCTTAGCCTGGCACTGCCACGAGAACCTGGATCTCAGCACGGACAAAGCAAGAGAGTCTTACTTCATCTATTGAGATAAGCATGTGATTTTTTATTGGTTTTGTCACCAATATATTCACTTATGCTAATACTTTTCCTAAAATTTAACCAATTTTCATTCCTGTTCACAGTGTATTAGCCTCATGATAAATTGCTTTAATGTCTTTGCTAATATTTTATTTAAATTCTTGCATCTATATTCCTTAGGGAAATGGATCTCCAATTTTCTTTGTTTTGGCTCTTCCTGGCTTAGGTGTCAGCACCATATTTGTATCATAAAAACGAATGTGTTGGGAATCTTTTTTCCACTCTTTTTCCATATAGTTTATATAATATTGGAAATAATTTTCTCTAATTTGTTTGGCTGAATTCACTTGCAAATCCATCTGCCCCAGGGGATTTTTTCTTAGGGAGTTTATTCATGCCTTCTTCAATTTCTTCTTACAAAATGTGGTTATTTATGTATTTTATTTCTTGTGTTAATTTAGGTAATTTATATTTTTGTGAAAACTCATTCATTGCACTTAAGTTGTCAGGTTTATTGGCATACAGTTGGACAAAATAGCTCCTAATTGTTACCTTAATTTCCCCTTTATTTGTGGTGAATTCATCCTTTTCATTTTTTATACTAGCAATTTGATTTTCTGTTTTCTTTTCTAAAATGCAAATTAACTAAAGGCTTCTTTATGCTATTTTTTCAACAGAACTGGCTCTTAGTTTTATTTATTAGTTCAATGGTTTTCTTAATTTTAGTTTTCTTAATCTTTCCTTTGATTTTCTGATTTCTAATTTATTATTTGAGGACTTTTAATTTGTTCTTTTTCTTGATTTTCTAATTGTATGATCAATTTATTCACCTTTACTTTCCCTATTATATTAATGTAAGCATCTATTGCATCTTGGGCCATTTCCAGTCTTCCTGATGAACATTTGGCCACTGGATCCAGATGACTCAGGAGAAGAAAGTGAACTTGGTAACCTTGCACAGCCCTCCTTCACTCAGATCAAAGTCAACTGCAAGTAATGTCATCATCTTGATATCATGGTCCTCTTCGAGAACAAAGGACAAACACAATGTAAGTATTTAGGGATATAAAATTTCCTTTAAGAACTTCTTTGTCTGCATCCCATATATTGTCATATGTTGTCTCATTATTGGCATTCTCTTTAATGAAATTACTGATTCTTTCTATGATTTTTTTTGTTTCACTCACTCATTATTTTTTCAAATATATAAAACATTTATTAAACTCTTACCGTGTGCCAGACACTGTACCATATGTTTAGTGGAAAGAGTGATGGACTCAGGAGTTTTAGTTATGATTGAACAAGTCACTTAACCTCACAGTTTCTTTACATTCACATTAAATATATTTTGACATTAGTCGCCTTATAAAGAAGGATTAGAACCAATGGGAGAATTCACAAGAAAGAAGAAAAAAGAGAGAGCAAATAGTATGCTTTCACCTGTGTTTAGACTTCATAGTTCTTTTTTCTAGATATGGATAGCTTTTTCCATCATGAGTGTTTTGGAGTTTTCTTAGATCCTTGCTTTGTTGAGCAGAGATAAGTAGATCAAAATCACTAACAGATAATGTTCCTGTTACTGTGTAAAATTACCTTCTGGTTCTGCTCACTTCACTGAGCATCATTTCATGTAAATCTTTGCAGATTTTTCTGAAGTCTGCCTGCTCATCATTTCTCATGGAATATAGTATTCCATTACATTCATATATACTTCATCAT
This sequence comes from Potorous gilbertii, assembly GCA_028658325.1. NCBI lineage: Eukaryota > Metazoa > Chordata > Mammalia > Diprotodontia > Potoroidae > Potorous > Potorous gilbertii. The sequence goes on along the minus strand of CM053772.1, from coordinate 130,000,467 downwards.
GTTCAGAATTCCTCAAGTGATATGCATCCCCTCTGTTTCTATATCTCAACCACAAATAAAAGAGCTGCTATAAATATTTTTGTACATGTGATCCTTTTCCTGTTTTTTATGAACTCTTTTGGATACAGGACTAGAAGTGATCCACTCTGTTTAAGATTACATTATTCAGGTTGCAATTAATTTTTAATATATCTTTTCATGGTCTTTTATTATGTGTAATTTATATTACATTATTATCTGAAAAGGATTCATTTTCTACCTCTGCCTTTCTGCATTTGATTGTAAGGTTTTTATGCCCTACTTCGTGGTTGATTTTTGTGTAGGGGCCTTGTACCACTGGAGAAAAAAGGTATATTCCTTTCTATCCCCATTCAGTTTTCTCCAGAACACTATCATATCTAAAGCTTTCTGAAATTCTTTTCATATCCTTAACTTTGTTTATTTCATGGCTAGATTTTTCTAGTTCTGAGAGGGGGAGAGGAGGTTCCCCCTAGTATAGGTTTGTTGTCTTTATTCCTGTAACTTTTCATTTTACTCATATAGATATAAATATATGTGCAATATTGGTATATAAATATATGGATATATAGATAGGTGGTGTGTGTGCATGCGTATATATACAGTATATATATATATATATATATATATATATATATATATATAAACATGCATACATACAGATACATACAGATATATGTATGTATGTATATGCATGTAAATACACACTCATATACCTATATGTGTGTATATATGTATGTACACATATATGAACGCACATACGTATAGATACATGCATGTATGTGTATGTATGTGTGTGTGTGTGCAGAGATATGTATGTATATTTTCTTAGTCTGGTTTTTGCTCCACTCTGCAATCCACTTTTGTTTTAAGATAGAGTAAATCCTATTCACGTTCACAGTTATAATTACTAACTGTATATTTTCTTTCATCCTATTTCCTCCACACTTCCTATAACTTTCTCCATTCCTGCTCTCCCTCCTTTCCAGTGTTTCCTTCTGACCATATCTCCCTCAAACTGCCTTCCCTTTTACCAGTGGTGCTCCCTTTCCCCTCTCCCTTTTCTTTCCCGTTTCCCCTCCTATTTCCCTATAGGGTAAAATAAATTTTCCATAAACGACAGTGTGTGCTACGTTATTCCCTCTTAGAGAAAATGCAATGTAAATATAGTAGAAAGAATTTTTTTCTTTTTTTCCCCTTTTTCCCTCTACTACAATAGGTCTTTATGCCTCTACATGTGATGTAATTTACCCTCTTCTGTCTTTCCCTTTTCTCTTCTTCCAGTACTACTTTATTCACCCCTTATTTTTTTATATCATCACATCCAAGGTAACTTATGTCCACATACTTTGTCTATGTATATACCCCTTCTAACTGATCTGATGAAGATACAGCTTTCAAGAATTATAAATATCATTTTCTTTTGAAGGGATATAAACAGTTTAACCCTATTCAATAAATTTTTTTTTCTCCTTTCATTTATACCTTTGTATGCTTCTCTTGAGTATTTGAAGATCTAAATGTCTTTTTTAGGTCTCGAATTTTCATCAGAAAAATTCGAACATCTCCTTTTTCATTGAACAACCATCATTTACTCTGAAAGATTATTCTCAGATTTGCTGGGGAGTTGATACTTGATGATAATCCAAGCTTTTTGCCAATTGAAATATTATATTCCAAGCCTTCTGATTGTTTAATTTATAAGCTTCTAAATCCTCAGTAATCCTGACTGTAGATCCTTGATATTTGAATTATTGCTTTCTGGATGCTTGCAGTATTTTCTCCTTGCCTTGATAATTCTGGAATTTGGCGACAATATTCCTTAGCATTTTTGTTTGGAGACTCCTGTTCAGCAGACGATTGGTGGAATCTATTAATTCCAATTCTACCCAATGATTCTAGGATATCAAAGTTGTTTTCTTCCCTTATTTACATAAATATTCTGTCCAGGTGCTTTTATTTTTTATCATGACTTTCAGAGAGTACAAAAGTTATAAAATTGTCTCTCCTGGATCTATTTTCCAGGTCAGTATTTTTTCCTACGAAGTATTTTAGTTTTTTTCATTCTTTTGATTTTCTTTGACATATCTTTAATAAGTCATAGAGTCATTAACTTCCACTTGAACAATTCTTATTTTTATGGAATTATATTGTTTAGTTAACATTTGTAACTTCTTTTCCATTTTTCAAATTATACTCTTTTCTTGTTCTTCTAATGTTTATTTATATATTTTTTAATTTTCCATATTCATTTCCACAAAATTTTGAGTTACAGATTTTCTCCCCATCTCTCCCCTTACCGTACTCCATAATGCTTTACATACTGATTATTCCTTTCTTAATTATACCCTCCCTTTTATCACACTCTTCCGTTCCTTATCCACATCTTCTCCCTTTTCTTTTAGGGCAAGATAGACTTCTATACCCCATTATCCCTATTTCTTATTTCCAGTTTTATGTCAAAACACTTCTCAACATTCATTTCTAATACTTTGAATTCCAGCTTCTTTCCCTTCCTCCCTCCTATCCCGTCCCCACTGAGAAGACAAGCAACTCAATTTAAGCTGTATATGTGCGATTTTGAAAAAAGACTTCTGTAACAGTCATGTTGTATAAGACTATTTCCCTCCATCCTATCCTGCCCCTATTTATTCTATTCTCTCTTTTGACCTTGTCCCTCCCCAAAAGTGTTAACTTCAAATTACCTCCTTCTTCCATTTGCCCTCCCTTCTATCATCTCCCTCACCACATTTGTTTCCTTATCCCCTACTTTCCTGTGGTGTAAGATAGATTTTCATACCAAATTGAAAGAGCATGTTATTCCCTCCTTAAGCTAAATGTAAAGAGAGTAAGCTTCACTTTTTCCCTTTCACCTCCCCACTTTTCTCCTCCATTGAAAAAGCTTTTTCTTGCCTTTTTTATGAATGACAATTTGCCCCGTTTCATTTCTCCCATCCTCCTCCCAATATATTCCTCTCTCACCCCTTAATTTTATTTTTTAGATATCATCCCTTCGTGTTCTCCTCACCATTTGCTCTATGTGTGTGTGCGCGCATGTATGCGTGTGTGTGTGTAATCCCTCCAACTACCCAAATATTGTGAGAAGTCTCAAGAGTTACATATATTATCTTTCTATGTGGGAATGTAAGCAGTTCAGCTTTAGAAAGTACTTTATAATTTCTCTTTCCTTTTTACCTTTTCATGCTTCTCCTTACTGAAAGCCAGATTTTCTATTCAGTTCTCGTCTTTTCATCAAGAATTCTTGAAAGTCTTCTAGTCATTGAATGACCTTTTTTGCCCTGGATTACTATATTCAGTTTTTCTGGGCAGGTAATTCTTTATTTTAGTCCTAGTTCATTTGACTTCTAGAATATCATATACCAAGCCTATACCAAGTCCTTAATAGAGAATCTGCCAGATCCTGTGTTATCCTGATTGTATTTCCACAACACTCGAATTGTTTCTTTCTAGCTGCTTGCAATATTTTCTCTTTGACCTGGAAACTCTGGAATTTCGCTGCAGTACTCCTAGGATTTTCTCTTTTCAGATCTTTTCCATGAGGTTATTGTTGGATTCTTTCAATATTTATTTTGCCTTCTGGTTCTAGAATATCAGGACTGTTTTCCTTGATAATTTCATGAAATTTGACGTCGTTTTTTGATCATGGCTTTCAGACAGTCCCACAATATTTAAATTTTCTCTCCTGCAACTTTTTCCAAGTTATTTGCTTTTCCAAGGAAATATTTCACATTATCTTCTACTTTTTACATTCTTTTGCTTTTTGTGATTTCTTGGTTTCTCATAAAAGCATTACCTTTCATCTATTCCATTCTAATTTTTAAAGAACTATTCTCTTTTTTTAAATAAATTTATTTAACTTTTACATTCATTTTCACAAGATTTTGGGTTCCAAAATTTTCTCCCCATTTGTCCCCTCCCCCCTCCCCGATACACTGGACATTCTAATTACCCATATCACCAATCTGCCCTCTCTTCTATCATCCCTCCCTTCCCTTACCCCATCTTCTCTTTTGTCCTGTAGGCCAGATAATTTTCTATTCCCCATTACCTGTATTTCTTATTTCCTGCTAGCAAGAACAATACTCAACAGTTGGTCCTAAAACTTTAAGTTCCAGTTTCTCCCCATCCCTCCCTCCCCACCCATTCCCTTTGGGAAGGCAGGCAATTCAATGTGGGCCATATCTGTGTAGTTTTGCAAATGACTTCCATAATAGTCGTG
>CM053772.1:129963916-129995709 GCA_028658325.1 Potorous gilbertii | reverse complement strand
CATAGAAGAAGTAAGCAGGAGACTTCTTAGTGGAGGGAAAAAGAGGAGAGCTGAGGAAAAAAACCCATGAAGTTTACTCTCATCACATTCGACTAAAGGAAGGAATGAAATACACGCTCATTTTGGTATGAAAACCTATTTTACAATACAGGAAATTTGGGGAGAAGGAGATAAGCAGGGTGGGCGGGATGATGGGAGGGAGGGCAATGGGAGGAGGGAGCAATTTGAAGTCAACACTCGGGGACGGACAAGATCAAAAGAGAATAGCAACAATGGAGGGCAGGATAGGAGGGAGGATATTATAGTTAGTCTTACACAACACGACTACTATGAAAGTCACTTGCAAAACTACACAGATATGGCCCACATTGAATTGACTGCCTTCCCAAAGGTAATGGGTGGGGAGGGAGGGATGTGGAGAAACTGGAACTTAAAGTTTTAGGAACAACTGTCGAGTATTGTTCTCGCAACAAGGAAGTAAGAAATACAGGTCACGGCTGATAGAACGTTATCTGGCCGTACAGGAGAAAAGTGAAGATGGGGTAAGGGAAGGGAGGGATGAAAGAAGAGGGGGCATATTGGTGATATGGGTCATTAGAATGCTCAGTGTATTGGGGAGGGGTAAGGGGACAAACGGGGTGAAAATTTTGCAACCCACAATCTTGTGAAAATGAATGTAAAAAGTTAAATAAATAAATTTATCAAAAAAATTCTGACTTTATTAGTGTGAAAAGTGTTTTTTAATTGTGTTCATATAGTCTCTGGCTTTATTTGACAGCTAGATCCCCAAATATTTAATAACAACTACAGTAGCTTTAAATGAAATTTCCCTATTTCTTGTTTTAATCATTCTTTAAATCATTTATTTATTTGTTTCTTTGTTTCTTTTCAGTGTTCCACAATCACTACAATACAAGCTAGATTTTTTCTTTCCATCACTATCTCTCTTCCCCCCACTTCTCCCCTTCTTCCTCAAGATAGCATACAATTTTTTATAATTTCTGCACAAGCATTGCTATTAAATACATTTTCACCGTGGTGATGTTGTATAGAAGAATTAAAATGAATGAGAGAAATCATATAACAAACCAAAACATAATACTAAAGAAAATGATCTGTTACAATCTGTGATTGAAATCCATAATTGTTTCCTGGGATGTGTAAGGCATTTTGTCTTAAAAGATCATTTTTAAGTCCTTGCATTACAATGAAGTTCTAAGTGTACCAGACATAATCTTTGCACACTATGGTTGTTGCTACATATGAATTTCTCCTCATTCTGTTCCTTTTGCTCAGCATCAGATCACATAAGTCTTTCCAGGACTCTCTGAACTTCTCCTGTTCATCATTTCTTATGGCATAATAGTGTTCTATTATATTCATATATCATAATTCATTCATCCATTCCCCAATTGATGGGCATCCCCTTGATTTCCAGTTTTTGGCCATCACAAAGAGTGCTACTATAAATATTTTTGTACTTATGGGACCCTTTCTCATTTCCATGTTCTCTTTGTCCCAGAATAAATATTTCCGGGTCAAAAGGTATACACATTTTTGTATCCCCTTGGGCATAGTTCCAAATTGTTTTCCAACAATGAATTAGTGTTCCAACTCTCCCACATCTTCTCCAACATTTATCATTTTCCTGTTTTGTTATGTTAGCCAATTTGGTAGGTGTGATATGGTACCTCAGAGTGGTTTTGATTAGGACATCTCCAATGAATAACGATTTCAAGCTTATTGTCATGTGATTATAGATAGCTTTAATTCCTTCCTCTGAAAATTTCCTGTTACTATCCTTTGATCATTTATCAATTGGAGAATAACTTATACTCTTATACATTTGATTCAGTTCTCTATATATTTTAGAAATGAGGCCTATTTTCACACACACTAGTTGCAAAAATTGTTTCGCAGTTGCTTCCCTCCTAATTTGGCTGCATTGAGTTTGTTTGTGCAAACCTTTTCAATTGAGTTTTTCAAAATTATCTATTTTTCACTTCATTATATTCTTCATCTCTTGTTGGGTCATAAATTTCTCCATTCTCCATAAATCTTACAAATACACTCTTCCTTGCTCCCCTAATTTGTTTGCAGCATCAATCTTTATTCCTAGATCATGGATCCATTTATTCCTATGCTTTCCAGTGTTTTCAATAGAAATTGGTGTTGTATTTTGACAAAAGCTTTTCCTGCATCTATTGAGATGATCATGTGATTTCCGTTACTTTTGTGGATAATATGATCATTAATTCTAATAGTTCTTGTTATATTAAAGTAGCCCTGATGTCCTGGTATAAATCCTATCTAATTATAATGTATTATTCTCGTAATTAATTGTGGTTCTCTGTTTGCTAATATCTTATTTAAAATTTTGGCATATATATTCTTTAGAGAAATTGGTCTATGGTTGTCTTTCTCTGTTATGGTTCTTTCTGGCTTAGGTATCTGAATCATATTTGTATCATAAAACGAATTTGATACTACTCCTTTTTCCGTAATTTTCCCAAATTCTCTATATACTATTGGCATAAACTCTTCCGAAAATGCTTATAGAATTCACATGTAAGTTAATCTGGCCCTGGTGATTTTTTCCTATGGAGTTCAAGGATGGTTTGTTCAATTTCTTTTTCTGGGATGGGGGTATTTAAGTATTCAACTTTGTTTTATTTTATGTTCAATTTATATTTTTTTGAAATGATCACCCATCTCATTTATACTGTCAAATTTATGGGCGTATAGTTGGGCAAAGTAATTTCTAACTACAGTTTTAATTTCCTCCTCATAGAAAATTTTCCTTTTTGGTATTGGTTAGTAACTTTTCTTCTTTCTTCTTTTAGTCAAATTGACCCAAAGTTTATCAATTTTGTTGCTTTTTTAATAAAAGCAACTCTTAGTTATACTATTACTTTTTTTGAGTTTAATAAATTACTTTATTCACCTAGTGGGGAGTAAACATCTAAAAGCCTAGCAGAGTCACTTATCTGATTAAAAATTTATTTTGGCTAAAGCCCTTTGGCCTGCAGAGTGCTGTTGGGCAGTTCAGCTTTTTTTTTTTAATTTTATTTTTACATTCATTTTCACAAAATTTTGGGTTCCAAAATTTTCTCCCCATTTTTCCCCTCCCCCCACCCCAGTAGTGACGCACTGAAGTGTAACTTGCTGCTTGCCTGCTGAGACACCTCCCATCCTGTACTAATCTCTTTCTGCCACAGAAAGAGGGAATTTTCCATTAATCCCCTAGTCTCCTGAGCTAGATCAAAAAGACTCCCATGCCCTGTTATACATAGTATCAATGTTATATTCACAGCATTTACCATGGCCATGAATATTCTGACACAATTATGAATCACAAAATACAACAGAATCTCCACATGGAAGACAGAACCAAAGCATTCACTCAGACACCAGAAATCCAAAAATATAATAGAATGAAAAAATCTGTACACAATTACAATGCAGAGGACAATGCCATACCCAAGACTTCCCCCCGCTAGTCTTCCCACAAACCAGTACCATTAAACAAATCAAAATCAGATCCCTTTAAACAAAATCACAAACAAGCTTTTTCCCTTAAGCTAGCCAGCTTTGACTAGACTCGGGCCACTTTCCTCTCCACTCTACTGTAGCTCTGCCTCTCCCTGTTCCTCCCTTCCTCAATTCAGACAAGGCCTCCCATCACAGGCTCCATGTGACCTAGGCAGGTAGCATGGACCTTTTAGTGAATGGGAAAGATATTCCTATTTAAATTACCAGTAGATCTTTCTTTCTGCTTGCCTCACTGTTCCAGGATTTTTTGTGGGCCAATAATCTTTGGGATTTTCAAGGTCAAGGCAGGATGAGAACTACTCACTCTTTACTGTGACATCTTGGCTTCCAGAAGTTAAAATAGGTGATTTTTCAAACATTCAATCTGTGGACTGATAGCCTGAGGACAGCTGCTGTTGTCACCATGGGGCCTATGCAGAACTATACCTCTTTTTCACCCAGTTCTTGCCTTCCTCCTCGACTCCTGCACCAGGAGATCTGGGAGTTATCACTTCTGCCAGCTAGTCCATCCACTGAGTCTGCCCAGGTCTTGCTATGATCAGGTTTGCACTGGTGTAGCCTGTAAGCTCTGAACTCTTCTCCTGGTCTGGTGCAACAGAACTTTTCTGTCAATCCTGAAGGTTGTCCTGGCCTGGAAGTCTGCAATATTTTGTCTCCTTGTAGATTTTGCTACCGTAAAATTTGCTCACATTCACTTTTGGAGCCTGTTGGAGAGCTCACATAAATCCCTGTTCTCACTCTACAGTCTTCGCTCCAGCCCCTGTGAAGGGCTTTAAATGCTGGGCAGCATATTTTTAAATTTGATTCTGTAGGTAATGGAATAGCAGCGGTATAAACTGAGTTGAGTGTGGGATTGGGTCAACGGTTTATATGGTTAGAGCTCCACTATAGGAAAACTATTTTTGTGGCTTAATAGAGAATAGATTGAAGTGGGGAGAGATTTGAGACAGGTAAACACAACAACAGTCCATTTCAATAATTCAGATATGAGGTAATGAGGGCTGGTACGAGAGTGGTGAGAGGCAGAAGAAAGAAGGAGGCAAGCTTCAGAGATATTGCAAAGGTGAAATTGGTCGACCTTGGTAGCAGATTTGATATGGGGGGAAGGTGACGGATGATATGGAAAGATATGTTCATATCCCTGATTCTTTTATTAAGTGAAGTGCCTCTTTAATTGATTAAGAAAGAAATCTCTTCATCAACTGGCCAAACAGATAGTTATGCCTGTGCAACCTTTAAATCTCTATGAATTTCAATAGTTGGAATTCAAATTTGAGGTCTATATGCAATTGTGGAAGGACATCCCTGTAGTTGTAGTAGAAGGCAACAAGATAAGAAGATGGAACATAGGAATTTTTTTCGTTCTCCATCTGTGAAGTATCCATGTAATCATAGTTACTAGACCAGTCAGAAACACCTCACAGCAAGAAGCAGAGATACACATTCCAGATAGATACAGATATGGAGAGACCAAGGAAAGAATTGTCTTTAATAAATGTCATTCTTCAATAGGGATAGATAGAGAGGAGAGAGAGAGAAAGAGAGAGAGAAAGAGAGAGAGAGAGAGAGAGAGAGAGAGAGAGAGAGAGAGAGAGATCATTGATAAAATAAATTCATTTAAAACTTTACTATGTGACAAGCTCTAGATTAAGGACTGGGGAAACAAATGGAAGAGAAAAGATAGTCTCAATAGCCCAGGAGTTTGTATTCTAATAGGTGAAGATAACATAAAGAGAAGTTGGAAATATTGCAAGGGCAAAGCTGATGCAAGGAGGTAGAGAAGTCTAGAGAATGAGTTACGCTGGCAGTAAAGTGAGAATAATTGAGTTCCCTTGTGAAATGGAGGTCTATAAATAGTGGAAACTGAGATTCAAAAAAGTTGACCCTAGAAGTCTTCCAGAGTAACTGTACACATGAAGAAAGAATGGACTTCTAGGCCTTGAAGTACCCACAATTTGTTAATTACCTTTGCCACACATGTACTTACATGTATGCCTTACTATTATTAATCTATAAGTTTAGGTCCACTTTTCCCAATGCCAGTATTTTTGTTCATAGCAGAGTATCAAGATTCATGTGGGTAGAGGTGAGCAGGGATATCTTGTAACTGCTCTTCTTAAAATAGCAGATTAATAAATGTTTTTACTAAGAGATAATTTTCCTTACTATCATGTCTATTAATAATAATAAAAAAAATCTTATCTGTTGATACTTGTGAACGATAGTGTTGAGCATAGACACAGGATTAATAAAGGATTTAAGGTTACAACTATGTTGGGGGAATGACATCTGCAAATCTAGATGGGTAAGTGGGAGACTTCCCCATACAATGTATTACAATTCAACTCAAGCCCCTATCTTATTTTCTCGAGGTTAACAATGATTTCTTTCTTTGTCTTTATAGTAAACATATACTCTAATATGAGATCTCCGAAAAATCTTTTATCCTAAGTGTGTTACTATCATTTCATCTTTGTGTTTAACCCCCAAGGGCTCACCAACAAATTAAGTACTGAAATGGATGACAGTGAAATTTTTCTAAAACTGATATCTTTTAAACTAATGGAGAAAGAGTAGCAAGACAAAGTCTTGGGAAGAAAGATTTAGAAATAAAGTTCAGTGAGAAAGTATAAAAGTGAAATTGAGGAAGAGTTCATATATAAATTTTCTTCAACAGCTCCATGGTTCTGCTATAATCTGTCTTCGGACGCAAAATTATAAACATGTAGGTGGGAATGGTTTTTAACAAAACTATTTGGGCATATCATATATTTAACTTTTTTGTTCTTTCCAAAGTAGAATTAGGAGTCTACAGCATGGACATTTATTTAGCTATATGATGCCTTTCAAATTAGTTTATTTTAAGAAAACAGTTATATAGTATGTTTAGGTAAAATATACTAAGCCTATCTTTTTAATTGTGGCAGCAAGGTAGATCATTTCTTGGCCATTAGAGTCTGAGACCATATACAACTGGGGCTGTGCAAATTCACTTGCCTTTTTTCATTAACATTCCTTCCCAATAAACCATACCAGGTGACAAAGGTAACATTAAAAATGAATTTCTTATGTTGCATAAAACTTCATATTTCCATAATTAAAAAAATATTTTGAACTGGGAACTTCTACTAGAAAATGCAATCTGCTCATTCATACTAATCATCATACCTTTAGCCATGAGTCATTTTTCTATGTCCAAGAATAACATTGTTGTCATAGCCAACCACCACTTTATGTATAAGAGAGGTAGCATGGTTTAAATCTATGGAACTTACTATGCTAATGAAGTGCAAAGGTCTGACAGTATCTTGTTGAATAGAGTTCTGAATATTTCTAGTATAGAGGTGAAAGAGGAAGCAGAATAAGTTCTATTATATCTTTTATTTTCTACTGTGATGAGGAGGAGGATGATAATGAATGATAACAAATTTATGTATTGTTTTCCAGTTTACAAGGTTATTTTCTCAAAAGAAAATACCACTGAAGTTTAGCAAGAACATAGTACTTGAAATATTCTTTTGCATTCACTGGATTTTTCCTAATTTGAGTCTTGTCTCTGATGCTACCTTAGAGAAATGATCATAAAATAACAGGATTGTTAATAACGCCACTCAAAATGTTGCACATTTTACTTGGACTTTTGAATTATTTCCTCAGTTCAGTAAAGGACCCTAGGATTTCATTACTAGGACAAGAGCTGTTTCAGGATGACAAATGGAATTTCTTTGCTGAAACAGTATCTGAATCTATAGTTTAATAGAAGAGTCTTCAGTGATAATTTCAGGTTTGGGGATTAATATATTTCAAGCAGAAGGAGATTTTGTACTTCAGATTTCTGTGTCACATGAAGAAAACTTTTGAGTTTAAGACTCTTGTAAGAATTTGAAATGTCATGACTGTCATTAATATTACTGGAAGCTAAGATTCACAGGTAAACAAACAAGATGGATTTGATTTTATGAATATGTCTTTAGACATACAATTATTCAGTTGTGAGATGCTGTAACTGAAGGGATCTATTGTCGAGATGGCAGTCATTTCATTAATAACTTTTAAAGGGTCATGAGAAGTGTATTATAGATGCAGTCACAATTTTGTGACATATACAAAGCATGATTATGACTGTAACACAAAGGAAAACTTTACTATAGGAGTACTTAGGTAACACAGTGGAAAGAATGTTCAGCCTAGAGTCAAGAAGACTCTACTTCCTAAGGTAAAATCTGACTTCACACACTTATTAGCTGTGTGATCTTGGACAAGTCACTTAACCCTATTTGCCTCAGTCCCTTAAACTATAAAATGAGCTGAAAAAGAAAATGGCAGACTAGTTCAATACCTTTGCCAATAAAATCCCAAATGGAATCATGAAGAGTTAGATGAAACTAAAAATCATCTATACAACAACAACACCAATAAAAACTTTAGCAATGAGCTACAATACATCCAAGAGGACCTAGAATCAATTCCCAGACTTAACAATTGCTACCTGTATGACTTTGTACAAGTTTCTTAAATTCTGTGGGATGATTGTCTCACAAAAAGAGAATCGTCTAGATTAGAGATGTCAAATATTTGTAGCATGGTTCACAATTGAAGCCTGAACTAGATTAAAATGTAATTGTTAAATATTTAACAAGATAAATAAAAATGTAATAGAACATAGATAATACTCCATTCCAGGAATAAGTAAATGTTCCGCTTCCAGATATTCTTATTTATGCTTCATTGGTTCCAATTTATGCTTGGGTTTCACAGCACTGAACTTGATGAAATTTAGGACCCCTTTCACATGTATAATTATTATTTCATACTCTATGAACTTTCTAAGGGACAACATTTAAATAATTATTGAACTGAATATTTAGCTGGGAAAACAGAGATCTTTTAAAAATATCCTTTAGAATTGCACACATCATCAATAGGAAGAATTGGCTTTCACACAAAACAGGTAAGGAGTATTAGGTGGCCAACATAGATATATGCATCGAAAAGTCACACTTCTGACATCATTGTCTCATAATACGACTTCAATGTATCTATCAAGATATGGTAATAAATGACTACCCAGAATATTGACTTGACTTTTGTGCCTTGGTGGCCTCTTCTATTGGCCTAATTTTCTCCAGCATTTCTTTGTGTCTCGTTTATCAAGGTATTGACCCGTTTTTCATGCTTTTCTTGCATCTCTCTAATTTCTCTTCCCAGTTTTTCATCCACTTGTCTAATTTGATTTTCAAAATCCTTTTTGAGTTCTTCCCTGGTCTGAGCTCATTGGATATCTATTTCAGATGTTTGGGATACAGAAGCCTTGACTCCTTTGTCTTTACCTGATGGTAATCATTGTTCTTCCTCATCAGACAAGAAGGGAGGAAACATCTGGTCACCAAGAAAGTAACCTTCCATGGTCTTATATTTTTTCCCTTTTCTGGGCATTTTCCCAGCCAGTTACTTGAATTCTGAAATTCCTCTCCACCCCCGCCCAGATTCGCCCAGCTATTGCTTGTGGTCTGAGATTCAAATGTTGCTTTCAGCCTCAGAGCTTTCAGCTGGGGGCCCTGGCTGCTATTCAATGTGAGCTTAAGTTCTCATGCTCAGGTTGGGGCAGGGCCACCTCTCAGGCTGAGTTCCCTCAGGGTATTTATGCAGAGACCTTCAGTAATGGAACCGAGGTCCTGCCTGCTCTGGGAGACTCTGGCCACCCGCTGCCTCTGCTGTTGCCTGCCGAGGGGGCCTGAGTTATGGAGACACCTCGCTCCCCTCTCAGCCAGCCCAGAAGTCTCTCTCACTGACCTGCATGCTTTTGACTGGAGGGACCTTCGCGGCTGCCAGAGATTCCATCTCTGAAGCCTGCTCAGATCTGTTCCTCTCAGTGCTGTGCGACCAGGGAAGAGCTGGTCTCTGCTCCCCTCCTATACATGATGGACCCTTGTGGTCAGTTTTTCAGGGCTACTGGAATGGAAATCTCCTTCACTCCGTTGCTACAAAGCTTCCACTGCTCCTGAATTTGTTGGGAGTTCTTTTTACAAGAAATCCATGGGCTGGGGGTTTGGAGCTAGCATATGTGAATCTTTCTACTTCACCATCTTGGCTCCTCTCCTTTTATTGACCTAATTTAAAGAACATGAGTCATTGAAAACTTTAGGGAATGTAAATGAATACTTTGATGGATTTATGGTCTCATACACCTGGATATTTTATGCATTTTCGTTCTGTGCAACTTTATCCATGTAGTCTCATAAATATTTCCTGAGCAATCCACCTAATGAACTAGGGTCTTCCTTCAGAACTTTTGACATTAAATCAATACTAATGATGCATGTGGATTAGACTTCTTCCTTGCTGGATGTAGCATCTTCATTAGTCTCCACAGGTCTTGTGGTGACTACTTGGTAAGTCATTTCACCTAAGCACTTCTATTAATATATTGCTAGAGCTTTTAGTCTCATTTCTTTGGTGTTTCTAGAAATCTACTTGTTTTGAGTTTACAAGGAATAAGGGTTAGAACTGTTAAATGAAGAAGGTGAACTAACAACTCTTTAGTTATCCACTTACTAAAGTAAGGTAGAATGCCCAAACTGAGACTAAATTTTTACCTGACTCCTTTGCATTTGTGTAAACATCAGGCCCTCTCTTAGAGATCATTAATCTAAACAGAAGTAAAAATTACTAAGCTTCTTCCAAATTTATTATAAAAATAAAATTAACCTATAAGATAAAGTAAATCAATGAAATACATATTGTCAATTTTCTCAACCCATTTAGGTTTATCTCTCTTTCACCAGCAAAATTTCAGTAGCTTCATGCTGGAAAATGAAGGACAAATGGAAAAATATTGCAAAAAGAAGCCAAAAAAAACTACAAATGTCCTTACATTTATTATTTTCATTTTTTTACAGTAACATTTCATTGCATTAATATGCCACAAAGTGTTCAGCCATTCATTAGCTGATGGAACTTATGCTTTTTCTAGTTCTTTTCTGACCCAAACATTTTTACTATCAATATTTTGTTGCTATAGGACATTTTTTCTGTCTTTGTCCTCTTTTGAGGTATATGTCCAGTTTAGGGAATGCTGTGTTAAAAGATATGCACATTTGTACTTTTCCTTTCATAATTGCAAATTGATGTATAGACTAACTAGACTGATTTTTAGCATCACTAAAAGTGGTTATTACTCCTGTCTTCCCACTGAATCTCAACAATTGATTATTATTTTTGCAATTTCTTTTTCCATTTTCAATATCCAATTCCTTTTCTGTAGCTTTGGATGTGTTTTTACAAATAAGAGAGACCTCACTGAGATGTAATATGATGGCCCTTTTTTGCTCTTCCTTAAAAAATATGGAGAAATATAATGCTTCAAGAGCTGATGACATTTCTTCTATCTTTGAGATATCTATAATATTTGCATTCATGAGAAGAAAGTACTGAAATGGGAAATGACCAAATTCTGAATAACATTCAAATCTACAAGTCTCTGAAGCTTAAGAGGATTCTGAGTTGGAGATGGTCCCTTCTGAACTAGAAACTATGGGTCCTGGAAAAATAAATGAAATACAAAAGAAAAAAGTTTATTGAAAAAATAAATTGTTTCCAAATATACTTGCCACACTCAAAACCTGAGAAAACACAACAAATTGTACATCATATATCGATATTCATATTCATATGTACATACTTACATATGTATCCTTTCTTTTAATGGTTTAATGATTTATTACTTGGAATTATTTCAGTTTCAAGGGGTATAAATAGTGTAGTGAAATTTTAGTTTAGATCTCACATTGCTTTTCAAAAGATTTGATGTTTCATAGCTCTACCAGTACTTCATTATTATTTTGGTTCTACATACATCTGCAAAAATAAATATACTTATCCTTTCTTGCCAACATATGTGTGCTAAATGGAACCTTAGAATTTTAAATCTTGCATTTACCTGATTATTAACCACTTAGAGTATATTTCATAAGACTGTCAATAGTTGCATCTCTTATTTGTCTAATAAGTAATGCATGCCATTTTATATATTTGCAACAATTCTGTAATTTATTTCAGTTTTTTAACAGGGAAATTTAATGCAAAAGTTTTGCTTTTCCCATTCACTCTTTGTCTTCTATATTAAGTGGAGTCTTTATTTTTGTTGGTCAAACCTATTCAAATTTTTTAAATCAGAGCTCTCCTTTGATATTATTTTCTATCTTTTGTAATGTCAAGATTTTCCTCCATCCAAAGTTATGAAATGTAACTTCTATGTCCTTCTAATTTTTTCATATCCTACTTAACATCTAAGTTTTACATCAATTTGGAAGACATGAAATGATCTAATATGAGGTTACAACATATCTCATACTAAGCCATACCATGCCACGTCATGTCAAGTCATGCTGTGTTATGTTATGTCATGCTATACTATGCTATGTGATATGTTGGTCAAAACCTAATTTCTGTCAGACTGGTTTCAGAATAAGAATTTCTACAGTTTGAAGTGCTGTATCTTACTATTTCTTTCCAAAATTTGCGTTGAGAAATGGGCCCTTAGAGATTCCCTATTTAAAATTTGTCTTTCTGGAAATTATGCTGTGTGGCACTGCCATCATTTATCACTCCATTTCTATATAAAAATTAACATGAATTACTTATCTAGCACTTCCTTAAAATAATTTTAACTAATTCACATTTTGTATGTGAATTTTCATGTTTTTATCTCAGAAGTTAGCTATTTCATAGATGCTTTCCATATACAACTTTTGGTTACATTCAACAAAACTATTGTAGTATGCTGATTATCGTTTTTTTATTATTCCTCCAAGAAATGATGCTTATTTGCACCAAAAGTATTTTTAGGATGTTAATCTTTTTACCTTGTGCTTTTAAGACATATTTCCATTACTTCTTTACAGTAACAGACCCCATATTTCATTATATTATGCAAACTGGTGTTAGAATATTTTGAAATCTGTTATCCTCTATTTTGTGTTTCTAACATTGTACCTTAAGACAGTTGTTCAGGTGTTAAATGTTTCTTTATAATACATCATTTGTTGTGGAATGCCTGCAAGTCTTTGGGGATACATGGCTGCAGCACTCTTCTTGATAACTGTAAGTACAATCCATTTTATGTGGAGAAAACCAAGATACTGTAAAGATTTTCTTTGACCATTAATTCAATTTGAGTTCTGGATCCAAACTTGAAATCTTCAGTCACCAATTTTGTTTTCCCTTCACATATGTTAGGAACTATTTATTCATTAAATCCAAAATACGGTTCAAGAATGGTGAAGAAGATGTTTAATGTGATCTTTGGTGGAGCCATAAACACGAATATTATCTGTGTATATTCATTGATTATTAATATGATTTGGCATAATGCCTCTTCAAATTTAATGACATTTAGGAGCTTGATTTTCCTGCTAGTATACTGAATGACATGGGATTAAACAGTTTCACTGAAATATTTTAAATCCTTTTTTAACATTATTATATTGGTTTTTGTAATTACATTACATTGATTTCATTTTTAAATGTTTTAGTAGCTTTATCCTACTTAAGTTTAGCTTTTATATGTATAGTATAAGATTAAGGCATGAATGATAAACTTAGTCAAAGTATACGTGGTAATCTCTAAAGGTAAAATCAACATGAAGACATGATGCTGAGCCAAGATGGTGGAGAAAAGCCAGTAAATTGCCTGAGCTCTCCCCAGTTTCCCACAGAAACAATGCTAAATTAAACCTCTAAAGAATTCTAGAATGTCAAAAGTCACAAAAATATGTGAAAGGAAATAATTTTATAGTAAAAATAACTTAAAAATACTTCATCAAAGGTCTGTCTCACTTGGGTAAAAGGAAAGCACAACGCAGCACAGGAAATAACCATGCAAGTCATCAGGAGGTTCTTAGCCACATCACCACATCTTAGCCACATTAGGAACCAAGGACCCAGTCGCACAGCAGGCCAGTTGTTGGGCCTTCAGTGCCAGAACAGAAAGCAAACTGCCAGGTCCAGATCCCAGGGCACAAAAAGGACAAGTAGTCTGGGGGACTCTAGCAGAGTGGGCAAGTTGCCAACTGCAGAGGCCCTCATGCAGAAAGGCAATGATTCTGATTCTCAGCTCAAGAGGTTTGGGAGAGTGTCTCCCATACCTCAGGAGCAAAGCTAAAATTTGAAAAATTATTAAAAACCATAAAAGAACCCTGACTATAAAAAACAACAATGGTGACAAGGAAAGTCATGACAGAAACTCAGAAAAGAGTACAATGTACTACAATGCCTACATGTGAAGCCTCAAAGGGAATGTAATTTGGTTTCAAACTCATCAAATCCTCTTGAAAGAAAATAATCTTAAAAATCAAGTTAGAAAAAAATGCATAAAGAAATGAGAGTTATGCATGAGAATTATGAAAAAATAGTCACAACAATTTGGAAAAGGAAGTCAAGGCTTCTATATCCCAAACATCCAAAATAAATATTCAGTGGGCTCAGGCCATGGAAGAGCTCAAAAAGGATTTTGAAAATCAAGTTAGAGAGGTGGAGGAAAAACTGGGAAGAGAAATGAGAGAGATGCAAGAAAAGCATGAAAAGCAGGTCAACACCTTGCTAAAGGAGACCCAAAAAATACTGAAGAAAATAACACCTTGAAAAATAGGCTAACTCAATTGGCAAAAGAGTTTCAAAAAGCCAGTGAGGAGAATAATGCTTTAAAAAGCAGAGTTAGCCAAATGGAAAAGGAGGCTCAAAAGCTCACTGAAAAAAACAGTTCTTTAAAAATTAGAAAGGAACAGATGGAGCCTAATGACTTTCTGAGAAACCAAGAAATCACAAAACAGAACAAAAAGAATGAAAAAATGGAAGATAATGTGAAATATCTCATTGGAAAAACAACTTACCTGGAAAATAGGTCTACGAAAAATGGGGTTGGACTAGGAGCAGAGGAAAGGGGGAAATATAATAAGGTAAATTATATTACTTAAAACAGTCAAGAAAAACCTATTATAGTAGCAGGAAAGAATGGAGGAGGTGAGCATGTTTCGAACCTTACTTTCATCAGATTTGGCTCAAAGACGGA
Organism: Potorous gilbertii; assembly: GCA_028658325.1. Taxonomy (NCBI): domain Eukaryota; kingdom Metazoa; phylum Chordata; class Mammalia; order Diprotodontia; family Potoroidae; genus Potorous; species Potorous gilbertii. The sequence goes on along the minus strand of CM053772.1, from coordinate 129,981,089 downwards.
ATAACATACATACTCAGTTGGGTGGAGAAACCTAGCATGTCCTACAGGAGAGTAAGAAGTGGAAGAGTAAGGAACATGGGAGCAGTAGAGAGAGGAGGGCATATTGGGGTAGGTGGTGGTCAAAAGCAGAACACTGGTGAAAAAAAGGAGCAGGTAAAAGGACAAATAAATATATAAAAATGGAGACAAATGGGAGGAAGGGAAACACATCGTAAGTAATCAATACTGGATTTAAATGGGACAAACTCTCCCATAAATTGGAAGCAAATAACCAAGTGGATTAAAAGTTGGAATTCAACAGTATGTTGTTTACAAGAAACATATTTAAAGCAGAGGGACATGTGGAGTAAGGTAAAAGTTTGGATCAGAACATATTATTCTTCAGTTGAAGAAAAAAAACAGTCTGTGGTAGCAATCCTGATCTCAGACAAAGAGGAAGAAAAAATAGATTTTCTTAAAGGAGATAAGGCAGGAAATTATATCTTGATATAAGGAACTATAGACAAAGATGGAATATGCAATGCTAAACATATAAAATCTAACTATAACATCCAAATTGTTAAAGTATAAGTTAAGTGATTTACAGAAAGAAATAGATAGCAAAATTCTACTTGTGGGGGACTTCACAGTTACACTCTACTATTAGGGGACATCGACCTTCAACTCTCAAAACTAGATAGTTCTAAATAAATGAGAAAAAAAGTGAAGAATTAAATTGATTGAAAAGTTATATATGATAGATCTCGGGAGAATATTGAATAGGAACAGAAATATACCTTTTGTTTTCAGTGATATCTGTCACCTACACAAAACTTGATCATAGAATAGGGCATAAAAGCCTGACATTCAAAAGTAGAAAGACAGAAATATTAAACTCATCCTCTCCAGATCATAGTGCAATAAAATTTCAGGATAATCTAATCACAAAGAATGAGTCAAACAACAAATCATAGAAACAATCAATAATTTCTTCAAAGGAAATTTTAGTAATGAGAAAATGTACAACAATTAATGAGATGCAGTCAAAGCAGTACTTTTATATCTCTAAACACTTACAAGTGTAAAATAAAGAGCAGATCAATGAGTTGGGCAGGCATTAAAAATGCTGGAAAAATAAAAAATTAATAATTCTCAATTAAATACCAAATTAAAAATTCTGAAAATCAAAGAGATAAATAAAATTGAAAGTAAGAAAGCTATAGAACTAAAAAACAGGTTCAGATTTTATGGAAAAAAAGGAAAATAAACATTTATCAATTATTTTGATTTAAAAAGAAAAAAACAAAAGGAAGTAAAAACATGAAAAGGGTGAATTCACCATCATAAAGAAGAAATTCAAACTAATTAGGAGCTGTTTTTTCTAAATGTCTACTAATACATCTGACAATGTAAGTGAAATGAATGAATATTTACCAAAAATATGAAATGTCCAGATTTACAGAAGAGAAAATAAAATACTTAAATATCCCCATTTCAGAAAGCAAAATTGAACAAACCATCAAAGAACTGGTTAAGAAAAAAATATTTTAGACCAGATGAATTTACTGGTGAATTATGGCAAACAGTTCAAGAAAAAAAAATTCCGATACTATATAAACTATTTGAAACAGTAAACAACTAAGGAGTTTCTACCAAATTCTATTATGATACATAAACTAAGAATAGACAAAACAGAGAAAAAATTATACATCAGTTTTCCTAATTAACGTTGAAAAGTTTTTAAATAAAATATTAGTAAAGAGATTGCAGCAATTTCTCATGAGGATAATTCACTGTGACCAGGAGGGATTCATATGAGGAATGCAGGGTTGGTTTAATTTTAGGAGCATTTATTTGCATAATTGACCATATCTATAACAAAATTAACAGTACTCATGTGATTATCTCAATAGATTAAGAAAAATCTTTTGATAAAATACAGCATCTGTTCTTCTAGAGAGTACAGGAATAAATGGAACTTTCCTTAAAATGATAAGTCCTTAAAACCTTCAACAAGCATCATTTGATGTGGGGATAAGCTAACCTGGTTGAAACAACGACGCACATTATCACCACTATCATTCAATATTGTATTAGAAATGTTGACTAGTATTAAGATAAGAAAAATGATGTGCAAAGAATTTGAATAGACAATGAGGAAAAGAACAAATTCTTTGCAGATGATATGATATTATACTGGAATAATCCTAGACAATCAACTGAAATCTATTTGAAATAACTATGAACTTTAGCAAAATTATGATATACATATATATAGTAAATGAATATATATCATTTGCATTTCTGCATATTGCTAAAGAAAACACAGCAGCAAGAGATAAGAAGAGAATTTCCATTTGAAATAACTGTCAACAACATAAAATACTTGGGAGTCTACATGTCAAGACTGACCCAGGAAATATATGAACACCGTTGCAAAACACTTTTCATTCAATTAAAGTCAAATCTAAACAATTGAAAAAATATCAGTTGTTCATGGATAGGCTGAACTAACAAAATAAAAATGGCAATCCTATCTAAATTAATTTACTTATTCAGTGCCATACTAATCAAAATACCAAAAAATATTTTATAGAGATAGAAAAAAACAGCAACATTCATTTGAAGGAACAAAATGTCGAGAACATCAATCAAATTCACAAAAAAAAAGTGCAAAGGAAGGTAGTCTAGCATGTTATAGAACGCCAATCATCAAAACTATATGATACTAGTTAGCAAATGGAGTGGCAGATTCATGGAATAGGTTAGGTACACAATAAACAATAGTAAATGATTACAATCATCTATTATTTGACAAATCAAGACTCTAGCTTCTGGAATAAAAACTAATTTGATACAAAAAACTGTTGGAAAAATAGAAAATAGAATGGTAGAAACTACGCAAAAGCAACATCCCATACTGTGTAACAAGATAAGGTCACTGAATTAGATGGGTATATGATGTAGATGTAAAACATAATGTCATAAGCAAATCAGGAGAGCAAGGAATAGTTTATCTTTCAGATTTGTGCAGAAGGAAAGAATTTATGACAAAACAAGATAGAAAGCATTATCAAATGAAAATGGATAATTTTGATTATATCAAGTTAAAAAAGGTTTTGTGCAAACAAAACCAATGCAAATACGTTTAGAAGAAATACAGAAAGATGGGAAACAATTTTTACAGTAAATGTTTCTGAAGGTCCTCATGACTCAATTACTTAGAAAACTATGTCAAGTACATAAGAATACAAATTTTTCCCCAATTGAAAAGTAGTCCAAGAATATGTACAGCTAGTTTTCACATGTGGAAATTTAATTTACCTATGGTAATACGAAAAATTGCTCTAAATCACTATTGACTAGAGAAATGGAAATTAAAATAACTCAGGTACTTATTCACATCTATCAGATTAACTAATATGATGGAAAAAGAAAATAATAAATGTTGGAGCTGATGTGGGAAGATTTATAGCAATTCTTTTTCTGGTCGCAAATACTTGAAAATTGGGGGGACGCCTATTAATTGGGAAATGGATGAATAAATTATTATATATGAATGTAATGGAATAATATTCTGTCAAAAGAAATGATGTACAAGCCAATTTCAGAAAATCCTCGAAAGCTTTACGTAAAGTGATGTTGAGTGAAATAGGCAGAACCAGGAGAACATTTTATCTAGTAACAGCAACATCCTGTGATGATCAACAATGATTGATTTAGCTCTTCTCAGAAACATAATGATCCAAGAACTTTCCAAAACACTCCTGATGGGAAATGCCATTCACATCCAGAGAACGAACTATGGAGTCTGAATCAGATCAAAGCGAACTATTTTCACTTCTTTCGGTTTTATTGCTCTTTGTGGCTTTTCCCTTTTGTTCTGTTTCTTCCTTAACAACATGACTAATATGGAAATGTTTCCATGATTGTATATTTATAACCCATGTCAGGTTGTCTGCTCTCTTCGGGAGGAGGCAGAGGAAGGAGGGAAGCACGAAAAAAATTGAAATATGATCTTATATAAATGGAATTTGAAAACTTGTAAAAAGACATCAGAAATTACTGACAATGAGTTTTGCTGTACACTCCTAGGACTTTTTGTAACATTAGCTTGTTTTCTGACAGTATTTAATAGATACATGATGATATAAGTGCATTTTTCAAAAAAAATATTTCATTAGCTTATGTCAGGGTCCCCTGATGTTCTTCAGATAGATCATATTTCAAGTTGTCTGTTAAAAATGATGGAATCAGATTTGTGTCTAAGAGAAAGTTGTTACATTGTCTTGTGAGCAACATGTACCACTGTGATAACTTTGGACAAATATATATATGAATTATCTGAATCTCCCCTTCCCTTCCAGTTTGGCAGAGAAGTTAGAATCTCAGTGGCATTTTTGAATAGAACTATTCTGTTATTCATTGTAGCAAATTTGCACAAGGTTTCTATTTTATATTGGATCAAATTTGCACTTTAAATTTTAATATTGAACATCTTGCAATTATTTGGACAACTATGAATTTTCTTTCAGAGTCCTGTCTGCACTTTGATGTCTCTACTTCTCTCAGTTACCAAATAAAGCACTGTAACTAAAAATGAATTGTTCACGTTGTACTCTTTGGACTTCTTTTTTATTCTGTTTCAGTTTTTGCTTTTAGTTAATGATTATGACTTTTTGGGATATCTGATAATTTTGTTTTCCATTTTCCTTTCTACATATTTCTTTGTTGTTAACTTAAATTCTAGGATATGACAGAAAAAATGTTTTTTTTTCCTACTTTGTGTACCAGCTATATATTGATGCAGTCTTCTTGTGTCTTTACAGAGATCTTCAAGAGTCTTCTCAAGTTGTTTAAATATTCACATCTCCTTTTTAAAATCATTTAAGATATGGTTTTAGTTTTTGTCATTTCTTTCATTATCATATATGATTTTTGGAGTTATTATTACATGCAGATCTATAATTACTTCGGTTCTGCAACTATTTCAATTCATATTTTAGCAACACCATAATTTCAATCTTAATTTTGCTTGATATAGACTTGTGGACGAAGTGTATTTTCTATGCTTGTTCTGCACTGGTCAGAGCATTTTGTGACTTCAGGTTAAGTGAACCAATCAAAATAATGAGTTCTTTACTATAACTGATGAAATTTGATTTTAATGCATCATCATCATCAACAACAACTAGAGATAAACATTCATACTGAAGACATTACAGATACTGAAGTGCAAAATCAATGTTCTCATAAGCTCCTGGCCATTTTGATTCTTTTAACAGTAGTTTAATGTATTTCTAAGTATGGTTTTTGAAAACATTAGTGCATTGTGAACTGCATAAATGTGACCCTAATTTTGTTGGCCCTAAGTAAAATTAGAAAGTAGATGAAATTTGTGTTATATCCATCCTTCCTAATGTACAAAATTAAATTGCTGTTTTCTTGTACCTTTTGTCTCTCTTCCTTCTTCATCTCCTGCCTTTTTGTGATCAATATCAAGTGACTCACCCAGGATTATGTAATATGGTCCTTCTCTCAGGCATGTATTCCATATTTAAAATCACTTTTTCATCTTTGTCCATAAAATTAAGGTCTTCTGTTTTTCACATCTTCAAGTCTTTGAAAATAATTGAAGTATATTTAGTTTTGGTAAAGATATTTATTTAATAATATTTTTGCTAAAGGTACTTGCCTTAGATTTAGCTTTTCATTGATTAGTTAATGATATTAGCTACTTAAAAACTCTTATTTGCCCTTTTAGGTAATATATTGTCATATTAACAGTAGCCTTTATTGACAAAACCCATAAAGGAGGAATTATGCTGAGAAGAGTAGGAAGGTTGATAAATTGTTTTGGGTAGACTCAAGAGAGATAAGTGTCAGTATTCCCTAAAGTACACCATGAGGTTTTGCTGGGTACCTGTCTGCTTAAGAATCATCTTGACACTGACTTGGGAAGACTGAAAATTTAAGTGCATTTTGAATAACAATAGTCTTTTTAAACAGTCATCTAATAGGATAATTAATTATAGCAATATGCTAGCAATGCCATACCTTATATTTCATTTCCCACCTCTGGGCTCTGGAACTGAGTATTTCCATATGTCTGAAATTTAGCCACTTCTCTATTCTATTCATATAACTTCCTGGTTCTTTCATAGAACATTTAAAGCATCACCTCCTACACAGCCTTTCTTGATCTTTTAAATTGTTAGCATTCTTTATCTCTGGAATTTACCTAATTTTCCTTTGCATGTGTGTGTGTGTGTGTGTGTGTGTGTGTGTGTGTACATATGTATGTGTGTGTATTTAAACTATACATCCTTCTTTTTGCTTCATGTTCTATGATCTAATGACATTGGCCTCCTTGCTGCTTCTTAAAAGGAACTTCTATTTCTTGACTCTGGGCATTTTCAAAAGTTATCCCTCATGCATGGATTGCTCTTCCTGCTCATCTACACAACCTGTTTTCTTTAACTTCCTAATCAAAATTCCCATCTTCTGGTGGAGGCCTTTCTCAGTCTTAGTAGAAGCATTTCTCAGTTGCTTTCAAACATTGCTACTATTCCCTTAGTGAAAGGTAGAGGTGTGAAATACAGAGCTAGTGGATGCAGGTTGCATGCACCTCATGGCACTCCTAAGTGCATCTAGAACAAGCTTCCTATATAACTTGGAAATTTTTAACAAAATTAATAAAAATGCAATAAAATATATATAACATTACATTTTAAAAGAATGTCTGTATGAGATCACAGAGATAAATATGCATGGTTTATTTCTCCATTTCTACTTGAATTTGACACCACTAATGTAGAAAACAAAGTCCTTGGCTAGGAGCTAAGAATCCATAGGTAAAGGTCCAACTTTTCACACTATTTAGCTGTTTGAATATAGGTAAGTTACTTGTCATCTGAAACTCACTTTCCTTAACTGCAAAATGAAAGGATTGGACTAGATTATTCCTAAAGTCCCTTTCAGCTTTAAATCCATGATGCTCCCCACAAAAAAAATGTAATACTAATGCATTATTGGTAGAGTTGTGAATTGATCCTACCACTCTGGAAAGTTATTTAGAACTACACCCAAAGGGTTATAAAACTGTGCATATCCTTTGACCCAGCAATACCAATAATAAGTCTATATCTCAAAGAGATCTACAAAGGGGAAAAGGATACATGTGAAAAAATATTTACAGCAGCTCTTTTTGTGTTATCAAAGAATTGAAAATTGAAGGGTTGTCTATTAATTGAGGAATGACTGAACAAGTTGTGGTATATGAATTAAAAAAATACTATTGTGTTGAAGTAAATGATGACCAAGTGGAACTGAGAGAAAAAAAAACTGGAAAGACTTACCTGAACTGATGCTGAGTGAAATGAGCAGCACCAGGAGAACATCGTATACAGTAACAGCAACATTATGAGATGACCAATTCTGATAGACGTAGGTCTTCTCGACAATGCAATGATCCAAGACGGTTCTAAAAGACTCATAATGGAAAATGCTAATCTCATCCAGGGAAAGAAAAATGGAATCTGAATGCAAATCAATGCATACTATTTTCTCCTTCCATTGTTTTTTTTTCTTGTGGTTTTTCCTTTGTGTTCTGTTTTTTTTTTCACAATATGACTAATGTGGAAATATATTTAATATGATTGTACATGTATAGCGTATATCAGATTGCATGTCATCTTGGGAGGGAGAACAAAGAGAAGGGGAGAAATTTTGTAGCTCAAAATCTTATAAAAGTGAATGTTGAAAGCTAAAATAAATACAAATTAAAAATAAATTTTCAGCCTTCAAATAGAACAGTGAAATGCAAAAAAGTATTTGGGGCCAAATAACATATATTTAAATTCAAGCTCTTTTACTCAGGAACTATACGACCTTGGGTAATCCACTTTACCTCCCTGGACCTCAGTTTCCTTAACTCTAAAATGTGTACAGCAGCAACATCCAACATGCTAAGATTGTGATTAGATAATTAACTAATTACCCTCTCAGGGGATATAATCTTTAATGCCTAATATTTATGCACTTCTAAAACTATTAAACACTACCAAAACAAAGTAGTATTATTTGAAACAAATCTTTAACAACAAAGAATAAAACCCTGCACAAGAGTTTAACCATATTGCCAGAAGGAAGTTTGTGTCCCAGCGTTTTTACCACATTTACGTGCTCAGTAACAGTGCTATCGGTAATGATTTATGAGAGAGTAACTTGAGCCTGGAAACCAGAAGCAGAGTCAGCAGCCACCTGAAATCCAAGTTGCGGGGAGGGAGGAAAGACACAGCAAGAGAAATATTACCTTCTCCATTGTGGGCCTAACCTTGGAACACTAACCATGGGCACTCTCTTGTTCGTGTTCACAAAAAGAATTGTTTACATACTATTGATCTGCATCCAAGTTTTAAAATGACAGTCCTTTCTGAAAGATAAAAATGGTTCCAAATTCTGTAGTGATGTAGAGGATACTTTTCCTCACAATAATCTTGTGTAATAGGTTATACTTTATTGTCTTCATTTTTTCAGAGAACAGTTTCTACCTCTGAGAAATAAATTAACTTGTCTAATGGCACACACAACTTGTTTTAAAATGATATTTTACTTGTAACTTCTAATCCTACATCAGTATTATTTCCACTATACCATGGTGATGATTTTCATCCAATTTTATGATGCAACATTATATTATAGAAAGAAAAAAACATAGAATTGATCAATTATGAATTTTATGAAAAATTAATTATTTTCACATTTTAATTTTAACTAATTGTCATTGTGGTATGCCATTATCTGTTTTCTATCAAAGAGGAAATGCATTAGCCAAAGAAATAACAATGTTACTTTGCATAGTGCATAGATTATAATGCCTTACTTACTGAAAAGGTATAACAGCAAGCTCTATCCATCTCTCATTGGTTATGTGTGTGTTTGCATGGTTCATCCTTCATTCTCAAAGAGGACTATGAGATCAGAGAGATGAAGACATGAATTGCTAGTTTGATTTTTTTAATTAAAGGGGATATCTCTTCACTCATTTCTTAATGCAACTCTACTTCCATCTCAAACCACCGTTCACTTTCTTGGATTTATCTTTTAGAGGAGATTGCACTGAATCAAATTCAAGAATCCACAAGTGCCAAACTCAGTTCCTTTCTCTGTCACAGTGTGTCTTTGGTAAAGTATTACCTGAGACTTATATTTTCTCAGTTGTAAGAATTATAGATTAAGACTAGTCACTAGATTTTCTTTAAGATCTCCTTTAAATGAAGAAAAAATATATTAAAATATTCCTTTTCCATATACCTCCAAAAGACTGGGAGGTCACTAAGTTATTCTGTGCTCAATCCTGTATGATTTAACATATTTTCCAAATAATTTGGATAAAGTTTGAGAAGGCATTAGATTTCCAGATGGCTCAACATGAGTAAGGAGTGTTAATATACTGGATACCAGATTCAGAATATAAAATTATAATTAACTGGAAAATTGGGTTAAAGCTGATAAAATGAAATTTAAGAGGGAAAATTGTGAAGTCTTATGCATTGGACAAGAAATAAATTTACAAATGAAAAATAGGGAGATACTAGAAGGCACCTGTTCGGGGGGGTGGCAATTGTTGGGCTTTAGTGTACTTCAAGCTTAATATGAGCTAACAATGCAATATGAGAGTTGAGAGCCAAACAGATCTTAGGTTTATTTCACTAAGAGACATAATACACATGACTGAGGAGAACTGGACAAAAAGATATCAATTATATGGAATGTGAGAGTTGCCTTCAAGTACATGAAATACTGTCACACCACAGAGACAGTTGCAGTAGGAATAGTAGTAGTAGAAGTAGTAGTAGTAGTAGTAGTAGAAGAAGAAGAAGAAGAAGAAGAAGAAGAAGAAGAAGAAGAAGAAGAAGGAGGAGAAGGAGGAGAAGGAGAAGGAGGAGAAGAAGAAAAAAAAGAAGAAAAAGGAGAAGAAATAGTAGCAGTAGCAGCAACAGCAGCAGAAATCAGGAGTTAAATGTCTATGACATTTATGCCAGGCATTGGAGTAAGCCCATCACAATTATTATCTCATTCAATTTTTGTGCAACCTATCTACATATGTTTAGTTTATTCTGCTTACTTTTACATAAAATAACTAGAAAGAATGAGTAAAATTTACAAAAACTAAATTAGCTTTTAATTAAAACAATATGATTTCCCTGGAGTTAGAATGAGTTTCCCCTCAGTATTCTTTTCTCGAAACCTAGATGATCTCTTCTCATGTTTGTTTCAAAATTGTTTCCTTTTTAGGTATATGTTAAATTAGGTGACCACTGTTCTTTTTCGAATCTGAGAGTTTGTGATTCTTGTTATTCTGTCAACTGAAACTGTCAGCAAGGACAAACAATAAAGATTAATTTTACATTTTAAATCTAAAATTAGTATTACACATTGGCATAATATCACTCGGGAAGATACTCAAATACACTGCTTTCACTTTCTGGAGATTTTTGCTTCTGTGTAGGTGATAAATAATGGTAACTTGGACTTCTGATTATCAGTGTGTGTGTGTGTGTGTGTGTGTGTGTGTGTGTGTGTGCATACAACAAGGAGTACAGCACAAAAGATTGCATTGATACTTAATATGATGATTTTAGTTTGAGTATAGTGTCTGACCAAGCAAAAATTTTGCATGATTTGATTTTGCTTTCAATGACTTTTTATAATTTGAAATATGATTATGTTATTAGAAATCAAATGTTTGATGCAAGCATAAGACATTTTCATATCCATAAGTTATTGTGCTTTGGTCACTGGCAAAATTCTAGAAATGTCATGGAGCACGTTATAGACTCAGATATTTTATGGAAAACAAAGTAATATGTTGCTTATCCAACCACAGCATTTATAAATTAATGTACAAAAATAAACACACCATGGATCTTATAGTAAAGGGATACTAAAGATGTGAATATATGTATCACTGCTGTCCAAAGTCCTGACTTTATCTCAATTAGGGGAAATGAATTGGGCATATGGAAGTGAATTCCAGAATAGTAATTCAGTTCAGACTACTGGGTCTACATAAATGACATACGTTTAGAGGATATGAGATGTTATACTGAGCTAGGCAGAGGAATCTGGTAGCAGTAATTGATAAATAAACAAATCAGAAAATTTGATTATTCCAGTTCTGAAGAAACAGGGTAAGCCTTATCACAAAGACATATAAAATTCCTTTGGAATTACCTATGCTCATGGATATCTATAACTCCCTGGCCCTCCTCCCGCTTTAGTAAATGGGTAATAAAAAGGACATAATTTAATGAATTAGAATAGAACATATAGAAGGAAAATGTTGTGTTTAAAAGACCATTGGAGTGCTAAGAGGCATAGCCAAGACAAGGCAAGAAAAGCAGGGACTGGCTTGAGCTCTTCCCTCAAACCCTTCCAAATACATGTAAAAATGACTCTAAACAAATTGTAGAGCTACAGAAACCATAAAATGACAAAGTATAGCCACAGCCCAAGACAACCCAGAAGGTCATTAAGAAGGGTACATTACCCCAGCCTGGGAGTGGAGCAAAATCCAGTGTGGGCCACACCAGCACAGACAAGCTAGAGCATGCCTCAGGTGACTAAATCACTGGCAGCTGTGGCAGTTTTCAGACTTCTCAACCCACAAATGCCAAAGACAGCATAGAAGGTTAGGAGAAAATCTTTGTGATGTGAGAGAGACAAGAGTGTGGTCTGGGTGGGGTCCAGCCCTAGCCCCAGAGTGCTGGTGGTGGCAGCACCTGTGGAAGTGGAAGCAGCGATGGCAGTATTACTAGCTACAGAGTCTGCTTCTGGAGCTCTGGGCAACAAAGGGTGAGAGATCAAGTAGCTGATACATAATTCCTGAAGTCTGGGACAGCACACTCGTCCCCAACATACAACCCCACTGGAGGCAAAGTCCGACCTTGACAAAGAGTTGAAAAGTTAAGTATTTGACTGGTATGATGAGAAATCAGCAACTCCTCAGAATATATATTCTTACTTTGATGACAAGGAAGATCAAAATATATAACCATAAAAAGATAGCAAAGGCTTTTACATGAAAAGGCTGCAAGAAAAATATGAATTGGCCACAGTTCATGGAAGAGATAAAAGAGTATCTTGAAAATTAAGTAAGAGAAGTAGAGGAAAAATTGGGAAGAGAAATGAGAGTGATGCAAGAAAATAATGAGAAACAAGTCAATAGCTTGCTAAAGGAGACCATAAAAAATACTGAAGAAAATAACACCTTAAGAAATACATTAATCCATATGACAAAAAGGGATCCAGAAAGCCAATGAGAAGAAGAATGCCTTAAAAAGCAGAATTGGCTGAAAGGACAAGGAGGTCCAAAAGCTCACCGAAGAAAATCATCCCTTCAAAATTAGAATGGAGAGAACAGAATCTAATGATATCATGAGAAATCAAGAAATCATAAAACAAATTCAAAGGCATGAAAAAAAGAAGTCAATATGAAATATCTAACTGAAAAAATAACTGACCTGGAAAATAGTACCAAGAAAGATAGTTTAATAATTACAGACTACCTGAAAGTCATGATAAAAAAAAGAGCATAGACATCATCTTCCAAGAAATAAATGCAGTTCAGTAAAATGTCCTGATACAATGACCACCTCTGATTTGTACACAGTATCTTCACCTAGTAATTTATTATTCTATCATGACAGAATTCTATATTGTGGTCTGTCCTCTAGGACAAATGTTAACTTTTCATTTACTCATAGTATGACTTCCATTTAGTGATAATTTAACATATATTATTATAGTGAAGTTATATTTTATTATTTTAGTTCTGAGTATTTCATTATTAATTCACACAAATCACTGAAGTTTTCATATTTGGCTTTTCTTACTGCATGGGAGAGAGAAAATTTTGGTCATGGGGGGCAGCTGATACAACACTGGTATGAATATTTGAGTATATATTTGACATTTATTTCTTCTTTTCTTTAACCAATTTTACTTCTTTGAAAATGTGCCCACCATTGAGATCGCTAAATCCTAGGACAGAGAAATATTAATCACATGATTTACACAAATCCAAAATGATTTTGAAAATAAATGAACTAATTCATAGCTATGAGATGAGTAAATTAGAATGACTATCTTTAAAGGAATGTTTTGGTAAATATTTAGCAACCAGCTCTCCAGTATAAAAAAAATAATTCACATTGACATACTGCTACATTTAATCTGAATTAAATACACATATTTAAAGCAGAAAGTAATGCAAGGAAGCAGGTTTAACTTTGCTAATATCAGTGAGACTTGCTGGTATTATACTTCTGACTGACCTATAGCTCAGAATAGATATATCTCATTAAAAAAAATAGGATAGGTAAAAGAGTTCAGGGAGAGAGTCATACTGAAAAGTAATTTGATATTCTCATGTAAGGAAATCCTGGAACCAGAGTGAGGTAAAATATTGGGGTGAAGGGGAAAGAAAGGAGGAAAACAAAGCTATTTTGACAATTGTTTTGTATTACAGACTCCCTGTAGAATCTAGATGGGTCTGTAAATTGAGTATTAGGAATGAAATCAGGAAGACCTCAATTCGAATGTGACCTTAGGCACGTATCAGCTGTGTGGCCATAAGCAAGTAACTTAACTTTTGTCTGGGTTTCCTTAATTGTGAAATGAGAATAATAATAAAATCTAGCTTCCAAGGAGGTTAAGAGATTATTTGTGAAGCACTTAACACTATAGCAATTTAATAAATCCTTGTTCCCTTTCCCTTTTCACATGAACAGAAAGATGAAATATAGTAGTCATAAAGATACTATGTATTTTCAGTCCCCATGTGTCTCTCTATGTCTCTGTGTCTGTATTTCTGAATATCTGTCTTGTCTGTCTATCAGATCTGGGTAGTTATAAGTTTACTAACTCGTCTTAGTGATAATTTCATCCTTCAAAGTTGGAAAAAGACATATAATAAAATTATGATGCATATAGTTCTCAATAATATGGAAAAATTGGATGTTGAACTAAAAATAATTGGAAGTCAAGGTGAAGTAGAAATTCCCTCTTATGATTTGTTTTAGAAAAGAAGTGGAAATCCTGGTATAACCTGATCTGCACTTTAGATTTGGGGAATGCCAATTAAAAAGGGTTCTGAGAAAAGATGGAAAGTATCTTGAATCCTAAGAAAGCAAAGAAAGTTTCACTGATTTGATGGGTGAAGAAGAACATTCTGAAAATACAAAAGAAAGCAATTCCAGGAAAGTGGACAAATAGGCTCCATTTGAAAAAAGCAATGAATATACAAGAAATTCACTAATTAACTTTAATTTAAAAAGAAATAGAAGTAAGAGTAGATCCTGCAGGATGAATATGACCATGAAAATGTACTGTAAGAAAAAATAGACATTAATGCATTGTTGGTGGAGCTCTGCCCTGATTCAATCATTCTGTAGAGCAATCTACAATGATGACCCAAATAGTATCAAAAGGGCTATAAAAGGGCTGTCGAGTTAGCAAAACCTCTATGAAGACTGTATCCAAAAAGAGTTATAACCAAAACGAAAAAGGATATATATGTATAAAAATATTTAAATCAGTTGTTTTCTGGTGGCAAGGAATTGGAAATTCAGAGGGCAATAAAATTGGGCAATAAAATAACCTGGAAAGGCTTAATGGAAACTGATATAATGTGACATGTACTTTGTACAAAGTAACATCAATATTGCTAGATTATGAACTATGAATTAGTCACCGATTTTCAGGAATACAATGATCCAAGACAATTCTGAATGACTTATGATGCAAAAATGCTATTCCACCCTCAGAGAAAGAATTGATTGTGCATGAATAAATACTGAAGAATACATTTTTTAAACCTTTTTTTCTTGAGTCATTGGGTCTTTTTTTCTTTCACAACATGACTAATATGGAAACATCTTACATGACTGATATGTATAGGCCATGTCAAATCGTTTACCTCCTCAATGAGAGGAGTAGAGAATTTAGAAGGGAGAGGATTTGGAATTCAAGGTTTTAAAACTGAATGATAAAAATTATTTGCTCCTCAGGAGCCAAGATGGCGGAGTAGAAAGACACATGCTGGCTCCGAAACCACAGCCTATAAAATATCTGTAAAGAAGAACTTCTAACAAACTCTGAACCGGTGGAAGCCAGAGAACAACATAGTGGAGGAGATTTCTGTTCCAGAAAGACCCGAAAAACCCTCACCAAAGGTCCGTCACACACGGGACCAGAGTGGAACCCAGCCCTACCTTGGCTGCATAGCCCCGAGAGGAACAGATCTGAGCAAGCTTCAGGGACGGAATCTCCGTTGGCCACAGGGGTCCCTCCACCCACAGAAGCACAGATCAGTGAGAGAAACTTCTGGGCTGGTTGAGAGGGGAGTGGGGTGTCTCCATAACACAGGCCCCCTCAGGAGGCAGCAGCAGAGGCAGTGGGCAGCCAGAGGCTCCCAGAGCAGACAGGAGCTCAATAGGAGCTCTATTAGAGAAGTTCCCTGAGGGAACTGAGCCTGGGAGGCAGCCCTGCCCCTGACTGGGAACCTGATTTAATCTTATCCTGAATAGCAGCCAACCCTGCTGCTGAAAGCCCCGAGGCTGGGGAGCAGCATTTGAATCTCAGACCACAAGCACTAGCTGGGCAGATTTAGGCAGGGGTGGAGACGAACCTCAGAAGTAACTGGCTGGGAAAATACCCAGAAAAGGGGAAAAAAAATAGAACCATAAAAGGTTACTTTCTTGGTGACCAGATGTTTCCACCCTTCCTTTCTGCTGAGGGAGATCAATGCTTACCATCAGATAAAAACAGGAGTCAAGGCCTCTGTATCCCAAACATCTGAAATAGATATGCAATGGGCTCAGGCCATGGAAGAGATCAAAAAGGATTTTGAAAATCAAGTTAGACAGGTTAAGGAAAAACTGGGAAGAGAAATGAGAGAGATGCAAGAAAAGCATGAAAAACAGGTAAATATCTAGCTAAAGGAGACCCAAAAAAATGCTGAAGACAATAATACCTTGAAAAATGGGCTAACTCAAGAAAATAACCTTCTATGGTCTTAGTTTTTTTCCCTTTTCTGGGAATTTTCCCAGCCAGTTACTTGACTTCTGAGAGTCCTCTCCACTCCTGGCCTAGCTCTGCCCAGCTAGTGCTTGTGGTCTGAGATTGAAATCCTGCTCCCCAGCCTTAGGGCTTTCAGGGGCAGGCCTGACTGCTATTCAATGGGAGCTTAATTTCTGATGCTCAGGTAGGGGCAGGGCAGCCTCCCAGGTTCAGTTCCCTCAGGTGGTTTATGCAGAGACCTTTTGTAATGGAGGTGCTGCTGAGCTCCTGCTTGCTCCGGAACCCTCTGGCCTCCCGCTTCTGCTTCCACTCCCACTGCCGCTGCCTCCCAAGGGGACCTGAGTCCCGGAGACACCCCGCTCCCCTCTCAGCCCGTCTCTCTCATTGACCTGTGAGTCTGTGGGTGGAGGGACCTTCGGGGCCTCTGGAGATTCTGTCCCTGATGCCTGCTTGGATCTATTCGCTCCTCTCAGTGCCATGCGACTGGGGCTGTGGGAGGGCTCCGCTCCCATCTGGGGCGTGATGGATCTTTGGGCTCAGTTTTTCAGGGCTCTCTGGTACAGAAATCTCCTTCTCTGTGTTGCTGAGTGGCTTCCACTGTTCCAGAATTTGTTGGGAGTTCATTTTAGAGGAAATCCATGGGCTGTGGGTTCGGACCTAGCATAGGTGAGTCTTTCTACTCCGCCATCTTGGCTCCACCTCCAAAATGGGCTAACTCAATTGGGAAAAGAGGTTGAAAAAGCCAATGAGGAGAAGAACGCTTTCAAAAGCAGAATTAGCCAAGTGGAAAAAGAGGTGCAAAAGCTCATTGAAGAAAATGGTTCTCTCAAAACGAGAATGGAACAGGTGGAGGTTAATGACTTTCTGAGAAACCAAGAAATCACAAAACAAAACCAAAAGAATGAAAAAATGGAAGATAATGTGAAATATCTCATTGGAAAAACAACTGACCTGGAAAATAGATCCAGGAGAGACAACTTAAAAATTATGGGACTACCTGAAAGCCATGATCAAAAAAAGGGCCTAGACATCATCCTTCATGAAATTATCAAGGAAAATTGCCCTGATATTCTTGAACCAGAGAGCAAAATGAGTATTCAAGGAATCC
>CM053772.1:129947030-129963416 GCA_028658325.1 Potorous gilbertii | reverse complement strand
ACTGCTACTAGGTCTGTTCCCCAAGATGACTGGGGAAAATACTTTTGTTCTAAATGTTTCAAAATATTTATAGCAGCTTTCTTCGTGGTGACAAAGAATTAGAAATTTGGGGATGCCAATCTATTGGAGAATGTCTGAAGAAGTTGTGGTATATCATTTCAGGGAACTATTATGATGCTATAAGAATTGAGCTCAATGGTCTTAGAAAAACATAGATAAATGCACAAAACAATGTAGAATGAAATAAACGAAACTAAGAGAACATTGTATACAGTAATAATATTGTTTCAAGAAAAACTTTGAACAAATAAGTCAGTTTAACTGTTATAAATACTCAAATTAACTACAAAGGACATATGAAAAGAAACACTATCTTCATCCAGAGAAAAAACTAGTAAATTGAAGTATGTATAGAATTTTTATACACACGTGTATATATACACACATGTATATATCTGTATATCAATATTTATATCTATATTCACACAAACACACCTGTCTAGTGATAGCCATCTCTAGGGCAGGGGTAGGGAGGTGTTGGAGTCCTAATAGAGTTGGCTCCAGCCCCAGTAGTCAAACTTCATTACAGGCTCACTCTACCTACTTACCTTCCCCCAGTCAATGTCCTAAACTCTTCATAAATGCCTCACTGTTAACTTAAACAACAAGTGTGTCCCTGAAACTCATAGTTCTCACAGAATGGTCAGGCATTAGAAAGCAGTCACTGCCTCTACCCAGCCATGACCCACAACCCCATTCCCAAAGAAACAGGTGTGTTCTTGTAGTCAATAAAAATCACATCATCCATCTAACCCAAGACAGGACCACAATACCTAACTATCTATCTTCACCAGACAGAGCCACAATAGCTAGCCAATTAGAGGGCAGCATGGCCAGAATATTTAACCATCAAACCATAGATGGGACCCTCCTCCATTACCTAATCCCTTATCAAACTCCTCTTGCCTTATCAATGTTAATCATATTGCTGTATTTTATGCAAATATATGTTATGTAACTACTTCTTTACCCTATAAAAATTCATCTTGTTTCTCTGAAGTTGTTGGTTCTTCTTGGAATTTAGACCATTTCATGAGAGGCATCAATCTAAATAAATTCTAATACTTGAATTAGAGGTGGTCTGACTCTGAATTTTTTGACAAAATTCCACCACAGCACATCATGAAACCTCCATAGCTTTTGATGTCCCTGGGTGTAAACCTCAACAGAAGGAAGAAAAAAAGGGGAAAAAAGAAGTTGTATGATAAGTTTATTATATATTTAAAAGGAATAGAAAGTTGTATAAAAGAGAATTGAGATTTCAGGCATGATCATTTGTTTCTACTGTTAGTTTTACTTCCTAAATTTAGAATAAAGTAATATTTTAAATGACAAAATTATGTTTCCCCAAAAATTTGCTTTCAACAGGCATAGTTTTTGTTTACTTTTTTTTTTCCTGTGGATCTGAACCATTGACCATTTCTTTGAGGCTCAAATAGATATTCAGTTTGCATCCATTGGGTCCAATACTGCTGCATTCCACTAAGGCCTATTAAATCCATGACACTAGAATTAGCATCAGTGTCCAATGCTGGCATCTACTGTGCTCCTTTTCCTGGTGCATTACTTTCCTTAACTATCACATAGAAATTCTGCATTATCTGAATAACATTATCCTCCGTCCAGGGATTGAAATTCTCCTAACAATGTTAGTTTTCTCTAGGAAGGATATACCTACAGAAATTTATGTTAAATTACTATTGAGGGAACGACACCCAACAACTTTTTTAGCTTATGAGGCTTCTGTCAAGGAAATGAATGTTATTTTCAAAATCATTTGGTTATTTGGGCTCAGGGAAAGAACTTGCAGAAAAAAGCTACTTTGGGCTTTGAAAAATAGCCTACACACCAGTAAGTCAATACACATTCTTTTCACCATGGATATATATTGCTATCAGGGTAAGAGAGGGTGCCTATCCATTGCTCTAACCAGAAGTCTCCAAAAGAAAGTTAAAAGTTGCATATTCTGTTTTTCTTCTTTCTGTTGTTGTTGCTCTTTAAAAACAACTTATATCAGTGTCTCAATGTCTCAAGGTTTAGAGATAACTGGTTGTCACAGTTGATAGAATAGCCCTGGAGTCAGGATTTGAGTTTAAGTCTTCAGACACTTACTAGCTTTGTGACTCGATGGGCAAGTCACTTACCCCTGTTGGTCCCAGTTTGTCATATGTAAAGTGAATTGAAAACAGCAGTGGCAAACCACTCCAGTAGTTTTGCCAAGAAAACCCCAAACTGGATCATAAAGAATTGGACACAACTGAAAAATGCCTAAAAAATCCTCAAATCTTAGTCCCCTGAGTAAATTAAGTTTTGAGGACAGTGCCATTACCTATTAAGGGAAAAGCTAGCTTAAGTGGGCTGGCAGCAACTTTTGAATTAATAATGTTGTTCCTACTGCAACAAGAGTGTAACTTGCCCCCAGGACAATTAGTATCAGAACTCCACTGAAAAACACGAGAATGCTGTTATAACCATTACCACTACCATTATCACAAACAATAATAGCAGCAAGCAACAATGATACATAATAATCCTTCAAAATCCAAGTAATTGTCATAGGGAAACATTTGGAAACAAGGGAATGTCAATCAGGTTGATGTGCACTAGAGTCTGTCTTCGCGTGTCTGGAGATTGTTTGTAATGTATGACAAAGGAAAGGCACTGAATAAAGACCTGTAGTTTGAATCTAAGGATCAAATAGAACCATTTGAGAAAGGTGACACTCACAGTTCTCTTAATATCCTCCAGATATATCTGGCATAAATTTATGGGAGAAAAGTTGTCTCCATATACATTAAGAAATTTCTGGCAGACACCAAAAAATCAAACTTTAATGATTGGCAGAAATACATTTAAAACAATTAAAGCCTAGAGAAACCAATTTTAGTAAAGACGTTTGTAACTTGAAAATTTATCATAACACATTTGGGAAATATTCTAAAGAAAACCCATACAACATTAGGAAATATAGAACTCATGACTCTGATACAACAATAGAAAATTTTAGATGAATATCATATTAACCCCCTGATCCTGTCTGCTGCTTCACGTGAACCAGAGATGTATTTAGCAAGCCTAGAGTAGATGTTTGTATGCTAATATTTATTTTTAACTACAAAAAAACCTATTTTATCTACCTTGTGATGTTCCATAGAATGCTAAATAGAAAAGAATAACAGTAGAGTTTTAGCTTGTCATGGACTGTTTCCATCTGAACTCCATATAAAAATGAGCAGAAGTTTCATATTATAATAATAAGTTTGAATTCCACTGGTTTTATTCAATTAAAAAAATCAATTATTTCATAACATGTTCAATATATCACAGAACATTATACATAAAGGAATAATACCAGGTTAGGAAATTGTTCCAGGACCATTTCTATTTGAACTCCATCAAAAATGAGAACAAGATTATTATAATAATGACAGTGGAAAATTGTATCTTTGTAGTAACGCACTAAAAGTTTTGAGTATTATTTCATCCATATTTAATCAATGAAAAAGAAACATGTGAAACAGAATCCAGAAAATATATCGTAATATTTTATATACACACGTATATACATATACAAGCATATACACATATACATATGTAGGTATATATTTTAAATTCCATTAATCAAGAGATGAAAGGGGAATTCTCAGGTTTAAAATAATACAAGAATTAAAGACTAAGCACCAAAAGAAATAATTCAGTACCAAACAAAACTTTATAAGTTTTTCTAATAAAGAAATCAGAGGATCTACCTAGTATTCCCTCAAAAGAAACATATGGAAAATTTCTTGTTATCTATGTGGTCATAAGAAGCCCAGCATAACAAAACTTTAAAATAGTCAAATGAAAAATGATGTTCAATGTCATTAGATTAATTAACAGCATAATAGTTACATAAGAGTAAATGATGTAAAATATCGCTTCATTGAAAAACTGTAAAATTGCAGTGCTAGGAGAAATGAGTAATTATTATCTCCAGGACTTCAGAGTGGTACATGAATTTTTAGCACAATACTTCACTATTTTCCTTTCAGATTGAAGACTACTTCACTTCCTTTTTATTTTTTTCTTTATTATTTTTCTTTTTTTCTTTTATTTTTTTAAATGGAAATTTTAATTTATTTATTTAACTTTTTTACATTCATTTGAACAAAATTTGGGGTTCTAAATTTTCTCCCCATTTGTCCTCTCCCCCACCCCAACACACCAAACATCTAATTTCCCCTATCACTAATCTGCCCTCTCTTCTTTCATCCCTCCCTTCCCTTACCCCATCTTCTCTTTTGTCCTGTAGGGCCAGATAACTTTCTATTCCCCATTACATGTATTTCTTATTTCCTAGTAGCAAGAACAGTACTCGACAGTTGTTCCTAAAACTTTGAGTTCCAACTTCTCCCCATCCCTCCCTACCCACCCATTACCTTTGGGTAGGCAGGCAATTCAATATAGGCCATATCTGTGTAGTTTTGCAAATGACTTCCATAATAGTCGTGATGTGTAAAGAGCAAAGAGAAATCATAAGGACTTACTAAAGTTGAACTATTTACATTCCTACATGGAAAGGCAATATTTGTAACTCTTGAAACTTTTCAGTATCTGAGTAGTTGGTGGGATTACACACACACACACTTTGGACATCTGCAAAATTTATTAATCGGTACGTGATTATTGTTTTCTTGATTGTTCAGACTTAAGAAAGTGATAGAGGAAATATTACTATTGTAATTTATATTTAAATGTGTACCACTCATTTTTGGAGAGCCTCTAGTGTATGGTTAAACATTTGCCAGAACACCTGTGTAAACATTGTTTCTCTCCACTCTTATCCTAAAAACTAGTACAGGTCCACATTGCTTCTTATTTAGATTATTGCAATAAGTTCTGATTGGCCTCCCTGCCTCTATAATCCCCATTCTTCAAGTCATTCTGAAGCAACAGAGAAAACCATATCACTTACCACACAAAAATTTCCAGGGGTTCTTTTTTCAAACTCCCTGATTTTCAAAACACTTCTCAAGTTAGCTCTATCCTACCTTTCCAGACAAACTACACTTTATGTCCTTCACATACTCTATATTCCAATCCAACTGAGCTATTTCTCTCTCTCTCTCTCTCTCTCTCTCTCTCTCTCTCTCTCTCTCTCTTTCCATTTCCCATCTCTATATCTTTGTAAAGCTGTTCTTCATGCCTTCATCTATGCCTTTAAAATGGTACTAGCTTCCTTTGAAGCTCAGTTCATGAGTGATCTTGTACATGAATGCTAGTGCATTTCTTCTGAAACAAAAATATTTCCTGTCCTTTAGGACATATTATGTGTTTACTTTTCATTATTTGTATTGTTTATCCTTAATGATATCGATATTTCCCTCTCCAACCTCAATATTTGTTAGAGGAGGACCTCATTAAGTTAGAAGATCTAGAGAATTTCTGATCTTCCCTTTAGTGTTCTAGCAGGATCCCCTGATGGTCATGTCTATTTGTAAGCTAAGGAATGAGAGCCTGGACACATATTCACAGTTATCTACAGTGATCTCATATAAGTTGCATTTTGTCTAAGGGGATCTTTTTGAATAGAAAGAAAAGAAAACGACATCAAGAAATTATATATCACTCCTTGGTCATACTTTCTCTCTAAACTTGGTCCAATTTCTTCCTGGATTTTCTAGCCTTGAACTCATGATCATCTCTCCCAAATAGAACTCAGTACAGCTTCCAAGTTAAGGGAAAGTGGAGGACATGTTTTGTTGTATTCAGAAAATCATGGTACTATTCAAACACAATTTTATATTACTACATCTTGAATGTCTCCTGACTCTAGCAGCTTTCTAGGAATGTTGTAAATGGCTTCAAGGTATTTTGGGTTTCCCTGGGTCTTGGATTCACTCAAAGCACTTTCTTTTTTTTTGCTTTGGGTCTCCACACCTTGATCTTATTTTACATGCACTCAAACTTCGGTTTTGGGTTTCCCTTGCATCGTGGCTTGCCCAAATTTTGATGACTGTTTAGAATTTCTGATATCGACCTCAATCTACCTTGCTTTAAAATTGTGCTTGTGTGAAGATATTCTTGTCTAAGTCCTGTATAATGTAAATTGTCCAGAGCATAGGTAATAGGGAGTCACTTCTGGATTGTTGTCTTCTATCAAATGATTTGATAAATTTCTTTCTAAAATTAATTTAGATTATTTTCATTCAATTATTTTGTTTTATAATTTATTTCTTATAATTTCAACTATATATGTTAAATGTGTAAAAATTATAGATACATTACCTTAAAAATTAATAATTTATTAATTTACTCATGCCAACAGTAGAAGTAGCACTAAAACATCATATTATGACTCAATGTATATGCACAGTATCAAGTTATATGACACTATTGGAAAATATACAAATTTTTTTCTGTTTTGTGGAATTGTTTTTACAGTGATAAAATTCCAATTATGCATGATGATTTTAAAGTTATTAATGTGCACCAACAGGAGATGGAAAGACAAAAGAGTTTGAATTCAAGGCAGCGATCAAATTGAACCAAGGTATGATGGTAATGTTTACAAATTCCTCTACAAGCTTCTTTGAGGATAAAACTATTAAATAGAAGGCTGTGACTTTCTACATCAGGACAACTGTATGTATCTTGAAGTAAGTCACCAACCAGAAAAGTTAAAAAAATAGACATTTGTAATAATTAATATCTATGCCATATCAGATGTATTTTTTGCAACTATAAATGAACGATGAAAATTTTCAGAAACTTCCTAACCAAAGTGCATGCAGTAGTAATAGAACACTGGGGAACACTGGAGCTATCACACTGAAACAGTTCTAGAAGGGTTACTTTCAGATCACAAAAAGGCCTAATACATATATATTCAGAGCACATAATAAATAAGTTGAAGACAGTGAAATTCTATTTTAACAAACAGGTATTTCTTCACAAAGAAATCATAAAGGCTAGGTATACTCATGCATATAACTACTGTAAACCAAAATAATGCATCATGCTGAATTAGCCATGAAATGACTAAGAGCAAACAGTAGTTTGAAAGACTCTAGTACATTTTTGAGTCTATGTGTGTATGTGAGTAGACATATATGTATGTGTAAACACACACACTCACACACACATGTATATAAATTTAAAATGAACTCAATTAACAATATTTTGAAGATGAAGTCTCAAATAAATTGTTCAGTCAAATAAATTTACTTCTAGCAAGGGAGGAATAAATGGAAATTCAGGATCAGATTAATGCCACCAGAAATTATTGAATTATTCATAAGGAGTCCAGATCTACATATATTCTGCAAGAAAACTGAAAAAAAAAGTGCAATGCAGCACCTGAAAGTTTCAAAAAATAGTACCTATTGAGTACACAGGAACATTATTTGATGACTAGTTATATCCCATAAACTCACTCTCCTATGTTAACAAACTGATGACAAATCTCTGTGCTGCAAATACAGACCTCAAAATATTTTTAAAATTTCAGCATATAATCTATAATTAAAATGGACTGTTACTGCTGGAAAAACTGTTTTTGGCACTCTGATGTGCATAAATATGCATAAATATTTAAGAATAACACAATGTACACATATATACATATGTATGTATGTATATATACATACACAGACATATATATAGCGTTTAATATATTAAAATATTTTAATATATGTACATATATGCATAGTAGACTCGTAATATTCAAACCATAAGCAAGGAAAAAATTCCAAATAGAAAATCAATCTATGTAGGAGCACGGTAGAAACATGGTAGGGACATAATTAGATATACATAGTCATTGTCATCTTATCTCCTATTGGAGTTGTCTTGAAGACACTTTGAATGAGTCTACAGAAGCTGAGATTACATCCTACTACTTTTTATTCAATTAATGAAATAACATTAAAATAGCTTGTCTTAAGACCACTTTTGTGAGAACTCCACGGAAAAAAGCAGGATAGTAACAAACACATTAATGCAATATTAACAGGAACAGGTGGAGACAAGAAATATATTCAACCTCTTTTTTGTAATCAAGAAAATTAAGTTCAGAGATTAAGAGATTAAGATTAACCTGTCATTAACCTGTCATCATAACCAGATTGAAATTGACTCTGCTTTCCCTAAGTCCTGTTTCCTTTGTAAAACATCATTACCTCTCTTTCAGCAAATATTCCATTAAAATTATATGCAAGGTTGTTTTGGTTTATAACTTATGAATAAAATTTTGCAGAAATTAAAAATCTAAGAATAGGGTGACAGACTTGGAGTGATCCAAGTTCTGTTTCTGCTTAACCTCATGTAAAGCATGAAATGACCATTAGCTCTCACAAATCCCCAATAGTATAATTAACAGATCTCAGCTAGGCAAATAACAAACCATGCCAGGAAGCATATGGATCTTAAATGCAATAATTATGATGAAAAAACATATGAATACCAAAACCCCCATATGCAATTCTTCATCCAGGCACAAAATATTGTGGCAAACATCTTGGAAGGGGTGATGTCAGAGTTTCCCATGGGTTAGTAGACAGGCAGCATGAGGGTGGGGTTCTTTTCTGAGCAGAAAGCAGGGGGGGTTGGGATTTTTTTTCTTGAATAGTGGAGACTGATTTGACACCATAATTGCAATGTTATTCATCCCACCATTTCTCGTGATCCCCACGATGTAGGAGGTGAAATAGACCAAATTGGAGGTCAAAGTTGTCATCAGGTCTGACATCAAATTCTCTTCGCTAGCCCAGAAAATTGAGGTCTTGATCTTCATGCTTCTAAACATGATTGGAGTACAAATAATCTGAATGACGGGGAAAGTCAAGGACAAGTCAGTGAGAATACTATCCTGTGAAATACAAAGCAAATCATAGACATGAAGAAATCATAAATCAATGCAAAGATTCAACCATTAACCCCACCAATGACGAAAAGAAATGGACCTCTCCATGTGTGGTGAGATGCCGTATTTAGAGATCCGGGAACTGAAATTGATGCAAATATGATTGCATTAAATCATTCACTGTGGCATATGCTGCTAGCTTCTTGGATGGGGCCCCACTCTTTACCAATCTCAGTGTACCTTGTTTTAGACCCACCTCTGTATCAATTCTCATTTTGGTGTATTCTTCTTTCTCCTTTGCTACACACATTTTGCTCAAACCCTTAGACTAGGTCTGGACTCACCATAGCACGAAGGGGATGGACAGAAGGGTCCTTAGATTCTCTAAGGCATACAGGCCTGAGCCTTTACAGTCTCAGATTTTCACAACAATCATTTTGTCAACCCCACCTCTGTGGTCTTTTTGAGATTTGTAGAAAAAACCAGACAGATGTCAGGTTTCCATGACTTTCCTGAGGGGGCATTTTGTCTTCTTAGAATGCTTTACCTCTGTGCCTTCTTGAAAGGCCAGTTTCTAACACTGCTTCTTATCTCACATAGTGTTAACTCTGTTTTGTACATGTGTGACTTATACAGTTGTCAACCAAATAAATTCTGTTGTAGGTCTAGATGAATATGCTATAGAGATCTCTAGAAGAATGTTTTAGTTGGGAAATTTAGCAGCTTAAAATGTTAAGCATTTTATTTAACACAGACAAATCACTAGGTTATGCATGATGAAAGACAGGCAAATGTTTCTACTGGACAGCCCACAGATTAAATAATATTTAAATGTTCACAGTTTGAAAATGTCTGCTACGCTTTCTTTTGGAAGTATGGGGGGGGAACAAAAAATAAATAGAGGAGCTTGTGGATGTTGTTATAGTTGATCACCAATTCTAGCAACATACTAAACTTAAAAATGAATTTAGAAATAGGCCATTAGCTTAGAAAAACAAAATTGTCTAAGCAAATTGAATAAACTAGAAAGAGTGAAAACAATCTTCCCATTTAAATGTCAACAAATGGAACTCATGATAATTATTTTACCTGAAGGCTATCATATACAGAAACAATTAGAGTTGACATCGTGTGATCTTTGAAGTTCAAATTCTTTGTAGGAAGGTTTATGCTAGAATTTATTCACGTTAATGTTCAAGACTGGATAAGGGTTTATTTCAATTCTGAGAGTTTATGACTTGATAATAATTGAACCTATTTCTTCCCTGTGTTTTCCATCCTACTTTACCATCCTATTGCGATATTTATTCCAAAATCCAAATAATGATATCTATAAGTTCTGTACCAAAGGACATTACGCCCTTCTGAAAACAAAACTACCAAACAAGGGGCAGAGCCAAGATGTCAGAGTGAGAGCATGTGCTCACCTAAATTCTATGACAAACTTCTACAGATATCTATAATAACACAATATGAACAAATTGTAGAGAGTCACAACCCACTGAGAGATAGTGTGGCAGATTTCCCGCACAGGACAACCTGGAAGGTTGATGAGAAGGATCTGTTGCATGGGCCTGGAGGAGCATGGAGCACACAGGCTGTACCAACATGGAAACCACCATAGTAAAGACAAGCAGGAACCATCAGGTAGACTGAAGGAGAAGCAGCAGTGCAGATTCTCAAACATATCAGTACAGTATGCGAGTCCAGTGGAACTTAGTGAGAGAGAAGTGCAGTATTCCTGGTAACAGCAGTAGCCACTCCTGTCACTACCAGCCTGCAAACATAATGTCAACATGTCATCTACTTAAACTTTCATGAGCCAAGATGCAAGTGCTCTCCCTCTCCTGTTGTTAACCCAGAGAATATTTCCCCAAGAAAAATACTGGAATGGTGGTATCAGCTGAAGGTGTAAGCAATCTCTAAGCTCAAGAGGCCAAGAAATCATTAAGGGGGGATCATTCTTCATGTTGCTGAAGGAGACCAGTGCAGGAAAAGAATTGTCCCAGACATGGAACCAGGAGGAGACCCTGAGATTCAGGGGAGTGGAGACTATAAACACCAGTACCAGGATCCCAGGAATGCCTTAGCATAGCCAGGAGAAGAGACTAACCCAGACTAAGATTGGCTAACCACGCTCAGTTGGACCTGCGTGTGCTCTAGCTCAGAACAGACCACTCCTCCCCTACACCTCAAGGAGCCAGTTCCAGGGTAACTCTAGGGGAAACTCAGGAAGACTTAATCTAGCCTCTGCTTTGCCACACTATCCAGTTCAACACCAGGTAAGCTACAGTATTCTAGCTTGTACCTAAACAATCAGAGGCCACAATCCAGAAAACCTCAAATTATTAGCAAAAGAATTGTGGGCCAGAAACCCTGTGACCTAGAAGAAGAGATTCACTTTAAAAACCATGAAAAAGGCAATCATCATGAGGAAGAAGCAAACCAGAAAATAAAAGAACATAGAATCTTATTAAAGGAACGAGGATCAAAACAGGAATACCAAAAAGGTACTGAGACTGTACTCCTATCTGAAAGCTCAGGAGGGAAGATAAACATGACTCGAGTCCAAAGAGCATACTTAGAAGAACTCAAGATGGTAACGCTGAAAAAACACATGGAAAAGAACTGGAAACTATTACCTCTTAATTGGGGAATGAATGAAGAAGTCATGACATAGGATACCTAAAGCAGAAAGAGACAAAACAGAAAAAGAAAATTACAGATCAATTTCTCTAATGAATATAGATGCAAATATTTTAAGTAAGATATTAGCCAAAAGAGTACAGCAAACTATTACTAGAATAATGCATTATGATGAGAAAGGATTTATACCAGGAATGCAGGGCTGCGTCAGTATTATGAAAACTATCAGCGCTATAGTTCATATCAACAACAAAGCTATCAGAAACCATATTATTATCTAAATAGATGCAGAATAAGCATTTGGAAAAACGTGACACCCATTCCTATAGAAAACACTGAAGAGCATAGGAACAAATGAAGCTTTCCATAAAATTTACCTAAAACTGTCAGCAAGTATTACATACAATGATGATTAGCTAGATGCATTTACAATAAGATCAGAGGTGCAACAAGCATGTTGATTTTCACTACTGTTATTTAATATGGTACTAGAAGTATTAGCTGTAACAATAAGAGAAAGAAAAGAAATTGAATCAATTAGAATTCTCAAAGAAGATACTATGCTATCATTCCTTGCAGATGATATGATGATATACTTAGAGAATACTGGAGAATCAAATAAAAAGCTACTTGAATGATAAACAACTGTGGCAGTTAAAGGTTACAAAATAATCCCAGAAAAATCATCTGGATTTCTATATATTACCAAGACATCTCAACAGTGTGAGATAGCAGGAGTAATCCCATTTAATGTTATGACAGACACTATAAAATATCTGGGAGTCTACCAGCCAAAACAAATTCATGGACTATATGAACACAATTACAAAACATTTACCGCATAAATAAAGTCAGATCTAAGTAAGTGGAAAAAGCATCAATTGCTCATTGGAAGGCCAAGCTAATATAATAAAAATGACATTTTACCTAACTTCATTTACTTTTTAAGTGCCATACCAATCAAATTACCAGAGATTTACTTTCTAGAGCTTGAAAAAATAATATAAAAATTCTTCTAGAAGAACAAAGCATTCAAAATATCCAGGAAATTAGTGAAAAGAAATTCTAAGGTAGGTGGACTACACCCACCAAATATCAAATTATATTAAAATGCGGCAATCATCAAAACCACTTGTTACTCACTAAGAAGTAGGCAGAGAGACCAGTGGAAGAGGTTAGGTGCTTAAGACACAGTAGTAAATGTATATAGCAATCTAATGTTTCATAAGCCAAAGGACTCCAGCTTCTAGGAAATTAACTTCCTGATCGACAAAACTGCTGAGAAAATTGGATAACAGTGTGGCAGAAATGGAGCCCAGACCAATGCCTGACACATACAGAATATAGGTATAAAGACTGATAATATAAACAAAGAGAACAAGGAATGGGATATTTGTCAGATTTAGAGAGAATAGAGAAATTTATGACCAAACAAGAGAAGTGTAAAATGGGTAAACTAAAAAGTTTTTGTACAAACAAACCCATTGCAGCCATGATTAGGAGGGAAGTAGGAAACTGGGAAAGAAATTTGCAATTGGTGTCTGTGATAAAGGGATCATTTCTAAGATACATAGAGAACTGAGTCAAATTTACAAGAATACAAGCCTTTCTCCAATTGATATATGCTTAAAGGAAATAAACAGGCAGTTTTAAGAAGAAGAAATTAAAGCTATCTAAAATCACATTAAAAAACCTCTAAATCATAATTGATTAGAAAGATGCAAATCAAATAATTCTGAGTTGTCATATCACATATATCAGATTGACTAACATGACAAAACAGCAATATGATAAGTGCTGGAGCAGATGTGAGAGAGTTGGAAGACTAAGTCATTTTTGGTGGAGGTGTGAGTTAGTCCAGACATTCTGGAGAACAATTTTAAACTATGCTCAAAGGGTACAAATATGTGCATAACCTTTGACCCAGAAATATCGCTTTGACAACTGTATCCCAAAGAGATCATAAAAATGAGAAAAGGCCCCCCACATGTGCAAAAATATTTTTAACAGCTCTCTTTGTGTTTGTCAAGACCTGGAAATCGAGTGGATGCCCATCATTTGGGGAATGGCTGAACAAGTCATGGTGTATGAAAGGAATGGAATACCATTGTGCTATAAGAAATGATGAACAGGAAGACTTCAGAGAGGCTTTCAAGGACTTCTAGGAACTGATTCTGAGTGAAAAGTGCAGAACTAAGAGAATATTCTACACAGTAACAACCACAATGTGTGAGGAAATTTTTTGGTAGAGTTAGGTCTTCGCGGCAATGCAAGATCCTAAAACATCCCCAAAGGGCTCTTGAGCAAAATGATCTCCGCAACAAGAGAAATAAGTATGGAACTGGAAGGAAGAATGAAGCAGAATATTTTCTTTCAGGTTATGTTTTCTTTGTTTTTTTTTTCATGGTTTCTTCCATTCATTTTAATTCTTCTATGCAACATGACTAATGTGAAAATGTGTTTATTAGACTGTATGTGTGGAACCCATATAAGACTGAATGCTTTTTCATGGAGGGAGGGTGAAGGAAGGGAGAGAAAATCTAAGAGGTATGAAAGTGATTGTAGAAAACTGAAAACGAATAAATTAATAATTTAAAAACTACCAAGCTTTCATAGTGATGACTTGTCACGACCATCCTTCAAGTCTTGAGATGTCTAATGTCTTAAACAGATGATATTATCTGTTATTATGGGGCTAACGTAAGTAAGTGGAAAACATGGCTAACGATATCAAGTTCAGAACTATAATCCGGAATGAAATGAATTTTCTTTATTCTTTTCTATAGTGAAACATCAGGTGATCAACTACAGATTATGAGCTATTTATTGCCCTCCACAGAAGACTTGCTATTGGAAGGCTTGCTGAAATGAACTTACTCAAACATTCCCATTGAATTTAGTTCCAAAATTATTCCGGTAAGTCACATTCTTACTTGATTTGAAGGAATCAGAATCATAGTCATAATACTGATAATATCTGATTCATGATATTTGCTTACCATAGAGAGAATTTTAAAAATTCTGAATATGATAAACAGTTTCATCAATAAAAGACCAGTATTTAAGGAAACACATAATGGCAGTTTCATTGTTGGCCAATGCAACATGAAATTTCACAAAATTTCTTGAAATAAATGAAGTAATTAAGTTTCAATTCATTAAAAATAAGTATAGCGATTTGAGAAATAATTAGGAAATCAAGTACTCTTAAAGCCAAATTTGTACATCAGTAAGCTTCCTTTCACACAGCATGAACAGTGATTTTGGGGTTCCGATTAAGAAAATATTGTGTTCAATAACCACAATGTACTCAATTTCTCTTCTAAGTCCTAAGTTTCTACACTTTTACACCTCACTCTCATGTGGACAACTATCCCCAACTCTTTGCCCCTTGTTCTCTTCCTCTATTAAAATGTAATCTCCTACAAGCTAATAACTTTCCCCAACTCCTTAGTGTCTTTTTATTTTTTTTCTCAGGTCTAACTCAGCTGGTAATTGAAAAAGTCGTTCTTCTGATAACAAATGAACTAGAAACAGAATACTTGCACGTTCTCTGAATATGGGACCAAGGCTTTTCTATGACACATCACTAAATCTTTATGAAATAAGGTTCCCTAGCCTCTTGTACTTGAGGTAACAGCAGGTAAAGTAGACTACCAAAGCATGGAGGAAAAGATTCCACTAGCCATGCTTACATACTATACATTTTCTTCCTTTAAAAATACTTTTATTCACATCTTCTCTTTCTACATTCTTTAATTTCTACCTGTCCTCTCTTTCAGAAAACTCTACCATATAAGAAAGATTTTTTTCCAGAAAATAATCCGTAAAAGTAATTGATAAAACAATAACAAAATTGTAAATATATTGAATACATAAACATGTATACCCCACCTCTACCAATGAGTAGGGGGAAGTCTTTTGTCAAATCTATAATTTGGAGGCATTTCCTTTGCAATTTTACATCTATTTCTTCTATTTATACTGTTATAGTCAAAATGTGCATCATTTTCTTGACTATATTTGCTTCACTTTATGTGAATTCATGTAGATCTTCCCATGTTTCTCTGCATTCAATTCAATCATTTTTAATATCACAGTAATATTACTTTACATTAGTGTATCACAATTCATTTAGGTTTTCTACAATTGATGGGCATCTATTTTGTTTCAAGTTCCTTGTTATCAGAATATTTGCTGCCAAAAATATTTTTCTGAGAATGGAACATATTTAGCAATTATTTCCTTGGGGAATATTCCTAGTAGCATAATGTTTGGGTCAAAGCATATGCCTATTTTAGTTGCTTTATTTTCAAATTTAAATTGCTTTCAAATATGTTGTACCAATTCATATTATTACCAAAAATAAGCAGATATTTCTTTCTACAATCCCTACAGTATTACCTATTTTCTTCTTTTGTCACCTTTTTCAAGTTTTTAAATGTGAAGTGAAACTTTAGGGCTTATTTAATTTCTTGAATGTGGCCTATGAGACCTCAAGAAAAAAAAATCCTCTATTTGCTTTTACATAAGGTTTATATTTAAATAGTACTCATTTTTTTTCAGAATGAAGCTTCATTTTAGTTCATAACATTGAGCACATCATTAGGTACTTAAATGGAGTGTTCATTTATTAAGCCTATTTATTTCCATAAGAAGTTTTAAATTGAAGTTATCATTATTGTAAGTTAATTGTCTTTAATTAAATGTGTTTGATTCTTAAGGGACTGTGATAACATTTCTTTTAAACGATTTTGTTTATTTTTTTTAATAAATTTATTTAACTTTTTACATTCATTTTCACAAGATTTTGGGTTCCAAAATTTTCTCCCCATTTG
>CM053772.1:129916329-129946930 GCA_028658325.1 Potorous gilbertii | reverse complement strand
TTATTTCATTAGGTAACTTCAAAAACCCTAAAATCATAAGAGGAAAGGTACAACTACTGATAAAACAAACTAGATAACAAGGAAAATAACTCAACGAGACTTTCTTCTTTGTACTCAAATTGCCTATATGCTAGTTCAACAGATACCTTCCTAAAATTTCTACTAATTATATATGAAAATCTGGTATACTTGATGAGGAATGAATGGGAAATATATTGCTCACTC
Source organism: Potorous gilbertii (assembly GCA_028658325.1). Classification (NCBI taxonomy): domain Eukaryota; kingdom Metazoa; phylum Chordata; class Mammalia; order Diprotodontia; family Potoroidae; genus Potorous; species Potorous gilbertii. Next base: position 129,946,705 of record CM053772.1, on the reverse strand, counting down.
AGAAGTTAGTATGTTAATCTTATCCATACTCATGGTCTGACTGAAGGCTTTTCACTTTTATCCATAGGTCTTATCAAATAATGACTTCTTTTCTAAATCATTTTTCTAAATTATTGTAGTGATCTCTTTTTTGCCATTTTCTGCATGGATGACCTATATAACTAAATGTCATCTGTCATATTAGGTTTGGCATTATTTATTTTATTTTGTTTATACACAAAGCCAATTCTTTGAAACAGGTGGCTGAAAAAAATCACTGAGAACTCTGAAAAATTGGGCATCCTTAAAATCTGAATGAATTTCATATTTGGAAGAATTTTGGCATGTGTTGAAGTAGCAAAAAGAGTCTTCAAATAGTATGAGTTTTAGATTGTGCACAGGTCAAAGGTCCTTGGAAGATTTCAATTTATATATTAATACAAATTGACAAGCTGGAGTATATAGGTACCTCAGTGGATTGAGTATTGAATCAGAATTCAGAAAGACAAAAGTTCAAATCTGGCACTGGACACTTCCTAGAGATATAATTCTCTGCAAATTGATAGACCTCTTTCAACTTGTTTCCTCACTTGTAAAACAGGGATAATAATTGCATATATTTTACAAAGTTATGAAAATCAAATAAGAAGAGAAATGTAAAGAAGAGAAATTGTAAATTTTAAAACATTACATAAATGCCAGCTGTTACAAGTAAGATAACATCCGTAATTATTTGAGGAACTGATCAACTGGCTATGGAGAGTCACACTGTCACTCTTTTTTTATAATAAAAGATGGGCAGTTTGAAAGGACATATGCTAAACTCTTAGGATCAACTAAGAATTCAGAAGATTTTTCCATTGTTTCATAATACTGGTGTGTTAAATAAAGATTGCTTTTGGAGCAATTGCACACTTTTCTAATTTAATAGTGACTTATCAATAGAACCTAAGGGAATGTACCCAATATGAACAAAGATAAACGAGGATGACAATTCTGTTTAACTGCTATTAAGAATTTAAGATCATTCCCCAATTGATAAATAGTCAAAAGGATATGAACAGGTAATTTTCAGAGGAAGAAATTAAAGGTATCTATAATTACATAAAAAATGCTCTAAATCACTTTTGATTAGAGATGAAAATCAAAACAACTCTGAGGTACCACATCAGACCTATTATATTGGCAAACATGATCGAACAGGAAAATGAAAAATGTTGGAGAGGATGTGGGAGACTTGGAACACTAATTCATTGTTATTGGAGCTGTGAGCTCATCCAACTGTTCTGGAGAGAGGTTTGGAATTATGCCCAAAGGGCCAGAAACATGTGCATACCCTTTGATCCAGCAATATCTCTTCTAGGGCTGTATCCCCAAGATCATAAAAATGGGAAAGGGTCCCACATGTACAAAAATATTTATAGCAGCACTCTTTGTAGTGGGAAATCAAGGGGGTGCCTATCAATTGGGGAATGACTGAATAAATAATGGTATATGAATGTAATGGAATACTGTTGCACCATCAGAAATGATGAACAAGAAGACTTCAGAGAAGCCTGGAAAGACTTATATAATCTGACGCTGAGCAAAAGGAGCAGAACAAGGAGAACTTTGTGCACAGCAACGACCACAGCATGCGAGAGTTTTTTCTGATAAACTTGGATCTTCATAGCAATGCAAGGAAATAAAAAAAAAATTCCCGGTGGTCTTCTAAGGCAAAATGTCTTCCACATTCAGAGAAAGAACTATGGAATTCAATTTCAGAATGTAGTCGATCATTGTGTGTGTGTGTGTGTGTGTGTGTGTGTGTGTGTGTGTGTGTGTGTGTATGTGTGCATTGTGCTTTGGTTTGTCATATGATTTCTCAAATTTATTTTAGTTCTTTTACACAGCATGACTATAGTGAAAATGTATTCAATAGGAATATACGTGTAGATCCTATGTAGAATTGTATGCCATCTTGGGGATGGAGGGGAGTAGGTAAGGGGACGATATTCTAAGTTTTATGGTAGTGATTGTAGAACAGTAAAAATTTTTAAAAATATTAAAAGAAGAGAATATAAGAGATCTTGTCCAGAGTACATAAAATTCTCCACTCTAGCAGTAGCTAGACTCCTGAAATCACAAAGAAAGAGGTATGGAGAATATCTCTAAGATTTCTCCACACTATACCTTAACTTTGTATAGGTGCTTGTTGTCATTAGTAATTTTCTGACTACTAATAATACAGTTTGCCCATAGGAATAGTACATGTATAGCATCCCCGTCCCACACTGGAACATGTTTAGCTAACCTTTTATGTAACTATCTGAAAGTTTGGGGGAGAGTTTGCTTTTGAGTATGTACCATGGACCCTTCCCATCCTGAGACAGATAAGTGGCATAGTGAATAGATCACTGAGCCTAAAGTTGGGATAGAACTGAGTTCAAACCTAACCTCAGACACTTAATGGCTGTATGACCCCATTCGACTTACTTAGCTTTCGTCAGATTCAATTTTCTCATCAGTGAAATGTGAATCATATTTCACAGGATTGTTGGGAAGAGAAATAGAAATTATTTATAATAAACATGTAATAAATACTTGTTACCTCTCTTCTCTCGCACCACTTCAGAGTATATGCATTATATCATGTTTAGATTCAAAGCAGTACATGGATACTTACTGAATCACTAAGAGACTGATACTATGAAAAGGTTTAACCTGTCTGGTTGGTTGAAGACCCAAAAGTACTAATGAGAGAGGAGACTGAGAGGGAACTGAATAAGTAAAAAGATTCCAGTAGGTGTGATTTCCAGTAACACTTTCAATAGATAAAGGTGGCTGTGAAATTCTGGGTAGGAATACCCAGAAATAGCAAAATCAAGTGTCTGTGAATATCTGAAGTCTTTCATGTTTATTGTTTGAAGACTGAAGATTCTAAAATGGAATTGGCTCTGTGAACTTCACAAGGTTAGAAAAGCCATCAGAAATCCTCTCAATGGCTGAATTCAGTAACAGATCCCACCAAAGCCACCAATAGATGAAACTGAGTCCAGAAATGATTTAGATGAGATGTTAAGCAACCTGTTTTACACAAGAAACGTGTACATAGACTTGTCAGCTGAGAAACTGATCCCAACTAAAAGTCAGCAAATTTGAAGGAAAAAACCTCATCTACTACCAATGAGTCATGCCAAAATGACTTTAGAGAGGACTCCTCAAAAGGAAAAAGAGATTTCCCAAAGCCAAACGACTAAAGCTTACTCTCGACCCCTTATGACTCTTACTGGTGTTCTTCACTAGCACTTTGCATACAGTTTGAGTGCTCTTTCCCCAGTGACTGAGGTTGTGCAGGAAGGATGGTGTATCCTCACTTGGTAGGAAGATTTTGGAACTTCTGCATTTGTTTTACCTATTCAGTAAATATATCTTTGTGACAGTTTTGTAATTATACACACACACATACATACATACATGCACACATATACATATTTTTACACATATATATGTGTGCATATTGGTTGGTTGGTTGGTTGTTGTCCTCTGTCTTCGAACAGGACCAAAATGACATCACCTTTGTAAAGTGAAATTTCAGTGTGTTCGACTGTGGCTGAGCAGACCAATACGAGCTCAGAATGCTTTACCAAAGGTTGGGCACAGAGAGCCCATGTGAACATTTGGGGTGTATATCCCCAAATTATCTCATCCTGCGTTTACTTTGTGCTGTCTCAATTCTGCTTTGCTCAAAGACCACGGCACCTCTTCTTATGTGGGCACGCCATTCTGAGCGGTCCTGTGCCAGTGTCTCCAATGTTGCACAGTCAAATCCAAATCCGAAATTCTTAAGAAAGACCTTAAGAGTGTCCTTGTATCGTTTCTTCTGGTCACCCTGTGATCGCCTGCCCCATGCAAGTGCTCCATAAAGTACACTTTTTGGCAAGCACATATTTGGCATTCAAAAAATATGGCCAGCTCATCAAAGTTGCGCTCTCTAAGGCATAGTTTGAATACCTGGCAATTCAGTTTCATCAAAGACTTCAGTGTCTCGTACCTTATACTGCCAGGTGATCCTAACAGTCTTCCTAAGACAATTCAAAGCCCAGGAGTTCAAGGATGCCTCCATGTCTATCTCTATAAGGTTAAAGGGAATAGGTTGTCCTGCGACAATAACAGGGGGATCCCTCTCTTAGTCATTGCTGGCAAAATTCTTGCCAGAGTCCTCCTTAATGAGTTTATCCTTTGCCTGGAAGAGGAGCCAAGGAACAGTCGATAAGGTGTTTGCTGCCTGACAATTCCAGGAGAAATGCCAGGAGCAGAACAGAGGTCTGTACACAACGTTTGTAGATCCGTCAAAGGAATTTGATACTGTTAGTCATGAGGGCTTATGGAAAATTATGTCAAAACTTGGTTGCCAGGAGAAGTTCATCAGCACTGTATGTCAATTTCATGATGGTATGTTTTCCTGGGTTCTGAATAATAGACAAAATTCTCGTGCCTTCCCAGTCACCAATGGAGTGAAACAGGGTTGTGTACTTGCTCCTATGATTTTTAGCATGATTTCAACCAAGTTATCAAATGCTTTTCAATGAGGTATAAGGTCAACTACCGTATTGATGGTAAGTTCTTCAATTTGAAAAGGCTACCAGCCAAGACCAAAGTGGAGGGATTGTTGGTACATAGTTTTCTGTTTGCAGATGATTGTTCATTCAATGCAGCCCCTGAAGCTGAGTTGAAACAAAGTATGGATCAATTTTCTGCTGCCTGTGCTAATTAATATCAAGAAAACATAGGTACTCCTTCAGCCACCACCACACCATTCACACGAGGAAGCATCAATTACAATAGAGAAGTTTTGAATGCTGTTGTTATTGCTGTTTTATTTTCAGAATTTCTGAACAAAGTTGCAATCCCGTAGAGGGCAAAAACAACAACAATGTAACTGTGCTCCCAAAGCTATTTGTGTATACCCTTTCACCCTGAGATACTACTCCTAAGTCCATACTCCAAAAACGTTAAAAAAAGAAAAAAAATGACTCATATGTACAAATTTATTGCAGCTTAATTTATGGTATTAAGGAATTGGTTTGAAAATGTGCTTATTAGTTAGGAAATGACTGAACTAGTAATGGCATATGAATGTGATTGAATTACTGTGTGCTGTAAGAATTTATGAAGGAAGTGGTTTCAAAGAAACTTTAGAATATTTACATGTAAAGTGACGTGAGCTGAACTAGCGCATCAATTTATGCAATAACAAAAATACTATAAGCATAAATAAGTTTGTAAGATTTACAAATATTGACAAATACATAGACCGTCTAAAATTCCACAGAAATTATGATGAAATATGACACATATTTCCAGTCTCCAGACAGGAAGGCAGATTGATGTATACACTTTTTTCTGGTTTGGTTTTGACACCTCTAATGAAAGGATTTGTTTTGTGTGACTACATGTGTCTGTAATGAATTTGGTTTTTCTTGCTCTCTCTGAAGAGAAGGAAATTAGAGAAGGTGGACCTGAAAATAAAGCAACACTAAATGTTTTTTTTTAAAAAAAGACCTGATGAACAAGCATGTTGGTGAGATTGTAGAATAACATGAGGGAATTATGTATTTCTTCTTATGTATCTCTGAAAGAAGGATTGTTCTAATTTTCATCTCTTCAGTAAACTGATGGGCAATTTTCTTTCTTTTGAAGAAGGAGTTTGAGTTCAGGAGAAGTAATCCTACTTATGCAACCAGCAGTGTCAGGCACAAGCTTATTCTTATGTGTACTGTCTCATCATCTCCTTTTGACTGTCTTTTCATTGCTACTGTTTTACATTATCTTTATATAAATGTTGTAACTTTGGTTAATCTGTGTTTGTTTGATTTCATGTGAAATTGCTTAGAAATCTGGAAGAAAAGTTTGGATCTCTGACGTGACTTAGAAATGTCACAAGACCTCCTGAAATGGGCCCTGTTTCAGTTTGGGGCAATAAGGTAGTAAAATTTATAGTATGCTAGATCTGTGATTGGAAAGACCAGAATTCAAATTTGTACTTACATTCTTACTCCCTCTGTGACTCTGGATAAATCACTTAACCTTGGTTTGTCTCAGTTTCCTCTTTTATAAAATGGAGATAATAATAGAAGCAACCTTGCAGAGTTGTGAGAAAGAAATGTGATAATTTATCTAAAAAAACATCATGTTGCCACAAAATAGATGCTATATAAATGCTAGCTATTATTATTGATGTAAAAGAGAGTAGAAAACTATGTAGTGATTTCACTCATGAGTCAAAAGCAGCACTGAGGAATACAAATTGTGAAATTAAGCAAGTACAAGTTTCCATAAACCAAGAGGTTATAATCAGAGGGATCAATAATATTAATATAAAAACATCCTGAATCCTAAAACAAATTATAAGTCTTTGTGGTAAAAAAAAAAGCTAGTCTAAAATAGAAAAGAGAGACTTGTGTTACCTATGTGCTGAATGGAAAATGGGACTTTCAAGCACAAGAATCAAGAGAAGCATGAAAATTTAAACAGGAAAGAGAAATCATAAGGGATTTACTAAAGTTGAACTGTTTACATTCTCACATCGAAAGATAATATTTGAAACTCTTGAGACTTTTCTCAGTATTTGGGTAGTTGGAGGAAGAAGTTGGAAGTTAATAAGGAAAGTAAATCTATATAGGTTATATATGTGCAATCATGCAAAATATTTCCATAACAGTCATTTTGTGAAAGACATTTCCTTCCAACCATTTATTTTATTCTCTTCTGACCCTTTCTCTCCTCAAAAATGTTTACTTCTGATTAGTCCCTCCTCCCATTTGTCTTCTCCTCTATCACCCCTCCCCCTCTTCCCCCACTTATTCTCTTCCATTCTACCTTTTTGTAGGGTAAGATAGATTTTCATATCCAATCATGATTTCTTTCTGGAAGGAACTGGTGTATTCTTTCATTTTATCCTCTGGTTCTATAACATTAGGCAGTTTTTCTTGATAGTTTCTTGGAAGATAATGACTATGCCCATTTATTATCGTGGTTTTCAGGTAGTCTTTAATTCTTAAGTTGTCTTTCCTGGATCTATTTTGCAGGTCAGTTATTTTTCCAATGAGATATTTCACATGGTCTTTTATTTTTGCATTCCTTAGATTTTGTTTCATAATTTCTTGATTTTTCATAAAGTCATTAGCTTCCATCTGCCCATTTAAATTTTGAAGGAATTATTTTCTTCAGTGAGTTTTTGGACCTTCTTTTCCATTTCACCAATTCTGCTTTTTAAGGCATACTTCTCCTTGTTGGTTTTTTGGTGCTCTTTTGCCATTTAGGCTAGTCTATTTTTAAGGTGTTTCTTTGGGTCCCCTTTAGCAAGCATTTTTTCATGATTTTCTTGCATCCCTCTCGTTTCTCTTCCCAGTTTTCCTCTATTTTGCTTACTTGATTTTCATAATCGTGTTATATTTCTTCCATGGCCTGTGATCAATTCATATTTCTCTTGGAGGCTTTGAATGCAGGAGCTTTAACTTAAAGACCTGCGAATATTCAACTCTTTCAAAGTCAGATGATCAGAGGAGTGGTGTTTACTCCTCTCTTGGTTTGTGTTGTGTTCTGTGAGTGACCTAAAGCACTCTTTTCTGCCTTAGAACTGTGTGAAGGATTCCCTCTCCATCACTGCCCTGCCACAAGCTCAGCCACACTTTCACATTCCCACACTCCCACAGCCTCTCTTGCTGCTGCTGTAACCACAGGAGACTCTGCCACTGTGTGACTGGGACTGGATCGTGATACTCTCTCACACAAGTCTAACATGTTTTTATCACTGAACTTCCAAGTTATCTTTGGTGTCTTGGAGCTGCAAAATTTGGACACATCGACAGCTGTCAATGATTCAATTTCCTGAGGGCTACTCAGATCCCATCATTGTCGGGTGCCCCATGCTGAACTGTACTCTGCTTCAAGCCTGCTATGATACACACTTCCTGTCAACCTTCCAGGCTGTCCTGGACAGAGGATTTACTTTACATCTTTATTCTGTGGGTGTGTAGCTCCAGAATTCTTCTAGGGTCATCTTTACAGGTATTTGGGGGAGAGTTCAAGCAAGACCCTACCTTTACCATCTTCCATCCATTCTCTGTAAGCTATTTCTTAAACTCTATATGGAGACATTCCCATGCAATTTTATATTCTCCATATATAGGACCCTATCCATTCATCATATCCATTACTCATGGATTTCTTCATTTTATAAAATGCCATTCTTTGGAAATCTCTTATTTTCTATAATAGGAAAAAAAATAAAACTGAAAGGATCATGAGAAGCCATCTATCCCAAAGTTCTCATTTTACAAATAATTTAACTGAAGCTCAGAAAAATTAAATAATTTTCCAGTGTTTCACAAATTTAGATCCAAGTCTCCACTCCTCAGTGCTATTCCACCTACACGGCACTGCTTCGTAAGATGGTTCTGAATTTAATGGAGCTCATTTATTTTGTTGTGAGTTAGAAATATGGAAACACCTCCTAAACATGAAATTTATGCATATGATGTCAATATTGTCTGTATAAACCCAAATGCAGTGTGAAATTTATGGAATCACATAAATCTGGAGTAAGAATAAATCTTGAGACTTCTTTTGTATCACTCCTTCATTTGTCCAATGAAAAACCTTGAACCCACAAGAGATAAATTCCCTGTCAAATTTTCTTTTTTATTCCTTTTTTTAAATTTAATTCAATATAAATTTATTTATTTAACTTTTTACATTCATTTTCACAAAATTTTGGGTTCCAAATTTGTCCCCATTTGTTCCCTGCCCCCACGCCAGTGCACTGAGCATTCTAATATCCCTTATCACCAATATGCCCTCTCTTCTATCATCCCACCCTTCTCTTCTCCCCATATTCTGGTTTGTCCTGTAGGGCCAGACAACTTTCTATTCCCTATTACCTGTATTTCTTATTTCCTAGTAGCAAGAACATACTCGACAATTGTTCCTAAAACTTTGAGTTCCAACTTCTCCCCATCCCTCCCTCCCCACCCATTCCCTTTGGGAAGGCAGGTAATTCAATATAGGCCATATCTATGTAGTTTTGCAAATGACTTCCATAATGTCGTGTTGTGTAAGACTAACTATATTTCCCTCCATCCTATCCTGCCCCCATTGTTGCTACTCTCTCTTTTGATCCTGTCCCACCCCAAGAGTGTTGACTACAAATTGCTGCCTCCTCCCATTGCCCTCCCTTCCATCATCCCCCGCCACCCTGCTTATCTCCTTCTCCCTCACTTTCCTGTATTGTAAGATAGGATTTCATAGCAAAATAAGTATGCATTTTATTTCTTCCATTAGTCGATTGTGATGAGAGTAAACTTCATGCTTATTTTTTTTTCTCAGCTCTCCTCTTTTTCTCTCCACTAAAAAGTCTCCTGCTTGTCTCTTCTATGAGAGATAATTTACCCCATTCCATTTCACCCTCTCTCCTCCCACTATATTTCTCTCTCACTGTTTACCTTGATTCCATTTAAATTATGATCCCATCCAATTCGAATTACTCTGTGCTCTCCATCTATGTGTGTGTGTGCATATGCGTATGTGTATGTGTGTGTGTGTGTGTGTGTGTGTGCACGCGCAGAGGTGTATGTGTGTGCTCGTGTGTGTGTGTAATCCCACCAACTACACAGATACTGAAAAGTTTCAAGAGTTACAAATATTGTCTGTCCAAGTAGGAATGTAAAAAGTGCAACTTTGATAAGTCCCTTATGACTTCTCTTTGCTGTTTACTTTTTCATGCTTCTTCTCATTCTTGTGTTTGAAAGTCAAATTTTTTTCAGCTCTGGTCTTTTCATCAAGAATGATTGAAAGTCCTCTATTTCACTGAAAGACCATATTTTCCCCTGAAGTATTATACTCAGTTTTGCTGGGTAGGTGATTCTTGGTTTTAGTCACAATTCCTTTGACTTCTGGAATATGATATTCCACTCCCTTCAATCCCTTAATGTAAAAGCTGCTAGATCTTGTGTTGTCCTGATTGTATTTCCACAATACTGGAATTCTTTCTTTCTAGCTGCTTGCAATATTTTCTCCTTGACCTGGGAACTCTGGAATTTGGCCACAATGTTCCTAAGAGTTTCTCTTTTTTAATCTCTTTCAGGTCGTGATCAGTGGATTCCTTGAACGCTTATTTTGCCCTCTGGTTCTAGAATATCAGGGCAGTTTTCCTTGATAATTTAATGAAGGATGATGTCTAGGCTCTTTTTTTGATCATGGCTTTCAGGTAGTCCCATAATTTTTAAATTGTCTCTCCTGCATCTATTTTCCAGGTCAGTTGATTTTCCAATGAGATATTTCACATTATGTTCCATTTTTTCATTCTTTTGGTTTTGTGTTGTGGTTTCGTGGTTTCTCAGAAAGTCATTAACCTTCATCTGTTCCATTCTAATTTTGAGCGAACTGTTTTCTTCAGTGAGCTCTTGAATCTCTTTCTCCACTTGGCTAATTCTGCTTTTGAAAACTTTCTTCTCCTCATTGGCTTTTGAACCTCTTTTGCCAATTGAGTTAGCTTATTTTTCAAGGTGTTATTTTCTTCAGCATTTTTTTGGGTCTCCTTTATCAAAGTATTGACCTGTTTTTCATACTTTTCTTGCATCTCTCTCATTTCTCTTCCCAGGATTTCCTCCACCTGTCTAACTTGATTTTCAAAATCCTTTTTGAGTTTTTCCCTGGCCTGAGCCCATTGGATATCTACTTCAGATGATTGGGATACAGAGGCCTTGACTCCTATTTCTTTCCTTTATGGTAAATATTGCTTTTCCTCATCAGAAAGGAAGGGGGGATTCATCTGGTCCACAAGAACGTTATCTTCTATGATCTTATTTTTTTCCCTCTTCTGAACATTTTCCCAGCCAGTTATTTGACTTCTGAGATTCCTCTCCACCCTCGCCCAGATCTGCCCAGGTAGTGCTTGGGGTCTGAGATTCAAATGCTGTTCCCCAGCCTCAGGGCTTTCAGCGGCAGGCCTGCATGCTACTCAATGGCAGCTTAAGTTCTTGTGCTCAGGTTGGAGCAGGGCCGCCTCCCAGGCTCAGGTCCCTCAGAGGGTTTATGTGTAGATCTTCAGTAATGGAGCTGCTACCGAGCTCCTGCCTGCTTGGGGAGGCCCTGGCCACCACTGCCTCTTCCACTGCCTCCTTAGGGGGCCTGAATTATGGAGACACCCTGCTCCCTTCTCAGCCAACCCAGAAGTCTCTCTCACTGACCTGTGTGTCTGTGGGTGGAGGGGCCCTCGAGGCCACTCTATATTCTGTCCCTGAAGCCTACCGCGATCTGCTCCTCTCTTTGCCACATGGCCAGGGGAGGGCTGGACTCTGCTCCCGTTTGGTGTGCGACGGACCTTTGCGATCAGTTTTTCAGGGATTTCTGGAACGGAAATCTCCTTCACTCTTTTGCTGCCCGACTTCCACTTTTCCAGAATTTGTTGGGAGTTCTTTTTACAGGCGATCCATTGGCTGTGGGTTCGGAGCTAGAATATGTGAATCTTTCTACTCTGCCATCTTGGCTCCTCCCCCCCAATTTTCTACAAGTGTTAAGGGGCATAGTGGCTACTAAAAGACATTTTTTTTTCATTTAAATCTATGGTATAGCTCACTAGTAGACCAAACTTTATCATCATTTCTAGTGCTCTTGTTTCTACACTATGTGTAATTTTTAAGGCACACTGATTATTGAATAATAGTGATCATTGAAAAGTAGTGAAAAATATTACTAAAATTTTACTTAAGGAGATTTTGGCAGCATGATGAGGCACAAACTTCACTTCTCAATTTCCTGAGACAAAATGAGGTAATGAAGCAAGGAAAAGGGAAAACATATGCAACGCTCTCTTAACCAATGCAATGTTGCCACTGTCAATAATTAATAGCAGACAAAATTTATACAGTGTTTTTATGGTTTTTATACATTTTACAAATTTTACAAATATCCCATAAAATAAAGAAATTAAATTGAATTTTTAATAAAAGTACTCTGAAAAGTATTAAGAGAAAACCGACAGAAAAACAGAGGGCTTACCAAAATTTATTAAGGCTAGCCATAAGCGAAATTGAAGGTTGACATGTTTTTATCTTCCTTATCTTCTCATTTTCCTTTTTGTACTTTTTTCCTCCCTATTGGAATCCTTTTCATCCCTGTGGACTAGGCACTTAGGTCCCTTATGTTGCTTTCTCTAGAAGCATTTCATTCCTTAAGTGCTTAGGTTCTGAAATTCAAATGCTGCTCCCAGCCTCAAGGCTTTCAGTGGCTGTTATTCAATGTGAGCTTAAGTTCTGGTGCTCAGGTGGGGGCAGGGCCACCTCCAAGGCTCAGTTCCCTCAAAGGGTTTATGCAGAGACCTTCCGTAATGGATCTGAGGTCCTGGCTCAGGGAGCCTCTGGCCGCCACTGCCTCTGCCACTCCCTCCCGAGGGGTCTTAGTTATGGAGACCCCTGTTCCCCTTTTGGCCAGCCCAGAAGTCTGTCTCACTGCCCTGTAGCACCTGTGAGTGGAGGGACCTTTTCAGCCACCAAAGATTACATCCCTGAAGCCTGCTCAGATCTGCTCCTCTCAGGGCCACGCAGTCAAAGTAGGGCTGGGTTCTGCTCTGGTCCTGTGCGCGATGGACCTTTGGTGAGGATTTTTCAGGTCTTTCTGGAACAGAAATCTCCTCCACTCCGTTGTTCTGTGGCTTCCACCACTCCAGAATTTGTTAGGAGTTCTTCTTTACAGATATTTTATAGGCTGTGGTTTTGGAGCTAGCATATGTGTGTCTTTCTACTCTGCCATCTTGGCTCCTCCTGCCTCTTCTTCAGTTCTTCCAAGAGTCCTCTTTGTGCTTATAATGTGTTCGTACTTCCTTCTGAAGTTGGAGATGGGAGTACAGTCTCAATGCTTACCGCTTTCGTATTTGCATTTTGGTCCTTTTCCCCATAGAAAGTTTCTATTGTATTTTCTTTCCTGCTTTGCTTCTTTCTCATGTTGATGAGGCTTTGTGTGTTGTGGCCTCTGGTTCTTTCAGCTAGAAGTTAAAGAACCTGGTGCTGAGCTGACTGGTGTCAGAAAGCAAGGCCCTGGTTAAATCTTTTTGTGTTTCCCCCAGATTTTTCCTGGAGCTGGCTTGTTAAGTGTGGAGGAGGAAAGGTCTGGCCACAGGAGGTCTCCTCAGCTGAGGTAGAGCATAGGTAAGTTCTGAGGTTGGTGATCCAGCTGCCCTAGTGTGTTCCTATTTCCCCTGGGGTGCTGAGTCATACCTGGGGTCCTGGTGTTGGTGGTTGTAAGGCTCCACTCTCCTGGGGCTCTGGATCTCCTCCAAGTTCACTAAGGTGGCACTGTCTGGGACAGCTCCAGTCCTCTACCATAGTAAGAATGATCCTCTTTAGTGATTGTCCTAATCTCATGTGCTACCAGATTGGTTTCCCCTTGTGTTCACTCCATTGATCCAGGATTTTTCTGGGGAAACATTTTATGGTTCTTTCAATGTCAACAAGGGGAGGGAGGGAGATTTGCTGATCACTCTGCCATTTTGACTGCTGGAAGTTCAAGTAGGTGACTTTCAGACATTTAACCTGCAGGCTGATACTCTCAGGAGCAGCTGTTGCAAATAATGGTCTCCATAGCTCTCACTTGCTCAGTTCTGTTGGACTCCTGTCCTGGAATGATATGCCTGAGATTCTGCAGTGCAGTTACTGCCCCAGACTTACTTTAATACTCCCCATGGAACAGATCCTTCCCATTGACCTTTCAGTCTGCTGTGGGCTATGCATCTGCCACAGTTAGTCTCCTCTTGAATTCTACCCCTCCAAGAGTTGGTCAGATTCTCTTGTTAGAGGTATCTGAAGCAGTTTGTCCAAGAGTTTTAGTGAGAAGTTGATCTCACCCTTCCATCTTGACTACACCTCCAAAAGTTACTATTGATAATCACTTTAAAGCTAGGAGGGTCCAGAGGAGCCTTTAGGCGGTGGCCCATATGCATTCCAACTTCACATGGTTTTGGGACAGGATAGGAGAAAGGAAAGGAAAGGAAAGGAAAGGAAAGGAAAGGAAAGGAGCTAGTAAAACTCAAGTCAACTGGGCATCTTTTTTTCATTCCAAATTTAACTTCCTTTGGAGAGGAGAAGGAAGGAGAGGGGGAGGTCGATGAGAGATGAGTAGTTGAGTTATCCCGTGAGCTGGGCTTCCATTCAACCAGCTGTGTCCTCTCATAGGATTGTCTTCATCTTTCATTGCCAAAGAAGACCATGCCATCAGAGAAATGTTGACATGACTTGCACTTGACTTTGTTTTGAATGAGTGAGGACTCTGAAGGTCACTGGCCTCACTTCTCCTCCATAGCCATCTGAATCCAGAGACCAGATATTCATTAGAATGACTGGAGATGACCCAGGATGCACTGGGCCCTTAAAAAGGCTAAACTCCCATGTGGCATTTTGGTGAATTCTTTTGTCATGCAACTGATGAAACTGAAACGCACCATGTAGTTCTCCTCTTTAGCAATCATTGTAGTAGAATGGTAAAAAAAATTGGAGTATAGTTGTAAACTATTTTTTGGAGGTGTTAAGGTTAAATGACTTGCCCAGAGTCACATAGCTAGTAATTCGCTGACACCGCTAACTACAAGGTTGGTGCTGTTTTCATTGCACCACCTTGTACCCCCTAAATCTCTATCCTACTGTTTTGATTTGTCTAAAATCTTTCTAAAATATAACTAGTAAAATTTCCTTTAAAAGTGGAAAGAAACCTACTTATGACACCTTATTAAATTATTATTGGATAAATTTATTTTTTTTCATTAAAGTTGGACATAAATGGATGACATTAAGCTGAACACTGGACTATACAACATTGTGAAAGTTTACATAATATCCATCCCAAATCGAAAATGATGCCATATGAATGGCAGAATAGGATATTTATTAAGAATACTTACTGTCATTCATACTCTAAAAGTAACCAATACTTTGATAACATGCCCAATATGATAAAACACCCAATAGCTCATTTCTAGCAAAATGGTAAAATTTATAGTCAAAACCCTGAGACTTCCCTCGTACCCCTGAAATAGGAGAAAATCATTTCCCTCTACTAGAATTTCCCACCGTTACTTACAAAAAAACCCCACAACAACAGTAGTTCACATGTTTTTTTCCTCCTCAATCATCAGTATTGTCTTTTTTCTCCTTCTGGGATCACATTTAGTGATCTGATTACAGTGTTCACCTTCAGAGATGATATAAATAACTACATTTGATTTGCTAATATTGAGAGATTTCAGGGATTATCATTACCAACTCTTAGTAGCAAAATGTATTCTGTCAATAGTTCTAATCATCAGAAAAAAAATTCATCATCCTACATCTTAGCCTTTATTTATAATGTTTTACTAAATATAATTTAAAAAAACAATGGTGTGAATAATTATTTTTATTTCTAGTAAGTATCAGTTCATATGCTCCTTCCCATACTTCCCTATTGTATGTTTTATTTTTAAAATATTTATTATTTTATTTTCCCCATTTACATGCAAAAAGAAATTTTAATATTCATTTGAAAATTTTGAGTTCCAAATTTTTTACCTTCCTCCCTTGCCTATTAAAAAGGCAAGCAATTTAATATAAGCTCTAACATGTAAAATCATGAAAAGCATATTTCCGTACTAGCTATGTTGTAAAAGAAAATGTACACCCCTCACAAACCCCAAGAAAAGTAAAAAGAAATCTTTATATTCATTGCTTTTTATGGAGTCATACTACTATTATTATTACATTCATGTACCATAATTTATTCAGCCATTATGCATTAATGGTAATTTACTTTGGTCTCAGTCATTTTTTCCTATGAAAAGTGATGGCATAAATACTGTGGAGTATACGGGACTTTTATTCCTTTGGTCTTCTTTGTTATATATTGCAGTGGGATATTTGCTTCAAATGGTGTAAATATTTTAATCAGTTTTGAGATTATTTTCAAGACTGTTTGAATAAATTTGTGGCTTGAGCCACAATGTATTAGCCTGTGTTTTTCATGAGCCCTCTAATATTGACTATTGTCATCATTTGCCATCTCTGCCAATTTTTGGTGAAGTGAAATATCAGAATTATTTTAATTTGATTTTCTTATTACTAGTGACTCAGAAAAAAAAATCTCCTTTACATTTCTAAATAGTTTTCAAGCCTTCTTTTGTGCACTTTTTTCCTATCTTTTGACCCTTTATCCATGGAGGAACGTCTTTTTGATCTGATACATTTGTGCTGATTCTCTATTATCCTGGGTTGGACCTAACTGTTGTTTCTTCAAAGGATTGGAAGAAAATGTGAAAATTATACACCATACAATGTTAACAAATTTGCTCGTATAATAAAGTGACTTTTAGTTGACCAAAAAGGAGAAGTGATACTATTCTACGAAAAATAAAAGGATTTTAGATCTGCATCTCTTCTAAGGCAAATATAAATACCCTGAAAAAATACCGAAAATAATACAAGAATGATCATTAATATTAACTAACATCAAATTCCTTTGTAACACAAACTTTATGGATGTTTAATAAGCATATTTTGTCTTGGGTCATAGATTACAAATGTAGTTGTCTAATCCCCGGAAATATTTTCCCTTGGAAATTCAGGAAGTGGTATTATTCTCGGGGCAGTTCTGAATAGGGCTTTTCCAAGCAGATCTGCTTTTTTAGTTCCAAATCACTTGCAGAGATTTCCTATGGAATTGTGGTGAAATCTTCCAGTGACATGTCAGTGTAATTTCACACAGCCTCCTAATTTGATTTTGCACTAACTAGTTCATGTGGTGAATACTAGCTTAAACTTCATAAATATAATCATATTAATGACATACTTATAAGAATATTAAATTAGGGATCCATAATTCACCTGAAACTTCGGAAAATTTCAATTTTTACACACCACTTGTTCTTTCTATCTTTACTTGAACCCTGTGTCTTTTAAGTGCAGTGTCATTCACAGACTGAAGAAGAATTTTAAAAAGAATCATGAGGGCCTGACAAGTATTACTAAAGTAGGATCAGTGCTACACAGAACCACTTACATTGAAACTCTCTTCCTTAGCCTTCACTAAAAATGAATGTGAAGCATGTATAAGTATAGAGCTTTGTATATGTATATACACACACACACACACACACACATATATATATATATATATATATATATATATACATATACACATGTATACATACACATACACATGCACACACTTCGATTACAGAACTAGACAGAAATAGAACAGATACCTATGTTGAATATATATTTTTATTCACAACCAATTTTCACTCAGTTCCTGTGCATCACACGGGGCAAGACTAACAACAAACATCTGCCCAAACATGCCTATTAGATTCTCACAGCAGATCTGAAATAGATTTGTAGTTGTTTGAATAATTTGCACAGATAAATAAATCATTTTCTCCCAATGGTAATTGTTTCACTGTCTCAATACCTTACGAGCTATTAAAAGTTAATGGTACAAGTCTTGTTTTTCTTATCAAGGTGGAAACTTTCCTTCTTCCATTTGCCCTCCCTTCTATCATTTCCCTGACCCTACTTGTCTTGTTCTTCCTTACTTTTCTGTAGTGCAAGATAGATTTTCATACTAAATTCAGTCAGCATATTATTCCCTCCTTAAGCCATATGTGGAGAAAGTAGCTTCACTTTTCCCCTCTCCCCTTCTCTCTTTTGTCCTCCACTGAACAAGATTTTTCTTATATTTTTTATGAGTTATAGATTGCCACATTTCGTTGCTCCCTTTCTTCTCTCAGTGTTTTCCTCTCTCACCTCTTAATTTTTACTTTATTTATTTATTTTTGTGGATATCATCTCTTCCGATTCAACACAACCTGTACAGGTTGTGCGTGTGTGTGTGTGTAAAATCCTTCCACCTAAATAAATACTGCGAAAAGTGTCAAGAGTTATAAAATTTTCTTTGCATGTAGGAATGTAAACATTTCAGCTTTTAGATGGTCTTTTATGATTTCTCTTTCCTGTTTGCCTGTACTTGCTTCTTTTGATTTTTATCTTTGAAAGTCAAATTTTCTCTTCAGTTCTGGTCTTTTCATCATGAATACTTGAACGTCCTATATATCAATGAATGACCATTTATTCTCTTGAATTATTATACTCAGTTTTGCTGGGTAGGTGATTCTTGGTTTTAATCCCAGTTCATTTGACTTCTGGAATATCCTGTTCTAAGCCTTGCAGTCCCTTAATGTTGAAGCTGCCAGATCCTGTGCTATCTTGATTGTATTTCTACAATACTCTAATTGTTTCTTTCTAGCTGCTTGCAGTATTTTCTCCTTGACTTGGGAACTCTGAAATTTGGCCACAATATTCCTAAGAGTTTCTCTCTTCACATCTCTTTCAGGAGGTGATCTGTGGATTCTTTCAGTATTAATTTTGCCCTCTGGTTCTGGAATATGAGGTTAGTTTTCCTCGATAATTTCATGAAAAATAATGTGTAGGCTCTTTTTTTTATCTTGGCTTTTGGGTAGTCCCAATATTTTTAAATTGTCTTTCCTGAATCAATTTTCCAGATTTGTTTTTTTTCCAAAAACATTATCTTGTATTTTTTCAAAGTTTTGGTTTTGTTTTCTAACTACTTGATTTGTGTCATAGTCATTACCTTCTCTGAACTCAGTTCTCTCTTTCAAAGAACTCATTTGTTCAGTGAGCTTTTGAACTTTCTCTTCCATTTGGCTAATTCTGCCTTTTAAAGCCTCCTTCTCCTTGGTTTTTATAGATCTCTGTTTCCAATTGAGTTAGCCTCTTTTTAAAGGTGTTACTTTCCTCAGCACTTTTTTGGTTCTCCTTTACCAAACTGCTAACCCACTTTTCGAGCTCCTCTATTGCCTAAGATTTGTTTGAGTTCACTTTGGAGGCCCTGGAATTGGGGGCCTTGACTTCCCGTTACTGTATGCCTCGTTCTTCCTTATAAGAAAGGATGGGAGGAGACACTTTTTCACCAAGAAAGTAACCTTTTATGTCTTATTGTTTTCCCCTTTGGGGGCATTTCCCAAGCCAGTTATTTGAGTTTTTAATCCTTTGTCAAGAGGATGGTCCTATTTCCCCTCTTCTCCTGGATATCATGTTCAAAGCTGAAATTTGACTCAGCTGCTCAATTTCCCCCAGGGCTTTGAGTGGGTGCAAGGCTGTCACTCAGTACTGAGTTGTAGATCGGCTGCTCCCTACCACCAGAGACTTTAAGCTGAGGTGCCTTGAAAATGAATCCAGGTTGCTTCCCAGTTACTGTTGCTGCCTTCAGTCTGCTGTTTCTGTTGCTGTCCGTGTTCCTTTCTCTTGTAGCTGGGAAATCCTTCCCAAAGAGTTTTGGAGCTTTTGAGAAGCATTGAGAAAACAAGCAATTCAATGTAGGCCATACATATGTAATAATGGAAAGGACATATATGATAATTAAATTGTGAAAGACTAATGACAGAGTGAAAAAGATTCCCAGTTCAGAACAGCCTGGAAGGCCGATAGGAAGGGTCTATTGGAATTAAAATCTATCCCACACTACAAGAAAGTAGGATAGAAGGGGCAAGTGGGGTTGGGTGATGATAGAAAGGAGGGCAGATGGGAGGAAGGAGTAATTAGAAGTAAACACTTTTGGAGAGTGATAAGGTCAAAAGAGAGAATAGTATAAATGGGGAGCAGGCTAGGATGGAGAGAAATACGGTTGGTCTTATACAACATGACTATGATGGAATGCTTTTGCACAACTACATATATATATATATAGTGTATATTGAATTGCTTGCCTTCTCAATAAGGAAGGGTGGGGAGGGGGAAAGGGAGAGACGTTGGAACTCAAAGTTTTACGAACCAATGTTGAATATGGCTTTTGCATACAACTGGGAAATAAAAAATACGGGTAATGGGGTATAAAAATCTATCTTGCCCTACAATAAAAGAGAGAAAATGGGGATAAGGGATGGAAGAGATGTGATAGAAGAGAGAGCATTTTGAACGAAGTGATAATCAGAATGCAAGGTGTTATGGGGTGGGAGGAGGAGAGCGAAAATTTGGAATTCAAACTTTTGTGCAAATGAATGTTAAAAACTAAAAATAAATAAATGAACATGCAAATCCATATATTCAAGTCTCAGTTTCTTTTAAGAATAAAACCTTTCAAAACATTCATTAAGAAAACATTATTTATTTTGTAGGGTTAGAAAAATAATAACAAAATTCATTTGGAAATAGTCTAGAACATACATCAAATAAATGGAAAAATACATAAGAAAGAAGGTGATCTGAACAAATATTTCAACCTATTTTAGAACACAGTAATTATCAAAATGTTCTAGTTTTGTCCAAGAATTAGATTTGTGGATCAATGAAATATATTAGGTACAGAGCAGTAAATGCCCAAAAGTCACTTGATATTGTATAAATGCAAAGATCTATATTTTTGCGGGCGAGGAGAGCTTACCAGTTGCCAAAAAAAGTTCTGGGAAAATTAGAAAAACGTTAGACAGAAATTTGGAATAAATGAACATTTCACACTGTATACCCAAATAAGGTTGAAATGAGTACATCGTTTAGGCATAAAATAAAGTATCATGGTTAGGTTACGGGAATATGGAAAAAGATTTCCTACAAGACATACAGGCAAGGAAAGAATTTTTAACCAAAGTAGAGAGAACATGGATCATGTGATGAAAAATGGTTAATTTTTATTACATCAAATTAAAATATTTGTAAAGACAAAAGCAATTCAGCTAAAACTAGAAGAAAAAAGGAAACTTGAAAACATGTTTATACCAAGTTTCTATAACAAAAATCCAATTTCTGAAATATGCAGAAAATGGAATCAAATTTAGAAAACAAAGTGCCAGTCTCCAATTGACAAATAGTCAACAGATATGACTAGGTAATATTCATAGGGGAAAATAAAACAAAAAAGATAACAATAGAAACATGAAAACTCTGAATGACTATTGAGCAGTGAAATGCAAATTAAGTCAAATCAGCTTAATTATCATAACAGAAAAGGCAAAGGACAAATACTGGTGGGGATGTGAAAAATGTAGGTAAAATAATGTCTGTTTAGGATCTTCTGAACTGACCTAAACATTGTGAAGAAGAGTTTGGATCTATGCCCCAAAAGATATTGAGCTGTGTATATCCGTAGATCCAATTCTAGGTCTGTAGCCCAAACAGAAGAAAGAAAAGAGAGAAAAACTAATTTACACAAAATTATTACAATGACTCTTTTTATGGAAGCAAAGGTTTGGTAATTGAAGTAATGTCCACCAATTGGGGAATGCTTAAACTATCCGTGTTATATAATTGAACTGGAATGCTATTATACTATATTAAATGATATGCAAGGTTGTTTTAAAACAACCTGGCAAGACTTATATGAGCAAAGTGAAAAGAACGAACTAGGAGAATATTGTACACAATAACAGCAATATTATAATTGTGGTCAACTGAAAAATTTAACTAGACTGATCACTAAAATGACCAAGAAAATCCAAAGGAATTGTGATGAAGTGCTATCCAGTATCAAAGTGAGAACTGCTGAACTCTGAGTGCAAATTGATGTGTACTTTTCTCACTTTCTTTTATTTTTAAGGTAGAACCTAGCATTTTATTTAGATCTTCATTAAACTGTTGGAATTGAGAACCAGACATACGTAATAAACCTCCAAAAAATAGATCCTGAAAAGCACTTTCTGCTTAGGGCAGCAGCCATGGACTAGGCATATAAACAAGCTGGCTTCTCTGTACCACACCAGCCAAGTCAGCTTCCTCCATGACCAGCTGCTCCAGCTCTGCCCTCCCTTTTGTTAACACCGGCCAGACCCCCTTGTAGGTGTAACCCAAGGTTCTTCTGTAGGACACCTTGGCCTATCTGGGAATGCTGGAAACATGTCAAAGGAATCATAGTGTCAAGGATTTTTTTTTAAAGTTGCCCTCTGAGGTGATAGCTTCTCTGTACTCATGCCACACCCCAGAATACAATAAACAATTAGAAAATGTTCAAGTATGAAGGGATTTCCTTCTCCATCCCGCCAAAAGCATTGCTCTCTGAAGGAAGTTGGTTTCTCTGTATCTACACCAGCTGCTCAGAAAGCTCATTGGACATGGTTTTGAAAATAAAACAGTTAAAAACCCTGGGAGGAGTTCTTGTACTGTGTGGAATACTCAGTCTTTCTTATAAAGAAAAAGTTAACCGGTACCAAAGCGTGCAACCTACAGACCCTCAGATGTCGCCTTGTGACTTCTCTGTATGACATCACAAGACTGCCAAATGCCCGCTTGACTAGAACTAAGAGTTAGTGAGGTTTGACTAGTGCTGAAACCATGCGTAGGATTGGTTTACTAAATAAAAACCTTATTACGTACGTCCTCCAAAAGACAGCCAATTGGAGAGATTTTAAGATTTGGTGCCATTTAAGAGATGGTCATTAAGAGCATACGCACCAGAAGGTGGTTCAACTAGTAACTGCCTTTTTCATGAAGTCAGGCTAGAGCTCCAACTGGAATTTGCATTACATGCAAGATTGATCTGGTAGGGAACGCTCCCTGACAAAAAGCTACATAATTAGAAGTGGGTCAGATGGGGGAAGGCTTCACATTCATAATAGAGCTCAAGACATTACAAAATCATGCTGATAGGGTGATGGCATTGTTGGACAGAGGCTGTAAATGGAACTACAAGTACTTGACGTGCACATTACAAGGACATTTTTCAGCATTTGATGGGAAAGTCAATGCAGTTAAGATTTTGGGGACGGGTGGTGGGACACAAAGGTTCAATCTTAAAGCATCATTTACCAGTGCTGTCTTCTCATCTCTAGGCAGTTACATGGATCATCTATGCTCACTAAATCCATTATAATGGTGAACAAAACACCAGGGACAGAACAGCAGAGCCCAACTTGCAGTTCGCACAAAAACTAAAATCAGGTCATTGGGCAAGAGTGACTACAACTGAACAAGAGCTGAAAGAGGACAGGATAATTTTAGGGAGAAGGGCCCTTTCCCTCAGAGTTTGAAGGCTTCTCTGTAACCTACGCCAACACGTCTGGGGAAAAAAGCCTAACACTTTCAATATTTTAGCTTTCTGGGCACTTCCCATGGGCAGCTGTCCTTACCAAAGTGGCCATAGGTTGCAGTCCTCTGATAAATGGGCTTCTTCAGATCCAGAGCCCTGACAATGACCCCAGGGCGGAGGTCAAAGTTCTTCTTCACAATATCCAGAAGCTCTCTCTCACTCTTCTGAGCGGTGCCATAATGGAAAATGGAGATGGACAATGGATGGGAAACACCAATAGCGTAAGAAACCTGAACAAGTACCCTGCGACATAGACCACCTTTAACCAGGGATTTTGCCACTCAACGGGCAGCATAAGCAGCTGAACGGTCCACCTTAGTATAATCTTTTCCTGAGAAAGCACCACCTCCATGAGCACCCCAACCACCATATGTATCTACAATGATCTTCCGTCCAGTCAGACCAGCATCACCCTGGGGTCCACCAATGACAAATCTGCCACTAGGTTACAGACTGTAAATTGTATCTTCATCCAAGTATTTGGCAGGTACAACAGCTTTGATCACCTTTTCCTTTAGAGCATCCCTCATTTCATCAACACATACATCTTCATCATGCTGAACAGATATCACAATTGTATGGACCCTTATAGGGAGAACAGCACCCGATCCTGCATATACTGCACAGTGACTTGCGTTTTGGAATCTGGGTGTAACCAAGACAAAGTTCTATTGCGCCACAATTCAGCAAGCTTAGCGTTGAGTTTGTGAGCTATCACAATAGTTAGCTCATTCTTCAGTTTTATCAGTAGCATAACCAAACATCAATCCCTGGTCTCCCGCACCAATATCTTCTTCATTTCGATCTAGATGAACCCCATGAGCAACGTCTGGTGACTGCTGCTCCAAGGCTACCAGAACATTGCAAGTCTTGTAATCAAACTCTTTAGAAGAATCATCATAGCCTACATGCTTAATTGTTTCCCTAACCAGTTTCTGATAGTCAACAGCATCTCTGGATGTGATTTCACCAGCAAGTAGTATCATTCCAGTCTTAGCAACTGTTTCACAAGCAACTTTGGCATCAACGTCTTGCTAAAGGCATCAAGGACTGCATCACTAATTTGATCACAAATATTATCGGGGTGCCCCTTGCCCACAGACTCTGAAGTGAAGAGGAAGGTGCCTTCCTCAATGAAGGTCTCGTCGAAGCCGTTGAGTTGCCCATTCATAACTACAGCAAAGAGAAGGGGGCCGAGCAATGCGAGACAGAAAAGGCGGAGTGTGTGCGGAGGGTGTGCGGAGGGCGGCGAGGACACGAGTGGCAGATCGAGCTAGCACGAGCCTGAAGACTCGAACCAGCGTATCCTCTCTGTGAAGCAGGCAGAACTCTTTTATCACTTTTTTTAAATTTTTGCTTTTCTTTCACAATATGTTTAACATGAAAACATGTTTGGTATTGCTTCACAGGTATAATTGATGTAATATTGCTTGTCTTTCCAACGTGTGATTGAGGGACTGGAGGAAAGGAGAGGATTTCATACACAAAATCTAAGAGAAATGAATGTTATATATACATATACATGTAGATATGTACATATATAATATACATACATACACGCATACGTATTAAAGAAAAGTAAAATATCCATTAACAAAAACCTATATTTAGATGGAAATTTTCTACTTTTAAATCATTGAAAGTTAAACTATTATTTTATATATATTAAAATTGTTTGTATGTAGTTATTTCCAGCATAAGACTATAAACTTTTTAAGTGGGAAGATATGTCACACATATTCATCTGTGTAATTCATGGCGAGGTTGTATGGCAGAATGGTTTGAAAGCTTGACTAGAAACCAAAAAGACTTGGACTCACGTCCCATGTCTGACACATTGACTCCTTATATCTGGACATGAGCTTTAATCTCTCAGTACTTTAGGCATCTCTCTAAGATAAATTACAGAGAATGTGCCATTCTACATGGGTAGAGGTTTTCTTCACTTAGGAGGTTTCTATAAAAATAAAAGGTTCCAGTCCCTATTTTTATTTAATCTCCTAGGGCATTTAGCAAGATGCTCTGATCACAGTAAATACTTTTTCAAGATTTCTTTTTTTTTCTTTTCTTCTTTTAAGAACAAATGAATAAGCAGATTCTTCAATAGTGATTTTTCTAACAAGACAGTGGAAATAGACTTAACTGAACCCCAAATGAGAATTTTAAGTTTAAAATATTCTTAAAAATGAATCCATATAAAGACAAGTGAATGAGTGAAAGAATGAATAAAGCATTTATTAAGTGACAGGAGTACAAATAGAAAGGATCTTACTTCTATTCAGGTAGATAACACATAATTAAGTTTTCAGCTGCAAGTCTGATAGAAATGCTACCTGTTCCTTAAGGTTAGTGGACAGAGCCAATGCAGATTTTAATGCTTCTCCTTTAATGTCATTTCCACTGATAAAATCTTATCAGTTTCTGATGGTGAACCATGTTATACTTGAGTGGAAGCATCATTATTGCAAAGGCTTTCAGTTTCAGGGTCCTGAACGTCTCCATCACGGTTCAGTGGGAGAATAGTGGTCAATGTGTTGGTTGTGGTTTGACCTGCCTGATCTATACTTTCTTTTCTGCTCTGGGGAGACTCCTTTGCTTGGCCTACAAGTAGTAGTTCATTGATAGTTGTGGAGATAACAAGTATTTTCTCCAAAACAACTTATTTCTTTATATTATAGGAATAATTTCTGGACAAGAAGGAGGAGTGATATTATGAGGTACTCGGAACACTCCCAGAGTTTTTCTTATGCATTTGTTAATGGAATTTCATTAACAAGTGTTGTTTGTGATGGAGTTGTAAGGTATAATTTAAAGAAGACCATGCTTATATGCAAGAAGTTTTGAAGTCAAGTTTTTCTTCTGACATATACTAGCATTATGACCAGAAACAATTCTCTTAGAATCCCTAGGCAATTCTAGGAAATTAAGTCAGGTCAGGTTGTCTATCGAAATTTCTGGGGGAGGATCTCATAAAGGGTTCACACAGAGAATATCATGGATCTGGGCAAAAACCAAGCAAAAACGCCTAATAATCTGTTCCTCTCACTGGTCCTTATTAATGAAATCCATTAACTTCTTTGTTCATGTAGTATAATTAAATATTTAACAAGATTTTCTAATTCACAAAATTTCGACTGCTAGCCTTTACTATCCTGAATTCAGTGAGGCTTCCCTCTTGGAAGGCTGCAGAATTCCTTTACCTGTGATGCTCTTTCACTTATCTTTATTGGATAAAATTATAATGGCAAGCCTTCGTTAGGAAAGATCAATTATAGTTTTTAATGTTATTAGCTATATCATGCATACTTATTATGTATATAATTACATGTATATTAAAGTATATTATGTATAATATCATATATATATTTGAACATATAATATATTAATATTAAATAAATAAGTTTTGGTGATTTATTCATCAGAGCAGTCTACAGTCTGTCTAAATTTAGTGTTCTATTTGATAACGACTGTCACAGCCATTTAGTGCCATTTTGAAAATCCCTTGAGACATTGTATAATTTTTATTGTCCATGCTCTAACAAAACTGAATATTGTTGAACTTAGAAATTCCTCTTTGGAAGGAAGGATAAAAAAGTTAGACTTGCTTCTCATACCACATGCATTACACCAATGCGATAATTACAAACATATGGTGCACTTCTTCAAGGTGTTGTTGTAGTTTGAAGATTTAAATAAATCCCAACAACTTCCATCTTTCACCATAAGAGCATTTCAGCAGTAGGGCTGTATGGAAATATATGAAGTGTGACATAGAAAAGAAAAGTATCCACCTCTACTTTGAGAAAAAATTTGTCACATCAAATAGAATCGTGCATTAAATGATTATTCAGGCTTGAATCTATGGAAACCGAACTGCACACATAAGAAGGAAGGTTGCTATTGTACTTGTTCAGGTCAGCTGTTCTTTTAGGGCTCGATTTATTACAGGTAAGAGGAATTTGTTTATCAGTGACAGAGAGCAATTTCAGTTTAGCAGCTTATATATACACGAACAATTAAATTCTTACTATTCTTTTGAAAATTTACTTGTTTTTAGTTTTCAACGTTCTGTCCCACAAGATTTTGAGTTTTAAATTTTCTTTGCCTTCCTCCCCTCCCTCGTTCCCAAGATGGCATTCAATCTGATATATGCCCTACATATGGATTCATATGAAATATATTTTCACCTTGGTTGGTTGTCATCCTTCATCTTTTGAAGAGGACCAAAATGACATCATCATTGTAAAGTGAAATTTCAGTGTGCCTGACTGTGTCTGATCAGACCAATACGAGCTTGGAATGCTCTACCACAGGTTGGGCACAGATAAGCCCTATGAATATTTGGGGAGGACATACCAAATTTGCACATCCTGGGTTTACTTTGAGCTGCCTCTGTTTTGCTCAAAGAACACAGAACCTTTTCTTATGTGGGCATGCCATGCTGACCAGTCCTGTACCAGTGTCTCTCATGTTGCACAGTCAAATCCAAAGTTCTTGAGAGAGACCTTAAGAGTGTCTTTGTATCATTTCTTCTGGTCACCATGTGATCACCTGCCTCATGAAAGTTCTTCATAAAATATTCTTTTTTGTCAAGTGTACATTTTACATTGAGCCACGTGGCCAACCTATCAAACATGCACTCTATGAAGCACAGTTTGAATATCTGGCAGTTCAGCTTGAGCAAGGACTTAAGCGTCTGGTGCCTTTTCTGGCCAGGTGATCCTCAGAAGAGTGTTGGTGCATGATGTGATGTTCACAGATGATTCTGCACTCAATGCAGTCGCTGAAGCTGAGATGCAACAAAGTATGGATGAATTTCTGCTGCTTGTGCTAATTTTGGCCTAATAATTAACACCACAAAAACACAGGTGCTACATCAGCCACCACCACACCATCCATACGTGTCACCATCGGTTACAACAAAAGAAGTTTTGAATGCTGTGGATAAGTTCACTTACCTTGATAGTGTACTTTCCAGGGATGTGCACATTGACAACGAGGTTGATGCATGCACTGCCAGAGCTAACTCAGTGTTCTGGAGGCTTCGAAGAAAGTTTTGGGAGAGAAGAGGTATGAGACTGACTACCAAATTGAAGGTCTACAGAGATTTTGTGCTGACCTCATTGTTATATATTTGTGAAACATGGGCAGTCTACCAGCACCATGCCAGGAAAACTGAATCGTTTCAATTTTCATTTTAGTCATGCTGTAAAAAAAAAAAGAATGATAATAAATGAAATGGGCAGTGAGAACGAAGCAACAAAGTAACAAAAAAAGAGTGAGAAAAACAGCATTCTTGAATCGTTTTTCAGACTCTGTAATTCTTTCTCTGAATGTCAATAGTAACTATTTCTCTTCTGACTACAAACCCTGAGATTCTGCCTCTGCCAGTTTGAGTTTTGTTTTTAATTAAAGGTGTCATTCCTGGATTCATTTTTTTTAATATAAATTTATTTATTTAACTTTTTAGATTCATTTTCACAAAATTTTGAGTTCCAAATTTTCTCCCCTTCCCTTTCCTTGTCCCCAACTTCTCTTTTGTCCTGTAGGGCCAGATAACTTTCTATTCCCCATTACCTGTATTTCTTATTTCCTAGTAGCAAGAACAATACTCAACAGTTGTTCCTAAAACTTTTAGTTCCAATTTCTCCCCATTACTCCCTCTCCACCCAATCCCTTTGAAAAGGCAGGGAATTCAATATAGGCCATATCTGTGTAGTTTTGCAAATGACTTCTTACACGTGTTGTGTAAGACTAACTATATTTCCCTCCATCCTATCCTGCCTCCCATTGTTTCTATTCTCTCTTTTGATCCTGTCCCTCCCATAGTGTTGACTTCAAATTGCTTCCTTCTCCCATTGCCCTCCCTTCAATCATCCCCCCACCCGACCCTGCTTATCTCCTTCTCCCTCACTTTCCTGTATTGTAAGGTAGGATTTCATGCCAAAATGAGCGTCCATTTTATACCTTCTTTTGGTCGAATGTGATAAGAGTAAACTTCATGTTTTTTTCTCAGCTCTCCTCTTTTTCCCTCCACTAAAAAGTCTCCTGCTTGCCTCTTCAGTGAGAGATAATTTGCCACATTCCATTTCACCCCCTCTCCTCCCAATACATTTCTCTTATACATTTACCTTAATTTTTTTTAAGATATGATCCCATCCTATTCAATTCCCTCTGTGCTCTCTGTCTCTGCGTGCATGTGTGTATGTGTGTGTGTGTGTGTGTGTGTCTGTGTGTGTGTAATTCCACCAACTACCCAGATACTGGAAAGTTTCAAGAGTTACAAATATTGTCTTTCCATGTAGGAATGTAAAAAGTGCAATTTTGGTAAGACACTTATGACTTCTCTTTGCTGTTTACTTTTTCATGCTTCTTCTCATTCTTGTGTTTGAAAGTCAAAATTTTCTTTTCAGCTCTGGTCTTTTCATCAAAAATGCTTGAAAGTCCTCTATTTCAGTGAAAGACCATATTTTCCCGTGAAGAGTTATACTCAGTTTTGCTGGGTAGGTGATTCTTGGTTTTAGTCCTAGATCCTTTGACTTCTGGAATATCCTATTGCACGCCCTTCAATCCCTTAATGTAGAAGTTGCTAGATCTTGTGTTATCCTGATTGTATTTCCACAATACTGGATTTATTTCTCTCTAGCTGCTTGCAATATTTTCTGCTGGACCTGGGAATTGTGGTATTTGGCCACAATGTTCCTAGAAGGTTCTCTTTTTGGATCTCTTTCAGGCAATGATCAGTGAATTATTTGAATATTTATTTTGCCCTCTGGCTCTAGAATATCAGGGCAGTTTTCCTTGATAATGTCAGGAAAGATGATGTCTAGGCTCTTTTCTTGATCATGTCTTTCAGGTAGCCCCATAACTTTTAAATTGTCTCTCTTGGATCTATTTCCCAGGTCAGTTGTTTTTCTAATGAGATATTTCACATTATCTTCCATTTTTTCATTCTTTTGGCTTTATTTTGTGATTTCTTGGTTTCTCAGAAAGTCATTAACCTCTATCTGGTCCATTCTAATTTTGAGAGAACTATTTTCTTCAGTGAGTTTTTGCACCTCTTTTTCCACTTGGCTAATTCTGCTTTTGAAAGCATTCTTCTCCTCATTGGCTTTTTGAACTTCTTTTGCCAATTGGGTTAGCCTATTTTTCAAGGTGTTATTTTCTTCAACATTTTATGGGATCTCCTTTATAAAGGTATTGACCAGTTTTTCAAGCTTTTCTTGCATCTCTCTCATTTCTCTTCCCAGTTTTTTCTTCACCTGTCTAACTTGATTTTCAAAATCCTTTTTGAGCTCTTCCA